>CM035430.1:56538467-57138467 GCA_020310875.1 Ceratopteris richardii | reverse complement strand
GTAATGCTACTGTTAGAACCTTTTGCTGCCACCGATAGCTGCGTGAGCTACACGAGGCCATCTTGAGCTCTCGTCGACACACACAGAGATCTTATGTTCTTTCCTCCCAGCCATCACCCGAGCGGCTGTCCTTCAAGTCTCGATTGAAAGAATACTCAAAAAATAGTATCATAAAATAGACCCTCTCATATGAGACTTCCTCTTCTCTATTCTACCCAAGGGTAAATGCCCAAGTGATGCCATGTGGCATCCTTCTTCAAAAGATGAGTCACACCCCATGATTATCATATGACATTTCCTTCCCCTTAAAAGCATTTTTGTCCTCGAAAATGTAGATGAAATGTCTGTAATGGTAGAAGTAAGCGCTCAGACTCCCTTGAACCCCATGTACTCTATGTACATGGTCATCTCTGTATGTTGTTTTCCCATATCCTTCCCCTTAAGAGATCTCATATGAGATCATCTCAAAGGTGGGAAACCATCTAAGTGGTGCCTACTATCTCCCATGTACACTCCACTTCCAAACTATCACTCCCATAACATACAACATCATCAAAATGACCTAAGTCCATATGATGTATTTCTATGGAGTAATAGCATGGGAAGCAAGTGTAAAGTGCCAAGCTTATAAGCTTGACCGTACCGTAATGGAGATAATAAACCCTAAAATCCTATGAAATATAGAACACATTCCCATAACAAGTGACTCCAAACCCATCTAAGACTAAATGATAGATTACCCTCATAACACTCCAGGTCTTCCTAACCATGAGTGTGCTCACAAGTAATAGTTTCCTCTAAACTACCTTGTGACTATGCAATTCCATCATCTAGCTCATATATAAGAATTTCTTGATGATAAAATGCAATCTCTACATTTCACCAACCAAAAAGTATGTGGTTTGTCATCCTTTATTATTGGACTTTCTATTGGAAGAGCATCTATTGGCACTTTTGCACACTCTAATATTTCTCTTCCCTATAGTTTGCCATATGAATGCAAAAAGCATTCCGTTTGAGATGCAGATAATCCCTAAGTACCCAATTTCTTAATTGATGCTCACACATCATGCTCATGATGTAACATCAATTAAGAATTTAGTACCCTCAACAGGTTAGATATGTCCCTATCTCCTGGAAACTCAAAAGAGAAGTATCATCAATCTACTCCCAGTCTAACTAATATCAATAACTAGATTATTTCATCTAGTCAAGGATCATTACTGAAAATAGCATAACTGCTTCTCTCTAGAGTTTACAAGTGAGACTCAATCTAACCATCATGATTAACTGATCTCCCTCTTGTCTTTGATAAAAGAGTGCCACTTCTATCTAGACAACCTAAAAGTGAGAAAGTGAAACTCTCTCTCTCTCTCTCTCTCTCTCTCTCTCTCTCTCTCTCTCTCTCTCTCTCTCTCTCTCTCTCTCTCTCTCTCTCTCTCTCTCTCTCTCTCTCTCTCTCTCTCTCTCTATCTATCTATCTATCTATCTATCTATCTATCTATCTCTCTCTCTCTATTCAATCTCTTGTAAGGAAAAGAGCTCTAGCAGTGGAACCTATTCCACTTTCCCTTTCCCGATGAAAGAGATTCTGTTGAATCCATTTACTCTACTCATAACTGAGAACATGTACATAAGTTCTCCATGTTTTCCTTCAAAACTAGTGGAGAAAGAGACTCCCACATTGTGAAGGAAAATTACAATGAAAAGTAGAGTAAATGAATTTGTTCTGAAATAAAGACTAAGAGATGTTTCCCAAACACCTCTTCTGTCTAAAGGAAAACATACTCTATTCTTCTCCTATGAAGAAATCATGTTTTCCTTTCCTTCTTTCTCTCTCAAAGAGCAAGAGCTAAAGTGAGACCACTGAACTAAAGTGAGATCTCTCATGGATCTCTAAGCTGATTCCCACTTTCTCCTTTGCTTAAAAGAGAAACTCATGAATTTATTTAGTCCTCTCTTCCATAACTAATGCATAATCCCTCATTACACATATTCCTATGAAGATGGAGAACAAATCTCCCCTAACTAATGAAGGTGTATGTAGTGAAGAGTGGAGAAAATAAATTCCTAATAAGGGTCAATGCCCTCTACTATAATGGTCAGCAATGATGTGACATGATACCATAAACACATGTGTATCCATAATAAAGTACTATCTCTGCCAACCATACTCTGTGCATGGATCTATATGATCCAATCAAATTGATGGAATTATCCTTCCTGAAAAACTCAAAATGAGTATGTGATACCAATGGTGATAAAATCACCCATCACATTCTCTACTGGAAGAATACATCTTCCCTAATCTATGAAGGATAATTCCTAATCCTATGGAGATGTCTACTAAAAGATCTCTTCTGATCTAGTGAGACATGATGCCATGAATGATGAGTCCTTTTCTCCCTGGCCATAGAAGAAGAGTGCTCAAGGGGAAGTCATTTCCATCGTCCCATACCAGTGAAAACTTCTTCCAAATCACGGTACCATACCTACACTAAAGCGAATATATATTCCATATATATGTAATGGAATATGTAAGTGGACTCTAATGAATCCCATATCCTAAAATCATGTCAGTGGACTCAAATGAGTCCCATGTCCTCGAACTAGTAAGTTTGGTTCTAGTCAATATGTGACAATGGATATCCCTTTCTGTTCCAAACCAACTTGTTCCTAGGTACCAAGACTGAGCCTAGGTACCTCTTTGTAGATCCCGATATACATATATGTGTTGGATACCCCAACTACTCTTAACGAAGGGATCTATGCTCCAAATCATAGAGCTAGTACCATGTCTATGGCCTTCTTAAGCATCACTCGAATCACATAAGCACCCGTCGATGTTGTCTCATGAAACCCATCTCTGTGATCCCATCTAATTGGTTTCCTCAGTAGTGCAGCAAAAATGCTTCACTACTTGGTCAAGTGATGTGCATGAGTGAAACTAGTCACTCTTTGGGTATTCTTGATAATATCCCATAGTCTCATAATCATACTATAAGACTCTTGTGAAGATAAATAAATTAATTTGGAGATTATCAAACTGTATCTCCCGTATCTCTATGCAACTTCCTATAAGCTATAGGATTTCTTGTGCACATTACTAATGGTGAAGGTGTAGCTCCTTCCCTTAACAATCCTATAGTCTAAATCCATAAGGATTATGAGTAGGGATCCTATTTCTACTGAAGTTGACTTATGTATACTACTATGATGGTACTAAGTCCATAAAATACATGCTTTTAATAGCTTACTGATGTTTGCAGAAAAGGCATGTTATCATGCCATGACATTCTTACCTAAAGGTAAGTGTGTATATAATGCCATGCAGTAGGAAAAATTTTGAAAGCATCTCCCCAGGAAATGGAATCCCAAAAAAAAATTAATCATAAGCTCAGTGGCACACAGGCCACCCAACAACATAGGGCTTGACTGGCCCATGGCATGCATGCCATAGACTCATATATGGACTCCATAACCTGCAAAACATAGAAACAAATGCTAGCAACCATTCTCTGTGTTGCATAGCCATTCTGTAATCTTGTTTCCTGCAAACAATCAAAAAGTGTACTTCTCGCATGTTGATCCATACTTTAAGAAGTTAAACAATGATCAACATTTGATGTATGCAATCCAATTTATGCATGTACATACAGAACATGCCATAACATAAAGTAAAATGCTTGAAGCATAAAGCATACGTCCCTGAATAGTTTGGTATTGGAATTGCATGCATCCAATCCTTCTCGCTGAACTCTAAGACCTCTGCACCTTCCTCCTCAGGTCCTAGCATAAGCTTTGAAGTGTCCGAAAACATCGGATCACTTCCCAAAACATAAAGCATGGTCAGGTGATTACTAGAAAAATGCAAATTTACCCAAAAAAAAGCATTTGTAATCACTCTTTAGACCTTCAAAAACCATTTTAGGACCTTCAAATAATCAAAAACTAAAATATATATCATGTGCAAAGAGTTCGAAGTGAAATTACTCAAATCGCCTTCCCGATTTGAAAGATATGGCTCTCGGAAGGTAGTCGCCAAAAACTGTTCAGAGTTTGCAGACCTGTTTAGACCTGCAAAAGTACTTGTTTTCCAAAACTTTTTCTCATAAACTGAAAGTAGAGACTGTGCTCTTCGAAACGAGCCATAGCACGTGCAATTTGGAGTTTTTTAGCCCAAGATATGGCCATTCCAAGTGGGACATGCTAAACTAGTGAACTGTTGGAGGGGCTGGAAAAAGTGTGAAAATGTGATTTTTGGGGTGCCCAAAAGCATTCTTCCATCAAGCAAATCTTAAAATTTTCTCCATAATCTCAGAGAGCAATATATGAAGATGCTTGAGCCTATTTTCACTTTACCCAATCCTCCCTTGGTGCATGCTAATTCTCTCCCCAAACAAGGCCTAAATCAAGATTTTTGCTTTTATGCAAAAACTTAAACGGGAGCTCTTAGCAAGCTTATAACCCACTCCTAATGTGGATTTTTCTTGGATTTTCCCTTCTCCATGGTTCTTCATACACCATACTTCATATACATGTGCACTAATCCATGGGAAGCCTCATAAATGGTCTCTTTTCTTACTCCCAAAAGTGGAGTTTGATAAAATTAACATCTAAAATTTTTTCTAAAAGTGCGGGAAGGGGGTCTTTGAGGAGGTAAAATTCCTCCTTAAATTATTCTTTTAATGAATCCTATGATTCCTTTGTGAAGTCTGTATACCGTACTCTCAGTATATATACTTTTTCCCATCCATCCATAGCTATCGCGCCTCTTTTTCCCTCTTCCAAAATGGGAATTTCTTAGATTGAGGTGCTGAAATTTTTTTCTCAAACTGTGATGGAAGGGGGTTTTGTAGAGCTCCAAACTCCCATCATACTGAGGTATATTTTGGATTTCTTGATTGTATATGGAATTCAATACATTAGACTATAGGTGTACATGATTTTTCCTATCAAACTAAGAAAAATTGCGCTTCATTCCCCTTTCCCAAAATGGCTACTAGTCAAGAATTGCTCCTGAAATTTATGTAAAAAATCATAAAAATACGCTACTTTGGAAGTGCCTCAAGCTTGCCCTTTCTTGTATTTTGAGGTAATTCTTGACTCCATATGAGAGTATATACCTCATACTCTCCATAGGTAAGACTTCCCTAAAAACTTATAGTTAATCTACTTTCTTCATTGCTCTCCAAAATGGAGAGTATATACCTCATACTCTCCATAGGTAAGACTTCCCTAAAACCTTATAGTTAATCTACTTTCTTCATTGCTCTCCAAAATGGAGTTTTAATCCGATTAAACTTCTGGAGATCTCATAAAATGGTTGAAGAGGGGGCTTCAGAGAGGTCAAATTCTCTCTTTTCTCTACTAAATCTTGAGAATTCACTTTCTTAGAGGAAGTACATGCTCCTCTCTCTCTGGATACCTCATTCTCCCCCTTCAACTCATCCTAAATGACCTTCATATTAAACGTCAAAAATGACAAAAAAATTATAATTTTTACCTGTGTAGTAGTGAAAAGACATGGTATATCTCCTCCTTTTCCAAAGAGACTTTTGACTGTGAGGAAGTTCCATGGATACCACTCCATCCTCTTCTATCATACCTTGAGTGTCGAGAACTCACCATCTAGTACTATAGAGCTCAATTGGATATAGTAATGCACGCACAATATTTCATCACCAAGCATTCGTGGTCTTGTGGTTAGAGCAAAGAGTTCCCATCGATGAGGTACTGTATTCAATCCCCACGCTCCGCAGCTACGTAGATGTCATCACTTGTAGCTCTGAAACCATTTGTTAGAACCTTTTGCTACCACCCATAGTTGTGTAAGCTACACAAGCCGTCTTGAGCTCTCGTCGACACACACAGAGATCTTATGTTCTTTCCTCCCAGCCATCGCCCGAGCGGCTGTCCTTCAAGTCTCAATTGAAAGACTACTCAAAAAAATAGTATCATAAAATAGACCCTCTCATATGAGACTTCCTCTTCTTTATTCTACCCAAGGGTAAATGCCCAAGTGATGCCATGTGGCATCCTTCTTCAAAAGATGAGTCACACCCCATGAGTATCATATGATAGCTACACTTGCTAAATTGATTGCTCTGTGTATAGTCAATCATTTTAAGTGATTCTAATTGGAATCATTAGCTCATTAGACTAATATGATAGCTCCAAAAGGAATTTTTCTAATTCCTACTATACTGGAAGCACTGAGCTTAACAAGCAGCAGGTGTGTGTACCAAAATAGAAGGTTTTCATTAGATTGTGAACTTGGGAGTAGTCTTTTTTGTATCAAACATTACTCATATCATTTCCAAAGTACATAGGTACTTGTTTAGTGTCACTGGAAATCTAAGAGGCCCTATAACTCAACTCTGAAGCTAAAGAGGGCTGGTACAAAGTAAGGATTAGCAGTACCAACTCATTTTCTGGAGTGTCGATCCATCTTTCCCAATAGTAGGTGCAACAGAAATCGCAGCACAAACAAGAATCTGCAAAATATCATCATCTTTGACACCATCTCCATCAGCTCAGCACCTGTATTTGCAAGTGTAACAGGACGTCTTTCAACACCCTGCACAATATTACATAGTCCTTTGCAACCAATACATGTCACATCATATAAGCCCATAATGGGTAGTTGGTACCATCCAACTCATCCTCAATAGCCAACGTACAGAATACATCACTGCTTTCAGCCATGGCTAGTGACTAAAATACCTTGATGCAAAACATTGACTGTATCTCAAAAAGTTGAACAGAACTGCCCAGACAAATTCTGCTAAACTTGTAGCAGACGTGGAGATGCTTATACTGGCGGACCAAAATTGGTATATACCTTTGGCACAAAAAAATGAAATAGCCTACACAAGTGCTGTGATAGTGCGTTTGGAGGCTAAAATGAGCTTTGAAACACCCTGAGTATGCTTACCAAATTTCATGCAATTTTGAGACTGCAACCGGAGAGGTGTAGACAATGCCCTAGATGAAGCGACAACCTGCTCTGATACCAATTGTTGGAGTTAGATGTCTATGAAAGCACGCGAACAGCACAAGGAAGAAGAAGAAGCTTGGAGCACAACACACAATACTGAATGTATTACTAGAGAATGTACAAAGATAAGTAACCCATTAGGGCTATAGGCATATATACAAGCTAGGGGGAAAAAACCTCCTAAAGAGGGAAAAAAATGCCTCGGTGTTCCTAGAGTGGTCACACACATCACTACCTAAATTTATCAACAATCAGGACCTAAATATATCAACATATTTTGGTAGTTATGTGTGTGAACACACTAGTACCACAAGGGAATTTTTTTTCCTCTTTAGGAGGTTTTTTCCCTAGCTTGCATATATGCCTATAACCCTAATGGGTCACTTATCGTTGTACATTCACTTGGTAATACATTGAGTATTGTGTGTTGTGCTTCAAGCTTCGTCTTCTTCCTTGTGATATTTGCGTGCTTCTGCAAACCTCAAACTCCAACAATTGGTATCAGAGCAGATTGTTGCTTCATCTAGGGTGTCATTGACACCCCTCTGGTCACAGTCTCAAAATTTCACAAAAATGGTGGGCATACTCAGGGTGATTAGGAGTTCAAAATAGCTTCACTATGTGGTGTCAAAATCCTGATATGTGCTCATTTCAACCTCGAAAAGCACTATTGCAGTGCTTGTAGGCAATTTTGTCCTTTTGTGCCAAACATATATTCATGTTTTGGTTTTCCAGTAGAAGCACCTTGAAGTCCACTATAGATCTAGTAGAGCTTGATAGGGTAGTTCTTTTCAACTTTTCAAGACACATTCACTTTTCTACCTCAGCATATTTTAGTCAGTGGCCATGGTTGAAAGCAATGATGTATTCCGTATCTTGGTTGTTGAGGATAGATTGGATGGTACTAATTACCATTATGGGCATAGATGATGTGTCATGTATTGGTTGTGAAAGGACTGTGGAATATTGTGCATGATGTTGAAAAATGACCTATTTCACCTACAAATATAGTTATTGAAGGTGATGCAGATGGCATTGAAGATGAAGATCTTCAAATTCTTGTTCTTATTGCACTTACTATTGAGAAACTTTGTTGGCATGGCAGAGATGCTCAAGTGCATGCATTGATAGCTTTGTCTATCAAACGTGCCATTATCCCTCACATTCGCTCTTTCAAAATAGCAAAGGATGCTTGGGATACACTTACCACTTTGTACAAGACAAGAAATGAGGCTCGTGTTGTTTCCCTCCAAAAATAGTTGGAGGGTGAGCATATGAATGAACGAGATTTTGTGGACAATTTTTTGACAAAGATCAAAGATTTGAAGGAGCAATTGATTTTTGTCGATGAAGTCTTACCAGATAGTTCACTTGTGCAGGTTGTTCTCAATGGTCTTCAAAATTCATATCAGAGTTTTGCTTCTACTTGTCGATTGATAATGAGAGGCAATCCAAGTGCTTTAATATTTGAGGAGTTAGTCTCTATTTTATAGCAGGAAGATCAATCTAGGCAGAACATCTCCGTTATGTGTGTTGCAGATCAAGATTTCCTAGCTAGTCAAAAGGGCAAAGGTAAATGGGGCTCATCTACTAGTAAGCACAGATGTGCTAATTGCACAGTCAAAAAAGGAAAACAAAGATGAGAAGAAATTGTTTTGCAAATACTTTAAAGGAAATGATCATGCCATAAAGAGTTGTCCAAAACTAGCTGCAAAAGAGGTTGGCATGGTTGCTGCAGAGGTCTCTACACCAACAATTGAGTCGGCTAATCTTGTGCAAAATGAAGAGGCATTTACTACTTTTTGTAGTTATTACCCATCTTCTCATGAACAATTTATGTTTGCATTATACTCAGATGTTTGCCAGTACTTTGACACTGGGGCAACCAAACATATTACCTCATAGTAGAGTTTCTTTAGTCCACTTGAGCGTGCCCCCATAGAGAATACGGTCGCATGCGCTAACAACTCCTCTTATCCCATAATGGGAGTTGATAAGATCATTCTAACTACTGTCGATGGTAGTTCTTTCATATTGTCAGATGCTTGGTTTGTGCAAGGTATCAAGAAAAATATGTTATCAGTTTTAGCTTTTGCCAAGATTGGCTTGGTTGTGAAATTTATTGATGATAGATGTACAGTTCATGATCTCTCAAATGGCAATGTTTCTATTGCTTCTGGCATTTTGTGTCATGGGTTGTATAAGCTCATAGATTATGAAAATTCTATAAATCATTCAGCATGTGCAATTCAAGATTCTCAAGCTATGTCAGATGCAAAGCTTTGGCATGCATGCTTTGGTCATCTAAATTATGCTAGTTTGCTATGCTTGCAACAATCTAAAATGGTGTCCTCTCTTTCCAATTTTGAGGCACCTTGTAAACATGTTTGTGAACTTTGTATTTTGGGGAAAATGCAGCATCCCTCCTTCTCAAAAGATGTTCAGTTCGAGATACTCAAAAATTGTAGCTTCTTCACAGTGATGTTTGTGTTCCTATGCAGACATCCTCTTTTAGGAACTACCTTTATTTTGTGACTTTCATTGATGATTTTTCTAGGCATGCATGGGTTTCCATTGAAAGCAAAGTACGAAGTTTTTATGTGCTTCAAACAGTTTCTGGTTTTGGCTAAAAATCTATTAGGATGTAAAGTGGGTGCCCTCCCATCTGATCGAGGGGGGTACTTGTCTTCTGAATTTAATGCATTTTGGCTGAACTTGAGATAAAACATCATTGTATAGTGCATATATACCTCAACATAATGGAGTTTCTGAAAGAAAGAGCACATCTCTCATGGAGACAACAAGGTGTATGGTCAAAAGTCAAGCTTTACCACATAGCTTTTGACTTGAGGGTGTTGTGTGTGCGGCATATGTACTCAATAGGTGACCCACCAAAGCACTGTAGTCTATCACTCCAAATGAGGCTTGGCATGGTCGAAAGCCATCTATTGCTCATCTGTGTATTTTGTCTGACATATGCATTAGTGCATGAACAACAATGCAAACAATGGGATGGTAAAGTAGTGAAATGTATTTTTGTTGGGTACAATTTTGAAAGCAAAGGTTATCATCTGTATCATCCACAAAGTAAATGCATTTTGGTTAGCCGTGATGTTGTTTTGTGGAAGATGTAATTCAACCATTACTTTCATGTACCAAGGAGACTTATGTTAGCTCTAGAGATGTGTATGACACTTTGCTGCCTCTTTTCACAAGTGGGCAGTCATGTACTATGAAGAATGATGCAATTTCTCAACCTTTATAGGTTTCCATTTCTGATGCAGGTTTACATGATGCACTTGTTGATGAAAGGGCTGATATAGAGGAGGCAAAAACTATGCCAAAATGGTTGGTGCAAATTTTTTAGGATAGCAAATTAGATGCACCTTTATCATACCATACTCGTTCAGGCTCTCATAGTCTTCTTTTGCATCAGATTGTTATGATATGTTTGCCTCTAGTCTTCGTGATGAGAATGAGCATGTTTTGTTTGATGAAGCACAAAATTTTGAAAATTAGATGGCTTCTGTCCAATCAGAATATGATGCTATTATGAAGAATGGTATCTAGTTTTTATGTGATTTGCCTCCTGCCAAGAAGGCCATTTGCACTAAGTGGGTATACAAGTTGAAGTGTAAGCCTAATGGAATACTTGACAGGTATAAGGCTAGGCTTGTTGCAAAAGGTTATTCTCAAGAAAGAGGCATTGATTTTGATGACACATTTGCTCTCACATATCGAATGACTATTGTTCATAGCATATTTGCATTGCAGCTCATCATGATTGGAATTTACATCAATTGGACATTAAATTGGCATTATTGAATGGTGACTTATATGAAGAAGTGTATATTTTTTAGCCCTATGGTTTTGTGCAAAAAGGGCATGAAAACAAAGTGTGCAGGTTGAAAAAGGCATTATATGGTTTGAAGCAAGCACCATGTGCTTGGTATGAAAATATACATGCCTACTTGATGGCACATGGTTTTGAGAATAGTCCAACTAAGAGCACCGTATATGTTAAGCATGAAAATGATGGGCTTCTAAGCATTGTTATCTATGTTGATGACATATTGATCACTGGTCCTAATGAGAAGTGTATTGCTGATTTTAAGGCTGATTTGCATGCCTCATTTGAAATGTCAGATTTGCAGCATTTGCATCATTATTTGCAAGTTGATGGCAGAATAGCTTTGTGTCAAACAAAAAATATTGACACGTTATTGCAGTGTTTTAGCCTTCAAGACAGCACACCTATTGCCACTCCTATGGAAATATGTTTATCGTTGAGTCTTCATGATGCTGAAGATGCATTTGATGTTATTGTCTATCAGCATGTTGTTGGATGCTTGATTTATTTATGCATAACATGGCTTGATATTCAGTTTGATGTCTCACATATGAGCAGGTTTATGCATTGCCCAAGTGTCAAGCATTGGGAGGCGGTTAAGTATATGTTTTTCTACTTGAGTGGTACCCAATTACTTGGATTTTTTCATCCAAAGGGGAGATCTCTATTGCTAGATTTACATGCTTTTTGTTACTCTGATTGGTCTAGTTGCTATGACACGAGCGACTCCACTAGTGGTTATGGCTTCATGCTTGGTAGATCATGCATATCTTGGTTGAGCAAGAAGCAGCCTACTATGGCCACTTATAGTTGTGAGGCTGAGTATAGGGCAATTTTCACAATGAGTGTTGAGTGTGTGTGGCTCAAACACCTTGGGTGTTGGTAAGTATTTTTCCACCACCATCTTCACTGACATTTAGAGTGCATTGGTAGTTGCAAGGAATCTTGTGTTCCATGCTCACACAAAGCACATTGAGGTGCACTATCATTATGTTAGGGAGAGGTTCTCTGTAGAGAGATTATTTTGGCATATATGCCCACAGAGCAACATGTTGTAGACCTTTTCACAAGGCTCTCCCTAGGGAGAAGTTTGAAGCTTTCTGCAAAGCTTTGGGCTTACTTCATTTTGTGGGTTGATTCCACATAGTTTGGCACTTCCTTATACATGAGTGCTAGCTCATTGTTCACTGCATCACTCCCGAGCGGGATTTGTTGATATATTTTGGTAGTGATGTGTGTGAACACACTAGGACCGTCGAGGCACTTTTTCCCTCTTTGGGAAGTTATTTCCCCTGGCTTGTATATATGCCTATAACTATAATGGGTCACTTATCTTAATACATTCACTTGGTAATATATTCAGTATTGTGTGTTGTGCTCTAAGCTTCTTCTTCTTTGTTTTGTTGTTCACGTGCTTCCATAGACCTAAAACTCCAACATTAATGAATCTATGTAATTATGATTCAAGAAAGGAATGGATCATGCTACATAACAATGAAAGTGATATCTAAATAAATATGACCAATGGATAATGACAATGGATATGCCCTTTGACTTCACTATATGATTTTGGCAATGATGTTTCACTGTGCAGATGATTTTTACTTCCATCTATCCACAAATCAAATAGCTTAATCAAATGAAATAGCTTAATCATATGATTTTGACTTCCATCTATCCACAAATCAAATAGCTTAATCAAATATGATGGTTCATTGTGCATATGATTTTGTGTATCTAATGAAAGCATGAAATACTTGCAAACTATCTTGTAAAACAAGAAGAAGTAACTTATGGACATATACTTCTCGAGGGAACCAAATGATGATGATGATGGCTAAGGGAAGTTGATGGCGATCATCAACTTCATTTCAAAGATTTGAAAGAAGGTAAAGATAAGAAAACTCTACACATGCAATATAAGCTTAGGATTATCTTACATGTAGGGAAAAAATACATGAATATTGGTACATTATTCAGTTAAGCATACCCTATTTGTCTTCACATTGAGTTTGGTAAGAGAAAAAAGCTTATATTCACAAGATGGTTACAAAAGACTAGATTACTACTCTGGATTCTAGTATACTTACCTAAAAATGGATACTTAGTTACATTTGGTTGGGCCATATTGCATCCCAATTCAATTTGGTTGCAATTAGTTCCACTGAGTTACATTTGGTTAAGAAAAGAAAAATGTATGTAAATAGAGAAGGTGGGGTCATTCTCATTTTACATTGGCCAGAGAACCAGGAGAGCACATATAGAGCACAGAGACCAAGAGCATGAAAGTATCCTAAAAGTCTAGGAGAACAAACAATGGAGAAAAAAGTAGCATGCAAGAAAAAGCAAAGGTATTACTTTTTGCCCCTCAAAAAAAATGATTCCATTTTGAAATATATGACAGGTTGCAGAGATGTATTTTCTTCTCTTTCCTATTCTTCAGGTAGAAGAGTTACTATTGCAGATGGCAATGATTTGGATGTTGTGGGAATAGGTATAGTAACCCTAAATTCAAGAGAAGGTGGTAATTTTCAGATTTCAGATGTTCTTTATGTACCTGAAACGAAGAAGAATCTACTATCTATATCAAACTAGATGTAAAGGCAAAGAAAGCTGTTTTTGTTAGATATCCTGTTGAGAATAAAGGATACAGGTTTTATGTTCCAAAGAAAAGTGAAGTTATTCTTTCGTGTAATGCTTATATTGCTGAAAATAAGGTTTATGATAAAGAAGCAGAAATTCCAGAGTCCATTAGTGAAAATGACTCTAGATTTTTTAGAAAGATTCTAGATGTACATGTTCAATCATATCAGAAGGGAGTTGAAATTCCTAGGATTCAAGAAAAAGTTGAAGAAAGAGGAATTTCACAACCTTCTACAGAGTCACTTCCAGAAGAGACTTTGATTCCAAAAATTGAAGAAGTTAAAGTTCGAAAAAGTCCTAGTACCTTGGCATGACAAATTCTAGAACCTGTGGAAGCTAAAAGTTTTAAAAGAGTTTCACCACTATATAAGGATACACCTACGTGGTTATATCAGACTTGGAAAGATAGTGGTATAAAAACTTTTACAAGAAGAACAAGGAGTCAGACTAGACAACAACAACAAGATCATGTAAGAACAAGAAGTCAGACTAGACAGCAACAACAAAAAGATCATGTAAGTTTTGCTGAAGACTTTGAGATTCATGATATTTTGGCACTTACAACTGATGAAGATGAACCTGCATGTGTTAAAGATGCGCTTACCATTCCTATTTGGAGAACAGCTATGCAAGAAGAGATTGATTCTATTCATAAGAATCAAACTTGGCAGCTATGTGAGTTACTAGAGGGAAAGAAGGCTATAGGTGTAAAATGGATCTTCAAAATCAAAAGGAAAGCAGATGGTACTATTGATAAGTACAAAGCAAGATTGGTTGTCAAAGGATATGCACAACAAAAAGGTATTGATTATGATGAGACATTTGCTCCTACGTCGAGGATGACTGTTATTAGGTCAGTACTTGCTCTAGTAGCACATTTTGGCTGGCATATATATCAACTTGACATTAAGACTACTTTTCTAAATGGTGATTTACATGAGGATGTGTATATTCAGTAGCCATAAGGTTTTGAAGAGACAGGTAAAGAACACTTAGTGTGTAAGCTTATAAAAGCTTTGTATGGTTTAAAATAGGCACCTAGAGTATGTTATGGAAAGATACATATATATATATTATCTATTGGTTTCCATAACTCAGATGTAGCTCCAACTCTTTATGTCAAAGCTGAAACAGGTATGATGATTATAGCAATCATTTATGTGGATTATATTATAGTCACAGGTCCCAGATATGAAGATTTACAAATGTTATGAAGAAAAATTTGATGTGAATGATTTAGGCATTTTGCATTATTATCTTGGGATTAAGTTTCTGTTTCAAGATGAGTGTATCTATATGACACAGCAAAAGTACATTGACAAACTTTTGGAGAGGTTTCAGATGAGTGATTCTAAACATATGCAAACACCTATGGATCAGAACATGTCTTTACAAATGGTAGCAGATGCAGAGCCATTTGATGCTACTTTATATAGTCAAGTAGTTGGATGCTTAATATATCTTTGTAATACACGTCCTGATATACAGTTGCAGAATTTGACAGTGTTACATTGGAAAGCAGTAAAGTGGATCTTCTGATATTTGAAGGGAACTTCAAATTTTTCTATGGTATTTTCGAAATCTACACATTTGTTACTAAAAGGATTTTCATATTCTGATTGGCCAGGTGATAGAGAGACAAGAAGAAGTACTAGTGGATATTGTTTTTATCTTGGAGATTGTCTTATCTCATGGCTTTTGAAGAGACAACCCACTATTGCCACTTCATCATGTGAAGTTGAATATCGTGCATCATTTACAGCTACTCAAGAGTCAGTTTGGTTGCAGATGATTTTTAGTTATCTTGATATGAGAGTACATGAACCCATTCAGATATTTTTAGATAGCCGGAGTGCAATAGCTATAGCAAAGAATCCAGTGCATCATGTAAGAACAAAGCATATACAGGTACACTACCACTATATTCGAGAAAAGATAGCTAAGAAGCACATTGAGCTGGTTTATGTTCCTTCTAGTGAGAATGCTACAGATATATTTACCAAAGCATTGACTATAGATAGTCATGAGAAGATTACAGGTTACTGAACCTTGTACCATTGTGACATTGAAGGAGGGATTGTTGGAAGCAATGTCCAACAATGGTCCAAAACTATTGGAAAATAGTTATAGTATATATTCTTTATATACATTGTACAAGAAAAAGCACATGGCAGCATGGATAGATCGTGGTGTTCTCAAACTATTGACCTAGGTTCAAATCCCATCAGGCACAAATTGCGGAATCGCTTTTGCCTTTGGATACAATTATGCTTTTGATTTCAACGAAGATAGCTTTTGAGATAAGCAAGCAATCGTATATTTAGCTACATATTCCATCGTAGCTTTATGCTTTATCATAGTTGCTTTTGAAAAAATTACAAAGCTATATAAGCAAGGCCAAGCTCATTGTTGTATCATCACTCAAAGATCTCAAGCTAGAGTTTGAAGATTCTGAAGCTTTGGAGGTAAAGGTTTGGTGAAGGAGAGGCTACTCACTTGGAGCAAGGAGTCTTCTACAAGGTGGTGGTAACTATCTTTTGTGAGTTAACCTTATATTTTTTTTTTAGGGTTTCTCTACCCTAATCTCAAAATTAAGGTTGGTTGATTTACAATTTTGTTACACTATTTTGTGAGAATAAGGTTAGCTTCATTGCTCATTCACTTCTCACACACTTAGATTATTTCAACATAATCTAAATTTTGTATCATCAACTTCTTGGATATTCTTCCATTAGTGAGTGCACCACTTTATATGGTTGAGTAGTACTCCCATGTTGTAATTTGGACATCTATTTTTTTAGTAAGCATCCAGCTTACGTTCTCTATCCTTGTCTCAAGATCTCTTTATTTCTATCTTTCTCTTATCATCTTAATTAATTAAGTGTGTATGCTCAAAAGCTTTTAGTGTTGGAACGATTGTGGGGCCCAAAATTCCAAAAAAATGCAATTATTTGCATGCTCAAGTCCAGAAAAAACACATTTGTGCTTGCATTGGGAAACTACAAAGTGCTCAAAATTTGCATGCTTTTGGTGGTTCTATGCTTGTTTTGCATAAATATAAAGGGGAACATGAAATAGTTCTCATTTTTTATGTCTTAGTGTTACTGGATGGTGCAAGGAATGAAATATTAGTTTTATATGTCAGGGAAAAGAATGGAAAAAAATGGGTGTGTAAGGATTTTCATTAGTTGTGCTTACTTTAGATCACTTTTATCAAATCATCTCTCAAAATACCCATGGAGGTTCATTTAAAATGTACTTTACATGAATATATCAGATTTAGAACAGAGAGAAAGTTTGTACAAAACCATGAAAAATGATGTGCCTCAAAGTTTTTCCATTAGAGCTTTGGTGAATTTTAACTATCTTCTCTTGTTCTGCAAGCTATATAATTTTTTTCAAAGAAGTTTTGTACTCTTTTACTCTATTCTTAGAATCCAATCTTTAGAATACTCTCTTTTCCCCATGGATAGCTCTTAGAGAACCTCAACCCAAAGACCTTCACTAAGATTTTGAGGAGTATAATCATTTTTTTTCTAAGTTCCATATTAAAAATTGTGTTAAGTCAAGAGTACGCAACACTAAGAAAGGTATTTCAAAGAGCTTTGCAATCTTCAAAATATGAATCATTATGCAAAGAAAGCAAAAACCATATTGACATACAAACAAATGGAGTTCTTTATCCAATGGATCCTCAAACGAGAAGGTTATAGCCACATTTTCATACACTAAATGATTTGATAATATTTGTAGGAGATGGTGAATATGGTTTGCATGGACATTATTTAAAGCTCTATGATTTTTCAAACAACTTTATGCAATAGATTAGCTATCTACAAAATGTTGGAGTTCAAACTCTGCGGAAGCACACGAACATCACAAGGAAGAAGAAGAAGCTTGGAGCACAACACACAATACTGAATGTATTACCAAGTGAATGTACAAAGATAAGTAACCCCTTATGGTTATAGGCATATATATAACCTCCTAAAGAGGGAAAAAATTCCATGGTGGTCCTAAGTGTGTTCACACACATTACTACCAAAATATATCAACAAATCCACCTTGGGGGTGATCCAATGAGCAAGGAGCTGGCACTCATGTATAAGGAAGTTCCAAGCTATGTGGAAAGAGATCAACCCACAAAAGGAAGTAAGCCCAAAGCTTTGTAGAAAGATTCAAACTTCTCCCCAAGCAAAGCCTTTGTGAGAAGACCTGCAATGTTATCTTGTATGCGCACATATGTCAAACTAATCTCTCTTGGAAAGAATCTCTCCCTGATATAATGATAATGCACCTCAATGTGCTTTGTGCAAGTATGGAACATAGGGTTCCTCACAATTGCCAACGTGCCCTGACTGTTAGTGAAGATGGTGGTGGTGAAAGCCTAAATGCATTCTAACTGAGTCAAAAGGCATCTGATCCACACACACTCAATAATCACTTTGAAAGTTTTCCTATACTCAGCCTCACAACTAAAAATGGCTAGAGTAGGCTATTTCTTGCTCAACCAAGATATGCATGAGATACCAAGCATGAAGCAAAAAATATTGGTGGACACATGAGTGTCATAACAACCAACCCAATCGGAGGTAGTAAAAGCATGCAAATATGGCAGTAATGATCCCTGCTTGGGATAAAACAATCCAAGTGGCCGAGTACCACTCAAGTAGCGAAAGATGAGCTTAACCGCCTACAAATGCTTGACACTTGGGCAATGCATAAACCTACTCATTTACAAACTCAATATCAGGCTGAGTTATGCATAAGTAAATCAAGCATGCAATAGCTTATTGATAGAGAACAACATCAAATGCATCTTCAGCATCATGAATCTTTAACCATAGACTTGTTTCCATAGGAGTGGCAATAGGTTTACAATCTTCAAGGTAAAAATGCTACAATAGTGTGTCAACATATTTTGTTTGACACAAATTTGTTTCCCCATCAACTTGCATAAATTGAATGCTCAAATAATGATGCATATGTCCCAACTCTGACATCTCAAAAGAGGCATGCAATTAGCCTCAAATTTAGAAATATGCTTCTCATTAGGACCATTGAGCAACATGTTATCAAGATACACAACAATGATCAAAAGTACATCATTTGCGTGCTTAACGTATAAGGTGCTCTAAGTTGGACTGCTCTCAAAACCATGTATCTTTTCATACCAAGCACGAGGTGCTTGCTTCAAACCATGTAATGAATTTTTAAACCTACACACTTTGTTTTCATGCTCTTTCTATACAAAACCATGGGATTGAAATACATACACTTCTTCATTTAAATCACCATTCAGAAATGTCCTTTTGATGTCCAACTGATATACATTCTAACCATGATGGGCTACAAGTGCACAGATTCTATGAACATTGATCATTTGACAAGTGGGTGCAAAGGTCTCATCAAAATCATTGCCTCTCTCTTGAGCATAACCTTTTGCAACAAGCCTAGCCTTATACATGTCAGTTTTTCCATCAGGCTTACATTTCAGCTTGTATACCTGTTTAATGCCAATGGCCTTTTTTCTAGAAGCAAATCACATAAAGACCAAGTGCCATTCTTCATAATAGCATCATATTCTAATTGCATAGCAACCATCAAATTTTTTGAACTTTATGCTTCATCAAAAGAAACAAGCACATTCTCATCACAAAGAATAGAGACAGCAATTGCATAGTAGTCTGATGCAAAAGAAGCACTATGAGAGCTAAACGAGTACGATATGATAATCGTGCATCTAATTTTCTATCTCTCAAAGTCTGCATCAACCATTTTGGCATAGTTATTTCCTCCTCTAAATCAGCCCTCTCATCAACAAGTTCATCATGTAAATCTACATAAGAAATGGAATGATCTACATCATCATGTGAAACCTATAAAGGCTTAGAAATTTCCTCATTTGGACTAGCACTTAACTATCCACGTATAAAAAGAGGCAGGAAACTATCGTACACACCTTTGGAGCTAATTGATGTATCCTTAGTACATGAAAGTAATGGCTTAATTGCATCTTCCACAAAAACAATATCATGACTAACAAAAATGTGTTTAGTCTATGGATGATACAAATGATAACCTTTGCTTTCAGAACTATACCCGACAAAAATAAATTTCACTACTTTATAATCCAATTTCCTGTATTTTTGTTCAAGCACTAATGTATATGTGAGACAACCAAAGACACATAGATGAGCAATAGGTAGCTTGCGACCATGCCAAGCCTCATATGGAGTGATAGATTGGAGTGATTTTGTGGGACACTTGTTAAGTACATATGTTGCATACATAACAACCTCAAGCTAGAAGCTGTGTGGTAAAGCTTGACTTTTGACCATACACCTTGCCATCTCCATGAGAGGTGTGTCCTTTTTTTTAGTATTTCCATTTCTTTGAGATGTATACAGCACTTTACACTGATTTTTAATCCATTTTAAGCCAAAAAATGCATTAAATTCAGAAGACATGTATCCCCCCAATCAAAATGGATCGTGCCCAATTTGCATGTTGATGGATTTTCAGCCTGGCATAAAGTGGGCTGAATATATGCTCAAATTATTGTTGCATTTTTCTACACGCTTATGTGATTTGTTGGCATGATATTGAAGCTTTAGACTTTGTTCATGTTCAGCCATATATGAGCTAAAAGTGCATGTGTTTGGATGCCATGAAGATTGGTAACATGCAAGGCTGCTATGTATGAAATTTGTGGATGTAACTTGTTGTGGATAAAACCCAATGAGGTGAATTTGAAAAATCAAATATGTATTCTCATGCTATGATTACTAAATTTATTTGATTCTTGAGTTGAGATAGGAATTCAACTCAATACTCCTATTTGAACAAGCCAAAGCTAAGATTGGCAAAGCTTGGATGAAGCGAGGACACAAAGCGTGGAGCCAAAATGAAGGAAGAAGCCCAAGCTATACATTTGTCAAAGACTTGAAGTTTGAAGGCTTGAAGATTGGAACCCAAGCTAAAAGTGGCCAAGACAAGGATGCCCATGAGAAGACTCTTGAAGAGTGCAAGGAGTAGAAGACTCCAAAGAAGGGTTGCCATAAAGTGTTGAAGACTCAACAAGGACTTGAAGACACTCCCCAAGGCTCAAGGAGCACAAGCAAAGTGCAAGCTAGAAAGAAGATTCACTCATCAGAAGTGTGACAACTTGGCTGAAGCTGAAGGAGGTAAAGAAGTGCATTTGAAAAGCTAAGGGTTGAAGAAAAGGGGTTGAAAAAAACCACATTATGTGGTGGTAAGTTCCAAGCATAGACCATGTGAAGATCTAGTGGAAGATTGGCTAGTAAGACCACTAAAGGGAGCGGCAATACTATGTAAGGGCAAGTAAGACCATCCCAAAAGGACTGGCAAGCATATGTAAAGGAAACTAAGACCATCCCAAGAGGAATGGCAAGCCGTTTTAGCTATAAGAAGCACCAAACACCAAGTGAAGGTCTAGTGAAAGGTTGAGGCAAGGAAGACCACCAAAGAGAGTGGCAAGCCTATGTAAAATCAAGTAAGATCATCCAAAGAGGAGTGGCAAGCCTATGTAAAAAGGCAAGTAAGACCATTCCAAGAGGAATGGCAAGCCTTTTTAGGTGTAAGAGGCACCATTGTTCATATTGTGGATTTTTTATCTTTTCTTGTAGGTGATGAAGAAAGCATGGAAGATGTGAAAGCTACAAATCCTTCACATGAAGTAGAACTCATGAAAGAGTTCATGTATGATCAACCCATTGTTGATTTTTTAGGTATATAATCAGACATGAAGAATGAAGAAAATATTATGAAGCAAGGGGGAGTTAGCTTGCAAGGATTGGAAGATCCAAGAAGAGTCCAAAGAAGACAAAGTGAAGCCAACATAGATTTCATATTTGAAAGAGAAGTAGACATGCTCAAAGAAAAAGTAAGAGCAGCCATAAAAGGTGATTTCAAATCATGAGGAAGAGCCACCTATATGGAAGGAATTCTTAGAAGGCAAGGAGCATCCATGATGTACAAGAGAAGTCATGACAAGAAGTTGAAAGAAAGCATGACAACCATGAAAACATCAAAAGGATGTGCAAAAACAAATTGCAGCCATAAACAAAGTTGAAGATGATCCAAAGACAAAGAAGGATCGAAGCAAATCATTCAAGCATAGAAGACATGAAGTCATGAAGGCATACAAAGAGAGAAAGTTGCAAAGAGAGAACAATAAAGAGGAAGAGAGTGAATCAACAATGATATGTACATCCAAGGTGATCTCATTCATTTTATAATCTTTTATGAAGCATGTCTTATGATAGGGATTGAAAAAGAGCTCTTTCTTCTTCAGGACTAACCTGCTTTGCTGCTTCTTCTTGGACTTGTTTTCCCTGTAACTTCTCACTCAAGTCTTCTGGTGTTTTATTTTTTTCAGAGGCTTGTGTTATCACATTTGGTGTACTAGGCACTAATAAGTTCAAACTTTTCAACAAAAAGTTTTCACTATCACTTTCAGAATCTGAAGAAAATTGTGAAGAGCCTGCCGCGCTATTCCTGATTTGTCCATTCTTGATTCCTTCACAGCCATGGATTCCTCCTGCTTTTTTTTCTTCTACTATTACTTCTTCTGTCTCCATCATTGGTACAGGTTCTGCTACTGATTTCCCTCTACCTCTCTTGGTCAACTTCCTTTTCTATACAGGTTTCTTTTGAACCTTCTTCCTTACTACAACT
Source organism: Ceratopteris richardii (assembly GCA_020310875.1). Classification (NCBI taxonomy): domain Eukaryota; kingdom Viridiplantae; phylum Streptophyta; class Polypodiopsida; order Polypodiales; family Pteridaceae; genus Ceratopteris; species Ceratopteris richardii. Next base: position 57,116,274 of record CM035430.1, on the reverse strand, counting down.
GTAGTTCTAGTTTCAGGAGGTCCTTGTAGCTCTTTGAAATATGCTAACAATTCCACTTCTTTTTTGACAAAAACTTCCTCGGTTTTTGCTGCCATCATCTGATCATGCAGCTCTTCATAGTGTTCTACTTCCTCTTGAATCCAATCAGTTGCTTTGCAAGAGTAGTCCTCCAACATCTTTTGATATTGAGCTTCATATACTGCCCTTTTATTGTTTCCTTGAGTCAAATAGGTATACAACTGCTCTTTGCTTGCCTGAGGTGGGTGAGGATCATTTGAAGATTGTACCTACTTCTGAGCAGCTTCATGTTCTTCCTTAGTTGCTTCCTCCTGTTCCAATTCCACTTTTCTTGGATCCAATCTTCTTTTCTTTACTGGAATGACTTCTTCTGAAATTCCTTTTCTTTTCCTTTCTGCTCCCCTCATGCTTGATTGGCCTTCTGCTTCTCTTACAGACATCTTCCTGGAAGGACTTTTGATTCCTGCCATCAAATTTTTGAAATATTGGGCTGCTGCAGCCAACTTCAATTGATCTTCCATTCCTAAAAAATATGATATATAATCCTTGTCAAAAATTGTGCTCCATTCATGAACTTCCTTTGCTCCCAATGTTTAGCTGCCTCCTTTAATTGATCATGTATGTATGGAGTTACATCCATTACTCCAAAAGGTTTAGTTTTATCCTTGTTATTAAACATGATCAATGTCACTGGTTTGTGTGGCATGGTATATCTTGGTAATTTTGGAAAACAGAAGTATTGAAGGAACATTCTGGTAGCATATTCTCTCATCTCTTTCCTTTGAAATCAGCAAATTTAGAATACCCTATATATGTTTCTTTATTTTTCTTGACAAATCTATTATCCAACTTAGTTCCCATTGAATAAAACTGAAGGGCTTCCCTGATATGCTCTGCTTTTATTGTGATGTTCACCTCCTTGTTCTCCTTGTCCTTGACTGAACACCTAAAATATGCATCATTTCTCTTTCCAACTTCCAACAGACTATTCATCGCTTGTGCAACTCTTTCAAAATCTATGAAAAATATAGGTTCATCCAACAACCTGTGTAATCCCACTGGTTTCCATCTTTTGTAATTGACTGCACTTTTCTAGAATTTGTAAAACTCCTGACACAGCATAGTGTACTTGTAACCTCCAACTCCTACTGTAAATATGTGCTGGCCAATAATACCTAGAGTTTCCTTGAGTTCCTTGACTATCTTTTCTGCTTCTGGAATCTCCTGCTCTTCATCAGATTCTAACTCTACAGTTTCCATTGTTGCTTCACTGTCTAAGAACCAATGTCCTCTGGATAGAGTTACTGAGTCTGCCTTGAAATCATGGGTTGGTAATTCCTTGAAATTCACCATTCTGTAGAAAATATAACATCACACAAAAGGAAAACTCCACCCACATGAGTCACAAGAAAAAATAAAAAATGACATTTGTTTTGAGATGAAATAAAAGAAGAATGAAAATAAGATCTCAATTAAATCCTGACTTCCTCAAAGAACTCAATTAAAGTGATCATTACATGTGTAGCAAGATGTCTAGTGCTCTCTTCTCTTCTGACAGCTCTTATAAAGAAAGGAAAAATTATAAATAGTTGAAGAAAATTGAGTAAAATAAAAAAATTAAAAAAAATAAAAATTAAAAAATAGAAACCTGCTACACTTCTATCTATATCTTGCTTTGTGCTGTATAATTTATAAAATAAAAATGGATGATTTTTTCTCTCTTTTCTCTTTTCTCTCTTTTTTTTTTAATAATAATATTTTTTTCTTCACTTCCTTTCTTCCCCTCCTATTTCTTTTCTCGAAAAAAGAATAAGGTAGAACAATCTTTCTTAATTTCCAAGATGTCATAATTTCTTCTCTATAACATTCTGATTTTCTTATCAACAATCCTTAATGCATATCAGATACTCATGTTCTTTTCCATTGAATCAAATCTGATTTTTTTACCCAATAATATTTAATCCTTGCTTACCCTGTTCTAGGGATACACCCATCTTCTTTTGATAAGCTGTTCTTGAAATTTTTTGGCTTCCATATCCATTTTGTTCTGGGAATTTGTTTTGATGAGCAGGGCTAGTGTGTACATTGTTTCCACATCCCTCTTATTCTGATGCCTTGATGCTTCTGACTATGCCATAGTTGCCACCTTGCTTCTTTCTCTTCACCATCTTTTGCTCCTTCAATTCTCTCCTGGTTTTGATTAAATGAAGCTTGATCATAAAGTGGTTGTATTGGTAATGTCTGTGTGTTTTCTAATGAAAAAGTAAATCCTTCCATGTCTGAGTCATGAATATCCTATTGATCTTCCTGTTCTTCATTACTCAATAAAAACATTAAAAACCTTTTGTCATTTATTGTCAACTTAAGCTTCATTTTTTCAAAATCCAAAATTACTTTACCTTGCTTTAGCCATGGTTGTCTCAGAATCAATTTCTCAATCATCAAGTGATCTGGCCATTCTTCACAATCTATTTCCATATATTCTTCATTGAACTTAACTTCAATAGAAGGTGAAGACATGCTTTGTATGATTTGTCCTTCCAAAGTTTTGATAAAGGTTTTGCTTTTAGTTCTTTTTAGGTTAAACTTTTTCAACAAAGCTGAAGTGATCAAATTTACTTGTGCACCTGAGTCTATCAAGACCTTGATTTTCTTACCCTGAAAATTCATTGTTATAACAGGCAAATGTTCTCTTTCCTTTAGAGGTGTTTCACACAAAAGGACTTCTCTAAAAATTTTGATTTTTCTTATCCTTTCTTTTGCTTCCTGTTGAGCCGCCTTTCTAATGTTTTCCTCTTCTTTTTTCTTGTTTTGAGCTTGATGTAATCTTCTCCATTCAGAAACAGTTAATGGAGGATCATATCTTTTTACTCTGCATCCACTTATGAAATTTGGCATGATTTCTCCATCTATATTAGCTAATTGAATAGCTCCACTATTACTGATCTGATTGATAATATATGGTCCATGTCCTTTCTTTTGAAATTTCTTTTGATGTTCCTTTACTGTGTATGCCAAAACTAAATCTCCTTCTTGTATATCTTTTTCTTTAATGTGAACATCATAATAAGCTTTTTGTCTTTTCTTGTCTGCATATATACTCATAATTGCTTGGAGTCTAGAAGCTCCCAGTTTTTCCAATTCCATCACTCTCTCAGATAATTCATGTCCAGTCCATTTGTATTGACTTCCCACCTTTAGTGTTGGAATAAGGAATTCTATGGGCAAAACTGCATTTTTTCCATATACCAGATTGAATGGTGTGGTTCCTAATGCAGTTTTGTATGCCACTCTATAGGCCCATAGGACATGATTAAATTGTAAATCCCAATCATTCCTGTTTGTGTTTACCAATTTTAACAATACAGTGCAAAGTACCTTATTAGTACTTTCTGCTAACCCATTGGCTTGTGGGTGATATGGGACTGACTTTCTATGACTAATCATGAAATGTTCAGTTATGTTTTCTATGATTTGGTTCAAAAAATGAGTCCCCCTATCACTTACCAATTCAATTGGTAGTCCAAATCTGGTAATGATATTTTCATCGAGAAATCTTGCAGTAGTCTGAGCATCATTTCTTTTTGTAGCCTTGGCCTCTGCCCATTTGGTCATGTAATCTGTGGCTACTAGTATGTATTCAGCATGGGATTGTCTTGCTGGAGGATGTATGGGTCCAATGAAATCCAACCCCCATTTACTAAATGCTCTTGCTGAAATCAATGGAACTAATGGCATATTGTCTCTTTTATTTGGTTGACTCACCCTCTGACAAATGTCACATCTTTTCACATATGTTCCTGCATCAAGGAATAGGGTTGGCCACCAAAAGCCAGAATATAATATTAGTTTAGCAGTTCTGTCACTTGAAAAATGTCCTCTTGCCACTCTAGAATGTGCCATCTCCCACATTTCTAGATATCTATCTTCAGGAACACAAATTCTTAAATATCCATCCATCCCTCTCTTATACAATTGATCTCCTATTACTTGATACTCTTCAGAAATCATTTGTAGATTCTTTGAGTCTGCACTAGCTCTTACTTGTTTTCCTTTCTTGTTCCTTTTCAATTCCTCAATTATGTTCACACTCCATTCTGGGTTTTTCTGAAACCAATATAGAGTTATAAGTTCTGAATTTTGCAAGGATTGGCATTCCTAGCAGTTAGCAATATATTTTGTTACATCTTGAATCTTATTAGGCCAATGTACTCCCATCCTATTGAGATTACTTAGGATGACTATTATGGAAGCATGAGTACAAGGGTTCCAACAATGAGCTCTTCTCAGATATTCCTGTTGCTCTTCCTCTAGAGTACAATATTCCAATATGCCTGTATGGTTGAAGTGATACAAGTGCCCAGCTAACAGCATAAAATTCTTGCTTTGTAATACTAAATGTGTGTTGTTTCCAAATGTTCTGCAAGGTCCCATGGTTAGCAAAGGTACTAAAGTCATGGACCATTCAGGAATACTTTCTACTTTGAACAGATATGTGTCTGGTAGGTCATCATCTAAAGGTGAACTTGGTTCTTTAGCCTGGATTCTGGACAAATGATCTGCTCTCAAATGTGTTTTTCTTTGTCTGACCACCACCTCAAACTCAAACTCCATCAGTAGAAGAAACCATCTGACTATCCTACCAGTGTGACACGGTTTGTTTACTAGATAGAGTAAAGCTTGGTGATCAACAAAGAATTTAAATTTGTTGGCCAGAAGGTAATGTCTATATTTTTTTTACAGCAAATATCATTCCCAATCCTTCCCTCTCATTGGTTGTGTAGTTCTTCTCTGCTGAATTCAATTGCCTACTAGCATAAGCAACAGGGAAGTCTAATTTGCTTTCTTCTATTGGTTGTGCTAACACACATCCCAAAGCATAATTTGAAGCATCCACATGGACATGGAAAATTTTATCCCACTAGGGTGTTTTCAGAATTGGTTTTGTTACCAAACACGTTTTTAGAGTCTCAAAAGCTTGGTCACACTCTTTGGTCCACTCAAACTTTGTAATCAAATCATACAAAGGTTTTGCTATGTCAGCAAACTTGTGTACAAATTTTCTATAATACCCGCAATGTCCCATGAAAGTTTGAAGTTCCTTTACATTTGTTGGTCTTGGAAGTTCCACTATGGCCTTAATTTTTCTTTCATCCGTTGAAATTCCATTTTTGGAAACTATGTGGCCTAACATTCTCCCTTGTCTTACAAAGAATACACACTTCTCTCGATTTAAACATACTCTGTATGTTTTGCATTTCCTGAATATGTTTTCTAAATCTCCCAAATGATCCTCTCTTTTTAATGAAAAAGTACAAAGATGATCCACATAAATTTCCATTACATTCCTCGAGAATTCTTTGAAGATATGACACATTAATCTTTGAAAAGTTGTTGGGGCATTAGTTAACCCAAAGGGCATAACCCTAAAAGCATAAATTCCCCATTCTGTGGAAAAGGCAGTTTTATGTTGGTCTTCCAATGCTATGGGTACCTGATTGTATCATGAAAAGCCATCCAAAAAACTATAAACCTCCATCCCTTTAACTCTTTCTAGAAGATGGTCTGTTATAGGCAATGGGTAGCTATCCCTTATAGTTGCAGTATTAACTTTTTTCAAATTAATTCATACCCTAAGTTTCCCATTCTTTTTTGGTACTAGAACTATAGGAGATATCCACTCTGTGTATTCAATCTCATAGATGAAATTGGCAGCCAGCAGCTTATCAATTTCTTCCTTTATTTTAGTTGAATATTTATCATTGAATGTGTAATGTCTTTGTTTGCTAGGCTTTGCATCAGGTGTAATAGGAATCTTATGCTCACAGATTTTAGGATCAATACCTTTCAAATCCTTGTAACTATAGCAAATACATCCCTATAGTTTCTGGCCAAATTTCTTAATGATTCCTCCTCTTGATTTGTCATGTCATCAGCTATTACAATATGTCTTTCTTCCCCTTCTTCTTGGGTGATCATTACCTTCTTAGTCTGTTCTTCATTATCATATGCCTCCCCTTTTTTCTTTTCTCTCTTTGGTTTCATTTTTAGAAGTAATCTGTCTTCTACTTCATAAGTCTTGAAATTTGCAGGTACATCAAATTGTTGATCCTTGTTTGTCATTTTCTCATTTTTTTCATCCTCTTGATCTTTTTCTGTTTCCTTGTGTTTGTTTTTTCTATATTTGCCTGAGATTTTATCTTTTATTGCAGCTGCAGCTTTTTACCTCTTCCAACTATTGTATTTTTCCATTTTTCAATATCATTTCTTTTTCCTGGTCCTCTTTTGTTTTTGATACCTTTATCATTTGTATTCCTATGTGAAAAGCATCATATCCTTCTTCATTTTGGAAATTTACTCCCACATACTCATCATTGGCTGGATCCATGGTAGCCAGAATCTGGTTCCAACCATAAGGCTCAAATTCTTCATCTTTGAATTTTTATGGTATATAGTTCTCATCTTGTAATTTTCTCCCTTCTACACAATCTTCTTTTCTTAATCTTCTTTTTCTATTTGTCAGGTTTCTTAACACATTGCACTTCCATATTGATGATTCTGTTCCATCTTGATCTTCAATCTCTGATTCTTCATTCAAATCCTGATTTTGATGTATTTTGAACCATTCTTGAGGAGATATGTCACAATAATGACCATTTCTTAGATTCACTCTGGTTATTCTTCCTTTGTTCTGAAGATATAGGCAATCATTACCCCAATCCTGCACAATTTGCATTTGTCTCATAAATGGTCTTCCTAGAATAATTTCATAAGAAGTGGATTGTGGAAATTCAACTATGGCAAAAGTATGCTCTATTTCTATTCCACATATGTCCACAATCACCTTTTCCCAAATTCCTAGGGGTTTTTCTATGTGTCCATCTGCAAGTTGCAATCTCATTTTAGTGGGTATTAATTCATTTTTTCCCCATCTTTCCCAAGTTTGTTTAGTCATGATAGCCACACCTGATCCACTATCCAATATAGCTTGGGCATGATTTGTGCCAAATTGTATTCTCATAGTTGAGTTTCCTTCTTCTCCTTCACAATATCCTCCTATTTTATCAATAGGAATGTACGGCAACTCTTCCAATTCTTATGGCTGGGGATCAAAATTCTCTGGTATTGCTTCCCATTTTACAATTCTGTTTTGTAAGTGAGGATTCTGTTTTACCAATTCCTCCATTGTGGTGTGGTATAAGATTGTACATTGTTTGTCTATATTTACCCTGAATGTTATTTGTGAGTTATCTTCTTGATCAATAATTTCCCTTGTTCTTGTTACCTTTGTTTCTCCAGCTGTTAATTGAGAATTATCTAGTTCCCCCAGTTTAAGTTGTGCTTTTTGTATGATTTTTTTGCATTTTTGCATTCTTTCATGCTCTATATCTGGTATAGGATAAGCCATTACATGGTCTGTGGGATTTGGTCCCTCTTGAATTCTTCCCTTATATGCTTTTATCATAGTTTCCAAACTTTGTGAATTTCTTATCTCTTGCTGGGTTTGTGTCTTTTGAGGTGGACTATGGTTTGATTGTTCCATATTCTCTTCTTCCAGAGTTTTACCCATTCTCATTTTCTTTTCCCATCTTTCCTTTTGTCTATTTTTCCTTTCTTTTGGAACTGGAACTTTCTTATCTCCCTTGGTTGTTTCCTGTTGTTTAGCTCTTGCTCTTGTTATAGCATTTACATTCACTTGCTCATGGTCACTCAATTCTCCTTTCTCCATTATGTTGACTGTTTGTAATGGTATGTTATTAGATGTGTTTTGTTGTTTTTGAGGATTTCTTGGACAATCCTTTATTAAATGTTCCCTGCCACACTCCTTGCAATAGGCTCCTTCTACTCTTAGTGTGGGAGATTGCGGACAATCTCTAATGAAATGTTCCCCTCCACATCTATAACAAGTTATTTTTTGACTTCCTTTGAACTGAGGTCTCTGATTAGACATGTAATTATTGGTTATGTACATGAATGTAGTTGTATCCATTTCAATTCTCCCATTTCCCAAGTCTAGGGCTTGCAGTTCTGGTTCTCTCAGCTCATATCCCTCCCACTCTTCCTGATATCCTTCATTCCAATGATAATCTTCTTTGTATGGTGATCTTATTCTTGAGTTTCCCTCTTCTATTGGTGTGTATTTGACTGGTACCACATTCGTTGGTAATGGAGGTTGTTGCCCAAGTACAGGTATTGGTTGCTCAATAAATCCAGATTCTCTTTGGTTCACATACTCTTTCTCCTTAATAGGTTGTTTATTGTAAAAGCATTCTTCTCTGGTATGATTTATCCATTTTCTTTCTAGTGTACAATATTTGAGTGTTTTCCTATCTTGCAAATGTTATGGTTTTTTATATGGACCTTGTTGTACCAAATGGTTTTCTCCACAATTATAGCATTTTTTATTTGTTGTTATCTTGGTGTTTATCAAATTTGTTTTGGTGCTAACTTCTAGGGCTTTAGCAATGGCTTGTGCCAATTCTTCTGCTGGTGGGATTTTATCTTCATTTGTTCTAGGTTGATCAAATGCTAACAGGTCTTGTCCTCTGTTATCCTCCAAATCTATTGCCTCTTTCACACATGCTCCTAGATCAGGGCATCTCCTATAATACACCAGGGTTCTTAATTGAGCACTTCTCAATCCTTCTATGAATAGAGATACTTGTCTTGCCATGGAAGGTACTTCTTCTCTAGGACATCTGTCAATGTATTGCGTGAATCTCCTAGCTGCCTCTCTGACATTTTCATCCTTTTGTTGTTTAAAGCTATGTATCAAGGTAGCTGTGCTATGTTTTATTCCAGTTTTTGAGAATTCTCCTATGAAGGCTTCTAGGAAAGATTCAATATCCAGATACATTTCCTTTCTCAAGGGAATGAACCAAGATAGTGCAGGTCCTATTAGGGTTAGACCAAATGCTTCAAATTGGACTTTGTAATCCTCAACTTCTTCTGCTCTAATTAATTGTCTTAATTTTGCAGCATGAGCATGAGGATCAGAATATCCTTCATATTGATTCTTCATGCATTTGCCTACTTGATAGGGCCTAAGCATTCTTCCCTGATTTTGCCACTGATGTCTTCTTCTTAATGGAAAATCATTAAGTCCTTCTGCTTCTCTCTCAAAAGGGTTTGGGGAAGTATGTAGTCTCCTACCTTGTTGTTGTTCACTATTATTGTGAGTTTCATGTTGTCTTGGCAAGTCTGATTGCCCTAAGTTTTGTTCCCAAGGTCTCTTGTCTGCACATTGCCCTAGGTCATTAGAACTTTCTGGGTCTTGTGAGAAGATGTATACACATCTCTGCCTATCCTCATATCTACCATCCTTGAATTGTGCTACTGGTGTTATATTTAGGGGAACCTCTAAGTTTCTCAATCTAATGAGAAACTTATGCATTCCATCCTGATATACATAGGTTCCGAACATATTTGTATACATGTATTTGAGAATGTTTCATAAATCAAAGTAATAAAATATCAAAAACTTTCTACAAGCCAAGAAAATGGTTGAAAAATGATGACAATAAAATGAATTGAAGATATAATGAAATGAAATATAAATTACTATGGTAATATCTTGTGAGTGCTCGAATGTGACTACTTCATGGTGCCAGCCATGTCCTTTGCTCCATGAAGATCTGCTTAAATGATCTGCTCTTCTCTCTTTTTTTATACTCCATTTCCTTATATCTACACAAGCTATATCTACCTTAAATTGTGGGTGAGGCTTCTCCACAAGCTATATCTACTTCCACAACTTGGTTAGAATCCAGAGTTTTCGTTCATTATCTCTCAATCAAATATCTTTGATAGCTTTGTTCATCATATTCTCCTAAGTCCCTCTCACTTGACCCCAATTCAAATAATGATTTCGCAATACTAGTTTATATTCTTTCTTGAAGTGGAGTACATAAGCTGATATGCATGTGGTGGGTGATTGTGGATTTGGAGTGAATATTGTGTCCCTTCTCAAACAAACCTATTTTAAAGGCTTTTTAAAAGGTCTACATGTAGTGGGATGGTAAGAACCAAATGTGTGAATAATGGTGCAGCACACTTCACTAGGTTCCATAGATAAGTCGATCACCGTGCACTTTGGCTCAGTCTAAAATCCTATTGCTTCTATCTCAAGGAGCTATAAATTTTCAAATGCTATGAGGCAAACCTGAAGCATATGGAGGATTTTCTTTTGCATCCTCATGGTTATATCAGGTATTGCAAGTAGATGATCAACTTAGCCAATCAAGTGTAGCATGTCAGCATGGAATAATATTTTTTTTTCTAGTGTTGGGAGAATAGTGTAGTTTAGCAAAATTTTCATGAGCATCTTCTCCTTTTGCAGCCACAAAAACTGTAACTAATTTCTTCTTCCTAGCATGGTGCAAAACCCCCAATGCTTCTACTGAATATCTGGTAATGTCTCAAAGTGCTACTGAAATCTTGCAAAGTTCTTGAGAAAAACTTACCTCAAAGGGGCACCATAGTTGTGGTGGACAAGCCTAGATAAATTAACTACATTATACATCAAGCATGAGTTTAGATGTTCTCCCATTGCACAAGTCAATATGATGCACTCTTGTGCTTTCATAAGAGTGTAGGGTCCAAGGAAGGGATATAAGAGATTCACAGCTTGACTTGGAATGCAAGTCAAATCCAAGTTACTCATCAACACCTCACCTTCCCACTCCAAGAACATCTCTTCCATAAGTTCTATGCACTTCTCCTTGGTCCACTCTTCTACGTTCTTGTATGATCGATACTTTGTCCTTTGACTTTCTAGTATGAGAAACTTTGGATCTTCCTGCAATTGCTCTCTATGAAAAGATGATACTACAATGGGAAACTAAGGACGGGATTCCTTCATGGGTTCATCATACACGTAGTGGATGTTCATGTGTGGCCTCCTTCTAAGCTCTTTCTAAGTTTTTGTTGCATATTTTTTATCTCCTCCATATATGTCTCTATATTAGTCCAAAGCTCCTTGATAATGGCCTCTAGTTGAGTAATCTTTTGTGCACTTCCTCTTGCCTCCTTTAGAGTATGAGGGTCGCTCTAGGTCATTCCATATTCTTACTTCTTCTTTATCTCTAATTCCTTTCATTGATCTATTCTCTAGGCTTGGAATTGCTCCTCATAGTGTGCCTTCAACTTGTTGGTATCTTGAAAGGTTCTTGGTGCTTGATATGCATGTGTCCTTGCGTTTAATGATTTTGTCACCCATTACATCCTCTAATTTCCTAGTGCTCTTATTGGATGCGGATAATATCTTTCTCTTTGATCCAAATTTTCTTCTTATGAAATTCTTCATGTTTTATGTAGGATTCAATTACTTTGTTCACATGTTTCTATTCAGTATGTGTTTCCTCTAGTTTCTTGTTGGTAGCAACACACGATTGTCACTCTTTTTTGTCTAGCTTTAACCTTAGATCCTTAATAATTATGTACCTTTTGTACTAAATCAAATCAGCCTTGAGAGCCTTTTGCTTCAAATCTTGATTTTATTTGGCCGTTGAGATGTTATAGCACTATTATCATGTTCTCACTCATCTATGGAGGATAGCTTTGTGTTTAGGGTGTGATGGCTGTGGTTGATGATGGGGATGGAGATGGAATCTCAAAAGATAAGGGAGAATTGACAATTTTGTAGATGTGTGGTGAGAGGTGTGGTTTTGAGATTGCTGGAGTAGTGGTTTCAAGTTCTACTTCCCATGGCACAATTGACTAAAAATTTTCTTTCTCGTGTGCATGGTTTAAACTAGTTTCTTCATCAAATCTTATGGGGAAATTTCTAGCCAGCTGAGATGATTTGGATGTGGAGTATGTAGAAGGTCCAAAAGAGGCTCTTTTGATTGAAGGAAGACTTTGGACTAATCTCTTTTTTTGCAATGGTCCTTACTCCTCTCACCTTTCTTTGGGTCATCATGCCTTCACCTTTAGCTTTTCCTTGGGTATTGTTTTCTATGCATCACTAATGTCTTTACAGTACTTTGCAATAGGTGCAAGTGGTACCTAGGATTCCAAGGATCCAACACTTTGGCCATATCTTCCCACCCTTCTTGTTGCATCACTCTAGGTAAGTGTGGTCTCATACATGATGATGAAGTTATGCTATATGCCACAATACTTCTTGGTAGAGTAGTGTTGGCAGTGGTCAGGGCAGTCAAGGACTTACAAGACGAGGAAGCCAGAGAAGGGAGTCAGAGCAAGGAACAAGCAGGCAAAGTAGTCAACGCAGATCTGGCAAATAGGCCCTAGAATTTTTCCATGAAACAATACTTCCCAAACAGTGATTTTAGTCACTCCACACCATTGTAAATACCATTCCACCTTTTTGTAGCTCCATTTTGTGCAAGCCAAGGAGTCCTTGAGCTTGAGGAGCATTAGAAGTACCTACCTATCAATTTTCATAATTTTCTGGGCTCATTTGAGCCTCCAAATCAGCCTAGGAACCTAGTTTTTAACTAGGCTAGACACTAGGTCTGGACAAGACCAAAGCTAGTCAAAAACTAAAAAAAGAGCTAGAGAGTTCAATTTTGAGGTTGGCTGGTTGTAGAATTGAACTTGTAAGAGCACTTTTGACTAATCTAAAGAACTCCATTGACTCTCTCTTTGTTCTTACCTTGTGTGCGTGTGTGTGTGCATGTTTGTGTGCTTCTCACTCATGCACTTACGCCATCATCACTTGTTCGAGGTCTTCATACCATCCTCACGTCTTCTCGGATTGACATCAAAGGAGGTGCTACTCATCATTGAGCTACACCAAATTTTGGCACCATTGCCAGGGATCGAGCTTTGAGGATGAGCATGTGATGGTAAGACGTAGAGTTGAGACGTTGGAGTTATAGGTATTTTCTTCACTTTTATCTATTTTCTCTTGTTTTCTTCACCCTCTTCATCACCATCATCATCATCACCATCTCCCACCTCCATCTCCATCATCGCCACATTTTCAGTTTTTGGTCATATCACCCTTCCCATACCATTTCCCTCATTTCACTTGTGAGAGAGAGCTAGAGAGCGAGAGAGCGAGAGAGGGAGAGAGCGAGAGAGCAAGAGAGCGAGAGAGCATTTGCATGCTTGTGCTTTTCTGTGTTTTTTGAGATTTTCTGCAGGAATCAGCATCCCCGACAGCTGCACCAGCTTCAGCAGGTATAAATTTTTTACTATGCAGGTCCCGAGGTGTTGACCTCTGTCAATCGCGACCGATAGAAACATTGACCTTTTTGCAAAACAAAGTGCATAAACATGATGTGTAGGCCTAGAGCATTACAAAAATGTGTTTAAAATTTTAAAATTCCTCAGTTTTTTGTCAATCACGATTGATACATCAATCACGATCGACAAACGACGACGGACACCTATCGACAGCTCTGTCAATTGTGACCGAGAGAGTCAACGACTGACTGACCATGACCGACAGAATTTACGCGTGCCACGTGTTAATTGCGATCGACCCATCAATTGCGACTGACATCCGCGACGGACCTGTCAATCGCGATCGACAAAGTCAACAATTGTTTGACCATGACTGACTGAAATTTTGGGCCACGTGTCAATTGCAATTGACCCATCAATCGCGATTGACAGCCACGACGGACTTGTCAATCGCGACTGACAGCCACGACGGACCTGTCAATCACGACCGATAGCCATGACCACAACCTCCCCACACACAACCACAATCTCCCATACCCCCTCCACCCACATCACCACTTGATTCCACCTCATTCACAATTCCCTTTCCCTTCCCCATCCCCCCTGCATCCTCTCTTTCCCAGTATTCTTAAATATAAATAATGTGTTTTCTATTTTACTTTAATGTGTATATCAACTACAGAGTGAATATCAGACTCTCGAACATCGCCATCGTCAATTAACTACGGATCACCAACAACTACAGAGGCGGCTTATGACTATAGAAGAAGAAAATGTTGACTTGAATCAACGATATACTACGCTTGAACACGCCCACCAGACCTTATTGGACGCTCCCCAGCCATTCGAGTCTTCCGAAGCTAAGAAATTAATAGCTTTACTTGAACTCTATCAATCAGAGAATGTCAAAGTCCAGCGCAACCTAACATTATTACGGAAGCACATGGCCACAGCACTTGAAGAGAAGAAGCGATTGCAAAAGCAGAACAAAGAAAACCTAGAAGCTGTGATGGAAGGCTTACCCCACGAGATCGACCCAGAACAGTTTAAAGCAGTCCCTTCAGAGACTATGAAGACCATCCTTAACTATGCCGATCTTTTGGAAGCACATGATGATGTGGAAAAAGAATGAGATACACTGTGCCAACAGCTACGAGAGCAACAAGAACAACCCCAGGTCATAGAGTCGGCATCTACTTCGGAGGAGGTAAAAGCGCTAAAAGAGCAAGTCGAAGAATTGCAAAGGAAGCTACTTGAGTATGAAAGACAACCCTCTCCAGTTATCGAACTAGAGCCAGACGAATTGGTGCCCATCAAAGTGGATGAGTCGTTTGAGGAACCCTATGTTCCTATGCCTATGCCGGGCGGCCAGCAAACATCAGAAGGAATGGACACCTTGGAAGTCAAAGCACCCGAATGGCTTCAGAAACTCGAAAAGACAGCCAAAACCCATGAAGGTCGTGTTGCAGTCCAAATCCAATCAATGGCTAAACTGGAGGACACTATCATAAACTCGGAGTACTTTAGGCACATGTCACATCACCGCTGGATAGGAACAAAGGATGCTCAGTATGTGCCTTATTGTGTGCTCTTAGCAGATTACAATGCTGAGATTCAACGAAAGTGTGGCAAAGCCCCGACTTTTGCCACCCAATTTGGTCCTGAAGATCTACCTGAACGTGCGAAAAAAGGATCAACCTTCCAACCCACCTGGCGGATTCGTCTCCTTGAAACATATCTAGAAATGGTCCGCACATGGAACAACATGCCAGTATTTATCAAGTATAATCCATGTTACGTTCCAGTCCTCCGAAGACGCACCTGGCCAGAGTTTTCCATTGTTGTCAAGAACGTCAAAGGTTGCACAAAGTGGTTGAATTATGTCTATCTAGCACTGCCACAAGGACAACCCTTGGATGCATATATGATTTCTACCATCCATCACTGGAGTCTTAGACTACGAAACACCCTTGATGTGATGGCTCAAATGTGTATGAAGATATTTGAACTAATGCTGGTCACATTCAAAACATTCAAAAACATTCAAAAATATCAAAGACCCACATTTCTCAGGAGTCGGATTCACTACAGGCAACCTAGACCTAGTATATGACATGAGCACCACCCCCTCAATCAAGTAATATATGCTTGGCACGCAAGAATAAAGTACCTCCCAGCTTGCTTCAAACAAACTTTCGAGGAGATGTTCATCACAGGGTTCTGGGAATACCACTCTGAAATATTCGTACCCAGACCCTCACATCTCCTCCAACTGTTCATTGTGGAGAGGACCTTACACTCAGATCAATTACGGATGCCACATCCGGACATTCCAGGGCCAGTAGATTGGGACGCTTTGTTAACAGACCTAGCACAGGGGCTACGGTTGGAAGAACATCACCTCGCTTCAGATGTGGTGGAATTCTATGTCAAACGCTCAGCCAAACAAGGGTCTGTCAAAGACGACAGACGCGAGAGAGGGGGGAGTGTTGGCAATGGTCAGGGCAGTCAAGGACTTACAAGACAAGGAATCCAGATAAGGGAGTCAGAGCAAGGAACAAGCAGCCAAAGTAGTCAACGCAGATCTGGCAAATAGGCCCTAGAATTTTTCCATGAAACAATACTTCCCAAATAGTGTTTTTAGTCACTCCACACCATCGTAAATACCATTCCACCTTTTTGTAGCTCCATTTTGTGACAAGCCAAGGAGTCCTTTAGCTTGAGGAGCATTAGAAGTACCTACTTATCAATTTTCATAATTTTCTAAGATCGTTTGAGCCTCCAAATTAGCCTAGGAACCTAATTTTTAACTAGGCCAGATACTAGGTCTGGACAGGACCAACGCTAGTAAAAAACTATAAAAAGTGCTAGAGAGCTCATTTTTTAGGTTGGCTGGTTGTAGAATTGAACTTGTAAGAGCACTTTGAGTAATCTAAAGAACTCCATTGACTCTCTCTTTGTTGTTACCTTGTGTGCACGTGTGTGTGTATGTGTGTAGCTCAGTGATGAGTAGCACCTCCTTTAATGTCAATCCAAGAAGACGTGAGGATGGTATGATGACCTCGAGCAAGTGAAGGCACAAGTGCGTGAGTGAGAAGCACACTAGCATGCACACACATACACGCATACGCGCACACACGGCAAGACAAAGAGTGAGAAGCAATGGAGTTCTTAGATTACTTTCAAAAAGCTCTTACAAGTTCAAATCAATTACAAGCTAACCTCAAAAATGAGCTCTCTAGCTCTATTTATAGTTTTTGACTAGGTTTTGGCCCTGTCCAGACCTAGTGTCTGGCCTAGTTAAAAATTAGGTTCCAAGGCCTATTTGAGGGCTTAAACGGAGTCTAAAAAATACGAAAATTGATATGTGGGTACTTCTAAAGCTCCTCAAGCTCAAGGACTCCTTGGCTTGCACAAAATGGAGCTACAAAAATATGAGATGGTATTTACAATGATGGTTAGTGATAAAAATCACTGTTATAAAGATGTTGATTTGGAAAAATTTGAAGGCCTATCTGCCAGATCTGCGTCGACTGCTTTGTCTACTTAATCCTTCGCCTTGCTCTGACTCTCTCCGCTGGCTTCCTTGTCTCCTCAGTCCTTGGGTGCCCATACTGCTCTCAACACCCCCCCCTCTCTCGCGTCTGTCGTCTCTGACAGACTCTTGTTGCTAGGAGTGCTGGATGTAATAGTCCACCACATGAGTGGCAAGTTGATGTTCTTGTATGGTAGTCCTCGGGCCAATTCTGTCATCATGCGATCCCAATCAATTGGTCCTAGAATGTCTGGATGTGGCAGATGTAACTGATCTGCATGGATGGCTTGTTCTACTGCGAATAGATGTAGCAAATGTGTTGGTTAGGGAGTGAAAATTTCCGAATGATATTCCCAGAATCCTGTAGAGAACATTTCCTCAAATGTCTGCTTGAAGCATATGGGTAAGTATTTTATTCGTGCATGCCAAGCAAAGATTATAGTGACCGAGGGAGTCTGGCTCATGTCGTAGACTAAATCCTTGTTACCTTGAGAGAATCCAGGGGCAGAGATGTATGGAGCTTGTACCTTCCGAAAGGTTTTGAAGACAATGGTCATGAGCTTGAATATTTTCATACACATTTTCGCTGCTATGTCGGGTACATTATTTAGACGAGTAGACCAGTGTTGAATTGTTGATATCATGTAGGCTACGGTTGGGGTCCCTCGAGGCGGAGCAAAATATGGATAGTTAACCCAAGCCGAGCATTCTTTATTGTTGCGTACCTTGATTGCAAATGCTTGCCAGGATCTGCGACGTACCACTGGGCAATAGCATGGATTATACTTGATATACAGTGGCATGGTTGCCCATGTGCTCATCATCTCAGGGTAATCGGTTAGTAGACGTGCACGCCAATTAGGTTGGAAGATTGAGCCAGCACGGGCATCTGCCGGTAAGTCCCCTGGCTCAAATTGAGTGGCGAATGTGGGCTCCTTCCCTGTATGCCTTTTAACTTCTGCATTATAATCATGTAGCAAGACAAATTAAGGCATGTATTGCGTCTCTGATGTTGTGATCAAACGTTGGTGGGATAGGTTCTGAAAGTAAGAAGATCGAAGGACAGTTTCTTCCAGATTAGTGAGAGATTGAATTTGCACGGCAACACGATCATCATGTGTCTTTCCTACTTTCTCGATCCTTTTAACCCAATCTGGAACTCCTATTTCTAAAGTGTCATGTCCTTCCTCTGTTACCCGACCGCCGGGTGTCGGCATCGGCTCGTACGGCTCTTCATAGCTGTCATCGACGGGGATTTCCACCACTGTTTCAGGTTCTGGTTCTTCAGTTGGCGAGGGTGGCCTTTCATATGGTAAGAGACGTGCTTGGAGTTCGGCCACCTGTTTCAGAAGGGTCTCTAATTCTTCTGTAGAGGGTTGCAAGATTATTGGCTCCTGTTGAGCTGTGGGGGCACTGGCTATCTGCTTCTTTAGATCCGCACATTCAACCTCTAACTTTTCATATGACTCCAAGAAATTTGCATGCTCTTCGAGTAAGATGTGAATGTCTTCTGATGGGACTGCTCTATACTTGGTAGGGCTAATGGTTGCTCCTGCAGTTCCTTCCATAGCCGCTTCAAAGTTGTCTTGGTTTTGTTGTTGAAGCCTCTTGTTCTCTTCTAGTGCTGCTGCCATATGCTTCCTTAATAGTCCAAGATTGCGTCTAAGTGTAGCATTGGATATCATTTGGGACTCGAGCATACCTTCCAGTTCCTTCACTGCTTGATCATCCACTGTCGAGGTTTTCGATTCCAATTCTGTGTGAGCCTGTTGTAAAGTGGTATGTTCTGCTAGAAGCGTTTGGTAATCAGCTTCTAAAGTGTTAACTCTAGCCTGTAGGCATCGAGATTCTGCCTGGAGGGCAGCAGTGCGTTCTTCCAATTGATGATATTCTTGTTGTAGTTGATGTGCACATTGAAGTAATGTATTGAACGTGCTATTTACATTATGAGATGCAAGGGGAAAAGTTTGGAATGCAGGGGAGGTGGGAATGGGAAGGGAGGTAGTGAATGTTGTGTCTACCAATGATGTGTTGAGTGGTGAGGTGGGGGGTAGTGGAGGGGGAGATGGTGGAATTGTGGGGAGAGGTGCGGTGGTTGGTGAAATGTCCATTGGGTCAGACAAGGTGGTGTGTACAGGGGCTACCATGTAGGTTGGTATGGTAGGTGAAGTGAGTGTGGTGTTTGTGTAGATTGATGTTGTTGCGAATATGTGGGGAATGTGCGGCTGATACATTGGAGTGCGGATGAACTGCTCCACAAAGGACGGGTATTGGGGTGGTGAGGTTAGGTTGAATGAGGTGTAGGGGGCAGATGGGAAGTGAGGGTCATGGAATGGAGGTACCCGTATTGGGGGATAGGCTGGGAAACACAGGGTGCCTTCTGTGGGTGCAGGGTTTCCAACCACACTTGGAATTATGGGATGGCCAATTATGGGTTCGGAGGATAGAAGGGTTGAATTGTACAAGGGATTGGTGACTAAAGAGAAGAGGGTGTCTTGTGAGGTGGGTTCTTGAAATGAGAATGATGTGAATGAGGGTGGGTTATAAGTGAAGGTAGAGGTGATGACTTCCGTTTCTTCCATGGTGGGAGGTGGTGGTGGGGGTGGTGAAGGTGGTGATGGGGGGTGCTGGGGTGAGATGGGTGATGTCTGAACGAAGGTTTCAACAGAGAGGTCAATGGTGGTGGTGGGGGTGGCTGTGGTTTCAATGGTTACTTCTTGTTCTGTGACGGGCATCCTGATAGTCTTACCTACTCGTGGTAATGTTTCGACTCTGCGTTTGTCATACCTCACGGACTGGCGGACTGCAGTGTGGACAGCCTCTGGAACTCCTAAAGATTCTGACACTAATTTGAGGGTGTCAATGAAATGTTGATCCACCCCATCATCTGATAGCATTTCTTGCATCAAAGCTTGACCTGACACAAGAGAGAGTTGATGCCTTTCTTGTACTGCTTTGATTGTGTCGTATAACCTTTGTAGTTGAGCTGTATATGCAGGTGCACCTACAAGTTCTGGCACTTCTTGTTGCTCATCTTGATGCTCTTGATCATAATCCTCCTCGTCTTCCTCCTGTTCTTCATCTTCATCATCCTCTTCATCCACTTCAACTGTGGTGACAGGTACTTGGGAGGTTGTCGCCTGTGTTTGCACATTCTCCACTTGTTGTGCCTCTTCTGCCTCCAGCTCTACATCTTGTAATAATTGTTCGGAATCTTCATTTGTGAGTTCTTCCAAAGGTGCACCACCGGGAAACAAGATCGGTTGGGATGGGAGGGAATATCAAGTTAGGATCGTCGGTGCTGCGTCTTGGAAGTCGGAGTGTGAATGGTCGGACTCTTCGGGGTGGAGGGGTAACCTCTGGTGTTAGGGTGGCTCCACGTGGTTGAGCACAAGGAACTTGGACAATTCCTCTCATCTTCTTAGAAGGGGGTCCAGTGGACGTCCTGCCTTTGAACTGCTCCACTCGATTCCACATCAGAGCTCGTTGAATAGGGATGTCGTAAGCCAAACATCTATAAATAATTCGAGTCAGAGCACAACATCCATATAAAACATGCTTCTACGGCCATCGTTTGTGAGCTAGGTGTATCTGATCAATTATCCAGTGGGGTAAGTTGATGGTGAGGCTCTGTGTCTCTGCCAGATACAAACTAAACCATATTTTTTTGGGCGGCATGGTGAATCTATCTTGGGCAGGAAAAGCAAAGTGTGCATGCACATGCGAAGGTGAATTGCAATATTAGGCGTCATGGACACCATGTCCTTGAGTTTGGTGAGGCTTCGATTCTTCATGTAATCAGGCACTAGGGTCTCCTTCTCTGTAGGAATATGCATTCCGCGCATATCTAGGGCCTCTCTCACCAAGTTGTTGGATAACCTAAACCTTTTGAGCTCATTTCCTTTTGTTAGAGATGGGATCACAAATGAGCTTGCACCTTTTGGGTTCTTGTTTGGAGTCAAGGTGTTGATGAGATAGTAGCATCGCATGAAGTCAGGCTTTGGGAGCCGTGCACTGAAATATGCATCCAATCCTGCCTTCTCCCATACCGAACGTAGACCTTCTGCATTTTGTAACTTCTCGAATTCTCTTGTAAAGAAATGGTATTTACCTTGCTTCCCATTGAAGTCCAACTCTGATTCCCATAGGTATGATCCCTCTCCCAAGGGTCCTGCAACTTCACTAAACCAGTGGGAAGTTTTTCCTACGGGCATGGTATGGCCACTGGGAGGGTCTGCTATAGGTATGATTTTGATGGCCTGCAATTCTTCTGGTCTTTCATTTGTCTCAGGCAAAACGGGTAAACTGTCTAAGTCCACCACTTGTTGGCTCGTTTCTGTTTGAGAGCTAGTGCCTGCTGCCTCAGCCATGTAGAAAAATTCGCAACCGGTTCTGTGAGAATATATGAATAAATGTTAACATTGCAATGACACAAAAATGACACTGTGTCCTCGTTACAACATTAACATGAGCTTTTAGTGATAAGTCAGTCAGTCAGTGAGTGCGCGGTGCTTGTGTGTGTAGTTAGGAGTTGGGTAGACCTAGGAGCTAAGTGGAATGATGTAGTGTGAGAGTGATGTAGTTAGTAGGTGGGCATGGATGTACACCTGGGGTCCGGGGGTTTATTACAAGTTTTAGGCTGCCAAATGCAGTGGATGGGTTTTGATCTTGATTTTGTGGATCTGGAGAGTTTGATAGGAGTATCTGCTTGAAAATGAGGCTTTTTAGGGACCCATTTACAAGTGATTTTACTTGTGCTCATGGAAGAATATGTGTTCGTGCGTGATGTGTAAGAATGGGCATCAGATGTTCGAGTGAGTGAAACGTGTTGTACCGGGTGTGGCCTTGGTGTAGCTATTTGAGCCCGCAAGCAAGCCTTAGGCACCCAGATTTGTCGTGATTGTGGGCTGGCCTTCATTGACTTCTTGGGTATCCAAATAGACTTTACTTTCGCAGAAGAATTTATGAAATACTTCTTATTAGTGTCGTGTTGTTGACTACTAATAAGAGGTTTTGGCCGTGGGGTTGGCCTGGTCGCAACAGGGTGTTCGCCTTTTCGCATCCATACTTGTTTCAACGGCTGCAACAATCTGCTTTGCTCCTTGTTTTGGCCTCCAGTATAGGTAGTACTCTGCTTGTTTTGTACTTGAACTGCCTTTGGTTGCTGGCTCCTTCTAGCCTTTGGAAAAGAAGGGAGTGCCGTCTTCTCCTTGACTCCGTTGTTGAGACAAGCCTCTTTCTGCATCATACAGTTTTGGACAAGAATAGCATTGTCAACTTCATGTGCGCCCCTGGAAGGACCAAGAGTTTGTGCTTTACCTAGTTCCTTGAGTGCCTCGTTTTCCAATTCAACTGTAATTCGGCTATGATTTACCCATACCTGAAGAAGTCCACTTCTTAGGTTTAGGTTGACTGCATGATCATAGATCCAGTCCTGGCCCAAGACAAGAGGCTCAGTGAGGTCCTCATCTTGACACACTAGTACTTTGACTGTCATTGCTTCGTTTTGAATATAGAGGGGAACTTCCACCTCGCCCATGCAAGGGGTTTCCAGACCTCCCAATCCTATGAGATATGCTTCTATAGAATTAACAGTTAATTTCAACTCTTGACAGTAAGACAATTTAACAGCACTAGTGGCTGCACCTGAGTCAATCAAGGCTCTTACAGTCCTTGCACCCTTTCCTTGTCCTATCTCTAAGGTTATAAAAGGACATCGATCTATTATCCGATGAGAGCTGATATCTGAAACTTCACACATAGCCACATGATATCCTTGATCTGCATATGCATCTATCCTAGGTTGCTCTCTACCCTGTCTTCTCAACTTCATTCTCCGGATGCGTTCCAATACTTCTGCTTGAGCTTCTTCACGAATTCGTTTTTCTTCTTCTTTGCGTTTCTTAGCAATGTTGAGTCGACTTAGCATCTCTTCCGACAGAGGTTCCTGATATAACTTGACTCTGCACCCGCTTATATAGCTAGGAAGAACATCACCTTCCAGAGTAGCGAGTTGAACTGCTCCACTGGTTGAGATCCTATTAATGATCATGGGTCCGTAGCCTCTTTTCTCTAGTTTTCTCGCATGTTGTTTCAAAGTGTAGACTAGTACTAGGTCGCCTGTCTTCAAACCTTTATCCTTAACGTGGGCATCAAAGTATGCCTTCTGTCGTTTCTTAGCTACATATATCCCTGCAGCCGCCCTCAGTCTTGTTTCTCCTAATCGTTCAAGGTCAAAAATTCTAGAGGAGAGTTCATGACCCGTCCATTCATGCTCTTGTGCTACTTTCAATGTAGGTATTAAGAAGTCCAACGGTAGCACTGCATTTTGGCCAAATACCATCTGAAAGGGGGTGGCTTGGAGTACCATTTTGTAGGCAACTCGGTATGCCCAAACAGCATGGTGTAGCTGTTTGTCCCAATCAAAGCGTTTATTGTTCACTAATTTCGTCAGTACATTGCATAAGATCTTATTTGTGCTCTCAGCTTGGCCATTAGCTTGAGGGTGATAGGGGGCAGACTTCTTATGTACTACCAAGAATTCTTGGAGCAGATTTTCAATAACTTCATTCAAGAAGTGAGTGCCTCTGTCACTGACTAGCTCTATAGGTAACCCGTATCTTGTGAATACATTCTCAAACAAGAATTTAGCAATTGTCTGAGCATCGTTCTTTGTCGTAGCTTTTACCTCTACCCACTTGGTGAGATAATCCATGGCCACAATGATATATTCACCATGAGAACCCTTAGCTGGGGGATTAATAGGACCTACAAAGTCTATTCCCCACTTAGAGAATGCACGTCCATCCATCATAGGTTTCAGTGGCATCTCATCCTTGCGTATAGGATACTGAGTTCTCTGACAAACATCACACCTCTTCACATAGGTATGTGCGTCCATGTGAAGGGTCGGCCACCACAAGCCTGCAAATAGGATCGCTTTAACCACTCGGTCTGGTCCAAAGTGTCCTCCTGCTACACCTTGGTGAGCAATTTCCAAGATCTTGAGATATTCACTCTCATGGACACATAGTCGCAGGTAACCATCTTTACCACGCTTGTATAGATTATCACCAATGAGTGAGTAATCCAGGGCTTCTTGTTCTAAACTCCTTTTCCTAGCCAGAGTCATGTCTGGAGGGAATGTTTTTGTTCTCAGTAGGGATACTAGTGGTTAGCTCCAATCTGGCACTATGGACACTTGATAAAGAGTGGCATGTTCCACAGGTGGTTTAGTGCAGCAGATTGGGCACTCTTTGCACATTCTATGGACATCAACTTCCATGGTTGGCCAATGCACTCCTAGTCTCCTCAGGGTCTGTAGGGTTGGTTGCTTTGAATAGTGTTGCTCTAATGCACCTACATGTGCTAATTGCAACCATTTAGCGTACTCATCCTCTTCCACACAACAAGCCAAGATTCCTTGATCTGTGTGCTTGTACATACTTCCTGCCATGATGTGATAATTTTGGGCTTTCACTACCTCTCTATCCTGTGTGTTTAGTACTGGGTGGTTAGGCCCGTATGTCAATACTGGCACTAATGGCTTGGCCCACTGTGGCACCACTTCCAAATTAAACAGGTAAGCATCAGGAAGGTCATCAGACACTCCTTGTGGGGCTTCTCCAGATGTGAGCCTAGAGAGATGGTCTGCTCTCAAGTGAGTCTTCCCTTTCCTTACCACAACCTCGAAATCATATTCCATTAGTAAGAGAAACCATCTTACTAATCTGCCTGTATTACATGGTTTGTTCACCAGATACAGTAGAGCTTGGTGATCAGTAAAAAATTTAAACTTATTTGCAAGCAAATAGTGTCTAAACTTTTTAACTGCGTACACCATGCCTAATCCTTCTCGTTCGGTGGTTGTATAGTTCCGTTCAGCAGCATTCAATTGTCTACTAGCATAGGCAATTGGGAGATCCATATTACCTTCACCCGTAGGTTGTGCAAGTACACATCCAATAGCATAATTGGAGGCATCCACATGAACATGGAATGGCTTGTTCCAATCTGGTGTGGTCAAGATTGATGCTGAACATAATCTTCGTTTAAGCTCCTGGAAGGAATTCTCACATTCATTAGTCCACTCAAAGTTAGTCAAAAGTCCATACAGAGGCTTTGCTATGACAGCATACATGTGAATGAACCGGCGGTAGTAACCACAATGCCCCATGAAAGCCTGTACTTCCTTGACGTTCTTTGGCCTAGGTAACTCGGCTATGGCTCTCACTTTCTCTTCATCAGTGGATATGCCATTCTTTGACACAATGTGTCCTAGAATCTTGCCTTGCCTGACCATAAAAACGCACTTTTTTGGGTTTAGGCAGACTTGATATTCTCTACATTTGTCAAAGATTTGTCTGAGTTCAGGAATATGGGTTTGTCTGATGTTGGAATGAGCACAAAGATCATCAACATAGACTTCTAAGTTCTTCCTCAGGAACTCATTAAACACATGGCACATCAGCCTCTGGAAGGTTGCTGGTGCATTGGTAAGCCCAAATGGCATTACTCTAAAGGCAAATATGCCCCATTCAGTGGCAAATGCCGTCTTATGCTGATCTTCTGGAGCTATGGCTACCTCATTGTAGCCCAAAAATCCATCAAGGAAGCTATACACTTCCTTGCCTGCTACTCTTTCTAAGAGATGCTCTGTGATAGGAAGCGGATAGTTATCTCGAATTGTGGCTGCATTAACCTTCTTCAAGTTAATGCATACACGCAGCTTTCCATTTTTCTTGGGCACCACTACGATGGGGGATACCCACTCAGTGTGCTCAATTTCATAGATGAATCCAGCTTCAACCAATCTATCTATCTCCTCTTTGATATTGGCAGCGTAATTATCATTATATGTATATGGCTTTTGCTTAGAGGGTTTGGCATCTGAGGTCATGGGGATGGTGTGTGAGCATATGTCAGGGTCCACACCTTTCAAGTCCTTGTAACTCCAAGCAAATACATCTCTGTATTCTCTCAGCAAGGCTATTAGCTCTTGTTCTTCCTCTTCTGTCAGGTCATGGCCTATGTACGTGCATCTCTCTTCTCCTTCTTCCACGGCTACCACTATTTTCTTGGTGGTTTCTTTGTTATCATAGGCCTCCCATGATTGCGCCTCTCGTTTAGGCATTCTGATCATGACTCTCCTGTCATCTATCTCATACTTCTTAAAATTTTTCGGGACCTCAAACAAAGATTCTTCCTCTTCTGGTGAGACTTCTCTCTTCTTTCTTTTCTTTCCTTCTTCCTTCGGGGTCACATGTGTGGCTAGCCTTACATCATTTGTAAGCTCTCCATACCTCTGGGGTTGAAATTCTACTTCATAGAAGTATTCTTCATCTGATGCAAAAGGTGGGTCCATAATGATTGACTCTAGATCGGAGTCACTTGCATCCTCAAATGCATCAGGGCTAGGTTCACACTCTTCTAACACTGCCTCTCCCATGATCAGCTCTATGGAGAAGACTGAAATGACATAGCCATCTTCATCACAGTGAGGTGTCCATTGTTCTTCATTGATGGCTACATCCATTGTTGCTAGGATTTCTGCCCAGCCGTGGGGTTCAAATTCCTCGTCAGGAAAGACTACAGGTGCATAGGCAGGGTCTTGAATTGATCTATGTGTTGCTTTTGCACCTATCTCTCTGGCGTCTTCTCTTTTCTCTTCTTCTACTGCTACTTTGCACATCCATAAGTGGGTGTCTTCATGCATCCATGAGGATCCTGACCCTATGGAATGCACCGATTCTGTATCATCTTTGGCTCTATGGATGGGATTCCATTGGATAGAAGGGACATCTCTATGAGAGTAATCTTTGAGATTGACTTTGGTCGTAACACCTAAATGTTGCAAGTACAAGGAATTGGTTCCCCAATCCTGTACCACTTGCAACTGTCGCATAAAGGGTCGTCCCAAGATCATTTCATAGGCATGATTTTTGCTAAAATCACATATAGCAAATGTATGCTCGAACTCAACACCACATGTGGTGAGAGTTATTCCTTCTAACAGCCCTAAGAGTCGCTCTATGTGACCATCAGCCATTTGCAATTTCATCCTCGTGGGTCTGAGTGTTGGCTTGCCCCAACGCTTCCATAGGGAAGTGGTAGCAATTGCAACTCCTGCGCCTGAGTCTAGAATGGCCTTGGTGGTGTATCCTTGATGGGTGATAGGAAGAAATGTGTTTCCCTCTTCGCCCTCACTCATGTCTCCTATCTTGTCCAATGGTATTTCTGGCACTGTTCTCTGGGATCCTACCTGGGAACGAGGTTTCGCTATCTCTGGTACTTGTTTGGCTACATGTTTCCATAGCTCTGGCCTTACTTTGAGTAGCTCTTCTAAGGTGAGGTTGCACTGCACTTTAGTATTCTTTACTACCTCCGTGTTCCTAGGTATGACTGAGTCCTCATTTCGTACCATGACCGTGGGTGCTCTCAGGCAAGTAGACTTGGTTTCCCATGGGCCTGTGAAATGTGGTAACTCTTGTAAGGAATCAGACTCAAAGTCTAACCTCTCATGAGAGTGGACACTTTCCTGTTCTTCATAAATAGAAGGGATGTCCTGTGGGAACTGATCATGTGCGTCATCCACGAGTTCAATGGGAGGAGGGGCTTCACTTTCCTTAGCCCATTTGTCTTCTTGAATCTCTCGTAGGAATTCTAGTGTGAACTGATTCATAGAAGATGATGTGTCTGGCTCCGTAGAGTTAGGCACATAGGCTTCCTAGGCAGCAATGCTTACTCTTTCACTTGCCTTGTCCTTGTGTTGAGAGGCGGGTTCCTTTTCTGATTGTGCAATGAGCTTCTATATTCTTTCTAACAGTCCATCAAAGTGCAACTGTGTCTTCGCAGAACTAGAGATGTTAAATAGGTGACTGGCTTCAAACATGGTCTGAGCCAACTCCACCATTTTGGCACAAATTTTAGTTCGTTCAAGCTCTATTTCTGCTCTAGGGTAGCACTTTTCATGATCAGTTACGTTTGGCCCTTCTTGGATTCTGGCCTGATATGGTTTAAGCATCATATTAAGGTCCTCGGGAGTGGGATCTGCTAGGACTGATCCTACTCTTGGGGGTGGTGGAATTGTGTGAGGTGGGTTGGAAGGTGGCGGGTCAGATGGAGATGGGAATGGTGGTGGTGGGGTAGTGTGAGAGGGAGTTTGAGATGTGAGTTCAGTTATCCTGGCCTTTGTTTCTCTGAGGCTTTCCTCAAGTTCACTCATCTTTTTTGCCCATTGCCTTTTCATTCTTTCACAACTATCTCTCCAAGCTCTAGTCCTTTTCTTGGTTATGCTCTCAGTTTCACTAGCCTCTAGGCTCTTTTCCTGGCCTACCCCTTGGTTTTGCTGCAATGCTTGAGCTTTAGTGACTACCTGTACGGGTGCAGTGGAAGTGACACTTCTTGTGGAATCTACCACTAACCCAATAACGTTAATAGGAGTGATTTTTGGCATATTATTAGGATTCTTAGGGCAGTCTCGTAAGAGATGCTCCTTTCCACACTCTTGGCAAAAGCCCTGGATCGTCACTGATTGGGTTTGGGTAGGTGCAGGCATGGGGCAATCACGAATGAGGTGATCTCCCTGACATCTGTAGCATGGTCCTCTAGGGAATAGGGGTCTTACTTGTCTAGGTTGAGGTCTAAGGTTGGGGTTTGCATACATGACATTTGTGTAATCTGACTCCCAACTAGGTTCATTTGGCTCTTCACTATAGTAGGACTCACCATGTTCAAGAGATTGCATGTAGTAAGCCTGGGGACTATCAACATGTGTAGAATCGAAGCTATGGTCACTGGGATCACTTTCTGAGAGCACTGGTGTTACAGGGACTATAGCTCTATTCAGGTTTTCTTCTGCAGCAGCATACTTTACCGGAATCACATTAGCTGGAGCAGGGGGTTGTTGTGCTAGCACAGGCTGAGGCCTTTGTTGGTTTTGGTAGGGTTGGTAGGTTTGTTGAGGCCTCGCATACTGCTGAGGTGGGTATTGGTTCTGGTATCTTCCTTGTTGAGGGTATGGTTGTGGGTACGTCTGCCTAACGGTTTGCTTATTGTAGGGGCAATCTTGCACGGTGTGATTGGTGTACCTCTGTTCTATGGTGCAGTACTGGCTACTAGGATTTACTTGGGGTTGAGCCATAATGGGACATACATTCGCCATGCGGTCGCCACCACAAGTATAGCATCTTTTCATAGGAGCAAACCTTGGGATCTGTTTGCTAGTGACACCTAATTTCTGAGCTACTTTCTCTGCAAGTTCCTCAATTGATGTGGATTGCGTGGAAGAGAGGCTAGAGGCACTATCTGAATCTTTGTATATCTTGGAAAGCTCTAACTCCTCCCCTAGGTTATCCTCGATGTCAATGCACATGCGTACACACTCTTCTATGGTCCTAGGGTCCTTCAAGTACACATAAGATCTCAATTTGGTACTTAGCAATCCATCCAAGAATAAAGCCACTTGCTTAGCTGGTGTGGGTAGCTCCGGAACAGGGCATCTTTCTAGGTATTGCCTAAATCTTCTTCTCGCAAGTCTCACGGTTTCTTGAGGGGTTTGTTTGAAGCTGTGAATCAGCGAGGAAGTGTTATGTCTTATGCCACTTTTAGAGAATTCGATAATGAATGCCTCTAGAAGTTGGTCTATGCTCCTGAACTGTCTCTCTTTTAGTGGCTGAAACCATGTCAGGGCAGTGTTCCTAAGGGTTAGACCAAAGGCATTGTACTGCGTGAATAGATCCTCCACTTGTTCAGCTCTCAAGACTTGCATGAACTCAGCCACATGATCGTAGGGATCTCCAGTGCTGTCGAAGTAGTTTTTCATGGACTTAACTAGTTGGGTCGGTCTCAGGGTCCTCGTGTGCTCTCTTGGTCTTGGTAGAGGGAATTCATCCGCATTTCTTCGGTTCCCTGGGGCTCTATGTCCCTCAAGTTCCACTCTATTTGTTTCTGTTCTCGTTCTTCCTCTTCCCAATTAAACTCATAGATCATGATTGTTCCTATATCGATTGGCCGATCAGATTTATACCTCCAAAAGGCTTCGTCAGTCTCTCGGTTCAGAAGCAGATCTATGCTCTTGTTGTCTTGGGGAACCCACTCGGGATTGAGGATTCTAGTAAGAACAGATTTCCCTCGAGGGGTCCTGGGCTCCCCTCCTACGTTCCCTTGTTCTAGGTCATCTATGTCCGTCTCAGGCATCACATTCCCGAATTCATCTGTCCTCTCCGGGTGACTAGTGACCACGTATATGGTTCCCTCTTTATCAAGGTATGCACCATTTTCAAACTTGACAGCAGGGTGCTCTAGCCCAATAGATTGGTCTGGGTTTTTGATTTGGACCACAGATCTTCCTAGGCCGTCCTCATAGATGCTAGCACCTAATCGGTTGGTCCTAAGGTATTCCAGCTGCGTCTTGTACGGGCCTTCTACCCTGTGCAAGTATGGCACTCCTGAACTTCCCGTAGGTCGGTCCATGCCTTGAGACATCTCTGATTCACTAGTCTCAGAGCTAGGATAGTATGAGTGGTGGCTCAACTGCTGGGCCCAAGACCTAGTAGTGTGGTTGACACTAGCCTCTGAAGACCTAAGACTTTGTCTATCTCTCCCTAGATGTCGCCCTGATCTAAGGTTCATAAGCCTAATTGAATAGCCCAAATTTGCCCAAGTACAACCTCGTTGCTGAGTTCTTTTGTATCAGTTACTTGATTCTTTTTAGTGGTTACCGTGTTTATGCTCTTGTCAAAAATCACGTCGTCAGGAATATTTGAGTTAATTTTCGCACTGTAAGTTGATCGTTCCACGTTAGATTCTTTCCTTTAAGGTTATCGCATCACGAAGAGATTATGTTTAATCTTGAACTTGAGTGCATAGGTAGTCTTCAACTTGATTGATGCCTATCATTGCCCTGACTTACTCCTAGCACTTCCCGCACTTAGCCTGAGCTACGAATTGATAGAGGGTGTTGAGGATTTTCCAACCTTCAGTTTCTTTCCTTGTGTTGTTGCCCTGGTGTGCCCAGGACGTGTGTTCCCAAGCTTGCACTTACTCTTGCTTAGAATGCCCTCAAGTGCTCTTACTGGACCTGTAAAAGTCCCACGGTTAGCTCAAGACTTAGATTCAAATGACACAATAGACCACTTTCATGCATGTAACGCACATACCAAATTATCCTTTGCCTTTATGGAAAACAATCCCAAGGATCCCTCAGTTTTCCTACCTCGGGGTATGGTCAACTTCAAAGTACCCTATCTAATAATCTTGATATTAATTTTCACATAACCAGTGGAAGTTTTGGTTGTACTCCCCACAAGCTTTCCAACAAAACAAGAATCACAGCAAAGGGATTTCGTATGAGAAAGTTATGTCAGATCAGGCTTCAAGGATTAAAACAGGGTTCAAACAGGCTATCAGGCAAACAGGACTTCTCAAGTTATTGTCTTATGGCCTCCTTATGTGCTCTAGAGTGAAATGTTCATGCCCAAGATTAGCCAAAATCCTCAGATTAAAAAACCCTAAAAATTGGCTGAAATTGGCTGTCAATCGCGATCGACTAGGCTGTCAATCGCGATGGACAGGGCTGTCCGTCGTGGCCTGTCAGTCGTGATGGACACGTGTCAATCGCGATTGATGGGTGTCAATCGCGATAGACAGGGGGTGTCAGTCGCGATGGACAGAGGGTATCAGTCGCGATGGACTGCTGTCAGTCGCGATGGACTGCTGTCAGTCGCGATGGATAGGAATTTTCGGGTTTTTCCGTGTTTATGTGTTGATCAGGCATCTGTATGTCGCGATGGTCAAGAATCTCGACAAAAAGGGTTGTCAATCGTGATTTTTCTGTCAGTCGTGATGGACAGGTATCAGTCGCGATGGACAGGTATCAGTCGCGATTTTTCTGTCGGTCGCAATGGACAGGGGTGTCCGTCGCGATGGACACGTGTCCGTCGGGGTCTGTCAGTCGCGATGGACTAGCTGTCCGTCGCGATGGACAGTGTCAATCGTGATTGATGCTATCAATCGCGATGGACAGAGAAAATGCAAATTTTTTTGAAATTTTTGTGGATTTGTGAAGTGAAAGGTCTCTAGTCTACTGTGGTGCACTCAGTTTTACCAAAAGATGAAGTTTTCTGTCAATCGCGATTGACAGAAACTTGTGACACAGAGACAGTTCTGCACATTTCCGTACCTGCGCAGCGTGCTGGGGATGATGGGATAGCCAATACCTGCAAGCAAACTCAAGAAACATGCAAAAATAGCACACAACAGTTCGCTCTCTCGCTCTCTCTCACAAGTGAAATGAGGGAAATGAAAGGAGGAAGGAGATATAGTCAAAAAACTAAAATTTTTGCGATGATGGAGATGGAGGTGGGAGATGGTGATGATGATGATGGTGATGATGGTGGTGAGGTAAGAAGGAGAAAAATAAGAAGAGTGAAGAAATTACCTACAATGCCAACGTCTCAAATCTACGTCTTACCATCACACGCTCGTCCTCAAAGCTCGATCCCCGGCAACGGCGCCAAAATTTGGTGTAGATCAGTGATGAGTAGCACCTCCTTTAATGTCAATCCGGGAAGACGTGAGGATGGTATGATGACCTCGAGCAAGTGAAGGCACAAGTGCGTGAGTGAGAAGCACACTAACATGCACACACATACACACACACGCGCACACATGGCAAGACAAAGAGTGAGAAGCAATGGAGTTCTTAGATTACTTTCAAAAAGCTCTTACAAGTTCAAATCAATTACAAGCTAACCTCAAAAATGAGCTCTCTAGCTCTATTTATAGTTTTTGACTAGGTTTTGGCCCTGTCCAGACGTAGTGTCCGGCCTAGTTAAAAATTAGGTTCCAGGGCCTATTTGAGGGCTTAAACGGAGTCTAAAAAATACAAAAATTGATATGTGGGTACTTCTAAAGCTCCTCAAGCTCAAGGACTCCTTGGCTTGCACAAAATGGAGCTACAAAAATATGAGATGGTATTTACAATGATGGTTAGTGATAAAAATCACTGTTATAAAGATGTTGATTTGGAAAAATTTGAAGGCCTATCTGCCAGATCTGTGTCGACTGCTTTGTCTACTTAATCCTTCGCCTTGCTCTGACTCTCTCCGCTGGCTTCCTTGTCTCCTCAGTCCTTGGGTGCCCATACTGCTCTCAACAATGTGTGTGCATGTTTGTGTGCTTCTCACTCACGCACTTGCGCCATCACTTGTTCGAGGTCTTCATACCATCCTCACGTCTTCCCGGATTGACATTAAAGGAGGTGATACTCATCACTGAGCTACAAGTAGGTAGGAGTGCATGACTATAATCTAGGCATTCATAGATTATTCTAATGATTGCTATAGTCCCTCTAAAGAATCTATGTTTCCTAAAGATATAAGCTCTTGGACTTTTAGAAGTGTATGTGAAGGGTTAGACCAAAGTTTTTTTTGGTCTTATGTATCTTATGAAGTGTTGTTAAAATGTTCATGAAATACCCTAATAGCTAACTCTAGATCCATGTAGTGGATGTCTTCAAATGTAGTTTCCAAGCTTAGGAAATCACATGAAATCACATGGCTTCTAAAAGAAGACTCTCCAAGCTCTCACCGCACAAACCAAGTTGCTACAAGAAGCTTCCAATCAAGCCTAAGGTACTCAACCTTAGAGAATTAGCCCTAAGGTTCAAGACCCATCTAAAAGGGGTAAATAAGCCATAAACCCCAAGGGTTTGACACCTAGAAACCCAAGGGTTCTACCCCTTAGACCCATGTAATTATATAGCATTCTCCCCCCTTAAAAGCATTTTTGTCCTCGAAAATGAGTGAAGATATATACCTTGGGATATTCCCACGTGCCCCATGATCAATCTCAAAGATCATGGCCTTCATCCCTCTGATTCACCTCTTTTATTTAAAAAGGGTGATTTCTATCCCAACTGAATTTTAAAAAGAGGAGAATCCATGTGTGGTCTAATTCCTTGCCCCAATCATTCAAAGTCTCATCTAGTTTTGCATATGAAAAAAAACTGAGTCGAATGAAAAGGGTGGAAGAGTACATCCCTGCCTATTTCCTTTTTTTAAGTCGCGTGCCATCTAGATCTCCAAAGCTCAAACATGTGGGTTAGGTGGATTCAAAGTTTCTTCAACTAAACTGCTACCTTGGTCCATCTCTTTGCATCACATGTGCCTGAACCTAGCAAAATAGATGAAAGCTTCTTAAGGTTTCCTTATCATATTCATCTCTCAAGTGAGAATCCAACCTTTTCTAAAAGGAAGATGAATCCTACCCAAATCACTTAGATTTATACATACTCTATGCTTTTAGTGAAATGGGTGGATTTTTTTGTTTGCAATTCGCCTCCAATAAATCTAAATAGAGGGGAATTTCATAATCCCTACTTAACCAATAGAATGGTATAGGTGGATTATCTAGTTTTAAGAGGATATAACATCCTCTTTACTTTGGAGAGGATTTGAATATCTTACTTTAAAGTGGGTTCAATATTCTTTCAAAACTTTACATAATTTTGAGCATCCATTTTAAGAAACTAGAACCCATAGGGATCAATCTAACTATTGAAGGCTCCAGTTGGTTGAAATCTTTTTTTACTTGTTCTTCCAAAAAGATTCAAGATCTTTATAACTACATCCCAAGATGGGAACTCATAGTGTAAAAGATCATGTTATCTTTAAGTTCAAAAGTACGAATAGGTTATTCCAACCATTTCTTCAATACTTAATCCTTATGGATCTTTAATTGGATCTCAAACCTTAAAGGTTTTCTTGATCCTTCTAGAATTCTATCATTTATATTTTGTATCTATTCTAAGGTGTCTTATATTGACATCATAACTAGATCTCTTTAATTCTTCTCATTGGCTTGAACTTCTAAGTATCCAAATGATGATCTTTCTCAGCATTGTTTCAAGCTTGGCCTAAGATCATCTTTATGTTCCTTGAATTCCAATTCATAACTTTCAGATGAAGTTTTTAGAGCTTCAACTTTTGGAGTTTACCTTCAAACTCCAAGTAGTTGATCTTCTCTTTATTTCTAATTCTCTATGAGAGATAGATCCCTTATTATCTTGTTGGAAGAATTCTTCTTCCCTTTGAGAGGATAATTGAAGAAGATGCCTATTCCTAGACATTATCTTCCTAATGTATTCCATTGGATCATGCGTTCCTTTTTCTTTTGGCATCAAGAAAAAGTACTCAACGGGAATCAATACCCACCATCCCATACCAGTGGGTTCTTCATCCAATCCACATAACTATGCCGTTATACTTTCTCATCTTCTCCATCCTTTTTAATGCTCTTCCTTTGCTGCGAGATATGGTACCAAATTATGAGAGCAAGGACTAAAGTGCTTGGATACACCACCACTAATTGCACTCAAATATTTGGTTAACCATTTAATGTGGTGTGACTCATTTTATCAAACTTAATGTTTGACTTAATATTTACCCTACTTAGGTCTTTTGGCTTTTCTTTTGTTCTTTAGCCAAAATAACACATAAGACTAAGTGTTTCTCCATTGGATCCCTTTTCTAAATCCTTGTTTAATGTTTTACCCATGGGTTTTATTTGGGGATCTGACTTGTATGCTTTGTAGAAGAAACCATTTTTCTTAGGTCCCATCTAATGGAATCCACAACTTAATGTTGTGTTATCCCATGAAGCATCAAGATACATTTTAGGATTATGCTTTATCTCATCCAACTTCTTCTCCTAACCCACTTAAGATTTTTATAATCGTTGTGGTGTATCAAATTGTTCTCTTGCATTGAGGTTAATTGAAAACTCCCAATCCCTAAGAACTTCATCTAGGTTGGAAGATGTAATGAGAAGTATGAAGTATTAGCATGGGGGAAATACTTCAACTCTATCTATTCCTTGCATATCTTTTACCTTGCAATACCTTATTTGGTCTTTTTAAGGCATAAGATATAAGTTTGTGGGGATTTTCTCCCCTCCTTAAGAGTTTTTGTCCTAGAAAAGTGCTTGAGGGTATATTGAAAAGTGTGCTCTTTCAATAGAATTTGAAAGATCTTATGTTCAAATTTTCATTGTCCCCCTGGTTAAAAGAACTATTCAGATCTTTTTTTTCGTTCTCTTCTCCAAGCTTACAAAACAAATGTCCCAAGGTTCAAGTTTAAATTACCTCTAAATTCGATGTCCCATACCATCTCACTTACACTTCCACTTAAGCTAAGGTAATTTTAGCATGAATTTTGGGATCAAACCTTTTTTTAGTCTAATCAAGTAAGATCTATTACTTGTAGGACTTGTAAGCATTATTTCCATTGCAGAGCATATGTGGTGCTTATGCTACCATGGACTTTTAACTTACCAAGTCTCAGTTGTAATTGCAGTTTGACAAGCCTTAATTTCAAATATTGGCCTTTCAATGATTCCTATATTTAGATGTACTCCAAAAGATCATTGTTATGTCACCTTATAATAGAGCTAGTTTATATCTCAAGTAGATATTATCTTTTTTGACATAATGAGCAATTTGAATAAAGAATAGTTGACTTGCCAACCACATCTTTATATTGAAGTAGATGGTAATGCTATTTTACCATTTTGAATAGTCCTCTACTTATAGGACATTTAGAAAATGGTATTTAGGGTTTATTACAAGCCTTGAGTTTTACCTTCTCTTTAAGCCTTGCATTCGCTTGGAAGAATAATGGAAAGCTTCAAATAGTTCTTTAGTTCTCTCAAACAAAGAACATTCTTGAACAGGAGAATCAATACTTCCATCTTCCAAAATTACATAGATTCTTTTATACCATTTTTTTCTCTTTCTTAGAGCTTGAGAGTAGGTGCTCTAAGTTACCACTATTGTATCGTGGTTTTAAGAGAGAAAATTTTGTACTACTACCTTAATTCTATGGCCTTGCTGGTCAGGCATGCCATGGGCTTTTATGGAATAAGTCCACAAGAGGGACTTTATGGTGGGTGTGTGAAGAAGTGCAAGAGACACGCAAGAAGCACACACAAGGAGCATAAACACAGCAAGACACATGGAGAAGATGGATGGTTGGAATATCTCTATTGATGATGAACTAAACTAAAGTAAGAGCTTAGTAATATCCCTAAGTACAAAGTACCACCACATATGAGTGAACCATGTATGTGGTAACATGGGGAAGAAACCTCTAACCAGCACTAGAGTAAAAAGTGCCCATGTATAGGGAAAAGGTTCACATCAAAGCTACTCAAGGAAGACATAAGTGTAACTCCCTGGAGCGAATGATGTGAACACATAGAGGGAGTGATAGATGAGCCTCCACAAGGCAATAAGCCTAAAGCTTTGCGAAAAGCTTAAAACTTTTCTCGTGGAAGAGCTTTGGTGAATATGTCTATTACATTATCTTGTGTAGGCATATATACCAAATCAATATCTCCTGTATGAAGGTGCTCTGTCACATAGTGATAATGCACCCCAATATGTTTGGTCCATGCATGAAACACTCGGTTTTGTGCAACAGCCAATGCACTCAGACTATCAGTGAGAATATGTGTAGCAGCATCAATCTCCATGCAAAGATCCATCAATAGGCATCTCAGCCATAAACACTCCACAATAGCTGTGAAAAATGCCTTGTACTTAGCTTCACAACTTGATGTTTCCACTATAGGTTTCTTCTTCCTCAACCAAGATATGCATGAGTCTCCAAAGAAAAAGCAATTACCATTAATGGACATGTGAGTATCATCACAACCAGCCCAATCACTATCTATAAAAGCATGCAAGCATGGCTAAATATCTCTTCCATAAAAGAGACCTAAGCTCAAAGTGCCTTTGAGATATCTAAAGACACATTTCACTACTTTTTAATGCTTAGTGCCAGGGCTATGCAGTCACCTTGGCATAGTTTGTGCACTCTTGATAGACATGTGTTCATTATGTAATACATCATCTACATGTATATCATGCGTGGGCTGGATTTCATGCTCATTTTCAGCCATATTTTGATGCAAATGTTCATCCATACTGGCTAGAAATTTCCAACAATTTTTGGCTAAAAATTTCACCCATGTTTGGCTATAAATTCTCTGCATTTTCAGCTCTATTTTGCTAGAATTTT
Organism: Ceratopteris richardii; assembly: GCA_020310875.1. NCBI lineage: Eukaryota > Viridiplantae > Streptophyta > Polypodiopsida > Polypodiales > Pteridaceae > Ceratopteris > Ceratopteris richardii. The sequence continues at coordinate 57,078,489 of CM035430.1, read as the reverse complement.
TCAGCCCTTTGAGCCTCAGTTGGCTGGTCTACATGGCCATAGTCAAGTGCACCATTTTGGAACAAAGGCATGAGTGTATCGAACACATCTTGTGAGCTAATTGTTGGCTGTTTTTTGCATTCAAGTAGAGGGAAAACCAAATTTTCAGAAAATACCACATCTCGGCTCACAATAATTATGTCCGTCAATGGATGGTACAAACAATATCCCTTACTTTCAGCACTATAACCAACAAATATACATTTCTTTGCCTTGTCATCAAGTTTGTGATGTTGTTGTGATGGCACAAGAGCATATGCCAAACAACCAAACATGCACATACGACTAACCATTGGCTTATGTCCATTCCAAGTCTCATAAGGAGTGATGACTCTCAATGCTTTTGTAGGGCAGCAATTCAACACATAGTTTGCACACATGACTGCATCCATCCAAAACTTATCAAGAAGGTGCTTTCCTTTAATCATACATCATGCCATTTCAAGAAGTGTTCTATTTTTTTGCTTGGCAACACCATTTTGGTGAGGTGTATATGGCACTGTACATTGGTGTGAAATACCTCTTTCACAAAGAAAAGCATTAAACTCATGTGACATGTATTCACCACCACCATCCGTGCATAGATTCATAAGCTTTTGTGAAGAAAATTTTTTAGCCATAGCTAAAAATGCTTTGAAGCAAGAAAATACCTCATTCTTTGCTTTCATAGGATACACTCATGTATGGCGAGTAGCATCATCAATGAAGGTAACAAAATATACATGCTTCCCAAAAGATGGAGTCTTGACAAGACCACATACATCACTATGAACAAGCTACAATTTTCTTATAGTGTGTGTATGACTATCTTTTGGAAAAGAAGCGTGATGCATTTTTCCAAGAATGCAACCTTCACATGCATGCTTTTCAATGGACTCAAGTGTTAGCAAACCAATAACCATGTCCTTCTTTTGCAAGTAAAGCAAACTATTGAAGTTCAAGTGACCAAAACAAGCATGTCAAAGCTCCATTTCAGCCATGGAAGAAGTATGAGCAACCAAGGCATTCAAGGAAGCTCTCTTGTATGTATCCATGCGATACAAACCGTTACATAATGTATTGGACATCATGATAATATCACCATTGCTGAAATCATGAACCATACACTTGTCATCAACAAAGTGTACATGAAGTCCAGCTTTTGCAATCAACGGAATTGAAATTAAGTTCTTCTTGATACCAGGCACATACAATACATTTTTCAAGAGAATCACACCTCAATTTGCAGCCATAAGCTCAATTTCTCCTACTCCAATGATAGGATAAGAGGCATTGTTTGCACACACCACATGTCCTCCTTTGGGTGCATCTTTCAAAGATGTAAAAAACCTTTTGCATGAAGTTATGTGCTTTGAAGCACCACTATCAAAGAACCAATCCGAATCAGCCTCACTCACAAACATACATTTAGAATGTAAAGATGCATCATAATGACATGTAATAGCACATGCCTAGAAATCTTGAGCCATATTAGCTTCATCATTATTTGCATTTGCTGACTTTTCAGCAATAGACATGCCAAATTCCTTCTTCTTTTCATTGCACTTAGCAAGATTTCTATGCTCATCAATAGTATGACCAGCCTTTCATCAATATTTGCATCTCTTCTTCTTTTGAAAATTAGCATCATTAGAGGAATGGGTGGAAGAGGAAGGTTGAGGTTGTGGTTTTGATGAACCCAAAGCTAAACCATACTTGCTTCTTCCCTTTTGTGAGATAGCAAGTGCTTGTGTTCCTTCAATCAAACCACTCCTATTCACTCTAGATTGCTCTTATCCCAAAAGAAGAGACACAGCCTCATCAAATGCATACATATTGGGATTCCCTTTTGCAACCAAATATAGTGTAGTAGCAAAGCTTTGAAAAGATTTTGATAATCCTTTCAACAATGTAGAGATGAACGATGCATTTGGAATAATCTCATCTATTTTTGCCAATTTCTCTTTCAGTCCTTGACGCATGTCACATACACATCCAGAGAATCATTTTCAACCATACATACATCCTCAAGTTGCTTCCTCAAGTATGCAACATGTGCTTCGTTATGCATGGCATGCGAAGAAGCAAGAGTGTTCCATGCTTATCCTGATGTAGAACATGATTGAATGTGTGGAACTATATGATGCTTCGCAGAAAGTGCAATCAATGCATGAGGTTAAGCATCTTTTCCATCCCATAGAAGTTGCTCCTATATAGTGGAGACGTATTTGAAGAAGAAGCTCCATCTGTGACAGTAGACTGTGAAGTAGAAGAACCTATAGGTCTTTGATCTACATCTACCATTATGTTCCAAAGTTTTTTTGCAACAAGAACATGCTTCACCATGTAAGAACACATTGGACAGTTGGTCCCATCAAGCTTATCTTTAGCTTGAAGCATGCCAAACAAGTCATTGTTGCCGGCCATGTCACTAAAGAACAAGAATGTGACAAAATCTTTACTTCGACAAAAGTTGAAATGAATGCTGAAATTTTAGCTCACAAATCATCACTCTAATTGCAATTCTGACTACACAAATGGCTTTGAAATGGGGGTAAAACTATAGTGAAATTGATGGAAATGTTTCTTGGCAGTTGAAGTTCATTGTTCTATGCTTCGAAGTCGATTTGCGCTATTAAAAGTGCATGTGCCCCATGATGCAAAAAGCCAAAACTTGAGAAGGAGTCGAGCCTGCTCTAGTACTGCTATTGGGCGTGTGTAGAAGTGTGAAAGACACACGAGAAGCACACACAAGGAGCACAAATGTAGCAAGACACATGGAGAAGACAGATGGTTGGAATAGCTCTCTATTGATGATGAACTGAACTGAAGTAAGATTTGAATAATATACCTAGGTACAAAGTACCACCACATATGAGTGAATCATGTATGTGGTGACGTGGGGAAAAAACCTCTAGCCAGCACTAGAGTAAAAAGTGCCCATGTATAGGGAAAAGGTTCATATCAAAGCTACTTGAGGAAAACATAAGTGTAACACTTTAGGCTTAAGGTATTGTACTATTTCTTGGCTTGTAATAAGCCAATCATATAGGAAGTGAGTGGTAGTTTTAATATGGCCAATTGGCTATACTACCATTGTTCCTATAATGGAAATGTTGGAGATGAGCTTGTGTTTTTCATAGGAACACTCTCTAGCAAAGGGGGAGATCATATCTTATCCCTATCCTTTGTTTCTATTGGACAAAAGCCCTCCTCTGTATGTATAAGTAAGTATGTCTTCTAATGGAAAAGCAAGGCAATCGTTACGTCCACATTTATGCATATGTGTAAGTGCTCTATGTTATCTTTTAGTCTTGTATTTTTTTGTTGTGTGCGTAGAGCCTCTCTCTATCTCTTGTACATCTTCTATGTTGTGGGTCGCACCTGTTGCACCATTTTTCAAGAACTGGTATCAAAGCATAACTCTATGCAACACTTCTCCTATGATACAAGCACAGCACAAGGCGTGCCACTTGGATACAACCACACCATGGCAGTAATGAAGGATCAATATTATGGTGGTGTGCATGCTTAAGACTATTAACTTTGCTCTTTGCTCCCATTCCCAAATATTGCATAGTAGCAAGGTATCCATAGCTGTCCTTAGAGTGACGAAAGGTATTTTTCCATTCCCGACAACTCCAGTTTTCATGTATGCCTTCTCATCATTGTAGATATACAAGCCATGCTCCTTGAGTGTTTCTTTCACAAACTAGATGATATTTATGATGCATAGGTGATTCATCATGCCGATTCCCAACACATGGTCTTATTTGAGGCATGAAGTGCTATCCTAGCTTGATCTGAGCCACATATCTGTTATAAATCACTTCCTTGTTGTACGTCGGAAGTTCTATGTCTCAAAACATATGGCAATTATCAATATTGTTGGTGATAAAAGAAGTAGATAACATGCAATCTGTGCGAAATGTTTGACTAATTTACTACATATGATGTAACTATTCTTCTTGGCAACATAAGATCTATGTTTAGTGCTACACTTTGTTTTGGCCTCACACGGATGCATACTTTAATGGATGATGGTTAGCATTATGCACAATATGACAAGAGGGAACTTCAATGGCCCTACGATGACATCCCTCCACCTCTTCCATTGTTGAAATCCTTCTTGGGAATTTCTATATTTACTTATGTGTGTACTTCCAAGACCATGCCTCTACTTTATGTATGGATACTAAAGGGTGCAATCCTTATGTCTAACTGTTGACTTATTGACAAATTGGACAGGAACACTTATCAAGCTTGGTCTCTAAGGATGAAGACCTACTTACAAGGAAGGAGTCTCTATGGATACATCTCAGGAGATGAGGAATTGCCCTCATTCAAAGCAAGAGGTTTGCCAACCAAGGAGGAGCAAGAAAAATTCAACACATGGTGTGCAAGGGATGTATTGGCAAGGTCTTATCTACTCAACTCTATATCTGACTTTCTTTTACCTCATATCAGAAATTGTAAGACTTCCCAAGAGACTTGGGAAACCTTGTCATCATATTTTTCCTCCAATACAAGGGCTAGGAAAAATCAATTGTGGATTGAATTCACAACACTAAGGAAGCAACCTAAGCAAGCTGTTTCAGAATTTGTGACCAAGATCAAAGATGTTGCAGATCAGTTAGCAAGCATAGGAGAAGAGATTGAAGAGGAACAAATTGTAAGGAAGGTAATCAATGGGATCAAGGCTGATGACAAGTGGGAAAGCTTCACCACTGCAATGGACCTCTACATGGACATGCACACTCCAGATCTTACAACTCTCATGGGTGAACTATTCACACATGAAGCAAAGCTTACCAAAGAGTGGAGATACTACCAAAGGTAACAACTCTTCTGCCGTATACACTGATAAGAAATCTAAGGATAAAGGCAAGAGTAAGAAGGTGGAAGATGAATGCTCTACCTCCCAAGCCAACTATGCAGGGAGAGGTAGATCTTCAAGAGGTAGGGGCAGAGGAGGTAAGCAAGGTAGGGGGAGACCCTATAACACATCACCATGTAACATTTGTGGTTTGTCAAATCACACCACAGATGAGTGTTATAGGAATTACAAAAATCAGAGAGGAAGAGGCTACCAAAGAGGTGGATACTCTCAGTCTAGAGGAAGGTTCAACCATCACCAAGGCCACAACAACTACAACAACAATTAAAATGGCAACTACCAAGGAGGATTCAGAAACAGAAAGGACTACAACAACTACACAGAGGAGCAGGATGACTCTCTCTTGATCATGAACATGACTTCAAAGTCAGGTACAAATGATGATGACTTATTTTATATTGATTCAGGGTGTTCAAATCATGTGGCTGGTAATGTGTTCAAATCTCTCTCTACTCTCTGATCTTGAGGAACCAAAAGGTAAACACCAAGTCCAAACAGGTGATGATACAAAGCATTCTGTAGTTAAAGTTGGAAATGTGAGAACTTGTGATGGTAATCAGAATTTGTTGAGCAGAGTACTTTATGTACCTACAATTGCAAAGAACTTAATGAGTGTTGGTCAGATTGTAGAGAAAGGGTTGCAGGTCAGATTCAATCAGTATGGAGCATTTGTGGAGGACCCAAGACATGGATTCAAAAGGATAGCTAAAGGAGAAAAATCAGGTAGACTTTTCACTTTTGAGTTGGAAGATACAAAGAACATTGCATTATACAGTTATAAAGATCAAACACTTTCAGAGCTTGAGATTTGGCACAAGAGATTAGGGCACATAGGAGAAAGGACCTTGAAACAAATGTGCAGGGACCAATGTGTGCTTGGGATACCTAATGTATCCAAACAACATATGCTTTACAAGTGTGGTGCTTGTCAATTTGGTAAGTCTCACAGGTTACCCTTCTCCAAGAAAGGATATATGCATGAAGACTATCTAGAGCTTGTACACACAGATGTATGGGGACCTAGCAAAGACCCCTCAGTCTCAGGATCAAGGTACTATGTGTCTTTTATTGATGACTATAGCAGATGGACTGTATTATACTTTATGAAGCACAAGGATGAGGTATTTAATTGTTTTAAGAAATATCTTACATTAGTTGAAAATCAGACAGGAAGGAATTTGAAGAGGCTAAGGTCAGATGGAGGAGGTAAGTACTTCTCCAATGAATTTGAGGACTTCTTGCAGGACAGAGGGTTATAGGTTTTTTAACCCTACCAATAAGGGATTTATGGTAAGCAGAGATGTGATCTTTGATGAGAATGATTCTTGGTATGAGAATGAATGCAGGAAGGTCAAACTACCCTATGATTTGGAAGAAGAATTTCCAAAACTTACAAAGGAGGAACCTACTCAGGATGGAGAGTCAAGTTCAGATGATGAAGATACAATTAACCTTGAAGAATTCAAGGCATGGAAGTCCAAAAGCAAAATGAAGATGAAGAAGCTTGAGGACATACCAGAATCTTCAACTCAATCAATCAGAAGGTCTCAAAGAGAAAGCAAAAAACCTATCAGATATGGGTATGATACATCTCTTGTTACTAAACATTCAATTTATCTTGCAAAGGATTTGTCAAATGAAGAACCAGGTTCATATGAAGAAGCAATCACCAAGTCAGAATGGAAAGAAGCTATGGATGAGGAGATTGAAGCACTCATGGAGAGTGATACATGGGAATTAGTACCCAAGAAGGACTCCATGAAGGTAATAGGATCCAGATGGATCTATAAATTGAAAAGAAATTCTGATGGCACAATTAACAGGTACAAGGCCAGATTGGTAGCCAAGGGTTTTGCACAAACCCAAGGCATTGACTATGAAGAGACATTTTCTCCTGTGGCCAAGATGCCAACAATCAGAGTGTTGGTGAGTGTGGCTGCATCAAAGAATTGGAACATGTACCAATTGGATGTCAAGGATGCTTTCTTGAATGGATGGATCTCAGAAGAGGTTTATATGTCACAACCTCCTGGCTATGAAGACCCTAAGAAGGTAACTTATGTTTGCAAATTAAAGAAGGCTTTATATGGATTGAAGCAGGCACCTAGGGCATGGAATTACAGGCTAACTACATACCTCCAAGACCAAGGTTTTGTCATGAGTAAGGTTGACACTTCTTTGTTCATTAAGAGAAGTAATTCAGAGGTAATCTATCTTTGTGTTTATGTTGATGACATCATCATTACAGGCAATGATGTCAATGGAATCAGAAGCATCAAAAGCCAGATGATGAAGGAATTCAAGATCAATGATCTTGGATTATTGAAGTATTTTTTGGGACTTGAATTAGTCTACACTAATTCAGGGATATACATTACTCAGAAGAAGTATGTGCAGGACATGTTGAAGAAATTTCACTTGCAGGATGCTAAAGCAACTAGCACTCCAATGGAGGTGAACCTAAAGCTAAGTGCTCATGAAGGTGATGAAGTCCAAGACATTACAAGTTATCAAAGTATGGTGGCTAGCTTGAACTATGCTACCTTAACTAGAATTGATATTGCATATGGAGTTAGTGTGCTAAGTCAATTCATGCACAAACCAAGGATATCTCACTTAGAGGCTGCAAAAAGGATCTTGAAGTATCTCAAGGGTACACAGAACCATGGTTTATACTTTCCTTACACTTCAGATATTGATATAAAAGTTTATTCAAATGCAGATTGGGCAGGATGCAAGGATGATAGAAGAAGCACTTCTGGATACATTTCTTTTGCAGGTGACAAACCAATTTCATGGTCTGCAAAGAAGCAACCAACTGTTGCATTGTCTTCTACAGAAGCAGAGTATAGAGGGCTATCTAATGCCACTCAAGAAGGAATTTGGATTAAGCTTTTGTACACAGAATTGGGCTTATATACTAGGCCTCCAATTATCTTTGGAGATAATACAAGTTCTCTTCACCTTGCAGCTAATCCTATCTATCATGCCAGGACCAAACACATAGAAGTTCATTATCATTATGTGAGGGAGAAGTTGCTAAGCAAGGACATTCAGCTAACCTATGTTTCAACCAATATGCAATGTGCAGATTTGCTGACTAAAGCTTTGGATGGGACCAGACTTTGCAGGTTCAAATCTATGATTGGATTGCAGGATGTACTTGAAGATTGAAGATAAAGACTTAAGCCAAAATGTTTGGCTTGAGGGGGAGCTGTTCGTGTAAATCACAAGCCTACACATTTGGCTTGGAAGATATCATGAAGACTCTACATGCATAAAGAAACATAGGAACATATGCTAGTGATTACTTAACACTTTACCTCATTGTAAAAGTCAATTTGACTTAGAATCTTTTGTAATCACCTACCCAAATGATTCGTGGAAAAGTTAGTTCACTTGATTGAGAGAATATCTTCAAGTTTTTAGAAGCTTGATTAGAAGGAGCCAAGAATTTGAATTTGAATTCGAATTCTTACACATCCCATATAAAAGGTGAACTTGAAAAGTCGCGGATAGAGACATCACTCCTGAGCTTCATTCTACTGTCATTGAGTGTGTGTGAGTACTACATCATATTCTACACCTCTCTACACCATTAGGCAATGCTTGTCATGCCAATGGGATTGTACACAAGTGTTAATTTATAGATACATTTACATCAATCATCTCTGAGCTCACTGATTGTCTACTCCAAAGTCTGTCAACTTGTCAAGGGCATATCTCAGCCAATACTCGACCAAATTCAGTGATTCAAAGCTTGTTGGATTTAGCTCAAAGTCATCTACATGCTGACAAAATTTGAAGTGATTTCATCAAGCCAATTCAGAGAAATCGTCATCGAGGTGCTCACTGGTCTATCTCTGCTACAGTCCTAAAAAGTCGGGGGTATACCAAATCTTGCTAAATTAATTTCTCTTAGCATAGTTCATTATTTTACATCATTCCACTTGCAAATGTTAGATTACCAAGCTAGTTGAATACCCCTAGAATGAATTTTATCAATTGCTACTGTGCTGGTCACACTGAGCAAAACATTGAGCAGGTGTCAAGACCAAAATAGAAGGTTTTCTTGACTTTGTGACTTCCAAAGTTATTTGTTTTGATTCAATCATTACATACTTCATTTCCAAAGGACATAGGCCATTTCTTGGTGTCATTGGAAAGCTAAGGGAGTCTACTAATCAAGTCTGAAGTTAAAGAGGGCTGGTACAAAGCAGGTTTTAGCAGTACCTACTCAATCTCTTGGATCATCCATCCATCTTTCCCAACAATGCGGACAGAGTACCTGCAAGTCTTTGGAAACAAAAGATGCAGTATGGAGGAGATAATATTGTACTAAAGGATTTAAGGTGGGTCTCTCAAAGCGTCAGCATGCCCAAAAAGAAGATAAAACAAATGAAGTGCAACACCATTGAAGGTTATGGAGGAGTTTTTCGGGGTCAACATATAAAGATCATGGCTAAAGGCCTATCATCAAGCCACATGAAGAATTATGGATCACCTGGAACCTGCAAAATTTGTCTAGGTTGTACATAGTCTTTTCTCGTCATTTTTACTTAAGTTTTAGTAGTTTTCTTTATCAATTTCATGCTTGTTTCTTGAGTTTTTAGCAAAGTTAGCAGCCATTTCATCAACTTTGCAAAGGTACAATTTTTGGAATTTTTAGGAATTTTTTTCAGAATTTTTCAAGCATTTTTTAGAATTTTTCTAGTATTTTTCTCCTTTTTCATGTGTCTTTTTCTCGCCAAATTTGAGGAATAAAGGAAGCTCTCTGTGGTTTTGAGTGAAGAAACTGGCCTAAACCTGTAGGAAATTTTTTCAAAATTTTTGAAGATTTTTTGGAATTTTTTGCCATTTTTTTGGATTTTTTATGTATTTTTTTTCAGTTTTGCATAATTTATTAAAAATAATTTTTGTTTTTTTAAAGAGCCCCCCCTAGGCGTTTTGTTTTTTTCAAAAAAAAAAAAATCCCCCCCCCCCCCCACCGACCACCACCGACCAACCCTCCCCCCCCCCCGCCCCCCCTCCCCCCCCACCGACCACCACCGACCAAACCCCCCCCCACTCCCATTGCCCCGTCCATCTCCGCACCCTCATCCCTCCCTTTCCCTTATCTTTCTACCCTCCCATTGCCCCCCTGTTTGCTTTTCCGTAACAAAATCCCACTTCTGGTTCTTCTCTGGTGCTTATTCTGGTGGAATTGGTTGCTGCTCAGGTGTCCTCTTCAAGATTTTGCAACTCCCAATTCATGGTGTCCTCTATGCTCAGAGTTTTGGTTGTAGCTCTCCGGGACGGAGAGCAAATTAGGTGGTGGGCAACTGTTGAGCCCATAAAAGTCATATTGGTCAAAGACAACTACAATCAAAGTCAAAAGGTCAAAGTCAACTGGTCAAAGTCAACAGGTGCAAAGTCAAAGTGCTAAAGTGCAAGGGTCAAAGTGCACAGTTAGTGCACAATTAATTGTTCACAAAGGGTAAATTGGAGAAAGTGGGTTGCAGGTTGCAGAGGTATTTTCTCTAATTTCCCTAAGGTTCAAAGTGTTTTTTAAAGTGTTTTAGAAGGTTCAGGTGAACCCTCTCTTATGTGCAAAAGTGAAGACTTAAAAGGAAATGTGAAGGTATGTGAAGCGGCAGCGTACGCATAGGGGAAAGCATGGCCCCCCAATTAAAATTTGGGGTTTTAGTCTAAAGTCACTACAGGACAAAACAGTGAGTCGTTGGCTGCCACTTGTAAAGACAATCTTGGGACATCAAAGTGAGCACCAAGATACTATTGCAGTTAGGAGCGTACGTGATCGACACACTCAAATCAAGGCAAGGACTATTCTTGGACCATTCTAGAGTAAGCAAGAGAGGCATAGTCTAAGTGAAGCAAGAGAGAGAAGGGCAAGAGTCACCAGTGTGCAACGAAGAGAAGTGGAGTTGAAGGAGTGCATGGAGAGTGACTAAGGTATTGTGCAGAGAGTGCTAAGCTAGTCCCCCAAGGATCTCAAGGTCTCCTTGCAGTGTGCGCATGCCGCTAGAAGGTATTCATTCCTCCCCCTTAGTGGAAGCTTGGTGCAAGGTGTGCACAAGGATAAGATTGAAGCAGGTGGAGGTCTGGTGCAGAGGAGGCTGGCGGCAAGAAGACTTTGGGGTATTTGGTGTTTTGTCATTGAGCACTCTGTGGGAGTGTGCACAGAAGTATTGGTTTGTATTGTGCTTCAAACATTGTAATTGTCTTACTGTAGTCAATCGGCAGAAGCTTGCAAGGTGTATTTCCTCTCTTGGTCTTTTCCTTTTCTCCTACAAACCCTCAAACTCCTTCTTATCTAAGAATCCCCCAACACTAACTATGCACATGCTTCCTTTACTCTTGGAAAGTAAAATACCTTTGAGATAAAGTCGTGATCTCATACTTACGTGTGCTAGCATTTTGCATAGAATTGTCCTTTGTGTATGAGAAACTTATGTACATAATGCATACACTTTCAATAATGCATGATGTAAGTGATTTGTTTACATGATTCTTAACTTCGTATGTCATAAACTCATTCGTGACATAAGATAAAAATTAAGAAGGAGGATGACTCAAAGGGTACATAACCTTCCTTCCAACCTTGATCTTTCTTCATATGCACAACATGTGTTTTCTTTCATGCATCTTCATTATTGTGCTCATGGCTTTGTGTATTTAGGGCGTTTCTAATGAAGAATTGGAGTGTGCAAGAAGAAAAATTTTAGAATTGAACGTGAAATGCAACTATCTCTAGTCCAAAGCAAGTGCAGCTACATGTTTTCTTCTTGCAACTTCATAATTCTTGAAATAACTATTGATACAATGCCATTAACCTAATCAATGCATATACTCATTATAGAAAATAAAATAACAAGAGAGAATTCTTTCTTTTTCTCTTTATATGCATATCTTTACCAATGATATGCAAGATAAACAACTATGAAAGGAAACAAGAGAAGAAAAGAGGTACTTTCCTTGAATTCCACTTCATGAAGAAGCTCCAAATCTTGGGGCTTTGTCTTCATCTTCATCTTTGTCATGTAGCTATGAAGAAATTCATTTGTGCATGGGCATCTGGTACGTCCGCATAGGGCCATTCATGTTTCTTGGGCAATATTTTGTAGGGTCTTGAAAAACACCCTACTACACTTATGAATATAGTTATTGAAGGTGATGCAAATGACATTGAAGATGATGATCTTCATATTCCTATTAGTGTTACATTTCCTACTGCACCTACTATAGAGAAACTTCATTGGAATGGCAGAGATGCTCAAGCACATGCATTGATAGCATTGTCTATCAAATATGCCATTATCCCTCACATTCACTCTTGTAAGATAGCGAAGGATGCTTGGGATACATGTACAACCTTATACCAAGCAAGAAATGAGGCTCCTATTACTTACCTTCAAAAAATATTAGAGATTAAGCACATGGATAAAGGAGATTCCATGGATATTTTTCTGAAAAAGATCAAAGATTTGAAGGAACATTTGATTTCTACTAATGAAGCCTTTCCAGATAGTTCACTTGTGCATATTGTTCTTAATGGTCTTCCAAATTCATATAAGAGTTCTTCTTCTCCTCTTTGATTAATGATGAAAGGCAATCCAAATGCCTTAACATTTGAGAATTTAGTCTTTGTTTTGTTGTAGGAAGATCAGTCTAGGTAGAACAGGTCCATTATGCATATTGTAGATCAAGAGCTAGTCAGAAGGGCAAAGGTAAATGGAGCCCATCTACTTGTAAGCAAAAATTTGATAATGTTGCACAGTCGAGGAAGGAAGAAAATGATGAGAAGAAAACAGAAAATTAGAAACAATTTTGCAAATACTATAAAGGAAATGATCATGTCATAAATAGTTGTCTAAAACTAGCTCCAAAAGAGACAAAGAAGAAAGATGTTGGAATGGTTGTTGCACAGGCCTCTACACCTAAAATAGAGTCTGCTAATCTTGTGCAGAATGTAGAATGGGTGTTTAGTATTGTATGTAGCTTTGACCCATCTTCTCATGAGGAGTGTGTGTCTGCAGTAGAATCAGATGTTTGGTACTTTGATAGTGGGGAAATCAAACATATTACCACTTAGTGGAACTTCTTCAATTCACTTGAGCATGTCCCTATAGGGAATAATGTCACATGTGCTAAAAAGACCTCGTATCCTGTAATGGGAGTTGGTAAGACCATTTTGACTACTACTAATGGTAGTTCTTTCACATTCTTAGATGCTTTTTATGTACCAAGGATCAACAATTTTTTTGGTCAATTTCAGCATTAGCTAGGATTATCTTAGTGGTCAAATTTGTTAATGATAGATGTGCAGTTCATGATCTCTCAAATGTAGATGTTATTATTGCTTCTAGCATTTTACATCATAGGTTGTATAAGCTCATAGACTGTGCGAAATTTGTGAATGATTCAACATGTGCAATTCAAGATTCTCAGGCTATCTTAGATGCAAAGCTTTGGCATGCATGCTTTGGTCATCTGAATTATGAAAAAATCTAAAATGGTTTCCTTCTCTACCCAAACTTGAGGCATATTGTAAACATGTCTGTGAAGGTTGTATTTTGGGCAAAATCTAATGTTATTCCTTCCTTATAGATGGTTCAGTTCAAGATACTCATAGATTACAACTTGTTCATAGTGATTTCTGTGGTCCTATATAGACACCTTCTTTTGGAAACTACCTTTACTTCCTGACTTTTATTGATGATTTTTGCAGGCATGCATCGGTGTACGCATTGAAAGCAAAGTATGAAGTGTTTATGTGCTTCAAACAATTTTTTATTATGGTTGAAAATATGTCAACATGTAAATTTCGGCACCCTCCGTTCTCATCAGGGGGATACATGTATTCTGATTTTAATGAATTTTTGGATTAGTATGGATAAAAAATCAATGTATAGTGCCATATACACCTCAATAAAATAGAGTTGCCCAAAGAAAGAACAAGTCTCTCGTGGATGGCGAGATGTACAGTCAAAAGTCAGGATTTACCACATAGCTTCTGGCTTGATGCTATTATGTGTGCAACATATGTACTTAATAGGTGTCCCACCAAAGCATTGTAATCTATCACTCCATATGAGACTTGGAATGGTTGCAACCATCCATTGCTCCTCTATGTGTCCTTGGTTGTTTGGAATATTCATTAGTGCCTAAACAACAATGCAAGAAATCGGATTATAAAACAGTGAAATGTATTTTTTTGGGAAGTTTTGAAAGCAAAGGTTATCTTCTATATCATCCATTGACTAAAAACTTTTTGGTTAGCCATGATGTTGTTTTTGTGGAAGATGCTTCAGCCACTTCTTTCATGTACTAAGGAGTCATTGGTTAGCTCTAAAGATGTGTATGATGCTTTGCTTCCTCTTTATATAGGTGAACAATCAAGTGTTGGACCTCCAAATTAGAAAAATCCTCATCCTGTATAGGTTCTACATGATAATGTAGATCATTCCATTTCTAATGTAGATTTGCATGATGCACTTGCTGATGAGCGTGTTGATATAGAGGAGGTAAAAACTATTCCTAAATGGCTAGTATAGACTTTGCAGGATAGCAAATTAGATGCACCTATATCATATCATACTTGTTCAGGATCTCATAGTACTTCTTTTGCATTGGATTGCTATGCAATGGATGCCTCTAGTCTTTGTGATAAGAATGAGCCTCTTTCTTTTGATGAAACATAAAATTCAAAAAATTGGATAGCCATTATGCAATCAAAATATGATGGTATTATGAAGAATGGTACTTGTTCTCTATGTGATTTTCCTCCAGGGAAAAAGGCTATTGAAATTAAATGGGTATACAAGCTGAAGCATAAACTTGATGGAATAGTTGATAGATATTAAGCTAGGCTTGTTTCAAAAGTCTATGCTCAAAAGAGAGGCATTGATTTTGATGATACATTTGCACCCACAAGCCAAATGACCATCATTCATAGTATTTCTAAACTTGTAGCTCATCATAGTTGGAATGTACATCAGTTCGAGATTAAAACTACATTTCTAAGTGGTGACCTACATGAAGTTTATGTATTTTAGCCCCGTTGTTTTATCTAGAAAGGGCATGAAAACAAAGTGTGCAAGTTGGAAAAAGTCATTATATAGTTTGAAGCAAACACCATGTTCTTGGTATGAAAAGATACATGCCTACTTGATTGCACATGGTTTTGAGAACATGTCAACTAAGAGAACCTTATATGTTAAGCATGTAGATTATGTAATTTTTATCATTTTTTTGTATGTTGATGACATGCTACTCACTAGTCCTAGTGAGAAGGACACCACTAAATTTAAGGCTGATTTTCATGCCTCTTTTGAGATGTCAGATTTGGGGCATTTGCATCATTATTTGGGCATTCAATTCATGCAGGTTGATGAGGAAATAACAGTGTGTCAAAAAATATATATTGACACATTGTTGCAACATTTTGGCCTTGAAGATTGCAAATATATTGCCACTCCTATGCAAACAAGTTTGCAGTTGAGTCTTCATCATACATTTAATGTTGTTCTCTATCAGTAGGCCATTGGATGCTTGATTTACTTATGCAAAACATGACCTGATATTCAGTTTGCTATCTCTTAGATGAGCATGTTTATGGATTGCCTAGGTGTCAAGCATTGGTAGGCAGTTAAGCGCATCTTTGGCTACTTGAGTGGTACTATTCTATAATTACATGGGTCTAAGGGGTAGAACCCTTGGGTTTCTATTTGCAAAACCCTTGAGATTTATGGTTTATTTGCCCCTTTTAGATGGGTGTTGAACCTTATCGCTGATTCTCTAAGTTTGAGCACCTTAGGCTTGATTGGAAGCTTCTCCTAGCCACTTGGTTTGTACACGAGAGCTTGGAGAGTCTTCTTTTAGAAGCCATGGGATTTCATGTGATTTACTAAGCTTGGAAACCATGTGACCACCTTAGGACCCATGTGATGGAAGGTACACTTGTCCCCTTGAGAGGGACTTAAACCCCTTGGTCTTGGAGCTATATATTGGAGGGGTTGGTTGGGTGGAAACACATCTCTCTCTCCTAGTCTGAGCTTGGCTAGTTAGTCTCCTAGTTGATTAGTTATTTATTTATGGAGGCTATGGAGTTTCCACAACACTAGCATCAAAGCCTTCTTGATTTTAGAGTCCATTTTGAGTTTGATTTTCGTGACTAGGAATTGGATTTTTGGGAGCTCCTCAGTAAGTTTTTTTATTTTGCTGACCTCTTGAGTCCCCATACAAACATTTTCGTGGCCCACATGAGCATATTTGTGGAACAAAGGGTCTGGCAAAATATTGTTCAATATGACCCCCCTTCAGAGGGTCTAGAGTCACCCATCGAGAATCACAAGTGGAACAGTCGGACGTATAACAGCCGGCCATGCCCTTATATGTGTGTGAATGTAAGGAGCTAAGTAGCTCATGAGCATGCTTCTCTTCACTCCACAATGAAAGGCCTCTTTGACATGCATTTTATGGGCAGCTATGGTTGTGTTCACCATGTATATGGGATTAATCGCTCTGTTTAAAACAACTCCTCAGAAGTTTGGGCTGTCATCTCTGCCACCCACACACATATGTGAGAAAGGAAATGAGCATGCGTGCAATATAATCATGCTCAAGGCAGCCTAGCTACACCTCATCTAAGTTGTGTTTCTTGTCAGAGTAGAGATGCTCACACAAGGAGTACACACTATGCAACATATCCATTTAAAGGACCCACAAAAATCTCTTCAATTTTCCATGGTTGCCCACCAATTAGGAACAGTTATATGCACCCACGAGATGAAGCCCATGCAGCTAAAGACTTCTTTTCTCAAGGTGCTCATCCACGATAAAAAAGAGGGTGTCTGCATAGTACCATAGACATCACTGTGAACAAGCTGCAAATTTTTAGTAGCTCGAATTGAACCATCTTTTGGGAATGAGAATCATTGCATTTTGCCCAAAATACCATCTTTAGACATGTTTCCCAAGTGCCTCAAGTTTGGGCAGAGAGGACACCATTTCATATTTCTCCAAGCATAAAAAACTAGCAAAATTCAGATGACCAAAGCATGCATGTCAAAGCTTTGCATCTGACAAAGCCTGAGAATCATGTACTGCACATGCTGAATCATTCATAGATTTTTCATAGTCTATGAGCTTATAGAACCCATGACATAAAATGCCAGAAGCAATAATGACATCACCATTTGACATATCATGAACTGTACATCTATCATCAACAAATTTCACAACTAAGCCAACCTTGGCTAAAGATGAAACTAATAACAGATTCTTCTTTATCCCTAGCATAAATAAAGCATCTGACAATGTACAAGAACTACCATCAACAGTATTCAGAATTATCTTACCAACTCCCATCATAAGATAAGAGGAGTTATTGGCACATGTGACAATATTCCCTGTAGGGGTAGGCTCGAGTGAAGTGAAGAAACTACGTTGCAAGGTAATATGTTTGGTTGCCCCACTATCAAAGTACTAAACATTTGAGTTTATTGCAGACATACACTATTCATAAGAAGATGGTTCATAACTACAAATAGTGGTACATGCCCATTCTTCATTTTGAACAAGATTAGCAGATTTTGTTTTGGGTGTAGAGGCCTCTGCAACAACCATTATAGCCTCTTTCTTCCTTGCCTCTTTAAATGCTAGTTTTGGACAACTCTTTATGACATAATAATTTCCTTTATAGTATTTGCAAAACAATTTCTACTTTTCTATTTTCTTCTTGTCTCTGTCATCCTTCTTTGATTGTGCAAAATTTGCATATTTTTGCTTACTAGTATAAGAGTTGCATTTAACTAGCCATGAAAGCTTGATCTGCAACACACATAATGGACCTGTTCTACCTAGATTGATCTTCCTACAAGAGAACAGAGACTAAATCCTCAAATGTTAAGGCATTTGGATTGCCTTTCATCATCAAATAAAGAGCAGAAGCAAAACTCTGATATGAATTGGGAAGACCATTTAGAATAGTCTATAGAAGTGAACTGTCAGGCAAGATTTCATCAGCAGAAATCAACTATTTCTTCAAATCTTTGATCTTCGTCAAAAAATTGTCCATGGAATCTCCTTCATTCATGTGTTCACTCTCCAATTGTTTTCGGAGGTAAGCAATACAAGCCTCATTCCTTGCCTGGTATAAAGTGGTAAGTGTATCCAAAGCATCGTTAGTTGTTTTGCAAGAGTGAATGTGAGGAATAATGGCATGTTTGATAGACAAGGCTACCTATGCATGTGCCTAAGCATCTCTACCATCCCAATGAATTTGCTCTATAGTAGGTGCAGCAGGAACCACAAAATGAACATGAACATGAAGATAATCACCATCTTCAACATCATCTATCTCCCCTCACAATATTCCACAATCCTTTTGCAACCAATACATGACACATCATACAAGCCCATAATGGGTAATTGGTACCGTCCAAATTATCCTCAATGGTCAACATATGGAATACATCGCTGCTTTTAGCCATGGCCAGTAACTAAAATATCGTGATGTAAAAAAATGATTGTGTCTATAAGGCCGTCGGAATATTATTTAGAAGAATCATTGTAATTAGAAAAGTCACGCACCAAAAGGGTGCAGCACAAACGTTGTATCGTTTCTTTCTAATCAATAGAGTATGCGTGGAAGAGATGACAGATGTGTCGCCAACCTGTTCGGTCTAGGCGATGGTCTGGAGTTGATTCTGTGTTGAAGTTATGTTAATCGCAGAGTTGTCTATAAAGTCAGTATTGAAGTAAATCAGGTACTGTGTTAATGTTCACTGTGTTGAAGTGAAGTGTAGCAGTAATCATAAAGAAAGAGTGAAAGTGTTGTGTACATAATTGTGGTGATCGTTAAGAATGCTATGCGTCGAAGTGTAATTGCATCTTCTGTAATTGTTCGAAATTACTCAATGAAGTTGATTGTCGGAAATTAAGTAGTGAATTGGGAAAATATATAGAGGGCCTCTGAATTATCAGACCCCTTACCATCCCAAGAACCCATGAGGAAGAACAAAATAATTGTAACTTTAACACTGGCGCCGGCCATGGGGCATGGAGTATCCAGTCAGTGCATAGACTAAGAGTTGAGAAGAATCCAATGATATATGCCAGTAACATGTTCTAGAGAACCGTACCCAAAGTACAGAAGGGATCAGCATCCCTAGAAAATTCCTAGCGCATTGGACACATCTCAGAGTAGTAGTGGTGACAAACAATCGTTGGAAGGAAAGCGAGAAATCTAGGTCAGTGGAGTAATACCTCAGCATTTCCTTGTGCAAGGATTACAGGGTATACCAAAAGTGCAACCAACCCCATCTGCCGAAAGTAATGTTGGAGAAGTAAGCACTGGTTCTAGTGATAGTGTGGAAATTTTCGATAGTAGTTTGTGGAATTCCGGTGAAACCTCAGATAATTTCGGGGCCAGGTTGCTGAATTTTGGTGAAAATTCTATTCTAGGTTCTGATTTTGTGGAAACTAGTGCACTGTTGGATGAAAGTTTTGGTGAAAAGCTCACTATAGAAGTCCATTACGACGAAGGGCAATTGGCTATAGGCGTGTGGGAACGACTTAACAATATCCAATTACTAGAGAACGTGCAAGACGATGGGACAACACAACAGCAATTAGGTTTAACTGGCTCAAATCATTCGGCATTAGCATTTATGGTCGATTCAAACACCATGAGTGGTTCGCAATAGCAACATCAACAACAACAGTAGCAGCATCAGCAGGCCATACCACCACGACCGGTACCCACTGGAGTTATATATACGAAATTTGGAGGATTTCTCAGTGATGATCTGGATGCACATGTGAGAACTTTTGAAATTCATTATGCAGTACTCAACTATCCAACAGATCCGGCATATAAGCTTATAGTGTTCCAGTCTACGCTGGTTAATGAGGTTGCTTGATGGTTAACTGAATATGACATTAACCATTTCGATCAGTACGATGATGTTAAGGATGCCTTCTTACAACAATTCTGATTGAAGAAAAACACGACTTAGATCTTTGACTATCTGCAAAACAATAGACAAAAACCACACTAGAATGTGCAGGAGTATGCAACTTTATTTCGTACTCATCTATGGCAACTTCCGCCGGCGCATGCTAACCTACCGGATGATGTGATCACCCAGTGGTTTATTAATGGATTAAACCCTCAACTTAAACAAGTAATGATCATACGATGTGTGGGTGGTATGACTCTAGATGCGGTTATAGCTATGGCATTACAGTTGGAACATAAGGTGGGTGGATTCGCTGAAGATTTGGATTGGTTGAAGGCAACCAAGAGTACGAGTGAAGATTCATTGAAACAAGTGTATTGCACAAAATGTAAGAACCCGGGACACACTGCTTCTGCATGTGCACTAAACCAAATGTACTGTGCTATTTGTAATACGGCGAGTCACTCCATCGAAACATGTCCATATAATGCCAAAGTACAGGCTAGACCAACCATAAATGCTATAATACAGGAGCAGGGACAACCGGCTGCCCACTATGTACCACTGCAGTTGAGGAATACTTCCTACCAAAGTTATAAAACCTATCGGGGAGTTCGAGCAAACAACTTCGGCCAGACTCGGTGGAATTCCGGTCAATCGGGTGAAGGAACATCCTTCACGCCACCCAGATGCCATTTTTGCGGTGAGATTGGACATATCCAAAGATATTGTAAAGAGGCAGCCGAGTATGATAAATGAAGAAAAGAGCGACAGAATCCAATGGCCAACATGGTATATATTTCAGCAGTAGATACTCAAGCGGCAGTATTCCAAACCCGTTCCGGCAAGAAATTACAACCAGCTGTTGAGATTTTTGAGCCTGGCATTCGAGAACAACATAGAGTTTTTACCAAAGCTAGTATGTGGTCCAGTCAAGAACCAATAGTTTTTCCCAATCCAGTACCGGTTGTTCAACAGACAGTATCGAATCCACCACCGGAAGCACCGAGTTCGGTGGACATGCCACCGGAGAGTCCACCGAATGCGGTAAGGAGTATGTCGAATTTTGACTCTGTGTGGAATATTCTATCGCAGGCTTCCATTACAATACCATTGGGGCAACTGTTAGCCTTGGTTTTGAGTGTGTTAATTGATGGAGGCTCTGGTGTGAATATTGCGATAGCCGCCCTTTGTAAACGGTTAGGATGGACTCAGATTGAACCTATTCAGTTTTTTATGAGGATGGCGGATCAGCCTAGGGTGTATCCAGTGGGTTTGGTATGTGATATACCCATTACTCTTCAAGGAGCGATGTTCAAAATGACTTTTGTTGTTCTAGAATTACCTGACTCAACTCTGGACTACAACTTGCTTTTCGGGAGGCCCTGGTTGAAACAAGCCAAAGTATTGTAGGATTAGTCAGCACACGAACTTATTTTCAAAAGCAACCATCGGAAGTATGTCATTCCGTTAAATGAGATGAAACCATACGACCTCCATGCTCGACCCTACATAGCCGAACCTGTACATATGTTGGGCGGACTTTCAGATGATGAAGAAGAAGCTTTTCTCAAGCCTAACCAAGATTTGCTCACCTTGGGGACAATCAACTTACAAGCGGTTGCTGATAATTGGAAGTCGATCATCTGTTTGGTAGTTCCGATTATAGAAGAAGGGAACCTAGCTATGGATCCATCTTTGAATCCCCAGAGTTTCCATCATTTATTCCAATCATCTGAGGATATACCCATGCCATGGTAGTTCTATGTACCAGAAGATCAACTTATCACCTGCGATTTGGGAAATGAGGATACACCACGATCGGTCAAGATTAAGGCGAGATTACTGGAAACCTTTCAAAATGATCTACTACAATTGCTGACCGAGTTCCAAGATGTATTTGCATGGGACTATCGAGATATGAAAGGGTTGGACCCTCGTATCTATCAACACCATGTGATGCTCAAGCCGGATGCATAGCCAATCAAGCAAGCCAATTATCGTATGAACCCAAATTATGCTTCTCAACTGAAAGCTAAATTGGATCACTTGCTGAAAGTCGATTTCATCGTTCCCATTGAGCATGCCGAATGGATTTCCTCTATTGTTATCGTCCCAAAGAAAAATAAGCAGTTATGCATCTGTGTGGATTATCGAAAACTAAATGCGGTGATCGTATCGGATCCCTTCCCACTTCCCTTTTTGGATACAATGCTCGATGATGTTGTCGGATGCGAGATGTATTCCTTTTTGGATGGTTACAGTGGCTATAATCAGGTGTGCATGGCTGAAATGGATATACCAAAGACTGCGTTTATTACAAATTGGGGTGTATATGTGTGTACGGTGATGTGTTTTGGTCTTTGCAATGCTTTTAGTACCTTCCAACGATGTATGCAAGAAATTTTTTCCCCTTATTTAACCTCCTTTATGCGCGTGTATCTGGATGATTTTTTGTTATCAGGTGATACATTGGCTCATCTTTACCACCTACGGTGCTGCTTCTCTAAGTGTCAAGAGTTTCGGTTATTAGCCATACCCCTGAATCAATTGATTACTAGTAATTCCCAACAGTTCATGTGGACTGAAGAGTGCCAAATTGCCTTTGAGCGATTGAAAACACTATTAACCCAGGCTCCTATACTGCAAGCTCCAAACTAGCAGCTCCCATTCCATGTCTTCATGGATGCATCGGAGAGTGCCATCGATAGTGTGGTCATGCAACAACAGGATAAGTGGTTTCGTCCTGTCTATTATGCTAGTTGATGGTTAGCTGCTGCTGAACAAAATTACTTAGTCACTGAGCGCAAATGCCTCGGCTTGGTTTATTCGGTGAAGAAATTCTGGCACTACTTGTTGGGATGCCAATTCACGTTCCATGTGGATCATGCTGTACTGGTTTATCTTGTCCGTCTGCAACATATAGGGGGTAGATTAGCGAGGTGGGTTTTGTTACTGCAAGAATTTGATTACGTGGTCGTACATCATCCAGGATCAGCTCATGCATTAGCTGATTTCTTATCTCGACTTAATTCCGGTGAACCTCACGGTGGAATTGATGATACTACCCCTGCTATCTATGAGACTGATCCGGTCCAAGATGAGGGTCAAGAGCTCCCAGTGGCACCTTTGTATTATGATACTCTTCTGACCTTCCTCACCAGTGGTAGCCCCCAGCTAATACTTCTACTTCGGCTCATCATAAATTGGCAATGTATAGTCGACGGTTCCGGATCGTTGTAGGACAGTTGTATTACATGGATCCTTCTGGTGCACTATTACGGTGTATTCCACCCCATGAAGTTCCTTTGGTTATTGAAATGGCCCATTCTACTCCTTCCAGTGGTCATTTTTCGGTCGACCTTACTTATTGGAAAATTCTACACAGTGGCTTATGGTGGCCCACTATGCAGCGTGATATTGCTACCTCTATTAAAACGTGTGATGCTTGCCAACGCTCGAGACAGCCTTTACAATGGCATCATTTCCATTGCAACCTATTGCTCCCCTTGAACCTTTTCAAAAGTGGGGCTTGGATTTCATTGGTCCCATTACACCTCCGGTGATGATCACTCATCATCGATATATACTTACTTGTACGGATTATGCTACTCGATGGGCAGAAGCTTGGGCTTTAGGGTCCGCCACTGTGGCTGTGGTGGTTAAATGTTTGATCACTGATGTGTTCCCTCGGTTTGGTCTTCACTTAGAGATTGTTTCGGATCAGGGCACACATTTTGTTAATTTGTTACTGCAAGCACTTATCCGCACTCTGCAGATTGTTCATAAATTTAGCTCTCCATATTACCCTCGTGCCAATGGTCTTGCTGAAAGTACCAATAAAACCTTACTTAACATGCTCAAGAAACTAGTTCTGGAATGTCTGAAGCATTGGGATCAATTCCTTCCTTCAATTCTATGGGCATACCGTACTACATACAAAAAGGCTACAGGGAATACACCTTTCAAATTGGCATATGGGCTGGAGGCCATTGCACCCATGGAGTTGGTGGTACCTAGACTCAGGGTGGCACTAGAACATAAGCTCTTACCGGAGGAATCTTTTCCTTTCCGGTTGGAGGTGTTGCGGTCCTTGGACGAACAACGCTGGGAAAGTTTTCTAGTGCTGCAAGAAGTCCAATTGCGACAAGCCAAGACACATGATCAATTTCTCTGCACTCCTGTTTTTAGTAATGAATAATTAGTTCTGTTCTATAATGCTAAATCTAATCGTTCAGCGGGCAAGTTCAAACTCCGGTGGTTTGGTCCTTACTGTATTGAATCATAGGTTGGACCTGCTACGTTTCGGTTATCCACGTTAAGTGGTACCCTTCTCCCTAAGGCGATCAATGGATCGAAGCTTCGTCCCTATTATCCCATGCCTTCTTCATCTTGATGCTTTATCAGTATTTTTATTCTCCTCCCAATTTATACCACTGTTCTGGTTCATCGTTCCTTTCCCGTCACGTGTTCTAGCTAACCAACTGATCGTAATATTTCCATTTTCTTACCTACCCATGATTAGCAGCCACCTTATGTGTCTAAGATTCTGTTAATGCATGCATGCCACCATTATGTCTGTATATTTCCAACACTGGGTGATGATTATGTTTCTTCCTGCATTTCCATTCGGTGTTTTTACTTAATCCCGTTCTTCCCTCTTTTTTCCACTATTGATGTTTTGTGTTTGTGTGTTTGCATGTTCTGTGTTACCTAGTGTCCTCGTGCTCTCATATTTGCCATGGAAGCTTTGGCTAATATTGCGACCTTCCATGCTGGCCTCGCTACGGAATTGAGTGACTTTCTACACACTCGTGGCCTTTTGGCATTCGTTGAACTGCCCTGGCATTCGGTGGAATGCCATCCTTTCTTTGTGCAAATCATATCTGCCATTGCTGCTACTCCCGCTATCGAAACTTGCTGGCCACTTGCTTGCCTTCACCCGCATATCGTAGTCACCCTAACCACAGTCGCTGAGGGATTCCATCTCCCTCAAGAGGGTAGATCTATGGACATATCTTACCACTGTCAACAATGAAAGAACCTTTCCCGCGTCACTCTTCCAATGAATTCGTCATCCTTTGTTGCCTTGAACCGGAGCACACTGCACTACAGTTTCTTGTAGATGCACTTAACTTGCAAAAACACACATGCGGCATTTCTCACCCCTTCTATTCCATGATCGATGCTACTGCGCGAGAGGCAGTTAATTTTGCTTCATTTTTCTTCTACCGCATTCACCAGGAATGCGAGATAGTTTCTCAGCAATTGGTGAAGGGCGATATCCCTCGGACATGCTTGCCCCATCTGCTAACATTCCTCCTCCCGACGATTCAAGCTATGCAACATCCTCCCCTGAATACCCTTCTCTTCCATGAGGAGTCTATACAAGTGATGGAGGTCGATGACAACGAGGATCTCTTGTAGTTCTTTAAGGGGAAGCACCACAAATTGAGCCCCTCTCATAGTACAGCATAGTCGTCCTCAATCGTTCAGTTGCAGGACACTGCTTCTTCTGCTCAGATTCTTTCTGCTCCACCCTCCCCTAAAGACCAAGTTGATCCTGACACTGTCATTGAAAAGGTTCACCCTGATGATACAGTCGTTTAGCCATAGTTTCATCCACAGGAGCCAGCGCCCAACACGGTCACAAAAGTTGAGCAACTCGTGGATAAAGCTCAACCTAAGGAGGTGACTGCTCAACCAGATGTCTCGTCTCTCATGGTAACTAGTCTTGCTTTGCTCTCTTCACCCCAAAACCCACCTCTGCCTCTTTCTTCCTCAAAGGTGCCTTTACCGCCTAGCCCTCCTCCCTCACCATGTCATTCGGCAGCCTGTCCTCTTCCTTCCTTCCTTCCTTGATTATTCACCCCCTTCGTCGTCCACCATAGTTTCCGCTAACCGCTCTCAGCCAATCTCCACTTCTATTGTACCTGATTCATTGGCCCAGCTAGCTTAGATCCATAACTACCTCATTCATCTCTCCACTCATCTCCCCCATCACCTACAAGTTTCCCAACAATCCCTCCGACAACAGTGCCAATCCAAGGTGGACATGCTTGAAGCGGACATTGCGCCACTTCAGGAAGGGGTGCTCACCGCCAAAGTCGAAGCTAGTTCACTTGAGGAACAGATTCAAAGTCTCCAAGCACAGTTGACCGAGAAGAATGCCATCATTGCAGCTCGCGATGATGAGATTAGTAAGTTGACTCAGACTGTAATTGGCAATGAGGATGCCATGACCGCTTTGGGCAATCTCCTCGAGACCATGCGTGCTAACTTTGCTATAGTGGAGGAAAAGGGTCAAGAAATGGCAGAATTAGCTTTACAAGCCAAAACTGAATTAAAGAAAGTCACCGAAGAGCTCTTTCAGAAAATTCGCTCTCTCGAAGAACAAATTGGCCATAATATTCAACTGAACAAGGATGTCGAAGCCATCCAGAAAGAGCAACAAGATTTTTATAAAACCATGTAGTTCCAATCTCAAGAGCTCGAGCATAGAGAGAAACAGTTGGGTATCCAGGAAGAGCGCTTGTCGTGCATTGATGCAAAAATTATGGGCATGAAGCTACGACGAGATGGAGTGCTCGTTAACGACTTCTACCTCCAAGAAGCTTTCTTGTAGAGTCAATTTGACGCCTTACTCTCCCAAGTCATTGCTGCCAGCTTTGTGCAGACGATGCACATCTGGTTGAACCGCAAATTTTGAAGGAAATGTTAGACTCCCTGAAGCAGAAAATAACACGAACCATTAAATTACCAAGATCCATTTATGTTCAAGGAATCATTGATGATTCCTAAACCTTGTACTTTTCCATGCTCGGTTTGAGTCCACCATGTGTGCCAGTGTAAGGCTGCCGGAATATTATTTAGAAGAATCATTGTAATTAGAAAAGTCGCGCACTGAAAAGGTGTAGTGCAAACATTGTATCGTTTCTTTCTAATCAATAGAGTATGCGCGGAAGAGATGACAGATGCGTCACCAACCTGTTCGGCCTGGGCGATGGTATGTAGTTGATTCTATGTTGAAGTTATGTTAATCGCAGAGTTGTCTATAAAGTCAGTATTGAAGTAAATCAGGTACTGTGTTAATGTTCACTGTGTTGAAGTGAAGTGTAGTAGTAATCATAAAGAAAGAGTGAAAGTGTTGTGTACGTAATTGCGGTGATCATTATGCTTGGAAGTGTAATTGCATCTTCTGTAATTGTTCAAAATTACTCAATGAAGTTGAGTCGGAAATTAAGTAGTGAATTGGGAAAATATATATAGGGCCTCTGAATTATCAGACCCCTGACCATCCCAAGAACCCACGAGTAAGAACAGAATAACTGTAACTTTAACATATCTCAAAAAGTTGACCAAAACTACCCTGACGAGTTCTGCTAAACTTGTAGTAGCCTTTGAGACATTTATACTGGTGAACCCAAACTTGTATATATCTTTGGCACAAAAAGACAAAATTGCCTACATAGGTGCTATGGTAGTGCATTTAGAGGCCGACATGAGCTAAGATCGTGATTTTGACACCACAAAGAGAAGCGGTTTTGAACTCCTAATTGCCTTGAGTATGATCACCAAATTTTGTGCAATTTTGAGAATGTGACCAGAGGGCTATCAGCGATTCCTTAGATGAAGCAATGACCTACTCTGATACCAATTGTTGGAGTTTGAGGTCTATGGAAGCATGCAAAGAGCACAAGGAAGAAGAAGAAGAAGAAGAAGAAGAAGCTTGGAGCACAACACACAATACTGAATGTATTACCAAGAGAATGTGCAAAGATAAGTAGCCCATTAGGGTAATAGGTGTATATACAAATCAGAGGAAAAAAACCTCCTAAAGAGGGAAAAAGTGCCCCGATGGTCTTGGTGTGTTCACACACATCACTAGCTAAATATATCAACCAATAGAAAAGCAGAAACAGTTCTACAAATACTATAAAGAAAATGGTTATGTCATAAAGAGTTGTCCAAAACAAGCTACAAAAGACTCAAAGAAAAGGGAGGCTAGAATGGTTGTTACAAAGGCCTCTACACCTAAAATAGAGTCTACTAATCTTGTGCAAAATGAAGAATGGTTGTTTACTAATGTTTGCAGCTATGTGTTGATATATTTTGAAAGTGATGCGAGGACTGTGAAGGCACTTTTTTCCCTCTTTAAGAGATTTTTTTCCCTCGGCTCATATATATGCCTATAACCCTAAGGGGTTACTTATCTCTGTATGTTCACTTGGTAATACATTGAGTATTGTGTGTTGTGCTCCAAGCTCCTTCTTCTTCATTGTGTTGTTTGTGTGCTTTTGCACACCTCAAACTCCAACAACTGGTATCAGAGTAGGTCACCAATTCATCTATGGTGTTATCGACAGCCCTCTTATCACAGTCTCAAAATCACACAAAAATTGGTGGGCTTGTTTCCACCTCTGAATGCACTATCACAATGCCTATTCAGGAAATTTCATCCTTTTGTGCCAAACATATATACAAGTTTCAAATCACCACTACAAGAAGCTTGAAGTCTATTATAGGTTTAGCAAAGCTCGATAGGGTAGTTTTGTTCAACTTTTTGAGATATAGTCATTTTTTTGCATCAAGATATTTTAGCAAGTGGCCATGGCTGAAGCAATGATGTATTTTGTATATTGGCTATTGAGGACAAGTTCGATGGTACCAACTATTGATTATGGGCATATATGATGCATCATGTATTGGTGCCAAAAAGACTGTGGAATGTTGTGCAAGGTGATGGAAAATGACCTACTACACCTGCAAATACAATTATTGAAGGTGATGTAGATGGTATTGAAGATGACGATCTTTAAATTCCTCTTCGTGTTTTGGTTGTTGCTACACCTATTGCATAGCATTTTTGTGGGATGGTAGAGATGCTCAGGCACATGTATTGATAGGTTTGTTTGTCAAACATGCCATTATCCCTCATATTCGCTGTTGCAAAGGAGCAAAGGATGCTTGGGATGCACTTATCACTTTATACCATGCAAGAAATGAGGATCATGTTGCTTACCTCTGAAAACAATTAGAGAGTGATCATATGAATGAAGGAGAGTCTATGGATAGTTTCTTGACAAAGATCAAAAGATTTGAAAGAGTAGTTAATATCTATAGATGAAGTCTTGCCAGATAGTTCACTTGTGTAGATTGTTCTTAATGGTCTTCTAGATTCCTATCAAAGTTTTGCTTCTACTCTTTAATTGATGATGAAAGGCAATCCAAATGCCTTAAGATTTGAGGAAATATTCTTTTTTGTTGCAGCAAGATCGGTCCAGATAGAACACATTCATTATGTGTGTTTGTTTATGCCAAGGATCAAGAAAAATATGTTATCAGTTTTAGCATTAGCCAAGATTGGCTTGGTAGTCATATTTATTGATGACAGATGTACAGTTCATGATTTGTGAAATGGAAATGTTATTATTCCTTTTGGCATTTTATGTTGTGGGATCTATAAGCTCATAGACTATGCAAAATCCGTGAATGATTTAGCATGTTCAGTACAAGATTCTCATGCTATCTCGGATGCAAGGCTTTGGCATGCATGCTTTGGTCATCTAAATTTTGCTAGTTTGCTATGCTTGTAGAAATTTGAAATGGTTACTTCTCTACCCAAACTTGAGGCAACTAGTAAACATGTTTTTGAAGGCTCTATTTTGAGAAAAATGTAGCATTCCTCCTTCCCAAAATATGGTTCAGTTTGAGCTACCCAAGAATTGCAACTTGTTCATAGTGATGTATGTGGCCCTATGTAGACACCTTCTTTTGGGAACTACCTTTACTTCATGACTTTTATTGATGATTTTTCTAGGAATGTATGGGTGTATCCATTGAAAGCAAATTTGCAAGCGTTCATCTGCTTCTAATTGTTTCTTATTTTGGCTGAAAATATGTAAGCATCTAAATGGACACCCTCTGTTTTGATCGAGGGGGGAATATATGTCTTCTTCTTTTAATGCATTTCTGGCTAAATGTGGGATAAAACATCAGTGTACAATGTCGTATACACCTCAACAAAATGGATTTTCTGAAAGAAAGAACAGGTCTCTAATGGAGATGGCAAGGTGTGTGGTCAAAAGTAAGGCTTTACCACATAGTTGTTGGCTTGAGGTTGTTATGTGTGCAACATATGTACTTAATAGGTGTCCCACCAATGCACTGCAATCTATCACTCCATATGAGGCTTGGCATGGTTGCAAGCAATCTGTTTTTGATCTATGTGTCGTTGTTTGTCTGGCATATGCATCAATGTCTGAACAACAACGAAGGAAATTGGATGACAAAGCAGTGAAATGTATTTTTGTTGGGTACAATTCTAAAAGAAAAGGCTATCATCTATATCATCCACGTGTTAAACACATTTTGGTTAGCCATGATGTTTTTTTGTGGAAGATGCAATTCAGCCATTACTTTCACGTAATATGGAGACATCATTTAGCTCTAAAGCTATGTATGTCACTTTGCTACCTCTTTTTACAGGTGGACAATCAAGTGCTAGTCCAAATGAGGCAATTTCTCAATCTTTATAGGTTTCATATATGATGCATATCATTCCATTTGTGATGTAGATTTACATGATGCATTTCTTGATGAGAGGCCTAATATAGAAAAGGCAAAAAGTATGCCTAAATCACTAGTGTAGACTTTGCAAGATAGCAAATTAGATGCACCTATATCATAAGGTACTCTTTCATGCTCTCATAGTGCTTCTTTTGCATTAGATTTCTATGCAATTGTTACCTCTAGTCTTTGTGATGAGAATGAGCCTATTTCTTTTAATGAAACATAAAATTCAAAAATCTGGATGGCTACTATGCAATCAAAATATGGTGCTACTATGAAGAATGCTACTTGGTCTTTATGTGATTTGCCTCCTGGCAAAAAGGCTATTGGCACTAAATGGGCATACAAACAGAAACATGAACATGATGGAAAAGTTGATCGGTATAAGGCTAGGCTTGTTGCAAAAGGTTATGCTCAAGAGAGAGGCATTGATTTTGATGAGACCTTTGCACCCACATGCAGAATGACCATTGTTTATAGCATCTGTGCACTTGCAAGTCCTGATGGTTGGAATGTACATCAGTTGGAGATTAAAACTACATTTTTGAATGGAGACTTACATGAAGAAGTGTATGTATTTCAGCCTTGTGGTTTTGTGGAGAAAGAGCACGTTGACACTCAAGGTTAAGGACAAAGCATGAAAGCACACCAAGGAAGTGGACACATAAGAAAGAGCAGGTAGGGAGATCCAAGAAGCACATGTCAAATTTTTAGAAAAAAACCCTATAAAACTAGTGATTTTTATCACTAAAAACCATTGTAAATACCATTTTTCATTTTTGAAACTCCATTTTGTTCAAGCTTGAGGAGTATTAGAACTATCATCATACCAATTTTCATAATTTTTAGACTCCGTTTGAGCCCCCAAATAAGCCCTGGAACCTAATTTTTAACTAGGCGGGACACTAGGTCTGGACAAGACCAAAACCACTCAAAAACTATAAAAAGGCTGGAGAGCTCATTTTTGAGGTTAGCTTATTGTAGATTTGAGCTTGGTAAGAGACTTCTCTCGTAATCGAAGCTTTCCATTGTTCCACTCTTTGCTCTTACCTTGTGGGCATGCGTGTCTATGTGTGTGCATGCTTGTGTGCTTTCACTCACACACTTGTGCACTTCACTTGCTCTTGGTCTTCATATCAGTCCTCACGTCTCCGCGGATTGACATTTATGAGGTGAAGCTCCTCATGTTGGTACTTACCATTGTGCTAGAGTGACACCAAATTTTGGCATCGTTGCCAGGGAGAGAGCTTGGAGGACGAGTGTGTGACGGTAAGACATAGAGTAGCGATGTTGGAAGGTAAAAAAAATCATCATTTTCAGTTTAGTTTTTGATTTTTTCTCCATCTCCATCTTCATCATCGTCACAATCTCCACCCACCTTCATCTTCTCAATTTTTTCCATTTTCTAGAGTACATTCACCTCTTTTTTCGTTTGTGGCTGCGAGAAAGAAGTTAGAGGGGTGCATAACTGAGGTGCTAAAGAAATACTACCAAAATACCCAAAAAACAAAGTGATCAATTTCAGACGTGACACGACTTGCACCAAGTGTCGTGAGTGTGGTATCGTGGGCTTGAAGATAGATTTTGCATCTACAGCACATAGGAGTGATAAGGAGGACACAAGGTACTCATATTTGCATAAATTTTTGAAATTGGACTCCAAAAAATCCAAGTGTCGTGACTAGTTGAGTTCAAGTGTCACGATACTTGAATTCCCGTGTGTCGCGATATCTGGTAGATATCAAGTGTCACAATATCTATGACACCCAAGTGTCGCGATACCTAACAAGTGCCGTGATATTCCTCAGGTGTCGAGTATCATGACCAACTAGGTGTTGTGTGACCAAGTGTCGCAATATCTGTGACTTCCAAGTGTCGCGATACCTAACAAGTGTCATGTGTCGTGTGTCGTGTGGCCAAGTGTCACGATATTCCTCAGGTGTCAAGTGTCTTGACCACGTAGGTGTTGAGTGTTGCCAACAGTAGGCGTCATGTGGCCAAGTGTCACGATATTCCACAGGTGCCAAGTGTCATGCTCAGGGCCAAGTGTCGCGATATTTCCCAAGTGTCACAATACCTAACAAGTGTCATGATACCTGACAAGTATCACGATACTTGACAAGTGTCATGATATCTAACGAGTGTCATGTGTTGTGATCGCTCAGGTGTCAAGTGTCGTGTGGCCAAGTGTCATGACATTCCTCAGGTTTCATATGCTATCAGACCTCAAGTGTCGCGATATCTGGAAAGTGTCGCGTGTTGTGACCAACCAGGTGTCGTGTGTCACCTAGTCCAAGTGTCACAATACTTCTAAAGTGTCATGTATCATATAGTTCAGATATCGTGTATTATGGCAAGGCAAGTATCATGTATCGTCTGCTTCCAAGTATCACCAATACTTGCTAAGTGTCGTGTGTCCCCTGTTTTGAAGCAATCCCAGAGAGGTCTTGTTTCCCTGTTTTAACCCCGAGAACCCTGAACTGGCATAACTTTCTCATACGAAATCCATTTGCAATGATTTTGGGCTCGTTGGAAAACTTGTGGGGAGTACAACAAAAACATTGACTGGTTATGGTAAAACTACACAGATTATTAGATATAGTATTTTGAAGTTGACCCTCAGATGGACTAGCAAACTAAGGAGTTCCAAAGGATTTTGAGCAATATAAGGGGAAATTTTGGACTTGTAGACAAATCTTATGAACCTAAGATCTGACAGACACTTAGGCAAGCATAGGCAAAGCATAAGATCATCTGAGGCTAGTGTCAACCATACAGCTAAGTCTTGGGCACAACAACTAAGTGGTTATCCCTACATGCTAAGTTCCGACACAAGTGTCTCAGAAATGTCCTTCAACATGGAGAGACCCACACATAGCTCAGGTACTTCCTATTTGCAGACACCAAAAGGTCCCTATAAGACACAATTGGAGTATATCAGGACCAACCAATTAGGTGCTCGCATCTATGAGGATGGTCTAAGATGATCGGTTGTCCAACTCAAAAATCTGGATCAACCCTTTGCACTTGAACACCCAGTGGTTAAGTTCGAAGAGGGTTCATACATTGATAAGGAACCATGTATGTGGTTACCAACTTACCAAATAGGACGGATGAGTTTGGAAATATCATTCCTGAACATGAGTCAGGAGACCCAGAGCAAGGAGACCTAGGACGAGAACCAAGAATCTGAGAGGTAAGTCAGTCTTGACTAGGGTAATCACTCCAAATTGGATCCCTCAAGATAACAAAAGCATAGAGTTATTTGTGAATAGAGAAACAGAGGAAGCCTTTTGGAGATTCAGGCCAGATCGACCTAGCCCAGTAGTCACCATCTATGAATTCAAGGATCAAGAGACACCAAGGAAAGTTATCTATCTAGTTCACACATCTGAGAAAATGTTTGGTAATAGAGCATGATAGGCATGCATACACTTGGCAAGGAGAGTTAGTTTTTCCTCCATCATGATCTAACATTTCTCATGGCCTCCAAGGAGCAGGATCATCCAAGGCTCATGAAACCCAGAGGGAAAGAACCAGATTGAGACTAGAGGTAAGCTTTGCACACATTGTGGGCAGAGACAAATTAGGACATGAGGGTGAAAGACCTAAAAGAGAGAGACACCGAGCACATAGAAATCAAAGAGATGAACATGATTTTCCATTGCCTAGACCGCGAGATCACCCGAGAACCCTTAGACCTTCTCAAGTGGTTAAGGCAATGAAGAACTATTTTGATGGATTCGGAGACCCTTATGATCATGTGGCCGAGTTCAAACAAGTTTTAAGAGCTGAGTAGGTTGAGGACTTGTTCACACAGTTTGAGGCATTTGGTTTGACTCTTAAGGGTACTGCCTTAGCTTGGTTTCAACCTCTTAACAGTTGCAATTATCGAAACATAGGACAACTGCTAGAGGAATTCATTGTAGAATTCTCCAAGAGTGGCATCAGACATAATACATCATCCTTGATCTATAGCTTCAAGCAGACACCCCAAGAAACAGTGTGACTTGCAGGAAGAAGGTTCAGACAGTACCTGGAAAGATGCCTTGTGCTAGAATTACCCACAATAGCTAAACAAGTGGCCTTGTTTTTAGATGGCTTGTTGAGCACAAAGTTAAGGTCATATGTGTACTTGAAAGAGCCTAGATCCATAAAAGAGTGTGTGCGCATGTGCATCGACATAGAGGACAACTTGGGTGAGGAGTTAGGACTGTCCAAACTCTATAAGGATCTAACAGTTCTACTAGTCATACCTCTAGAACCTCCACTGAGATAGAGGAGATAGCGGAGCAAGTTGCCAAAAAGCTAGGAGTCCAAAATAGACAAATGCCAAGGGTCACCTCATTGAAGCGATGTTACAATTGTGGAGGAGACCACATGGCTAATGTTTGCCCAATGATGGCTCATCCCCAAGGAAATCCTAATGCTCTATATTGCACCATTGAGAGAAAATGCACAAATCATACGGCTCAAGATTGTCCATACAATAGGCAGGCTATCAAACAAAATTATCAACAACCTTACCAATAGGGTAGGTATCAGAATCAGTACCAACAGCCATATTATAGGCCACAACAACAATATCAGGCACCATATAGGCCACAACCAGTCCTAGGAAACCAACCACCAGCTCTTTCCAATGTGATCCCAGTTAAGTATATGATGGCGGAGGAGAACCCTAATAGAGCATTGGTGCCACTAACCCCATTGATACCAGATAATGACTCTCAAGCTCATAGTTTAGACTACTCCCATGAAGGTAGTCCACAAGCTTATTACACAGAGTCACTTGAGCCTAGTGAGAATTATCTGTATCAATATGAGGCACCACCTATGCAACAAAATTGGGAACCAGAATACTCGAGTATCATGTACACGAATCCTAATCCCAGGCCCCAATCGAGACAAGTAAGACCACAAGCCCCTAGAGGACCATGTTTTAGATGTTAGGGCAGCCATTTCATTCATGAATGTCCCCACTCACTCACTCCAGGACAAGGACAGAGTTGCCACAATTCATAGGCCCATGGGAATCTCAAATCTCTTCATATTAGAGCTCCCACAATATTGGTAAGAAATGAAGATTCAGTGGTTCCAAGAAACACTGACGTCGTGAACAACACTAAGGTTCAATGTCATCTCACTATAGAAGAGCTACTCAAAGCAAAACCTGGGCTATGGAATCATGTGAAGGATCAGGTTCTAGCACTTGATTCCAATATGCCAAAAGCAAGCTCTAAACAAAAAGTACCAGAGATACCTCTAGACAAAATAGGAGACATGATTGAGGGAGAAGAAGGTAATACTTATCTTCCAATCACCTACCAAGGTTACACAACCAAAGCAATTGTACTTTCGGGTGCTAGTGTTGCTATTGCAACCACCTTGTTGTGGAAGCGATGGGGCAAACCCACATTAAGACCAACTAGAATGAAGCTTCAAATGGCAGACGGTCATTTTGAAAGACCTCTAGGATTGCTAAAAGGGATAACTCTAACCACATGTGGTGTAGAGTTTGAGCACACCTTTGCTATATGTGACTTTGAAAAAAATAACATCTATGAGATGATCCTAGGAAGACCCTTCCTACGAAAATTGCAAATAGTACAGGATTGGGGAACCAACTCCTTGTACTTACAGCACTTAGGAGTCACCACCAAGGTCAATTTGAAGGATTACACCTTCAGAGATGTACCACCCCTACAGTGGAATCCTATCCACAAAGCGAAAGAAGATTCTATCTCTGTGCACTCTAGAAGTTCACCTGATCCATCATGGCTTCATGAAGATACTTATTTGTGGATGTGCAAGGTTGCAGAGGAAGAGGATAAGTGCCTAAAAGCAAGAGAAGAAGGAACTCCCCTAAGAGATAGAATAGTTAAAGACCCAGCCTATACACCGATGATATTTCCAGATGAGGAATTCGAGCCTCATGGGTGGGCAAAAATCTTAGCTACCATGGACATTACAATCAATGAAGAACAATGGACACCTCATTGTGATGAGGAGGATTATGATATTTCAGTGTTCATGTGTCAGCCCTTGCTGGAAGAATGTGACCCTAGTGACTTCATAGAAGAAGAAGAGAACGTTGATGATCTAGAGTCCATTGTGATGGATAGTTGCTTTCATTCAGAAAAGCACTATCTAGATGTCGGAGTATTTACTCAAAGAGAAGAAGAACCTCTCACAAGCATCAAAACTATAAATTCAAAGGATGGAAGTGGATGAGGTCAAAAGAAAACAAAAAGAAGAGCAGTGAAACAAGAAGAGGAAGAATCATTGTTTGAAGTACCAAAAAATTTCAAGAAATATGAAGTTGAAGATCAAAGAATTTTGGTACGAATGCCTAAGAGAGAGGCCATTATAGGAGAAGCATATGACAATAAAGAAAAAACCAAAAAGATTGTAGTGACCATTGAACAAAACGAAGAGAGATGCACATACATAGGAGATGACCTAAGTGCAAAAGAAGAAGCAGAGCTTGTAGCTCTGTTAAGGGAATATAGGGACGTGTTTGCATGGCACTATAAGGGTTTGAAGGGATTAGATCCAAAAATTTGCTCTCATACTATCCCCATGACTGCTAATGCCAAACCCACCAAACAAAAGCCCTACACGTATAATGACACTTATGCAGCTAAAATAAAAGAAGAAATTGATAGGCTGATTGAAGTTGGATTTATCTATGAGATTGAGCATATTGAATGGGTGTCCCCCATTGTAGTGGTTCCCAAGAAGAATGGAAAGTTGTGAGTGTGTATTAACCTTAAAAATGAAATGCTGCTACGATCAGAGATAGTTATCCGCTTCCAATCACTAAACATTTATTGGAGCGTGTTGCAGGCAAGGAAGTTTATAGCTTCCTTGATGGATTTTCAGGTTACAACCAAGTAGCCATTGCCCCAGAAGATCAACACAAAACGGCCTTTGCTACAGAGTGGGGAATCTTTGCATTCCGCATGATGCCATTTGGGCTCACCAATGGCTCACTCCCAAGAAAGAAGATACCACATCGCTGAGCTCACATAGATCTTCAACAAGTGTAGAGAATATCGAGTGTGTCTGAACCCAAAAAAGTGTGTGTTCATGGTACATCAAGGTAAGATCTTAGGTCATATTGTTTCTAAGAATGGAATATCAATAGATGTGGACAAAGTAAAAGCCATTGCAGAGTTGCCGACGCCAAGGAATGTTAAAGAGGTACAAGCCTTTATGAGCCATTGTGGATATTATCACAGGTTTATCCACATGTATGCGATCATAGCAAAACCTCTCTATGCCTTGCTGACAAATTTTGAGTGGAACGATGAATGCGAGAATTCCTTCAATGAGCTGAAGAAACGTTTGTGCTCAGCATCAATAGTGACCACTCCTGATTGGAATAAACCATTCCATGTCCATGTAGATGCATCCAATCATGCAATAGGCTATGTGCTAGTAGATAGTTAAACGCTGATGAACAAAACTATACAAAAACTGAAAGAGAAGGCTTAAGGATGGTATATGCTGTGAAGAAGTTTAGACACTATCTATTGGCCAACAAGTTCAAGTTTTTCACTCATCATCAAGCTTTATTATACTTGGTTAATAAACCTTGCAATACAGGATGCTTAGTAAGATGGTTTCTCTTACTAATGGAATATGACTTTGAAGTGGTTGTTAGGAAAGGTAGGACCCACCTCTGGGTAGATCATCTTTCTCGCATCACTTCAGGAGAGTCACCACAAGGAGTGTCTGATGAATTGCCAGATGCTTATTTGTTCAATTTAGAAGTTGTTCCCAAATGGGCAAATAAGTTAGTACCTATCTTAACCTTTGGACCTGCAAATAAGAACGTAAAAACAAACAAAGAAGAAATTGTAAGATCACAAAAATATCAAATATTGGCAGGAAGCATGTACAAACAAGGTACAAAGGGTGTATTAGCTTGTTGTGTTGAGGACGATGAACATAGCAGTTGGTTGCAACAAGCCCATGAAGGATTGCTAGGAAATCACTACTCTAAACTATGAACATTCCAGAATCTAAAACGTTTAGGAGTGTATTGGCCTAGCATGGACAAAGAAATAAATGAATGGACTAAGAATTGTGCAGTGTGCCAGGAGAGACCCCCAGTGGAGAATGCGACTTTGTATCACGTGTCATTAATTCAGATTGGAGTGCTCCATTGGTAGAATTTATTAAATCAGGAACACTATCGAACGAGGCTAGTCTAGCAAGAAGACGAAGCATGGAGCAAGAGGCTCAGAACTATGCCTTAGTGGGAGAAAACCTATACCGAAGAGGAAAAGATGGGTACCTAAGATTGTGTGTTCATGAATTAGATTATTTGAAAATCTTAGAAACTGCACATAGCGGTGCCGCAGGTGGACACTTTAGGCCTGACAGAGTAATTAAGAACATTCTATTCTCAAGACTTTGGTGGCCCACTCTTCATATGGATGCTCATAACTATGTGAAGAAATGTGACACATGCCACCGTGCACAATATCTGATAAGAAAAGATGCGATGCCTTTGAGACCAATGATGGGAGGACGTGCATTCTTGAAGTGGGGAATAGACTTTGTTGGTCCTATTAATCCCCCAGCTAGAAACTCCCATGTTGAAGACATTATTGTAGCCATAGATTACCTTACCGAGTGGGTAGAAGTGAAAGCCACAACAAAGAATGATGCTCAAACAATGGCTAAGTTTTTATTTGAGAACGTATTCACCAAATATGGGTTACCAATAGAGTTAGTAAGTGATAGAGGTACACACTTCTTGAAAGAAGTTATTGAAAACCTTCTCCAAGAATTTTTGGTAATACATAAGAAGTCTGCCCCCTATCATCCACAAGCTAACGGACAAGCTGAGAACATAAATAACATCCTATGTAATGTATTGACAAAACTAGTAAATAATAAACGCTCTGATTGGGACAAACAACTTCATCATGCTGTTTGGGCGTATCGAGTTGCCTACAAAACGGTACTCAATGCCACCCCATTTCAGATGGTCTTCGAATAGAATGATGTGCTACCTTTGGACTTCCTAATCCCAACATTAAAAGTAGCACAAGAGCATAGTGGAATGGACATGAATTTTCCTCTAGGATCTTTGATCTAGAACGCTTAGGTGAGACGAGGCTACGAGCAGCAGCAGGCATTTATGCTACAAAGAAAAGGCAAAAGGCATACTTTGATGCCCACATAAAGGATAAAGGATTGAAAGAAGGAGATCTAGTGCTGGTTTATACGCTAAAGCAACATACCCACAAATTGGAGAAACAAGGATATGGACCCATGATCATTAATAGAATCTCCACTAGTGGTGCGATTCAATTGGCCACTTTAGAAGGTCATATCTTGCCAAACTATATAAGTAGTTGTCGAGTCAAGTTATATCAAAAACCTCTTACAGAGGATATGCTCATGAGACTCAACACTGCTAAAAAGCGAAAAGAAGAGGAGTTAAGGATTAGAGAAGAGGCACATGCAGAGGCTAGAGAGCGCATACGGTGAAATAAGTTAAGACGATTAGGCCTAGATGTCAAACCAAAAGCCCCAAAATATCACATCGACATGTGCCAAAAATCGGGCATAATTACTTCTCGCATAACCGATCGACACCCCTTTGTGACCATGGAGGTAGGACGAGAAAAGAATGTAAGGATTGTGAAATCATTGGTCGACTCAGATGCAACAACTAGTGCAGTTAGACTTTC
Source organism: Ceratopteris richardii (assembly GCA_020310875.1). Taxonomy (NCBI): domain Eukaryota; kingdom Viridiplantae; phylum Streptophyta; class Polypodiopsida; order Polypodiales; family Pteridaceae; genus Ceratopteris; species Ceratopteris richardii. The sequence goes on along the minus strand of CM035430.1, from coordinate 57,038,326 downwards.
ATACTGCCAAGACCTGCAATTGAACATCAAGCCCATAGAATCCTATCTCATAGGTTTGGGAGGTGTGGAAAACCCTTGTCTAGGTGAGGTGGAACTTCCCATCTACCTTCAAGATGTCCCAATGAAAGTCAAAATGCTAGTGTGTCACGATGAGGACCTTACAGAGCCACTTGTCTTGGGTCAAGATTGGATTTATGACCATGCAGTCAACTTGAAACTAAGAAGTCAACTTCTTCAAGTTTGGGTACATGAACAATGCATTACAGTAGAATTAGAGAATTGCATGCTCACAAATCTAGGTGTCACACATTCTCTTAGTTCTTCTACCACTAATCTTAGCAAAAGAGGTGTTGTATATGTCAAAGCCCTATGTTCCAGAAGAACTCAATCATGGAAGAATAGGCTCAAAGACAAACAGACTCCTCCTCTTGCTCAAACAATAAATCAGCCACAACAACTCAACCAAAGAAGCAAGTAAAACAGCTCAAGAGAACCGCTATATCAAATAGACAGACAGAATTCAAGAAGAAAGAAACTCCAAGGACGAAGGAGATCTGGGTTAGAAAAGGAGAGCAACCACCAGCTTTGCCACAACAATTTCCATCCAAGCAGGCTAATCACGCCAAAAGAAGCACCAAGAAACAAGGACAAGCTCAACCAAAAGGTCTCTGACAAATGTGGGTATTGAAGCAATCGATGAAGGCCGACCACAATGACATCCAAATTTGGGTGCCTAAGAAATTAGCTACAGCTCAACAAGGGTGATTACAGATGTGGGTACCTAAGAAGCTCTTACATACACAACAACCTATGCTCTCCCACATGCAAAAGTTCTCAACAAAGGAGCCAAGGAGAGAAAAGGGTTAAAATCGAGTACAGAGACCAAAAGAAGATAAACTCACCTCTTCAGGAAAAATAAGCAGACAATCATCAAGGATATGGGTTTGGAAGCCAAAAGTATTAGTCGCACCCACGAAACCAAAGAGCCAACCATGAGGGATAAAAAATTCAAGCAACCATCCACAGATGAAGAAGCCTAAGTTGATCTCTACGCAGTCAAACACTATTCTCAAATGGATCCCTAAAGGGAGTAATGGTCAGTTGTCATTTAACCATCGACTTATCACATCATTTCAAGATCCACTGGCTACCTCCAACAAAGAGTGCATCAACATCCACCAACCACATTGAAAGCCTCGATGTACAGCAACCATGTGCCTTTGGAATAACCTTGTCTTTTGCACCATTCAGGTCATGCATTTCCAAAGTGTGCATTAATATAGGGCCACATTACACGGTCATGCATAGACGCAATTGAGAAATCCCAGGCACATGAGACACACTTGACATATGTCAAATACTTTATTTCTACTAACCATTGTCTTCTTGCTTGTGACATTATTCCCAAAAAAAAAAAAGAAAAAAGAAAAAGAGACCAGACAGGATTGTGCGCGTGAAGAATCCCTATTGCGAACCATCACCACGGACATCCATCAACAAGAAAGACAAGCCATTGGTCAATCATCACGATGGGCATACATCACGAAGAGGGAAGACTGATGGACCTTTCACCATGGTAAGAATCACCTACTTCAGCAACACCACAACCATGAGAAATTAGGAAACCTCTTCATTAGCATCCCCTTGAGCATTTAGCTCAAGACCCCATTTCTTGCACCATACTTCTTCCAATGCATTCCCCAAGTATGCATACATAGGGCCACATTACAAGGTTGTGCACAAGGCACATATTTTTCTCAACCCATGCACTAATGCACTTACCCATCATCCATTATGGGTTACAAGTACTTGGCATGAAAACTATGAAATCCATCTTTGGAAGAATTAGAGGACATCAAGGTGACAACAACAAGCGCAAGGAAGCGATCCACCACCAAGGGTTGCTCATAATCAACATTGACCACCTCTTTTGAGAAACTAGCAATTTTGGAAAGCTCACAAATGCACCATCACGCTAGAATACAAGGACGAAGTACATACAAAGGGACTCCAACCTGTAAGGGCTAGTAGTGACAAAATGAAGGACCAGACAACTCACCAAGCTACAATTGGAAGATGGACCGCTCTTGGTGGTACATGCTGGACACTACCTCTCCAAGCACTACATGGAACAACCACTACAACAAGGGTCTGTCAGGGACGACAGACTCTAGAAGGGGGACTGTTGACACTCAAGGTTAAGGACAAAGCATGGAAGCACACCAAGGAAGTGGACACATAAGAAGAAGGAGCAGGTAGGGACCTCTAAGAAGCACATGTCAAATTTTCAGAAGAAATCCCTATAAAACTAGTGATTTTTATCACTAAACACCATTGTAAATACCATTTTTCATTTTTGCAACTCCAGTTTGTTTAAGTCAAGGAGTCCTCGAGCTTGAGGAGTATTATAACTATCATCCTACCAATTTTCATAATTTTTAGACTCCGTTTGAGCTCCCAAATAAGCCCTAGAACCTAATTTTTAACTAGGCCAGACACTAGGTCTCGATAGGGCCAAAACCACTCAAAAACTATAAAACGGGCTGGAGGGCTCATTTTTGAGGTTAGCTTGTTGTAGATTTGAGCTTGGTAAGAGACTTCTCTCGTAATCGAAGCTTTCCATTGTTCCACTCTTTGCTCTTACCTTGTGCGCGTGTGTGTGTATGTGTGTGCATGCTTGTGTGCTTTCACTCACGCACTTGTGCACTTCACTTGCTCTCGGTCTTCATACCGTTCCTCACGTCTCTGTAGATTGACATTTATGAGGTGAAGCTCCTCACGTTGGTACTTACCATTGTGCTAGAGTGACAAAGCATGAAAACAAAGTGTGTGGGTTAAAAAAAGCATCATATGGTTTGAAGCAAGCACCACATGCTTGGTATGAAAAGATACATGCCTACTTGATTGCACATGGTTTTGAGGACAATCTAATTGAGAGCACCTTATATGGTAAGCATGCAAATGATGTGCTTCTGATCATTGTTGTCTATATTGATGACATGCTATTCACTGGTCCTAATAAGAGTCATATTGTTCATTTTAAGGCTAATTTGCAAGGCTCTTTTGAGATGTTAGATTTGATGCATTTGCATCATTATTTGGGCATTCAATTTATGGAAGTTGATGGTGGAATATCTCTATGTCAAACAAAATATATTGACACATTAGTGCAATGTTTTGGCCTTAAAGATTTCAAAACTATTGCCACTCCTATGGAAACAATTTTACAGTTGAGTCTTCACGATGTTGGAGATGCATTTGATGTTGTTCTTTATCAATAGGTTGTTGAATGCTTGATTTACTTATGCATAAATCATCCTTATATTTAATTTGTTGTCTCTTAGATGAGGAGGTTCATGCATTGCACAAGCAACATATGCATGGACATGCATGCATGCACATCCACATACACATACACACATAAACACATACTTATACACATGCATGCACATACACATGCATGCAAATGAAGATACATGCACATGTACATGCATGCTCATACATATACATATGCATATACACACCTAGACATACACATGCATATATACACATACACATATATATGCATACACACACATACACATACACCTACATACACACATACATACACACATACATATACACATACATATACACATACACACACATCAACACATAGATACATATGCATACATGCACATACATGCACTTACACAAATATAGATATATACCTACATGTGCCTACATACATATACACACACAACTACACGCACATACATACATATATACACACAAACATGCATATAATATGAATGAATTATACAATTAAAGTAATATATCATGTGCTAAATATTATCTTTAATAAAAAATCATTAGTACATTTTGTCATTAATTAGTACCAGACACAATTAAAAACATAACTAGAATGAGAAATATATGTGTGTGTGTGTGTGCATGTGTGTGTGTGAGTGAGTGTGTGTATCAATGTAAATAATACATCCAATGTAAAATGTCAATCATCTGAATCCCCTCCCTGATCATGATCATCCACATCATCATGATCATCCTCATCATCATGATCATCCCCATCATCATGATCATCTGCATGATTTGATGTATCTGAAGAAGCATCATGGGTAGAGGGGTCAATACTCTATGATGGTTGATATCATCCCTTCTGTGTCTATCTCTCCACCTCATCCATATCGGCCTCTCCATAATACTCATGTATTACATATAACAAACATAAAACTAAATAAAACATATAAAACATCAATAAAAATAAAATAAATTATATCAAAATTAATAATACTCACAAGAGCATCTAGATGATCTCGTATGTATTCACTCAGATGTCGATATCCACAATGTGTAGCAAATTCAATTTTGTTTTTCATAGGAATATGACCATAATCCTTTTGTTACATTGAAACAAATAAAAAAGATCAATAATTAGTGTTTTAAATAGAATTAAAAAATATAGTTTCAATAATACATATACTTACAAATATAGCAACAAAACCATGATGGCCCATTTGGCCTAAGCATGATGTATGACCTAACTCAACTCTCTTCTTTGCAGCAACCTGTGTTTATTTGATGAAACAAGAGTACATAGATTAAATGTAAAATATTTATAAAACATATGAGAATCATAACTCATAGTAATATAAACTATTTTGTATACCTTCTACTAAGAAAACGATTCATGGAGACGTAGTTGTTTGCGAAAATACTGCCAGATCTCAAGTCATATGTCAGTTCTTCTCTTTTTTTCTCTACCATACAATATCTCCTACTATTTTAATCTCAAACAAAAAGGATCAATATATAAAAAAAACTTTAAATTTATAAACATGCATACACACATACATAAGCTTGGTTGAAACTTGAGAATCCTTTTCAGAGCAAAAATCCTGCTAGGAAAGCTCACTTGAGGAGACAACTAGCAAATACAAGGATGAAGGCTGGTGAGTCAATTCAAACCCACATTACAAGGCTCGTTGACTTGAGAGATCAACTTCTAAATGTAGGAGTTGAGATATCAGATGAAGAAATGGTAAATATGCTGATTAATTCACTTCCTATTTCATATCGGTCTTTCATAACCACTCTTACCCTTACCACAAGAGATGGAGAGGTTACATTTGAAGAGCTAGAGTTCTTGTTGCTTCAAGATGAAGATCAATTGAAGGGAATGGAAGAGAATGAAGAAGCACTTTCATCTTCATGAAAGGGTAAAAAGAAGAAGAAGGATAAGAAGGAAGAGCAATCCAAGAAGGAAAGTAGGTCCCTCTCACCTTCTACTTCAGATTCTGTTTCAACTACATCTAAAGAGAAGTCTTCTAAGAAGAAGGAAGTAATATGTTTTTACTACAAGAAACCTGTATATTTTAAATCAACATGTTATAAAAGGATTGTAGCAGAAAAGAAAAAGGCATCAGGTAATGTTGCAGAAGATGATAAAAAAGGGAAATCTCAAGGTGATTCTTATGCTTGTATCACTATTGAGGAAGTAGCTTTTGATTAGGCAACTTTACAAGTTCTTTCAGCAAATCCTTGGATATTTGACTCAGGTGCTACAAAGCATATGACAGGTTGTAGAGATGTGTTTTCTTCCCTTTATTATTCTACAGGCAAAAGAGTTACTATTGAAGATGGCAATGATTTGGATGTTGTGGGAATAGGTACAGTAATCCTAACGTCAAGAGAAGGTGGTAATTTTCAAATTTTAGTTGTTCTTTATGTACCTGAAATGAAGAAGAATCTGTATCTATATTTGATTTTTAAAGTTGTATTTGAAAGAGATCTTTGTAAGATCTTATCACACAAAGATGACAAGTGTATTTTACAAGGTGAGAATAGAGGAGCGATCTTTGTTTTGTCAAAAATCAGTCAGGCATATGCGATCAAATCTTCATCACTGGTGGAAGATATGAAGCTATGACATGAAAGATTTGGACATATTAATTTTGGAGCTCTGAAGAGTATCAAAGATAGAGGTATGGTTGAGAGTTTACCCTCATTCAAGCTATCGGATGATTCAGATATATGTGAAGGATGTCTTGAAGGTAAGATGCATAAACTACCTTTCAAGAAAGATGGTCATATTACAACTAGTAGGAAATTCTAGATTATTCATTCAGATGTGAATGGACCTAGGAGAGCAGACTCTATTCAGGACTTCAGGTATTTTTTTCTATTCGTTGATGATTTTATGAGATACTCATGGATCTATGGTCTTAAGTTGAAGTCAGAAGTCTTTCCTATGTTCAAGAAGTTTATAGCTATGGTTGAAAATTAAAGTCAAGAAACTATCGAGATTCTCAGAAGTGATAGAGGTGGAGAATACTTGTCAAAAGAGTTCCAAACATTTCTTGATGAGAAAGGTATTACTCGACACCTTACTATTGCTTATACTCCTCAACAAAATGGTGTTGCAGAAAGAAAGAATAGAATACTTGTTGAGATGATGCAGAGCATGATGGCATCCAAGAAGCTTTCATCGAAATTCTGGTTTGATGCAGTACATAAAGCTAACCACATTTTAAATAGGTCATCTACAAAAGCTTTAAAGGTAATCGCACCGTATGAAGCTTATTGTGGTAGAAAACCTAATGTGAGTTACTTCGAAGTGTTTGGATCACTTTCTTATGTACATATTGAGAAAAAGGACCGAGGCAAACTAGATGTAAAGGAGAAGAAAGTTGTTTTCATTGGATATCCTGTTGAGAGTAAAGGATACAAGTTTTATGTTTGAGAGATAGGTGAAGTTATTCTTTCAAATAATGCTCATATTGCTGAAAATAAGGTTTATGATAAAGAAGTAGAAATTCCATAGTTCATTAGTGAAAATGACTATGGATTTTTTAGAAAGATTTTGGATGTAAATGTTCAACCATATCAGGAGGGAGTTAAAATTCCTAGGATTCAAGAAAGAGTTGAAGAAAGAGGAATTTCACAACCTTCTACAGAGTCAGTTCCACAAGAGACTTTGATTCCAGAAATGGAAGAAGTTAGAGTTCCAGAAAGTCCTAGTACCTCGGTAGGACAAGTTCCAGAACCTGTGGAAGATGAAAGTTCAGAGAGAGTTTCACCACTATTTAAGGGTACACCTACGTGGTTATATCATACTTGGAAAGATAGTGGTATAAAGACTTTTACTAGAAGAACAAGAAGTCAGACTAGACAACAACAACAAGATCATGTAAGAACAAGAAGTCAGACTAGACAACAACAACAAAAAGATCATGTAAGTTTTGCTAAAGACTTTGAGATTCATGATATTTTGGCACTTACGACTGTTGAAGATGAACTTGCATGTGTTAAAGATGCACTTAACATTCCTATTTGGAGAAAATCTGTGCAAGAAGAGATTGATTCTATTCATAAGAATCAAACTTGGCAACTATGTTAGTTACCAGAGGGAAAGAAGGCTATAGGTGTAAAATGGATCTTCAAAATCAAAAGGAAAGCATATGGTACTATTGATAGATACAAGGCCACGTTAGTTGTCAAAGGGTATGCACAACAAAAAGGTATTGATTTTGATGAGAAATTTTCTCCTACGTCTAGGATGACTGTTATTAGGTCAATAGTAGCTCTAGCAGCACATTTTGGTTGGCATATATATCAACTAGATATTAAGATTGCTTTTCTAAATGGTGATTTACATGAGGATGTGTATATTCAGCAGCCAGAAGGTTTTGAAGAGATAGGTAAATAACACTTAGTGTGTAAGCTTATAAAAGCTTTGTATGGTTTAAAACAGGCACCTAGAGCATGGTATGAAAAGATACATACATATCTTTTGACCATTGATTTCCATAACTCAGATGCAGCTCCAACACTTTATGTCAAAGCAAAAACAGGTAAAATGATTATAACAATCATTTATGTGGATTATATTATAGTCATAGGTCCCAAAGATGAAGATTTGCAAATGTTCAAAGAATAATTGAAGCAAATCTTGAGCATTTTGCATTATTATCTTGGGATTCAGTTTCTGTTTCAAGATGAGTGTATCTATATGACACAACAGAAGTACATTGAGAAACTTTTGGAGAGGTTTCAGATGGTTGATTCTAAACCTATGCAAACACCTATGGATTAGAACACATCTTTACAAATGGTAGCAGATGCAGCGCCATTTGATGCTACTCTATATAGTCAACCAATTGGTTGCTTGATATATCTTTGTAATACATGTCTTGATATACAGTTTGCGGTTTCTCAAGTATCAAGGTTCATGCAGAATCCGACAGTGTTACATTGGAAAGCAGTAAAGTGGATCTTTCGATATTTGAAGGGAACTTCAAATTTTGCTATGGTATTTTCAAAATCTACACATTTGTTACTAAAAGGATTTTCAGATTCTGATTGGGCAGGTATAGAGACACAAGAAGAAGTACTAGTGGATTTTGTTTTTATCTTGGAGATTGTCTTATCTCATGGCTTTCAAAGAGACAACCCACTATTGCCACTTCATCATGTGAAGCTGAATATCGTGCAACATTTACAACTACCCTAGAGTCAGTATGGTTGCAAAAGATTTTCAGTTATCTTGATGTGAGAGTACATGAACCCATTCAGATATTTTCAGATAGCCAAAATCTAGTGTATCATGCAAGGACAAAGCATATAGAGGTACACTACCACTATATTCGAGAGCAGATAGGTAAGAAGCACATTGAGCTGGTTTATATTCCTTCTAGTGAGAATGTTGCAGATATTTTTACCAAAGCAATGGGTAGAGATAGTTATGAGAAGATTTGCAGGTTACTGATGCTTGTACCATTGTGACATTGAAAGAGGGATTGTTGGAATCAATGTCAATATGGTCCAACATTAGCTTCATTAGAAGTTTTGTTTTTCTCTTCAAATTCCACATGAGCTAACAACATATATAAGATTTCAGTGTAGTCCTACCACAACAAAAGGCATTGGGCGCTGTGGTTACACTACTGTACTCTCAAAAGGGTGGCCCAGGTTCAAATCCCATCAGCGGAAACATTTTGAAAGTCTTTTTTACTAACGAAAAAAAAGCACAAAAATCAAAGCATTCCCGATGGCAGCAATAGATTTTTTGTATTATTTTGGCAATCTCTCACATAGCAATCGTAGCTTATTTGTTGTGCTTTTGAAGGGAGCACAAAACTATATAAGAAGAGCTTTGGCTCATTATGTATCATCATTCAACAAGCAATCCTCTCAAGGAGATCAAGGAGGAGTCTCACACACTTGGAGGAGGTGATCACTCAAAGATCACAAGCCAGCTCTTGGTGTTTTGAAGCTTTGGAGGTGGAGTTTTGGTGAAGGAGAGGGTACTCTCTTGGAGCAAGAAGTCTTCTACAAGGTGGTGGTAACTATCTTTTGTGAGTTAACCTTATATTTTGTTTTTAGGGTTTCTCTACCCTAATCTCAAAATTAGGGTTGGTTGATTTACAATTTTGTTACACTATTTTGTGAGAATAAGGTTAGCTTCGTTGCTCATTCACTTCACACTCACTTAGATTATTTCAACATGATCTAAATTTTGTATCATCATCTTCTTGGATATTCTTCCATTAGTGAGTGCACCACTTTATATGGTTGAGTAGTACTCCCATGTTGTAATTTGGACATCTATTTTTTAGTGAGTAAGCTTTAGCTTACGTTCCCTAATCTTGTCTCAAGATCTCTATCTTTTTCTATCTCTCATTTATCATCTTAATTAATTAAGTGTGTATGATCAAAAGGCTTTAGTTTGGAACAATCCTGGGGCCCCAAATTCCAACATATGTCTTGGTTGAGCAAGAAGCAGCCTACTATGGTCACTTCTAGTTGTGAGGTTGAGTATAGGGCAGCTTTCATAGTGATTGTTGATTGTGTGTGGCTCAGACATCTTATGGCTGATTTAGGTGTTGGTCAATCTTCTACCACCACCATCTTCACTGACACTCAGAGTGCATTGGCAATTGCGAGGAACCTTGTGTTCCATGCTCGCACTAAGCACATTGAGGTGCATTATCATTATGTCAGCGAGAGGTTCTCTACTAGAGAGATCACCTTGGCATATGTGCCCATGCAGGAGAACCTTGCAAAGCTTTCCACGAAGGCTCTGCCTAGGGAGAAGTTTGAAGCTTTTCGCAAAGCTTTGGGCTTACTTCCTTTTGTGGATTTATTCCACATAGCTTGGCACTTTCGTATACATGAGTGCCAGGTCCTTGCTCATCGCATCACTCCTAAGGGGGCTTTTGTAAGGAATTGAACTCACAACCTCTTGGTTAGGAATGTGATGGGCTAACCACTTGCCCCAAAAGCCATGGTTGAGGATTACTTCCTAATCCTCTCTCTTAGGGTGTAGTTCAACCATCTCCTACCAGGATTATGTTACATTCTTCCCCCCTTGAACTCCCTCGGGAATGTACCCTGACCAGCTATGGGACTGGTAGGATGTACCCTGGATGTACCCTGGCAGGATGTACCCTGACCAGCTATGGGACTGGCAGGATGTACTCAATCAAGTTCCATCCAAGGATTCCCAAGGAATTCACACATTGCAAGCTAGGTCATTGGAAAGTTCGTTCCGAGAGCTTTCCAACGGTATATTACACGCCTCAATCCGACCTACGGATTGGGAGATACACCCCAATCATTGTAAGGTCCATCATTGAAATCGACGCGCGCCTTCCACAATTCCTATCCTTTCACATGGAGGATGCCCAAGCGCCTTTTTTAGAGGCCATTGGATCATTCCACTTTGCCCAAGCCTACTTCCTAGGCTCTGATACCAATGTAAGGAATTGAACTCACAACCTCTTGGTTAGGAATGTGATGGGCTAACCACTTGCCCCAAAAGCCATGGTTGAGGATTACTTCCTAATCCTCTCTCTTAGGGTGTAGTTCAACCATCTCCTACCAGGATTATGTTACAGCTTTGATGATATATTTAGGTAGTGATGTGTGTGAACACACTAGGACTATCGGGGCACTTTTTTCCCTCTTTAGGAGGTTGTTTTCCCCCAGCTTGTATATGTGCCTATTGCCCTAATGGGTTACTTATCTTTGTACATTCTAGTGGTAATACATTCAGTATTGTGTGTTATGCTCCAAGCTTCTTCTTCTTCTTCCTTGTGCTATTCGCATGCTTCCATAGACCTCAAACTCCAACAATGAGAAGTGTTGAAGATTTACCAAGAAAATCTGATTTGGATAAAAGATTCTTACCCTAAACCACCCAGATTAATGTAACAGAAGTTATCAAAACATCTGGAAGTGATAAAGAGTACACAATGCCACTAAAAGCCATTACTCGAGCCCAAGCCAAAGGACAGGTTGTAAAAGAAATAGAATCTGAACCAGAAATGGATAAAAGTTTAGGGCCTAAGATATAGATAGTGTAGGATTCAAAAGATCTCAGAGAAACTATCCAAACAAACAAGAAGCAAAGGTGGAAGAATAGAAGAGAAAAACTCAAGAATAAATGGCAGAAGAAGAAAAATTAAGAGAATGAGAAGGCTGTAAAGGAAAACAAGAAACCTTAGGAGCTAGAAGTGCAAGGAAACACTCGTTCGATGACCCAAACAATGAATCCAGGCAAACCAGGATCAATGCTAGCAGACCCAATGCCAGAGGATTTGGATGTGTGGTTGAAGGCTTATCAATCCAGAATCACGATCAGACCGAGCATAGAGCAACATGAGAAACTCTACCCACAAGTAGAGTTAGAGAAGGAGAGATTGGCGATATGCAAGAAGCTTATAGAAATAGTTGAGACCACACTAGAGCATACTAACCCAGTCCTTCCAGAGACAAGGATACTTGAAAGATAGTTCAATGAATGTCTAGAAAATAACAATCGAAAACAAGTAAAGACACCACAAGAGGAGAATAGTGAAAAAGACCAATAGAGTAACTAGGTCAAACATATTTTTGTAATTCCAGAACTAGAAGCCAATTGGCCACAAGATTTGTGGGCCAAGATCCAAGAAGAATGATGTAAAAAGAATGAGAATTCAACACCACCCTTTGAAGAACTAAAAACTTGGGAAAATCAACCTATAGCAAATTTGTTGGTGTAAATCACAAGCCTACACATTTGGCTTGAAGGATATCTTGAAGACCCTTACATATGTGAAGAAACATAGGAACCATTGCTAGTGGTTAATTACCACTTTATCCCTTTGTAAAAGTCAAATTGGCTTGGAATCTTTTGTAATCACCTACCAAAAGGATTCGTGGAAAAGGTAGCTCTTTGATTGAAGGAATATCTCCTAGGATATAGGAGCTTGATCATAGGGAGCCAAAAGTTGAATTTGAATTCAAATTTTTACTCATTCCTTATAAAAATGGACATGGAAAAGTTGCGGGTAGAACTCATCACTCCCGAGCTTCTCATTACTGATTTTGAGTGTGTGTGAGGCCTATACTCTAGCCCACACCTATATATACCATTAGGCAATGATTTTCATGCCAATGGAATTGTATACAAGTGTTCATTAATACATACATTCACATTGTTCATTTCTGAGTTCTCTGTCATACTACTCAAAAGTCTATCAACTTGTGAAGTGCATATCTCAGTCATTTCTCCATCAAATTCAGTGATTCAAAGCTTTTTGGATTCATCTCAAAGTTTTCTACATTCTATCAAAGTTTGAAGAGATTCTATTCAGCCATTTCAGAGAAATACGCATTGAGGTGATCACTGGTCAATATCTACTACAGTCCTAAAAAATCGGGGGTATAACTTAACTTGCTAAACTGATTTCTCTTAGCATAGTTTATCTTTTTACATAATTCCACTTGGAATAGTTAGCTTACTAAGCTAATTAGATACCCCTAAAAGGAGTTTTTCCAATTCCTACTGTGCTAGTCATACAGAGCAAAATACCCAGCAGGTGTCAAGACATAAATAGAAGGTTTTCTTGAGTTTGTGAGTTTCAAAGTTATCTGTTTTGGTTCAATCATTGCACACATCATTTCCAAAGTACATAGGGCATTTTATGATGCTATTGGAAAGCTAAGGAGGTCTACTTATCAAATCTGAAGTGAAAGAGGTCTGGTACAAAGCAGGTTTTAGCAGTACCTACTCAGTCTCTTGGAGCATCCATCCATCTTTCCAATAGTGGTATCAGAGCAAACTAAGGTAAAATGGGAGATGGTTTTCCTTCATTTATTGATAAATTGGAGAGGATTAACTATCAAGCATGTTCTCTAAGGATGAAGACCTACTTACAAGGAAGGAGTCTCTATGGATACATCTCAGGAGATGAGGAATTGCCCTCATTCAAAACAAGAGGATTATCAACCAAGGAAGAACATGAAAAGCTCAACACATGGTGTGCTAAGGATGCATTGGCAAGGTCTTATTTACTCAACTCCATCTCTGATTTTCTTTTGCCACATAATAGAAATTGTAAGACATCCCAAGAGACTTGGGAAACCTTGTCATCATATTTTTCCTCAAATACAAGGGCTAGGAAAAATCAGTTGTGGATTGAATTCACAACATTAAGAAAGCAACCTAAGCAAGTTGTTTCAGAATTTGTAGCCAAGATTAAAGATGTAGCAGATCAGTTAGCAAGCATAGGAGAAGAGATTGAAGAAGAGCAGATTTTAAGGCAAGTGATCAATGGGATCAAGGCTGATGACAAATGGGAAAGCTTCACCATTGCCATGGATCTTTACATGGACATGCAAATACCAGATCTTACAACTCTCATGGGACAATTGTTTACTCATGAAGCAAAGCTCAACAAGAATGGAGATATTTCCAAAGGTAATAACTCTTCTGCCCTATACACTGATAAGAAGTCTAAAGATAAAGGCAAGAGCAAGAAGGTGGAAGATGAAGGCTCTACCTCCCAAGCCAACTATGCAGGGAGAGGAAGATCATCAAGAGGAAGGGGTAGAGGAGGTAAGCAAGGTAGGGGGAGATCCTATAACTCCTCACCATGCAAAATTTGTGGTTTATCAAATCATACTACAGATGAGTGTTTTAGTAATTACAAAAATCAGAGAGGAAGAGGATACCAAAGAGGTGGATACTCACAGTCAAGAGGTAGATTTAATCATCACCAAGGCTACAGCAGCAACTACAAAAACAATTACAACAATAATTACAATGGCAACTACCAAGGAGGATTCAAATCTAGAAAGGACTACAACAACTACACAGAGGAGCAAGATGACTCTCTTGTGATCATGGACATGACTTCAAAATCAGGTATAAATGTTGACCACCTATTCTACATTGACTCAGGGTGCTCAAATCATGTGGCTGGCAATGTAGCACTACTCTCTGATCTTGAGGAACCAAAAGGAAGCATCAAGTCCAAACAAGTGATGACACCAAGCATTTAGTAGTTAAAGTTGGAAATGTTAAGACTTGTGATGGAAATCAGAATTTGTTGAGCAGGGTACTCTATGTACCAACCATTACCAAAAATTTGATGAGTGTTAGACAGATTGTGAAGAAAGGTTTGTAGGTTAGATTCAACCAATATGGAGCATTTGTGGAGGATCCAAGACATGGGTTCAAGAGGATTGCTAAAGGAGAAAAATCAGGTAGACTTTTCACTTTTGAGTTAGAAGACACAAAGAATATTGCACTATACAGTTATAAAGATCAAACACTTTCAGAGCTTCAGATTTGGCACAAAAGATTAGGGCATATAGGAGAAAGAACTTTGAAGCAAATATGCAGGGACCAATGTGTGCTTGGAATACCTTATGTATCCAAGCAACATATGATTTATAAGTGTGGTGCTTGTCAATTTGGGAAGTCTCACAGGTTACCCTTCTCAAGGAAAGGCTACATGCATGAAGACTACCTAGAGCTTGTCCACACAGATGTATGGGGACCAAGCAAGGACCCCTCAGTCTCAGGTTCAAGGTACTATGTATCTTTTATAGATGATTATAGCAGATGGACTGTATTGTACTTTATGAAGCACAAGGATGAGGTGTTTAATTGCTTTAAAAAATATCTTGCACTAGTTGAAAATCAGAGAGGAAGGAATTTGAAGAGGCTAAGGTCAGATGGAGGAGGTGAGTACTTCTCAAATGAGTTTGAAAACTTCTTGCAGGACAGAGGCATCAAAAGAGAAATAACCACAAGGTATTCTCCTGAACAGAATGGGGTAGCTGAGAGAAGAAATAGGTTAATTGTTGAGAGAGCTAGATCTATGTTGAATGAGAAAAAGTTACCTAACTATCTATGGGCAGAGAGTGTTTCTACTGCCACTTACCTCATAAACAGGTTACCATCTAAGTCTCTTGATGGCATGACACCCTATGAAGCATGGCATGGTAAGAGACCCTCACTTGACCATTGCAGGATATTTGGATGTGTAGCATATGTACACATTCCTTCTCAGATAAGAGGTAAGCTAGACCCTAAAGCTGAGAAGTGCATCTTTATTGGATATGATCTAAATAAAAAAGGTTACAGGTTTTATAACCCTACCAATAAGGGATTCATGGTAAGCAGAGATGTTGTCTTTGATGAAAATGATTCTTGGTATGAGAATGAATGCAGGAAGGTTAAATTACCCTATGATTTGGAAGAGGAGTTTCTAAGTCTTGCAAAGGAGGAACCTACTCAGAATGAAGATTCAAGCTCAGATGATGAAGATACTATCAACCTTGAAGAATTCAAGGCATGGAAGTCCAAGGGCAAAATGAAGATGAAGAAGCTTGAAGACATACCTGAATCTTCAACTCAATCAATCAGAAGATCACAAAGAGAAATCAAAAAACCTATCAGATACGGGTATGATACATCTCTTGTTACTAAAAATTCTGTTTATCTTGCCAAAGATTTGTCAAATGAAGAACCAGGATCATATGAAGAAGCCATAGCCAAATCAGAATGGAAAGAAGCTATGGATGAGGAGATTGAAGCACTCAAGGAGAGTGATACATGGGAGATAGTACCAAAGAAGGACTCCATGAAGGTAATAGGATCTAGATGGATCTATGAACTTAAAAGAAATTCTGATGGCACAATTAATAGGTACAAAGCCAGATTGGTAGCCAAGGGTTTTGCACAAACCCAAGGCATTGACTATGAAGAGACATTTTCTCCTGTGGCCAAGATGCCAACTATCAGAGTGTTGGTAAGTGTTGCTGCATCAAAAAATTGGAATATGTACAAATTGGATGTCAAGAATGCTTTCTTGAATGGATGGATCTCAGAGGAGGCACCTAGGGCATGGAATTACAGGTTAACTATATACCTCCAAGACCAAGGATTTGTTATGAGCAAGGCAGATACTTCTCTATTCATCAAGAGAAGTAATTCAGAGGTAATATACCTTTGTGTTTATGTTGATGACATCATGATTACAGGTAATGATGTCAATGGAATCAGACAAATCAAGAGCCAGATGATGAAGGAGTTCAAGATCAATCATCTTGGTCTATTGAAGTATTTTCTTGGGCTAGAGTTAGTCTATACAAACTCAAGAATATACATTACTCAAAAAAAATACATCCAGGATATGTTAAAAAAGTTTCACTTGCAGGATGCCAAAGTAGCAAGTACTCCAATGGAGGTAAACCTAAAACTAAGTGCTCATGAAGGTGATGAAGTCAATGACATTACATGTTATCAAAGTATAGTTGGTAGCTTGAGCTATGCTACCTTAACAAGGATAGATATTGCATATGGAGTTAGTGTGCTAAGTCAGTTTATGCACAAGCCAAGGATACCTCACTTAGAGGCTGCCAAGAGAATCTTGAAATATCTCAAGGGTACACAAAACCATGGTTTGTATTTCCCTTACACTTCAGATATTGATATCAAAATTTATTCAGATGCAGATTGGGCAGGATGCAAGGATGATAGGAGGAGCACCTCTGGATACATTTCTTTTGCAGGTGACAAACCAATTTCATGGTCTTCAAAGAAGCAACCTACTGTTGCTTTGTCTTCTACAGAGGCAGAATATAGAGGATTGGCTAATGCCACACAAGAAGCTATTTGGATTAAGCTTTTGTATACAGAATTGGGATTGTATACTAGGTCACCAATTATCTTTGGAGATAATACAAGTTCACTTCACCTTGCAGCTAATCCTATCTATCATGCTAGGACCAAACATATAGAGGTCCATTATCATTATGTGAGAGAGAAGTTGATAAGCAAAGACATTCAACTAACCTATGTATCAACCAACATGCAGTGTGCAGATTTGTTGACTAAAGCTTTGGATGGAACCAAACTTTGCAGGTTCAAAGCAATGATTGGATTGCAGGATATACATGAAGATTGAAGACGAGGACCAAGCCAAAATGTTTGGCTTGAGGGGCAGCTGTTGGTGTAAATCACAAGCCTACACATTTGGCTTGAAGGATATCTTGAAGATCCTTACATATGTGAAGAAACATAGGAACCATTGCTAGTGGTTAATTACCACTTTATCCCTTTGTAAAAGTCAAATTGACTTGGAATCTTTTGTAATCACCTAACAAAAGAATTCGTGGAAAAGGTAGCTCTTTGATTGAAGGAATATCTCCTAGGATATAGGAGCTTGATCATAGGGAGCCAAAAGTTTGAATTTGAATTCAAATTTTTACTCATTCCTTATAAAAATGGACATGGAAAAGTCGCGGGTAGAACTCATCACTCCTGAGCTTCTCATTACTGATTTTGAGTGTGTGTGAGGCCTATACTCTAGCCCACACCTATCTATACCATTAGGCAATGATTTTCATGCCAATGGAATTGTATACAAGTGTTCATTAATACATACATTCACATTGTTCACTTCTGAGTTCTCTCTCATACTACTCAAAATTCTGTCAACTTGTGAAGTGCATATCTCAGTCATTTCTCGATCAAATTCAGTGATTCAAAGCTTGTTGGATTCAGCTCAAAGTTTTCTACATATTGTCAAAGTTTGAAGAGATTCTATTCAACCATTTAAGAGAAATACGCATCGAGGTGATCACTGGTCAATATCTGCTACAGTCCTAAAAAATCGGGGGTATAGCTTAACTTTCTAAATTGATTTCTCTTAGCATAGTTTATCTTTTTACATCATTCCACTTGGAATATTTAGCTTACTAAGCTAATTAGATACCCCTAAAAGGAATTTTTCCAATTCCTATTGTGCTGGTCATACTGAGCAAAATACCCAGCAGGTGTCAAGACATAAATAGAAGGT
Source organism: Ceratopteris richardii (assembly GCA_020310875.1). NCBI lineage: Eukaryota > Viridiplantae > Streptophyta > Polypodiopsida > Polypodiales > Pteridaceae > Ceratopteris > Ceratopteris richardii. The sequence goes on along the minus strand of CM035430.1, from coordinate 57,020,192 downwards.
TTTCTTGAGTTTGTGAGTTTCAAAGTTATCTATTTTGGTTCAATCATTGCACACATCATTTCCAAAGTACGTAGGGCATTTTATGATGCTATTGGAAAGCTAAGGAGGTATACTTATTAAATCTGAAGCAAAAGAAGGCTGGTACAAAGTAGGTTTTAGCAATACCTACTCAGTCTCTTGGAGCATCCATCCATCTTTCCAACAAAATTTAGAGGATGTATATGAAAAAGTTTCTATTTTAGATAGAAACAGGGAAGAATCACACAACATTTCCACATTACCAAATTATATGGGAATACGAGAGAAGGTCGGTAGTATTCCATGCTCCCATGATCCGGAGCAAGGAAGATAGGTCTCAAGATAAGATGTCACACAATTTAGCAGAACTCAAGAAGACTAAGGTACAATTCTTATTGACAATAGAAGAATTACTATGAGCCAAGCTCCAATTGTGGAAGAAATTAGCCGAACACTTGAGATTAGAAATTGGAGAACCTACAAAGGAAAATAAAGGGGTTAAAGCTTCGTCAACCATGCAAATCCCAATTGATAAAGTTGGAGAATTTAGTGAGGGAGATGAAGGTAATACATGCCTACCCATCACCTTTAACGGATATATGACTAAAGCCATCTTAGACACCAAAGCGAGTGTAGGCATAGCTACAAAAGAGATTTGGGAAAAATGGGGAAAACCTACCTTATGACCCACATGCATGAAACTTCAACTAGTAGATAGTCACGTGGAAAGACCCCTAGTAATATTGGAGAAGATCAAGCTGACTATCTGTGGAGTAGAGTTTGAACATACTCTAGCTATATGCCAATTTGGAAAAGCCAATAATTATGAAATGATCTTAGGATGACCTTTTATGAGACAACTTAGAGTAGTACAAGATTGGCGAAGAGATGCATTGTACTTGCAACAGCAAAGGACAACTACGAAAATAAATTTGCATACCTTTTCATATAGGGATGTGCCCCCACTACAATGGAATCCCATACATAGAGAAGAAGATGATTTGTCAATTCACAACACATAATTTAGTGATCAATCATGGATGCACAAAGATACTCAATTATGGATGCGCAAAGAGGAAAAAAGAGAAGAAAACAAAACTCAGTTGTGGCCAATAGGGCATCAAAATTATTGACCTATAAACAACCCAACATACATGCCTCAAATTTTCCCAGATGAAGCATTCGAACCACATAGATGGATGAAGATCTTAGCAACCTTAGATGTGTGTGTAAATGAGGAAGTATTAACCATGAATGAGTGTGTAGACAAAGAAGATTACAACATAAACCTTTACATGGTAATCCTACAAGAACTGGAAGCAGGAGAAGTATTGTAAAAAGAATGGAGTGAGGAGTATGAAAGTATAGAAATGGAACCGGAATTCGATTTAGAGGAACGGTATTTAGAAGCAATCTAGGCAAACAATGAAGAAGAAATACCTAAGGTGTTCATGATAGAAGCAACTCAGGTGAGACAAGACAATGAGGAAACATTAGCTAAGGTAGAGCAACCGCTAGATCGTTTTGAAGTTCTAGAACATTTTAAGAGATATGAAGTAGAAGAGCAAAAAATAGCTATTCAAATGCCCAAAAGGGAATCCAGAGAAGGAGAGGCTTATGATAATAAAGAACAAACTAAGAAGGTAATAGTTGCCATGAAAGAAGGGGAAGAGAGATGTACGTGCATTGGAAAAGACGTATCACTTGAAGAGGAAGAAGAACTGATAGCATTAATTAGAGAATACCGGGATGTATTTGCATGGACCTACAAAGACCTCAAGGGAGTAGATCCATCCATTTGTTCCCATAGAATCCCAATGACACCTGACGCAAAACCTTCAAAGCAATGCCCATACAGATACAATGATGTTTATTCGGCAAAGATTAAAGAGGAGATCGACAAACTGTTAGCAGCAGGCTTCATTTATGAGATAGAGCACACATAATGGGTATCACCTTTGGTTGTAGTACCCAAGAAGAATGGAAAATTAAGAGTCTGTATTAACTTAAAGAAAGTGAACGCAACCACTATCCATGATAGCTACCCATTACCGATTACCGACCATCTATTGGAAAGAGTTGCAGGCAAGGAAGTCTACAACTTCCTAGATGGATTTTCAGGTTATAACCAATTAGCCATTGCTACAGAGGACCAACATAAGACAGCTTTCACAACTGAGTGGGGAGTATATGCTTTTAGAGTGATGCCATTCGGGCTCACCAATGCCCTTGCAACCTTCCAAATATTGATGTGTCATGTGTTCAATGATCTTTTAAGGAAGAGTATGGAAGTATATGTAGATGATTTGTGCACCTATTCCAATCAAAGAAGTGAACATATTCTAGAACTAAGGAGGATATTCAAAAAATGCCAAAAATATCGAGTATGCTTGAACCCAGAAAAGTGCATCTTTATGGTAAGGCAAGGAAAGATCTTGGGACATATTGTATCAAAGAATGGAATTCCATAAATGAGGATAAGATTAAAGTAATCCTAGAATATGCTAGACCTAAAAATGCAAAGGAGGTACAAGCCTTTATGGGTCATTGTGGGTACTACCATAGATTCTTCCACATGTACGCTATAATTGCTAAACCTCTATATGGGTTATGAACTCAATTCACTTGGACGGAGGAATATGAAAAAGCATTTAATGAACTAAAATGACGGCTAAGTTCAACCCCTATCTTAAAGATACCGAGTTGGAATAAAACATTCCATATCCATGTGGACACATCTAATTATGCAATAGGGTGCATACTAGCTCAACCAACGGACGAAGGAAAATTAGATCATCCTACCACATATGCCAGTAGACAATTAAACCAAGCAGAGAGAAATTACACCACTATGAAAAGAGAAGGCCTAGGAATGGTGTACACAATCAAGAAATTCTGACATTACCTCCTAGATAATAAACTCAAGTTCTTTATCGACCATCATACTTTATTGTATCTGGTCAACAAACCCTGTAATATGGGAAGGCTACTGAGATGGTTCCTATTGTTGATGGAATTTGATTTTGAAGTGGTAGTCAAAAAAGGAAATACTCATGTAAGAGCGGATCATCTATCTCAGATGACACATGGAGAACCACCCAACGAAATGGATGATGATCTACCAGACACATACTTATTCAACCTAGAAGTATGTCCGAAATGGGTAGAAAAGTTAATACCAATCCTCACACATGGACCACACAATAAGATCAACAGAGATACCAGGAAAGAATTTTTGCAATCATTTAATTTACATATTGTGGTAGGAAGTTTGTAATATAAAGAGCCAAATGGCATATTACTAAGATGTGTTGAAGAAGCTGAACAAAGTAACTTAATGGAGCAAGCTCATGTGAATCGATGGAAAATTCATAAAGGAGTTCATGGAACATTAAGAGAATCGAAAAGATTGGGAGTATATTGGTCAGACATGCCAAATGACGTACACAAACACATTAGTAGTTGCCAAGAATGCTAGGAGAATACTCCAAAGGACCATGCATCTTTACAATTCTCTACAATAGCTCTAGCTTGGAGTAAGGCATTGGTAAAATTCTTGAAAACACACGAACATGAGGAAGGAGCTAATCTAACAAGGAAGCGAACCCTATAAGAAATGAGCAAGGACTACACCATCATGGGGATGCAATTATTTAAAAGAGGAAAGGATAATCAGCTATGGCTATGTCCATGAAGGAGAATATTTACCCATTTTAGAGATGGCCCATGCAAGTCCATGGGAGGACATTTTTCAACTGAAAGAACTATAAAAATGATTCTCTTTGCAGTCTTGTGATGGCCAACTCTACACATGGATGCCAAAACCTATGTATGAAGTTGTGAGGTGTGCCAAAGAACCAAGTATCCTATAAGAAGAGATGATATGCCTTTAAGACCCATGATTTGCACAAGAGCCTTTTCAAAATGGGGCATTGATTTCATAGGACCTATAAATCCTCCAGCCAAAGGGTCACATGCCGAATATATAATAGTGGCCATGGATTATGTAACAAAATGGGTAGAAGCAAAAGCAATGAGGAAAAATGACGCACAAACTATAGCAAAATTTCTCTTCGAAAATATCTTTACTCGCTTTGGATTGCCATAGTCACTTCATCAATGAAGTAATAGAATCACTGATGAATGAATTCCTTATGATTCATAAGAAATCAGCCCCTTACCACCCTCAAGCTAATGGTCAAGCAAAAAGTTCCAACAAAGTATTGTGCACAGTGTTGACCAAAATAGTCAACAACGGAAGGTCAGATTGGGACAAACAATTGCATCATGCAATTTGAGAATTCCATGTGGCTTACAAAACGACCATAGGAACTACTCCTTTCAATTTAGTATATGGACGGAATGCAATCTTATCAATCAATTTTCTAGTTCCCACTCTACGTGTAGCACAGCAGTATGATTGGACATGCCATGAACTATGACAACAATTGGAACAAATTGAGGAACTGCATGAAACAAGATTACAAGTAGCAGTAGTAGGAATTTATGCGGCTAAAAGGAGATAGAAAGCATATTATGATGCACATATTAAGGATAAGGGCTTAAAGGAAGGAGATTTGGTATTAATGTACACACGGAAACAACATGCAAAGAAATTGCAACAACGAGGCTGTACGGTTAGAAGATATATGGAACCATTAACAAACTAAATGTTAGCAAGACTTTTGGGAGCATAGAATCGGAAGAAGAAAGAAGAAAAGATTAGAGACGAAGCTCGAATGGAAGCCCTGGAGCGAATCAAGAAACAAAAAGAGTAGATGAGGCAAAGAGATGAACGATATCTATAGGGAGAGGAACCTATACCCATGGCAAATTACCAAGTAGTTAATGCAAACAATGCGAGCAGTAGTATTTCCCAACCATACTTAAACCTAGGCATCGAAAACATGGAATAAGAATTAGTGGTTGCCTTGATTGACACAGGAGCTGCACTAAGTTGCGTATGAGTGTCGTTAACCACTCACCTCAAAATGACCATGAGTCCTACTAAGGCATGTATGATAGGAATTAGAGGAAAAACCATCGAATGTGTAGGAGAAGTCCTAATGTCCCTTCATCTAGGAAATTCCACTATGGAGAAAAGATTCTTGGTATGCAAGGATGAAGACCTAATTGAAGATTTGATCCTTGGACAAGACTGGATTTTTGAGAATGAAGTTGGCATACATCTTACACAAGGAAACATATCTGCCAAAGTGGGGCATAAAGAAGTCTTTAGTTTGTTGGAAGATAGGTCATCACAAATTTGCAGTGTGATCGTGCCTAAGGCAAAGAACTCAAAGAAGGAAGAAGGAGAAGATTCAGGAAAGGGTGTGTATGAGGAGTGGCTTAATCTAGATTTTCTTGTGAATAGAGAATTATTACATGATTGTGTGACCACTTCTCCTGTAAGCCATGAGCTTGAGAGAAACAGTGAGGACATTTCTTCTCAACCTATCAACACCATAAGAAGGAAAAAATCGACATGGATATCAGCTGCCAAAACACAACAACAAACAAATACGAGAGTACGATGGGTACGCAAAGATCCACTACCTCAACATGCCAGTACAATGCAGGAACAACTCGACCATCCAGTAGAAACATAGCAAAACAACCACTATTCGAAATTGCAAAGGGATAAACCAAGACTTCTTCATGTATGGCTTCCAAATTCATTGGTGGAGGCCAAGAAATCACAACAATGCATATGGATCCTGAAAGCAGTCTAGAGCAGTGCATATCAAGAGATAGAAAAACTCAAAGAAGTGTTAGATCAACACAATAAAGCAAAGGAGACTATCAAGGATCTTAGAAAATCCCAAAGGATCACGACACACAAAACCTAGCCCAACAAAAGGAATGAGTCAAAGAACATAGAAAGAGGAACTCGATAGAAGCAAATGCCACTAGCACATGCTACAAAGTTAATATGGAAACCCAAGAAGCACCCAGAAATCAACCAAGAGGATCAAGGAGGCTTTTCTTGCACTCATAAAGAATTAATTGCATCCAGAGTATGCATGAGAGGGCCACATTACGATTCCATGCATTCGACACATAGCTTCTTCAATAAAAGTAGTGGTGCACATTTCCACAACTGGAATAGGACTTAGATTCTATTGTCATAGGAATGACCATACATTGTAAATAAATAAATGCTTCAGCTATGAACTAATCTCTTGTTTTCTTTCAGGATAATTAAGAAAAGTGTGGTGAGGTACCTGTAAGACAATAGTTACGCAATATAACACAGGAGCAATAGCAGAGAAGATAACAGATATAGGAGAATCTCAACAATTTTCTACTAGCAGCAAGTACAAAGATGATGGCGTTGTCCACCCGTGCGCTCTCAAGGTAGAGCTTAAATGGTGATCTAGACAACTCTAGATAGGGAGATACAAGGTAGAGGTATGCTGGCTCAACTTAGTGTCTTAGGTAGTGCAGAAGTCATGTATATATAGGATCATGGGTGGCCTGCCATGGACGGCTATACATGGGCGGTAGAGCGTGGGCGGCCACCGCCCGCGTAATTGCCATACACGGCTTAGACTGGTTGAACCAACCTAACAAATATAAATGATTTTTGACTTTGATAGGGAATATTCCATGGAACATTCCCTTTACCGTCGCTGCCCCCGGACCCCCACAAGGGGGCCCGCTGGCCACCTGGGACCCCCCAGCCAGGGGGCCCGCTGGCCCCCTTGGACCCCCCAGCCGGGGCTGCTCACCGCTGCCCCGGACCCCACAATTGGGGACCCTGGTAACTCCCTTTCCTTATAATACCTTACATGGTCCAATATGACCTTCATCCAACATGCAAGTTGGGATTCCCATCAATTGGGTAATGCACGCTTGGCTTCTCCTCATAAAGGGGGCCTTACAAAATGTGCATACAATCATGAGGGGTAGACATTGATCATATACTAACACCCCCCCTCAATGTTTACCGATGATAAATCAAGTAGGTCTCGGTCCTATGCCCATCTGTTGAAGATGCTTGTTGAGCTGCTCTCTTCCAAGTGCTTTAGTGAATATGTCAGTTTGCCTCTGTTGGGCAATATTCTAGCTCCACAATTTCATCTTCAATTAGCTCTCGAATGTAATGGTACTGTACTTCTATGTGCTTGGTGCGAGCATGAAATACTGGGTTCTTTGCAATAGCCATGCAACTTTGATTATCACACTTGAGTACAGTTGGCATATTTGATGGAAAGCCTAGATCTGCAAGAATTCTCCTTAACCAGACTGCCTCACAAGAAGCAAAACAAGCTGCTTTGTACTCTGCTTCAGTGGAGGAGAGTGCGAGAGTTGGTTGCTTCCTACTTACCCAAGAAAATATTCCTGAACCAAGTGAGAAACAATATCCAGAAACTGATTTTCTAGAATCACAATCTCCAGCCCAATCTGAATCACAATATCCTTGGAGTGTATCACCTATGGTATACAAAATACCAAAATCCAAGGTTCCTACAATGTACCTTAGAATTCGCATTCCAGCATTCCAGTGACTCTCCTTAGGTTTGTTGGAAAACCTGCTTAACACTCCAACAGCATAGCAAATGTCTGGTCTAGTGGTGCACAGAAAAATAAGACTTCCAAGGAGCTTCCTATACTTCTTAGCATCTACATCAGGCATGTTATCATCCATAGATAGCTTATGATTTACCTCCATAGCTGTGCTAATTGGTTTGCAGTCCATCATTCCAAATGCCTTGAGAATTTCTTTGGAATATTTTTGTTGTGAGATGAAAATGCCATCCTTCCTTTGCCATACTTCAATTCCCAGACAAAAATGGAGTAGACCTAAGTCTGTCATTTCAAACTCAGTTCCCAAGTTGATCCGAGTTTGATTGATGATCTCCTGTAATGATCAAATCATCTACATATACAATGACAACAACTAGCTTGCTATCCCTTTTCGTTACATACAAGTTAGCATCAGAAGTACTTCTTTCAAAACCCATATTTTTGAAAAAATGATCTATTCGTTGGTACCAAGCCCGTGGAGCTTGCTTAAGTCCATACAAAGCTTTCTTCAACCTGCAAACTTTATTTTTTGAATTGGGCACCTCAAAACCTGGTGGTTGAAATACATATACCTCCTCCTTGAGGTGACCATTCAAAAATGCAGATTTGACATCCATCTGGAAAATAGGCCAGGACTTTTGTGCAGCTACTGCAAGTACCGTCCGAATAGTTGTCATGCGTGCTGTTGGTGCAAAAGTTTCTTGAACATCAAATCCTTCAATCTGTGAAAAACCCTGTGCAACTAATCGTGCCTTATACTTTTCTAATGTTCCATCAGCTTTATACTTAGCTTTCCAAATCCATTTAGTACCTATTACCTTCTTCTTTGGCGGCAAGTCGACTAGATCCCATGTATCATTTTTTAGTATACTATCATACTCAGACTGCATTGCCGCTCTCCAACCTGGATCATCAATGGCTTCTTCAATGGTGGTAGGTTCCTTTATCGAACCCATGATATCTGCCATTAGAGCCATGTTAACAATGTGTTCTGAGGCTCTTCTTTGCTCCTCTATTCTCTTTGATCTTCGTAATCCATCCGAGTGATCTTCGTAATCTACGTAATCCATCTCTTTGATCTTCGTAATCTACATGTGGATTGTGATCATCAAAGAGCTGTTGTGCCCACTTCAGTAGTGGCTTACGCTGTGCAGCTACAACTGGTTGGCTTTTTATTGAGGAAATTTCTCCATCAGATGTTTCCTCCTCCTCAACTTTAACCTGTCTTTTGATAGGCACAAGGTGAGATATATCTCCGTTTGATGAGATAGTAGATTTACCTTTATCTTCTACTAAGTATGGTCGTTCATCAAACACCACATCTCGGCTGACAAAAATCTTCCTTGCCTCAGGATCCCACAACCTGTATGCTTTAGACTCTTCACTATATCTTAGGAAGACATACTTTTTGCTTTTTGAATCCAACTTTGATCTTGTTGAATCAGGAATATGTGCATAACAGAAACAACCAAAAATTCTGAAATGCAAAACTGAAGGCTTTTTACTAGAATATGCTTCTTGAGGAGTCATCCCCTTCAGTGCTTTTGTGTAGCTTCGATTGAGGATGTAGACTGCTGTATTGACTGCTTCTGCCCAGAATGAATCAGGCATGTCTTGAGCCTTCAACATACAACGAGCCATTTCAACTACTGTCCTGTTCCTGCGCTCAACAACGCCATTTTGTTGAGGTGTATGAGCTGTGGTAAGTTGCCTTTTCACACCATGCTCCTTACAGTAATTGTTGAATTCTGTTGACAAGAATTCCCCTCCTCTATTTGTTCTAAATTTCTTCAGTTTCCTTCCTGATTCATTTTCTACATACTTATGCCACGTTTTAAATTTTTCAAAAGCATCAGCCTTCTCTCGAATGAAATAAACCCACATCTTTCTACTATAATCGTCGACTAACAGCAAAAAGTAGAAAGATCCTCCTAAAGCAGGTGTAGACATTTTACTGCAGAGATCAGCATGTACCAACTCTAGAGGAGCTTGAGATCGATTGCTGGTCTCTCTTGGAAATGCCTTTCGTTGTTGCTTGCCCATCATACAAGCTTCACAAGGTTCCTGCAACTCTGAAAATGCAGGCAAATGAGCAACCATCCCTGTTCTTTGCATCTCCTTCAAAACTGCAAATCCGAGATGCCCAAATCTTTGGTGCCATAACCTGCTTACATCTTTATCTTCTGTAGCAGTTAAAGCACTTAACTCATACAAGTTATCCCGTCGTATCCCTTTACCTACAACATTACCTGATGAATCCATGATTTCTGCACCACTCTTATTGAAGTGAACTTCAAGTCCACAATCTGTCATTGCAGAAACTGACAACAAATTTCTTTTGAGTGTAGGTACATAGAGACATCGGATAACTTTTTCTCAACACCTGGAGAAGTGATAAAAGAGATGGTTCCAGTTCCTTCGGTTGGACACTTGGAGTCATTTCCCACCACTACATTGATGGATTCCCGCAGAGGCACTAGGGAACTATACCAATCCTTTTTACTGGTCATATGGCGAGAAGCTCCACTATCTAAAATCCATGGCTCATCAACACGAGCTTGAGCAGATGAACATACCTCTTCAATAGCTACCCAAAGTTCCAGCTCTGTGTTGTTTGCAGACTCTTTGTTCTTCCATGATGATTTTACAGTCCCATTCCGTTCATCAGCTTGCTTCTTTCTGCAATCCTTGATGTCATGGCCTTTCTTTTCACAATAGAAGCAACTTCCTGTAAACTTTTTCTTCTTTGGCTTCTTCTTTGATCCCTCAGAAGAGCCTTTACCTTTTGCATTTGCTGAGAATGCAGCATCAGTTGTACTTTGCCGATTCTTCAGCCGCATCTCTTCTTCTAAAAGCATCGCACAAAACTCTTCAAATGTAAGAGGAGTTGGCCTTACCTGAGTGTTAAGGGCTATTACTAATCCATCATACTTTGCTGGAAGAACACGTACAGATCTTCGAGCCAGCTCTTCTGGTGTTATAACAACACCAACTGCAGCCAATTGATCTTGAAGATGCTTTATCCGTTTGATAAAATCTTCAGCCTTTTCAGAATCAGAATGCTTTTCATTTGCCAACTGATTTTCTAAATTCTGTATCCTAGTGTGGTTCTTGGTCTCATATTGTCGAGCCAATATGCCCCAAGCCTCATGTGCTTTAGTAGTATGTTGAACTAAAGTAAGCACAGAATCACTTACACTAGTGACAATCACACATAATGCATCAGCATTCCGCCTCTTCCAAGCTCGTAGAAGATCTGGATCTGGCTGAATCATCAATCTTGAATTTGCTGGATCTTCAACTGGTATAGGCTCTGGATCCAATCCCATAGGTCCCATGACAGTGTCAAGTAATTCATAGGAGTCCAAAATTGCAGAAATTTTGAACTTCCAGAGTGTATAGTTGGTTCCATCCAGCTTCCCTTCAGTGAATGCAGGTGGACCAATTCGAATAGGTGCAGCATTAACATTAGCAGAAGCACCAAGACTAGTGTTCGACGATGAAGCCATCATGTAATCACTCAAATAATCTACTGATATTCTAGTCTGCTAGTAGGCTAAAATAATGATACTTCTCAAGCTATTCGAACCTTACAGCTCTAATACCATGTAAGACAATAGTTACGCAATATAACACAGGAGCAATAGCAGAGAAGATAACAGATATAGGAGAATCTCAACAATTTTCTACTAGCAGCAAGTACAAAGATGATGGCGTTGTCCACCCGTGCGCTCTCAAGGTAGAGCTTAAATGGTGATCTAGACAACTCTAGATAGGGAGATACAAGGTAGAGGTATGCTGGCTCAACTTAGTGTCTTAGGTAGTGCAGAAGTCATGTATATATAGGATCATGGGTGGCCTGCCATGGACGGCTATACATGGGCGGTAGAGCGTGGGCGGCCACCGCCCGCGTAATTGCCATACACGGCTTAGACTGGTTGAACCGACCTAACAAATATAAATGATTTTTGACTCTGATAGGGAATATTCCATGGAATATTCCCTTTACCGTCGCGTCGGGGAAGAGTCAAAAATCATTTATATTTGTTAGGTCGGTTCAACCAGTCTAAGCCGTGTATGGCAATTACGTGGGCGGTCAAGGGAATATTCCATGGAATATTCCCTTTACTGTCGCTGCCCCCGGACCCCCACCAGGGGGCCCGCTGGCCCCCTAGGACCCCCCAGCCGGGGCTGCTCACCGCTGCCCCGGACCCCACAATTGGGGACCCTGGTAACTCCCTTTCCTTATAATACCTTACATGGTCCAATATGACCTTCATCCAACATGCAAGTTGGGATTCCCATCAATTGGGTAATGCACGCTTGGCTTCTCCTCATAAAGGGGGCCTTACAAAATGTGCATACAATCATGAGGGGTAGACATTGATCATATACTAACAGTACCTTGCTTACTTACACAAGGGGGTACGAAGTGGCAGAAATCGACACATTAATGAACTACACATCAACATGTGGAATTGGTTTTCTTCTTAAACTAATTCTCTACTTTATTACGAGTGTAGATGGCTTCCGACAACTCTGAGGTCATAATTCTAGAAGAGGTGATTGAATTTCCAATGCAGAGCATAACAAAAGCCAAAGGACACTGGTTCAGAGAAGACCAACTAGTGGGAGAGCATTTGTTCTTGGTAACTATTAAGATAATGGATACAGATCAACAGTTTCTTATGATGTCCCAAGACTTCAAGGTCTTACACGAACTTCCATCTACAATAGATGTGATGACAAAAGCTGGAATCCATAAGTATTTCAAATTACCAATCTATAAGCCAACTTTTTAGTGACGTACTCAAGTCATGAACACCATTCATCTAGCCATAGACAAACCATCAATACTAGAAGTGAAAGTTCTTGATGCAGAAGGTGAATGGGTAACTATACAATTCACACATGAGCTTATTAAAGAAGCATTTGGATGGGTCAAAGACAGAACCATAGATCTCAAGGATGGAAGCCATGGAACTAAAACCAGAACATCTGTGGATATTAATCGTGTTGATATTGAAGAAGAAGTCCGATTGGTGCATGAACATTTTTGCTTTCCCAATATGGATAGATATACGGCACAGTAGAAGAAGATAATAGTTCAATTATTATCTCATGCCACCAAGCAAATCGGCAACCAAATAAATTTGATGCCCTATATTCAAGAACCCTTATTCGAGGCCAAGAAGCAATGGGGTCAAAAGAAGTTTCTGAATGGAAGTGTGGCTTTGACAATACTAATATACCATGCATTAGGAATTCAAGAATACCTCAAAGAGATGCCATCTTTGACAAAAATGGCTATGTGAAACCAGCAACAATACCAAAAAAGAAGAAAGGAGTGAAGATAAACAATGAAGCAGGAACAAGCTCTCAACCAATGATGAGAGGTGCAAAGAGATTGCGAGAAGCATTGAAGGAGAAGAAGCAACTCCTTCATCAAAGAGGGCACATACACTTCCCAGAACCAAAGTCGAACAATCCACTCCTATCACTGAAGAGGAATTGAAAGAGGCCATGGAGGAAACTCACAAGTTCATGGAAGGATAGATTAATCTGCCAGCTCAAGAGCATCACTATCATCAAACTCGTACCGCAACTCTGCCAAGAAAGAGACTAACCAAGTTCCATCGATATAGAGGATTGGGCTTAGTCAATTCTAGTTCATCATCTGAGATCCAAGAGGAACATGAACCATCAACCATGAATGTTGATATTCGAAGTGAATCAAATGATGATGGTAAATGGGATGAAATAAGTCAAGTCAAGGATTTGCTTGAAGGAGAAAGCCAAAAGCAAGATCAAATTCCAGATGTGACACTCAAAGATGGACAAAAAGATGAGACAAAGGAAAAAGGGGAGGTATACACATTAAAGATAAATGACACTATGAAGCTTCAAGTCACAGAAACTTATCTCGATGGTCAAGCTACAATGAAGATTCCAAAGGAAGAGAAAGTGCAAGAAGAAATGGAGGCACAAGAACCATTCACCCCTATAAGGATAGTCGTAGAACCTTCACCTTTGGATGTCACATTTCAAGGAAGTGCTACTAAGTCTACTCCACATAAAGAAGAAGAACTTCAAATCTAGCTACAAATAAGACAACCACATAATGAAATGGTACATGTGGAAAAGGAAAAGTTGTACAAATAGGCAAAGAACTAAGCATACCAAAAAAATGGCTCAATGTGGATGTGGTATAGTTAAAGCTAGTCATAAAACAAATGATATAGATGGCCATGGAGACACAACAACAACTCATGGAAGCAGATAGCGATTATGATAAAGCTCTCATAGAAAAAAATCAATTCAAGGCACTAAGTGAAGAGCTATCTGCTAAGGTATTGCAAGCTCAACTAGCACTTACAAATAAATAATAGGAAATAAAAGAAGCTATGGAAAGATGCAACCTACTCACTGAAGAAAATCAGAAGATGCACGATCAGCTTAAAGAATTTCAAAGCAGGTATGAGGCTAGCGAAGCTGAGAAGGTACACTTATCAAATAGAATTAAACTATTGGAGAATCAAATAAAAGTCTATATGGACAAGGCAAATAACCTGAGGAATAGGAATAAAGAACTAATGAATGCAATCCTGCTCAATCAACCACTTAAAGTGGCAATAGATAAACAAAACAATGCATCAGATTTAGAAGATCAGATAGCTAAGTATGCAGGTCAGCTAAAGCAAGAGCAAGAATTATGAGAAGAATGGGAGAAAAAATACATGTATGACACAAATGAACTAAGGAAAAGATGGAAAATAGCTGAAGCATGGTACATTGAACAATGCAACGAGGATGCAGATCAATTGGCAATCTTAGGAGAGAGCAAGAAACAAAGTGATGAAGAGCTTACAGTAGCAAAAGAACAGCTAAAAGAAAAGGATGAACTAATAAAAAGCTTACAAGATCAAATAAAAAAACAAAACAATATGGGGACACCAGTAATTCAAAGCTCCCAAGCGGCTACTGTGGAGACTGAGGTACGTCCTCCTTCTCCCATCCATCATTCACCCATAAACCAGGAAGAGGCCAAAAAGAGTGCTGATAGAAATACACGGCCTATTGCAGAACTAAGCTGAAATGAGTGGACACTACTGGTGTTCCAAATTACAGGGCAATTTGAAGATCTCGTCATGAAAGTAATGAAACAAGCCAAAATCAAAAGCAAGAATTTAGAATAAATTTTGAAGCTCCTCAATGTACTGTATGGCCTATTGAAAGAAGAAACCATGCAATATATTAAGAAAACTACACAGAAAGAACGAGATCAAGACTTACAATTCAAAATAGATACATTCTCTTATACACCGTAAGAGTTTGATAAAGCAGAGCCGATCTGGAGACGAAAACTTTTGGAAAAGAATCCAACTTTACGGGTGCATTGGGAGGCTGCACCATACTTACTATAAGTAAATCCATCTTTTTGCCCAGTACCATGAAGACAATCTTGGATGCAATTTTGGGAAGCACAGTGCCATGGCACTATCAATAATCAGTGGCTGAACTATCCATTGTTACCTAGCCCACCACATAACTACTTACCCACCGAAGAATATATGGTATGTACAATCAAATTTTGGCTCTGAAAATATGCTACAGTTCCTGACCTAGCAATAAAGATGACGAATAAAGTGTTGAGCATGCTACACATAGTTTTGAAAGTTTTCAAACATGCTCAATATATGTTTTTCAATTTTATCGGCATTAATCAAGGCACAAATGCCCTCATTTTTTATCTCTCTATCACGCTGAGCTGAATCACTATCATGGCTATATAGTCACACTTGATGTTCTTACCGAGTCAATATATGCAAACATTTGAAGAAGCATTTTTCACAGGATTTTTTGAAATGGACTCAGAAATTTTTATCAAGATGACTTCCAATTTAATTGCTCGATTGGTGGCCTATGAATTAAGTTTCTTTGCAGATCATAGACAGACACCAAATGATGGAGTAAAGTCAGCACAATGGAAAGAACTAATGATATGTGAAGCTAATGTGCTGAATCAAAGAGAGCAAAAAGTCATTCAAACATACTCATGCCGCCAACCAAAGCTTGTTGAGGATGACAAAGTTCAGGAGGAGGGATGCATGGAGGGAGAATCAAGTAAAAGAAGAAGAAAAAGAAAATAAAAAAGAAAAAATGTCCAATGAATAAAACCCACCCTCTGCCCAAAGCCCTGCACGGGCACGCGTCGGGCCACAATGCAAAAGAAGGAGATCCCATCGAGTGGAAACAAAGAATTACAACAGGACCTTTCAAGCACCATCCTCACTAAAAGAGATGCAACACTTACCATTGGGATGTGCGTGGCAAGCCAAAGCAACACAACAGGGCCAGATGCATGAGAATAAAGATTTATTTGTAGAACAAAAGTTAGAAAGGGGCAGAGGCTGAAAAGTTGAAGAGGGTGACTAAGATAATCACATTCTTAGCCACTAGGTGCATGGGGTGGAAAGAAACGAACATGCTAAAGAAATGCATCGTCTTGAAGGATGTAAAATAAGATTTCAAGACAAGACCTTTGAAGCATCAACCAAAAGACAAAAATAGATGCAATGCTTACCAAATGATGCAAGCGGTGAGAAAGAGCTTAACAGGTATCAATGCTAATACAACAACCCAGATATATGAATGTAAGGAATACCAAGGGAATAACAGAAGCATAGGACTGAGGCTCAGGATAAAGTAACAAATTCTCTCACAATCCTAGCCGCCTCCTCAACTACTGGGTGCATGTATTAAAAGAACAATAAGCAAGCATCAGACAAGAAGCAAAGCCTATCAAGGGACGACAGAGACAAAGAGGGGGAGGGTGTTGCAGAGTAAAAGAGCACAGAAAGGGGAGCCCCAAAAATTTTCAAGTTATGGGCATAAATTTTCTTTTTCAAATTCCAATGAAATACCTCATGAAGCTATGTAAATGCACTAGAGGAGTCCTCTAGATGCATAAACCCCAATTATTGTAACATAATCCTTGTAACGTAGTAAGAGATTAATATTTTTCAATAAAAGTGTCGGTCTCTTGTGTGGAAGGACCAATTTTAGGGCACATGTATATAAGTCACTTGGTGACTCTTGTAAAGGACTTTTTGCCATTGTGAGAATTGAAGCTGATTTTCAAATTTGCCTGTTTCTTGCTAATTATCTTCTTCTCCAAGAGCTTTTGTGCATGTAATATGCTTGAAATATGTGGATAGGACTATTGTCTATCCTTTCCCATCACTCTTTAATTTTGTGGTGCATGACTGAGACCTGAGGAGTTGTGGAGCATGTGTTGGTGTTTCCCACCATTAACTATTTTGCTCATAACTTGAAGCACATTTGTCAGATTTGATTGGAAATATGACCATTAGATGCGTCTCTTTGAGAACTTCGAAATGAATCCAGTATGATCATATTTGGAGTTTTGAGCTGAGAGAAAAGTTTGAATTTGTGCTTACTACTGTAAATGGTATCACAATGTGCATTTTCATAGAATTAGTGAGTTGGAGAGGTAGTTGAGACATGTCACATGCCTAGTAGCATTGATACTTCACTTCCTATCATGTGCGCACATGTCTTCATACACTTGGTACATCTAATCTCTCGGTTTGATAATTAAACATGTATTAATCCACCACTATATGCACTTGTGGGGTGATTGAGGTACAGTGTCATCGACACAAGTCCCTAAGGCTTCGTGACTTAGGTACACAATATTCCATAAATGAATGAAAAATAAACTTAAAAAAAATTTTGAATATGTAAGTTAATTTGAAAAGAGTTTCAATTAATTAGAGTTTTCATTGCAACATAGGATAGGTGGACATAAAGTTTTTATTGCTCTCTAGCTAAAAGGTGCTCTTAGAGGTCTACACCATCCATAATTCACTAATAATTCATCATCAACATGTAATGAAGTTATAATATTGACAACTATGTATCTTGCTATATCTCAACTCATGTATGGTGATTCATGACTATTTTCACGCTCTTGTGCAATTAGTCATTGAACTATTATATCCTCAACTACTGTTTATTAAGCGTGCTATATTTCCATGCATGTAAGGTCTTCCATCAATATATAATCTTTGATTTTTTGCATGTGTAATCCCTCTAGCAAGAGAAGCTGCATTCAAGCATAATCCATAAGTACTCATGCTTTGAATGTAACGTGTAAGTCAATGCCAATCTCCCCATCTATATATAAGATCACAAAATGACATAAGAGTGACTTCAAAGTTTGGAGGCACATACAAATCCTCTACAATAAAGGGACTGGGATCAACACTAGTGATAGTGGAGAGAGCAACCATATAACAATTACCCCAAAAGTTAAAAACCTCTCCATGTAAAGGAAGTGGTCCTCTTTGCCATCCTCCATATTGTCTTCTATTATATGTTTTTATTAGAGGACGATCACGAGTTGGAAATAGATAATCTCCTACCATTTTATTCTGTAAACTAGGAGGTAGAGGATTTTGAGAAACCTCGATTTGTAATTGATAAATGGCATGTTTGTGACATGTACAAGATATTTTATCATTATTAGTAGGAGAATCATCATTGTCATCATCATCATTGAGCAAATATTCTTGTATATTAAGTATACATTTATTTTGTATATGATTTTCAAACAAAATAATGACATTAATTTATGGAATCAATACATACAAGAGCATTATCACATTGATCAAGTGGTGGTGCATGCTAAAAAATACCATAATCTGCCTCATGTTCAATAATATGCTCTTGATAGTAAAAATCGTCATAATTCCTATTGGATGACACATGTGAAGTCATTGCATGGGTAGGAGGTGGTAGAGTACCTTCTGATTGATCAGAATCTAATTATAATATAGCAATAACAAAACATATATAAGTCATGTATATATCTATCAAATATTAGAATTAAAAGTTTGATATACTTATAGTAAGTAGTCCTTGCATGATTAGGAGACAGTGATGGAGTTCCATGTGATTGATCAGAATCTGATTGTGTGGAAAAAAATGTACTAGATATTAATGGTTTGATTATTTACATGCATACACATTCACATGTACACATCTACACATACACACATATTCACATATATATAGATACACATTCTGACATATAAATACACATACAAAATCATAAATGTATAACATGTGTATGTATGTATGTATGTATGTATGTATGTATGTATGTATGTATGTATGTATGTATGTATATGTGTATGTGTATGCATTTATGTATATGTATGTGTTTGTATGTTTGTGCATTATGTATGTGTGTGTATCTGTGTGTATATGTATTTGTGTGTATGTGTGTATATGTGTATGTCTATTATAATTTATTAATTTTAATAATATTATATGTATGTGTGTGTATGTATATGTGTGTGTATGTGTATATATGTGTGTGTATGTATATATGTTTGTATGCATATGTGTGTGTGTATGTGTGTTTATGTATGTGTGTATACATGTTAATAAATATGCATGTATTTATTATGTATGTGTGTGTATTTATATATGTGTGTATGTGTATGTGTATGTGTGTGTATGTATGTGTATGTATGTGTATGTATGTGTACATGTATGTGTATATATGTATGTGTAAGTCTATGTATGTATGTGTAAGTGTATGTATGAATGTTTATAAATGTGTATGTATTTATTATGCATGTGTGTGAGTTTGTGTATGTGTGTGTATGTGTATGTATGTGTGTATGCATGTTTATGAATGTGCATGTATTTATTATGTATGTGTGTATATGTGTATTTGTATGTGTATGTATGTGTATGTATGTATGTGTAAGTGCATGCATGTATGTGTAAGTGTATGTATGTGTGTATGCATATTTATAAATGTGTATGTATTTATTATATATATGTGTGTATGTGTATGTGTGTGTAGAACTTCTGCAAGGTCTTATCTATGGTAGAATATGCATTTTGATACTCATTGCTATGAATGAAAGTGCTAAAGCATCTCTAGCATCCCACCTTGCCTGATCTTTAGTAGGAGGAACTCTAGGTAAAGACCTAGCAGTGAACCTAGATATAGAAGTGGTTACCTCTTCTTCAGTTGGTTCTGTAATAGTAGTTCCACTACCTCTTGAAGCTGTTGTAGCTCCTTCTTTGCCTTCTCGTATGGGTCTTGTTAAGGATCCATTGACGATACTCCATAAATCCTTTGTCACTAAAATATTCATCATCATGAAACTCCACATGGGATAATTAGAAGATCCATCCAACTTGTCTTCAATCTCAATTCTAATCTCACTCATGTTTAATTAAGTGTCTATGTCAATTATGCTCTGATACCAAGTGTTGGAATTTGAGATGATAAGTGAGAGATAGAAAAAGATAGAGATCTTGAGACAAGATTATGAAACATAAGCTAAAGCTTACTCACTAAAAAATAGATGTCCAAATTACAACATGGGAGTACTACTCAACCATATAAAGTGGTGCACTCACTAATGGAAGAATATCCAAGAAGATGATGATACAAAATTTAAATCATGTTCAAATAATCTAAGTGAGTGTGAAGTGAACGAGCAACGAAGCTAACCTTATTCTCACAAAATAGTGTAACGAAATTGTAAATCAACCAACCCTAATTTTGAGATTAGGGTAGAGAAACCCTAAAACAAAATATAAGGTTAACTCACAAAAGATAGTTACCACCACCTTGTAGAAGACTTCTTGCTCCAAGAGAGTAGCCTCTCCTTCACCAAAACTCCACCTCAAAGCTTCAGAACACCAAGAGCTAGATTGTGATCTTTGAGCGATCACCTCCTCCAAGTGTGTGAGACTCCTCCTTGATCTCCTTGAGAGGATTGCTTGTTGAGTGATAATACATAATAAGCCAGAGCACTTCTTATATAGTTTTGTGCTCCCTTCAAAAGCACAACAAATAAAGCATAACTTGAAAAGCTATGATTGCTATGTGAGCAGTCACTAAAATAATACGAAAAAGCTATTGCTGCCATCAAGAATGCTTTGATTTTTGTGCTTTGTTTGCTTTGGTAAAAAGGACTTTCCAAATGTTGTCGTTGACGGGATTAGAACCTGGGTTGCCCTTTTGAGAGTACAGTAGTGTAACCACGGCGCCCAATGCCTTTTGTTGTGGTAGGACTATAGCGAAAGTTATATATGTTGTTAGCTCATGTGGAATTTGAAGAGAAAAACAAAACTTCTAATGAAGTTAATGTTGGACCATATTGACATTGATTCCAACAATATACATGAGCTACCAAGCATTAAGTCAAATCCACTAGTGGACACATGAGTGTCATAGCAATCAACACAGTCAGAGTCAGAAAAAGCATGTAAATCTGGTGGTAGTGATCCCCCCTTGGGATAAAACAATCCAAGTAGCCGGGTACCACTCAAGTAGTGAAAGATGCACTTAACTGCCTGCCAATGCTTAACACCTGGGCCATGCATAAACCTACTCATTTGTGAGATAGGAAACCGAATACCTAGCTGAGTAATGCATGAGTAAATCAAGCATCCAACAACTTCCTGATAGAGAAAATCATCAAATGCATCTCTAGCATCATGAAGACTCAATCCTAAACCTATATCCATAGGAGTGGCATTCGGATTGCAGTCTTCAAGGCCAAAACGTTGCAATAATGTGTCAATATATTTCATTTGACACAAAGCTATTCCACCATCAACTTGCATAATCTGAATGCCCAAATAATGATGCAAATGCCCCCAATTAGACGACTCAAATGAGGCATGCAAATCAGCCTTAAAATCAGCAATATTCTTCTCATGAGGACGAGTGAGCAGCATGCCATCAACATACACAACAATGATCAAAAGCACATCATTTGCACGCTTAACATATAAGGTGCTCTCAGTTGGACTATTCTCAAAACCATGTGTAATCAGACAGGCATGCATCTTTTCATACCAAGAATGTGGTGCTTGCTTTAAACCGTATAATGCCTTCTTTAACATGCACACTTGGTTTTCATGCCCTTTCTGCATAAAGCCATGGGGCTAAAAAACATACACTTCTTCATGCAAGTCACCATTCAAAAATGCAATTTTAATGTCCAACAAGTGTACATTCCAACAATGATGAGCTGCAAGTGCACATATATGCTATGAACAATAGTCATTCGGCATGTAGGTGCAAAGGTCCCGTCAAAATCAATGCCTCTTTCATATGCATAACCCTTTGCAACAAGCCTAGCATTATAACTATCAACTGTTCCATCAGGCTTATGCTTTAGCTTGTATACCCACTTAGTGCCAATGGCCTTCTTGCTAGGAGGCAAGTCGCATAAAGGCCAGGTACCATTTTTCATGATAGCATCATATTCTGATTGCATAGCAGCCATCCAATTTTTGGAATTTTGTGCTTCATAAAATGAAACAGCCTCATTCTCATCACAGGGACTAGATGCAGCCATAGCATATCAATCTGATGCAAAAAGGCACTACGAGAGCCTGAACGAGTACGATATGACAAAGGTGCATCTAATTTGTTATTGTAATAAAGTGATAGGTTGAAGATGGTTGAACCACACACTTGATAGGTAGGAGAGTATCAAATGTAAGGAATTGAACTCACAACCTCTTGGTTAGGAATGTGATGGGCTAACCACTTGCCCCAAAAGCCATGGTTGAGGATTACTTCCTAATCCTTCCTCTTAGGGTGTAGTTCAACCATCTTCTACCTATCAAGCCTGTGGTTCAACCATCTCCAACCTATCACTTTATTACATTCTTCCCCCTTTGGTCAATCATTATCCTCAATGATCTGCTCTTCTATCCCTCTAGCCTCGGTGATCAATCCCTTGAACTCCCTAGGTACCCTTGAATTGATGTCCTCAACCTCGCATAGTTTCTTGAACCTTGTTCGCAACCTTGGTCTCTCGAACCCTTGCTCTCAACCTTGGTGTCTTGAACCTTCTTGTTTGCAACCTTGGTGTCTTGAGCCCTTGTTCTCAACCTCAACCTTGAACCTTGTTCTCACCCATGTTCGGTATCTTGAACACTCAATCAAGTGCCACCCAAGGATTCCCAATGACTTCACACTTGCAAAGGTAGCTCATTGGAAAGCTCGTTCCGAGAGCCTTTCAACGGTATATTACATGCCTCAATCTGACCTAGAGATTGAGAAACACACCCCAATCTCTCTTGGATAGAGTTCCCAAAGTGCCACTTCGCAAATTCCTTCCCTTTCACATGATAGAGTGCCCAAACACCTTTTTTTAGAGGCCATTGGGTCATTCCACCTTTCCCAAGCCTACTTCCTAGGCTCTGGTACCAATGTAAGGGATTGAACTCACAGCCTCTTGGTTAGGAATGTGATGGGCTAACCACTTGCCCCAAAAGCCATGGTTGAGGATTACTTCCTAATCCTCCCTCTTATGGTGTAGTTCAACCATCTCCTACCTATCAAGTGTGTGGTTCAACCATCTCCAACCTATCACTTTATTACAGTTATCACCATCCATTTTCGCATAATTTTTGCCTCCTCAATATCAACTCTCTCATCAACAAGTGCATCATCTAAATCTGCATAAAAAATGGAATGATATGTATCATCACATGAAACCTGTAAAGGTTGAGACATCGCCTCATTAGGAACAACCTTAAGTTGTCCACCTATAAAAAGACGTAGCAAAGTGTCATACATGTCTTTAGAGCTAATTGATGTCTCCTTTACATAAAAGTAATGGCTAAATAGCATCTTGCACAAAAACAACATCACGACTAACCAAAATGTGTTTAGTCTATGGATGGTATAGATGATAGCCTTTGCTTTCAGAATTGTATCTAACAAAAATACATTTCACTGCTTTATCATCCAATTCCTTATGTTGTTGTTCATGCACTAATGCATATGCTAGACAACCAAGAACAGACACATGAGCAATAGATGGCTTGCAACCATGCCAAACCTCATATCGAGTGATAGACTACAATGCTTTAGTGGGAAACCTGTTAAGTACATATGTTGCACACATGAAAACCTCAAGCTAGAAACTATGTGACAATGTCTAACTCTTGACCATACACCTTGGCATCTCCATGATTGACCTGTTCTTTCGTTTAGAAATTCCATTCTATTGAGGTGCATACGACATTGTACACTGATGTTTTATCCCATGCTTAACCAAAAATGCATTAAAGTCAAAAGACATATACCCCCCGATCAGAATGGAGGGTGCCCATTTTACACGCTGACACATTTTTAACCAAAATCAAAAAATGTTTGAAGCACATAAACACTTCGGACTTTGCTTTCAATGGATATACCCATGCATGCCTAGAAAAATCATCAATGAAAGTCACAAAGTAAAGATAGTTCCCAAATGAAGGTGTCTGCATAGGACCACAGATATCACTATGAACAAGCTTCACTTTCTGAGTAGCTCAAACTAAACCATCCTTTGAGAATGATGAACACTGAATTTTGCCAAAAATACATTCACAAACATGTTTACTGGGTGCCTCAAGTTTGGGCAGAGAGGACATCATTTCAGATTTCTGTAGGCATAGCAAACTAGCAAAATTCAGATGACCAAAGCATGCATGCCAAAGCTTTGCATCTGACATAGCCTGAGAATCATGTACTGCACATGCTGAATCATTCACAAATCTTTCATAGTCTATGAGCTTATAGAGCCCACAACATAAAATGCCAGAAGCAATAATGACATCGCCATAAGATCATGAATCGTACATCTATCGTCAACAAACTTCACAACCAAGTCAATCTTGGCTAAAACTAAAATTGATAACAGATTCTTCTTGATCCTTGGCGCAAATAAAGCATCCAAGAATGTAAAAGACGCACCATCAACAATAGTCAGAATGATCTTACCAACTCCCATGATAGGATAAGAGGAGTTGTTGGCACATGTGATAGTATTCCCTGTAGGGGCAAGCTCAAGTGAAGTGAAGAAACTGTGCTGCGAGGTAATATGTTTGGTTGCCCCACTATCAAAGTACCAAACATTTGAGTCTATTGCAGACATATACTGCTCATGAGAAGATGGGTCAAAATGACAAATAGTAGTAAACACCCATTCTTCATTCTACACAAGATTACACTCTATTTTCAGTGTAGAGGCCTCTGCAACAACCATTTCAACCTCTTTCTTCTTTCCCTCTTTTGCAGCCAGTTTTGGACAATTCTTTACGACATGATCATTTGCTTTACAGTACTTGCAAAACAATTTTTGCTTTTTTGTTTTCTTCTCGTCTCTATCATCCTTCTTTGATTGTGCAAAATTGGCAGATTTCTACTTAGTAGTAGAAGAGCTCCATTTACCTTTGCCCTTCTCACTAGCCAGGAAAGCTTGATCTGTAACACACATAATGGACCTGTTCTGCTTGGACCGATCTTCTTGCAATAGAACAAAGACTAACTCCTCAAATGTCAAGACATTTGGATTGCCTTTCATCATCAAAGGAAGAGTAGAAGCAAAACTCTGGTATGAATCCGGAAGACCATTCAGAATAGTCTGCACAAGTGAACTATTATGCAGTAAAAATCAATTGTTCCTTCAAATCTTTGATCTCTGTAAAAAAACTATCCATGGGATCTCCTTCATTCATGTGCCCACTCTCCAATTGTTTTCAGAGGTAAGCAAGAAGAGCCTCATTCCTTGCCTAGTATAAAGTGGTAAGTGTATTCCAAGCATCCTTAGATGTTCTGCAAGAGCGAATGTGAGGAATTTTGGCACATTTGACAAACAAGGCTATCAATGCATGTGCTTGAGCATCTTTGCCATCTCAATGAATTTTCTCTGCAATAGGTGCAGCAAGAACTGAAGCACAAACAAGAACATGAAGAATATGATCATCTTCAATACCATCTATGTCACCTTCAACAATTGTGTTTGCAGGTGTAATAGCACGTGTTTCAACACCCTACACAATATTCCATAGTCCTTTTGCAACCAATACATGATGCATCATATAAGCCCATAATGGGTAATTGGTACTGTCCAACTTATCCTCAACACCCAACATACAAAATACATAACTGCTTTTAGCCATGGCCACTGACTAAAATACCCCGATGCTAAAAATTGACTGTATCTCAAAAAGTTGAATAGAACTACCATGTCGAGCTTTGTTAAACCTATAACAGTCTCTGAGACACTTATATTAGTGAACCAAAACCTATATATATCTTTGGCACAAAAAGACAAAATTGCCTATATAACCATTGCAATAGTCCATTTGAATGCCAAAATGAGCTCAAATCACGATTTTGGCACAACATATTGAAGTTGTTTTGATCTCCTAATCACCCTGAGTATGCTCACCAAATTTTTTACGATTCTAAGGCTATGATCGAAGAGGTGTTGACGATGCCCTAGATGAAGCGACGACCTACTGTGATACCAATTGTTGGAATTTGAGGTCTGCGGAAGCACGCGAATAGCACAAGGAAGAGGAAGAAGAAACTTGGAGAACAACACACAATATTGAATGTATTACCACTAGAATGTACAAACATAAGTAACCTGTTAGGGCAATACATGTATATACGAGCCCAAGGAAAAAAAAAACTCCTAAAGAGGGAAAAAAGTGCCCCGATAGTCCTAGTGTGTTCACACACATGACTATCTAAATATATCAACACTCACTTGGTTATCAAATTTTATTTTATTTTTGTTGTATCCCCATCAAATTAATTATTTTGTCTTAACATGCAAAATCCCTAAATGATATGACCTCAATTAATAGTGCTCCATGTCCAACCCTAAGCATCATAGGGTGCTCAAACTCTCTGAGAATCCATACTATCAGACACATGATATATTTTAATCTCTAAAGAAAGTTGATTGCAAAAAAAATTAAGCTTACCTAATGAGGAAATCTTGTTGAACGAGTTGTAAGTAATTTCATGATTCAATTGAATTCGCAAAGAGGCATCTAGATTCAACGGTCCAAAAGCAATACATAGATAAGCTAGCCACATTGGCCCAGGTATGTCCAATAGCCCACAAGGTTGAACACACAACCTCCACCTCAAGAGAGCAGTACACAACCAACTCACGTACGAGTTCTAAATGTGCTCCCTTCCTTTTTGTATTATTGCAATATATATATATATATATATATTTTAATTTATTTACTAAATAAATAAATATATATATATATATATATATATTCCTTTTTGTATTATTGCAATATTTATTTATTTATTTATTTATTTATTTATTTATTTCAATTGCAGGTGTGCTCAATAAAGGCTTATCCACTCACCAAAGTGCTCCTCATATGGTTGCTAACTATTCAAGCATTTTTTATATGAGAAGAACCACCAAATTTATCCCAATGATGTTTTTTCTAACTTTTATTGTGACACAAACTTTGTTTTTTTTTAATCGCTAATTCTAAGCAAACTTATTATCCAAGTATGCTTTCAAACTTTCACTTTTCAATAACCACTTCTTAAGTCTCATTGCTCTATGTAATTCGTTGTACCCACTTTGGAGCAGGAGCAAGGGAGGGAGAGGGGGTCCAAAGCAGAATAATGCTAATATACCTTGTACATGTCATGATCATGCTGTTTATCAATTAAAAACCGAGGTTTCTCAAAATCCTCTACCTCTTGGTTTATAGACTAAAATGGTTGGAGATTATCCATTTCCAACTTGTGATCGTCCTCTAGTACAAACATGTAATATAGGAAGATATGGAGGATGGCATAGAGGACCACTTCCTTTAGATGGAGAGGTTTTTAACTTTTGGGGTAACTGCTATATGATTGCTCCCTCCACTATCATTAGTGTTGGTCATGGTCTCTTTATTGTAGAGGATTTTTATGTGCCTCCAAACTCTAAAGTCAATCTTATGTCATTTTCTGGTCCTATATATAGATGGGGAGATTGGCATTGACTTACACATTATGTTCAAAGCATGAGCACTTATGGATTATGCCTGAATGTAGCTTCTCTTTCTAGTAGAGGGATTACACATGCAAAAAATGAAAGATTATATATTGGTGGAAGACCTTATATGCATGGAAATATAGCACGTTTAATAAATAGTAGTTGAGGATATAATAGTTCAATGACTAATTGCACATCTGAGGAGCGTGAAAATAGTCATGAATCACCATACATGAGTAGAGATATAACAAGATACATAGTTGTCAATGCTATTACTTCATAACATGTTGGTGATGAATCATTAGTGAATTATGGATGGTGTAGACCTCTAAGAGCACCTTTTATCTAGAAAGCAATGAAATTTTTTTGTCCACCTATCCTGTGTTCGATGAAAACTCTAATGAATTGAAACTCTTTTCAAATTAATTTACATATTTAAATTTGTGTTTTAAGTTTATTTTTCATTCATTTATAGAATACTAATGATTTTTATTCATGTATATAGATGTCAGTGTATGATATTGATGACCTTCCACCACACCATTCAGAGTTTCCAGTAAGACCTCATTTATCAAAAGCATGAGGAGGCTACACAAAAGTGATCTTGTAGAATATGTGAGATTGGAAGAACTATATTCAAAAGAAGATTAAGTACAAGATTTTTGTTATGATGATGATGATGATGGCATGATAGATTTTATTGAGGATTGGTATCAAAATGACAACAAAAACATTGATATTTCTAAAAATGAGAAATATCTTTGTGAAGAGTGTCTAAAGCATATATATGAAGTTGTTTGACATGACTACATGCAAGCTTACTTATTCTCAATCTTCAAAATCATTTTGGATGGAGTAATGTATCTGTTTTGACACTATTAAGGTATATTTTTTATTTTTCTATCTATTTATATATATACACAAATACACGTACACATATAAATATATACATACACACATATACATACATATACACATGCATGCATACACACACACACATACACATACATACAATGCTATGAAAGTAAGGCCAAAGTGATAAAAGCTAAGGTGAGAACAAGAACTTGCATCGAATGAACACTTTCTATTTGTGCATCCTATAGATGAAAATATAGGGAAAACCAACATAAGCTTAAATTTTCTAGGATAAAAACTCCAACACACAAAGGAAAAAATTGAAAGGCACTGTAAGAATAGAATAGTGTGGCCTTTCCTCATAAGAAGCATTGCATTGCTCCTTGGATTGCTCCATTTTCAAACTTTTGACAACCAGGTCCATTATTTCCTCAACTTAGGATCCTAAAGCAAATAATAGAAGAGGATGTGGGTGAATTAATGAGAGAGTGAGTGGAGAGAAACAAGCAAAACAGAGGAGTGAAAGATGGTGAAGTATGACACACTTCAAATGATAATGAGGGTTGGAAGAAATAGAGATATAGATGAGAAAAACAATCAAAAGATGTAACAGAGAACTTATCTATGATAAGACACATGTTTTGTTGTTTGAATACATTCTTGGAACTCTACCTCAAGGATCTGGGTAGTAGGGATGGAGGATGGTGACTTCTCTAGCAATGCCTAAACAACTTTGATCATGTTCTACACATGTATAAAGTTCCTTTTTCTAAGTCCCCTCTTGGATAGCATTTTTAATGTTGCTCTAGGCTTGGTCTTGCTAATATCCTCAAATGATATGCCTTTAGAATCATGTATAACTCTTCACTCTTAGGATCTACTAGAATAGATTATTCTTTCTACGTGGAGTATTGTATGTAGCATTGGAGTTCAAGTTCCTACAGCAAGGGTATCATTGCAGAGCTCTTAAGAAGGAGATTCTACCATCGTGCATCACCAAAATACTTCACCTTCATATTATATGACCATGAGGCAAAGAAGATCCAAGGGAGTAGCAATGTGGTGTCTATGGAGGAGCCACATGTAGTGGAAGAAAAGGAAGGAGTTTTTGCTTTATCATCAAGGGAAGGAGTAATTCACTATGTAGCTAGCCTAGGGGGTTCATCCCTACCTATGGAAAGGAGGAAGCATCATCATCAGATGGTGAGAAAAGATTCTACCAACCTAAAATCACCTAAATAGATTGGTTATCATTGAAATGGGTGGAAAATCTCTATGGTTATAGAAATCCTATGCCACAACTATCGAAGAGAAGGAAGAAGGGCCAAGGATATCAAAAAGAATAGAGGAACAAAGGTGGGCTTCTACTTGCATAGTTAGTATAGGCATCATCATTGAGATTATGAAGGAAGTAATGAAGCAGATAGTTGAAGGTGAAGGACTTGTAGATCTAGCATGGAAGGACGTTATGCAAGAGAATTGTGACATCTTCATGAAGAATGAAGCATGGGAGGTCATTAGCACCAAGTGGGTCTAGTAGGTGAAGGACATGATAGAATGAAGATACATTGGTAGCATAAGGACTTTCACTAGACAAGGGTTTTGGTTTTCAAGAATCCTTTGCTCTATTGACCATTATTTGCATAGTACTAGTGGTAATATCTCAACTGAAGTGCCAAGTTTTCATGATAGACGTCAAATTGACCTCAAGGAGGAGCTACATGTGTCTTAGCCACCAATGTTTGAGGCTCCACATTCAAAGGACATATTATGTAAATTGAAGAAGGCATTCTATGAGATGAAACAAGCCACAAAGAGTATAGACATTGTTAGATCCTTTATAAGCACTTTTTTGAGTGTATCGCCTGCATTCTTCTTGATTGGCATTCTTGTTATCCAACCAAGAAAAATGCAGGAGGTACACTCACAAAAGTGCTTACGAAGGATCGAAGACTTGGCATTGGTTCAAGAAGGTAGTTCACCTTTGGGTGGACATTGAGGGGGGGTGTTAGACATAGTCGATGCTCCACCCTCATGAAGGAGTTAGCATCATGCCAAGAACAAAGTTCACCTTCAACTAGACATTGAGGGGGGTGTTAGATATGATCAATGCCACACCCTCATGTAGAACAACCATTGTTCCATTATACTCTATTTTGTAAGGCCTCTGTTATGAGGAGAAGCCATGTGAGAGTGTTGGAAATTGGTAGGTTCCTGATTTTAGCAGATGAGGTCTAAAGTAGACCATAGATGGATAGCTAGGAAGGCTACTTCTAAGCCATAGTATTTGGGATTGATCCTATGTGAGTATGAACCCAAATCAAAGGCTATAAATGAAAATAGCTTTCTTAACTTGTGGAAGGGTCTATTTGATGTGGGCCATTGGATCTAAACTTGATCCTAAGTGCAGATAAAGCAAGATCAAGGGCTACAAACAAATAGTTGTTGATCCTACATTTCCACCATTGGATTTACTCCATAGATCAACGATGGAGATTATTTTGGCCATGGATCAAGCTACCATTGTTGATATATTTAGGTTGTGATGTGTGTGAACATACGAGGACCGCCGAGGCTTTTTTCCCTCATTAGGAGTTACTTCACCTAGCTTGGAAATATGCCTATTGCCTAAACTGGTTACTTATCTTTGTACATTCTAGTGGTAATACATTCAGTATTGTGTGTCATTCTCCAAGCTTCCTCTTCTTCCTTGTGCTATTTGTGTGCTTTTGCAGACCTCAAACTCCAACAATTGGTATTAGAGTAGGTTGTTGCTTCATCTAGGGCATCGTCAACACCTCTCCAATCAGAGTCTCAGAATCATACGAAATTTGGTGAGCATACTCATGGTGATTAGGAGATCAAAATGGCTTCACTTTGTGGTGTGAAAATCGTGATCTGAGCTCGTTTCGACCTCCAAATGCATTATCATAGTGCTTGTGCAACCTATTTTGCCTTTTTGTGCCAAACATATATACAAGTTTGGTTCGCCAATATAAGCATCTCAAAGTTTTCTACAAGTTTAGCAGAACTTGACAAGGTAGTTTTGTTCAAACTTTTGAGTCACAGTCAATTCTTTGCATCAGGGTATTTCACTTAGTGATCATGGCTGAAAGTAGTGATGTATTCCATATGTTGGCTATTGAGGATAAGTTGGATGGTACGAATTGTCCTTTATGGGCTTATATGATGTGTCATGTATTGGTCGCAAAAGGACTATGGAATATTGTGTGAAGTGTTGAAAAACATCCTATTACACCTGCAAATACAAGTACTAAAGTTTATGTAGATGGCATCGAAGATGGTGATATTCTCCACGGGGTTGAGCACAAGGTACTTATACAGTTCCTCTCATCCTCTTAGAAGGGGGTCCAATTGATGTTCAGCCTTTGAATTGCTTCACTCTGTTCCACATTAGGGCCCTTTCAATAGGAATGCCATAAGCTAAACATCCGTAAATTATTCTTGTAAAAGCGCAACATCCATACAAGACTAATTTACGTGGTCATCTCTTGTGAGCAAAATGTATCTGATCGATGATCCAGTGGGGTAGGTTGATGGTGAGGTTCTGTCTCTCTACAAGTCATAAACTAAACCAAAGTTTCTTAGGTGGCATAGTGAACATATCTTGCACTGGAAATGCAAAACGTTGCATGCACATTCTTAAGTGAACTGCTATGTTCGACATCATGGCCACCATGTCCTTGAGCTTGGTGGGGCTTTGATTCTTCATGTTATTGGGCACCAGGACCTCCTTCTCTATGGGTATATGCATTATGTTACCATTAGTGTCCATGTGAAAGGCCAAATGGCCACCGGACACTTCTTTGTATATGTTCTTTAATAAAACATATAGTGGCCTGGTCAATCACAGACTGTAAGTTCGACTGCATTTGTAAAACCTAAGAATTCTGTCTTCGTGCTCTTTGTGTACTATGTTTTCTGCATATTTTGCAGCTTCTGCGTGGAGTACTGTGTGCGGCCTAAGGAGCTCGGTTTTCTACTCCGAGCATATCGTCGTGGAGCTCTCGAGAAGGAGAGCGCATTGTGGTGCATGCCATTGAAATACTTCACTGGTATCAGAGTAGTTCGAGGCAAAAGCTTTGTTCCTTTTGTGCGAGGGAAGCAAGCACCCCCCCCTCAGGCTTTCTCCAAGGCTTACGACCAAGGCGGCGACCAAGGCATAGACCTTGGCATACCTTGTCATCCGAGTCACCGAAGTCACCGTTGGCTGCACGCAAGGGAGGACCTCAACGATCAAGGAATATAGAGATTCCCGGTACTTCCCGGGAGGTCACCCATCCCAGTATTGTTCCCCCCAGAGCTCGCTTAACCGTGGCAATCTCTTGCCACTAAGCTACACTCTTGTGGTGTTTGAAGAAGGGGAAAGACTAAGGTTGACATTACCTTGAACAAGTTTTGGTCCCTCAAAGCTTCATTTTTGCTTTCAAAGCCTATTTCTGAAGCAATTTTGGGGTGTTTTTGGAGCCATTTTGGAGTACTTTTGCACATAGTTCTCTTCACACAGGTCCAAGAACATCAAGAAGAGTGTTCTTCATACTTCTCAGACAATAAATATCAACCTTTGGGGCTGTCAGCCACACTCGTAAAACTACAGATTTCTAGAGAGGTTTTCAGTTTTGGTGGGAGAAGTCGCTACAAATTTATGCAGGTTTTTAAGCCTAAAACATCAGAGTTGACAGACACTTGCAGGTGTTATTGGCTAGTTTTTGGGCTACGTATTCAGCCTTTTGGTGTCATTTTACTGCATATATTGAGCACATACACACCATGTATGCTTCTGTGGATACCGCTTATGTACGTCCATGTGGTCATTGATATAGTGGTTACGTTCTTTGCATAAAGCCTTTTACGTTTGATAAAGAGGGTTGTGGTGAGGTTTTCTTAACTGAGAGACACCCAGATGTCGGGGTCTCTTCAGTGATGCAGGTGGAAGACTTACCCAGCCTCGCCATAGGAGATGTATAATAGTTGTTCATAGGTGCTTGATAAGCCTAGTTGGCTTCTATTGGGTAACTGATTATATGCAGTGGAGTCAGTGATTCACTATGCAGGTAGACATGTCAGTACTTGCAGTTTTATGATACTTTGACACTGGTCATATGCTAATTTTGCAGAGGATACTCTGGCAAAATTTTTCCACATTTTTGGTCTAGTCAACTATACAGTGGTTGATTTACTCCTTGATACACTTAATTGTTGGTGTTTGGACTCTTCTAGCTCCATTATCATCCTATTCAGTTCTCTTCCATCATGGCCTCAGAGGTCTCAGGCACATCTGGTGGATCAGGGTCTAGTGCTAGTGTTCCGAGGAGGAGCTATAACTTGCAGGGCAAAGATCATTTTGAGATTCAAAAATTTGATGGCACAAACTTTGCTCTATGGAAGAATCAGATTAAAGATGTGCTGATTCAAAGGAGGCAATGGAAGCCAGTAAATGGGATTTGAAAGAAGCCTGCTGACATGGATGAAGATGATTGGGATGAGTTAGATGAAATGGCCAGGTCTACCATTCGCTTACACCTGGCAGATAATGTTTACTTTACAGTATTAGACTGTGACAGTGCAGAGGAGCTTTGGAAGAAGTTATGCAATACATATGAAAAAGAGACGGCATCAAGTAAAGTGTATCTGATGCGAAAATTATATGACCTTCGTATGAAGGACATAGATAGTGTTGCTGCTCATCTAAATGAGTTTGATGCCATATTCTCCCAGTTACAGGCTCAGAAAATGGATATGGACAATGAAATGAAAGCAGTATTGTTGTTATGCACCCTGCCATCATCATGGGATACATTTTGCACAACTATTAGCAACAGTGCACCTGCTGGTAAACTCGTCTATGATGACATATGTGGAGCACTCTTGAGTGAGGAGATTCGTAGAAAATCTATGGTTGGCCCTCAGAGTGGAGATGCATATAATGTTCGTGATTCTTACCAAGGAAAGAATCAGCAACGTGGCAGGACCAAGAATAAGGAAAAGAATGGTCAACGGAATAAGAGTAGAAGTAAATCAAGGAAGAGGGATATCGAATGCCATTATTGTCATAAGAAAGGACACATGAAGAAAGACTGTTATGCATTAAAGAATGCTAAAGGTAAAGGACAGAATGTTGATGGGCATGTTAAACAGTTACCTGCACCATCTACTTCGACTGTGAAGATTGAAGAAATTAATGCTATTTCTGATGATGCTGATGTGTTGACACTTGATAGTACTGTGCCATCTGAGGCACTTATGGCTGATTCTCTTTCCCACACCTGGCTGCTAGATTCTAGAGCTTCTTTCCATGTGACACCACATAGAGAATGGTTCTCTAATTATGCAGCAAAGTCTCTTGGTACCGTGAGACTTGGTGACTCTTACCAGTGTGATGTTGTGGGGATTGGAGATGTGTTTGTGCAGTTCATTGATGGTTCAAAATTTACTATGCATAATGTACGCCATGTACCTCAGTTATCATGCACTTTGATGTCAGTTGGTCAACTTGATGACCTTGGTTACAAGGTGGTCTTCTATGCTCAGTCCTTTCATATATCAAAGGGCAATATGGTTATTGCAAAAGGAAGCAAAGTTGGCTCACTTTATCCTTTATTTGTATCACAGAAAGAACACTTGTTAGTTGTTACTGAACAGCCTATGGCTTGTATTTGGCATGGTCGTTTGGGCCATATATCTCGTAGTGGAATGGAAAATCTTTCTCGTTCTGGCTACTTACCTGTGTTATCTTTCTCTGATTTTTCATTTTGTGAGCATTGTCAATATGGAAAGCAAACCAAAAATGTGCATAAAACGCACATTGACTCTTCAATTCAGCCTTTAGATTTTGCTCATACAGATGTGTTTGGTCCTATGCCCACTAGGTCCTTAGGTGGTTCTCTTTACTTTGTCACTTTCATAGATGATGCTACTAGAAAAGTCTGGGTATATCCTATCAAATCAAAGGATGATGTATTCCCTACTTTCAGAAAATGGCTTGCTTCAATTGAGACTGAAAAAGGAACTAAGCTTAAGGCTTTACGTTCAGATAATGGGGGTGAGTATACCTCACATGAATTCAGCCTTTTCTGTCAGTCTAGAGGGATTCGTAGAGAGTTTACAGCTCCTTATACCCCAGTACAGAATGGTGTAGCTGAGAGGATGAATAGAACTATTCAAGATAGAGTAGTCTCTATGTTGCATCATGCAAACCTCTCACAAGGTTTTTGGGCAGAAGCAGTATTGACTGCAGTTCATGTGATTAACCTTTCACCTAGTACTGCCAAAGGTCTGAAAGTGGCACAAGAGTTATGGACATGGAAACCACCATATTATGATCATCTTTGAGTTTTTGGGTGTGAAGCATATGTTCATATACCCAAGAATCTTAGACAAAAGTTGGACCATAAGTCAAAGAAATGCATTTTCCTTGGATATGGTCGAGAAGGACAATTTGGATAACGCTTATGGGATCTTGAAACACGGTCAGTGATCAGAAGTAGTGATGTCATTTTTAATGAGTCTAAGATGCATAAACAGTCCATTAAGGAGGTTGAAGTGAGAAGAGTGGTGTTTGAGGATACTAGTCCTCCGGTTAGCATGCATAAAAATGCTGCACATAGGGATGTTCAAGAGAATGTCCATTCAGATCAGTCTGCACATGTTCCTGTTCAGCAACCATTGAGACGTACTGCACGTGTCTCACATCCACCTGATAGATATGTTCCAGGTTTAGATTTTGTTATGCTAACAGATGTTGGTGAGCCTTCTTGCTACAAAGAGGCTATGCAGACAGAGGATCATGTCAAGTGGGAGCGTGCGATGAAGAGTGAGTGGGATTCTATTCACAAGAATGGTACTTGGAACTTAGTACATTTGCCAAAGGGCAGGAAAGCTTTACCATGTAAATGGGTATATAACATGAAATTCACATCAGATAGTGCTTCTCCAAAATATAAAGCACAACTTGTTGCAAAGGGTTTTAAGCAACAACATGGTGTTGATTTTGAGGAAATCTTCTCTCCAGTGGTCAAGATGACTACTTTGCGCATGTTGCTTGGATTCGTTGCAATGGAGGACTTAGAGCTAGTCCAAATGGATGTGAAAATAGCTTTCTTGCATGGAGATCTTATAGATGAGATCTATATGGAACAACCAGAAGGTTATGTAGTTCGTGGCAAGGAAAGTCTACTTTGTAAGCTCAAGAAGAGCTTGTATGGACTTAAACAGTCTCCTAGACAATGGTACCAAAAGTTTGATGCTTTTATGAAGTCACAAGGCTATTATCGGAGCAATGAGGATCATTGTCTCTTCACAAAGAGATGCTCTGATGGCAGCTTGATATGCTTGATACTTTACGTTGACGATATGTTGATTGTTGGGAAGTCCTCTTATGATTTGTCAATTCTCAAAAAGAAGTTGAGTCAAACATTTGATATGAAGGATTTGGGGGATGCCAAACATATTCTTGGCATGCGTATTACTCGTGATAGGAGTAAAAGATGCATATACTTGTCTCAAAGTGAGTACATATCCAAAGTACTTCACTGGTTCAATATGCAGGGTGGAAAGGCATTGAGTACAACTTTACCCACACATGTGAAATTGAGCAAGGATGACTGCCCCGAATCAGATGAGGAAAAGGAATTCATGACCAAAATTCCTTATCAGTCTGTTGTTGGTAGTCTCATGTACGCTATGGTAGCTACGAGACCAGACATTGCATTTGCAGTGGGAGTTGTGAGCAGATATATGTCTAATCCTGGCAAGAAACATTGGGAAGCGGTCAAGATGATTTTGAGATATCTGAGTGGCACTAAGGACAAGTGTCTATGCTTAGGTAGAGGGAAAGCATCCATTATTGGTTACACAGATTCTGACTATGCTGGTTGTGTAGACAATCGTAAGTCTACATCAGGGTATATTTTTCATTTTGCTGGAGGTGCTATCTCTTGGAGATCTCGGCTTCAAGAATGTACAACTGTTTCCACCACAGAAGCAGAGTATGTTGCAGCAAGTGAGGCATGTAAGGAAGCATTGTGGCTTTCTCATCTTGCTTGTGATATGGGTTTACCTCAGCATGTACCTCGCTTGCTCAGTGATAGTCAGAGTGCCATTGCTTTGGCTAAGAATCCGGTCTATCATGCAAAGACCAAGCACATTGAGGTGAGGTATCACTTCATTAGAGATTGCTTAGCCACTGAGAGCATTATTCTTGAGAAGGTTCACACTCGAGATAATGTTGTAGATGCTTTGACTAAAGCTCTACCACAGGATAGCTTTCGACACTGTTGTCACTTGATGGGGGTTACTTGATTCTTGATCTTACGCAGTCACTTGTATACTATGTAACATGCCCATCAGGTGGGAGGTATAGTGTGCATACTTACACTCAGGTATTCTTTATCATTCTTTATTTTTTCTCCCATAGTTACTCTAGCCATATTGGCCTTCAGTGGGACATTGTTACCGTTAGTGTCCATGTGAAAGGCCAAATGGCCACCGGACACTTCTTTGTATATGTTCTTTAATAAAACATATAGTGGCCTGGTCAGTCACAGACTGTAAGTTTGACCACATTTGTAAAACCTAAGAAGTATGTCTTCGTGCTCTCTGTGTACTGTGTTTTCTACGTATTTTGCAGCTTCTGCACGGAGTACTGTGTGCGGCCTAAGGAGCTCGGTTTTCTACTCCGAGCATATCGTCGTGGAGCTCTCGAGAAGGAGAGCTCATTGTGGTGCACGCCATCAAAATACTTCACATTCCTCGCATATCCAGGGCCTCTTGCACTAAGTTGTTGGTTAACTTGAACCTCTTCAACTCATTTCCCTTTGTTAGAGAAGGGAGCATAAATGTGCTTGTACCTTTGGGGTGCTTGCTCAGAGTCAAGGTGTTGATAAGATAGTAGCATCTCATGAAATCCGGCTTTGGAAGTTGAGCACCAAAGTATGTGTCCAATCTTGATTTCTCCCATACAGGGTGTAGTGCTTCTGCATTTTGTAACTTTTCAAATTCCCTCGTAATGAAATGGTACTTGCCTTGCTTTCCATTGAATTCCAACTTTGACTCTGATCCTTCCCCCAAGGGTCCTTCAACTTCACTAAACCATGGGAAGCTTTACCAACCATGATATTGCTTATCTACTAAAAGAAGAAAGCCACATTAGCATTGCATACGAAACAAGATAATTATGTGTTCCCTCTACAACACTAACATGCAACCGATGTGGTTAGGGAGTCAGTGAGTGAGATGTTTTGCTTGACTATGAGTGTTAGTTAGTAAGTTAGTGGTTTGTCCCTAGATGCATACTTGATTGTGCAATGTACTCAAATGCATCTATGTCTATGCACAATACTTTACATGGTGGATCTCCAAACTTTTTTCATGTGATTATAACTTTCGAGTGAGATGACCTTTACTTGTTTCTGACATATGACTGCTTGGATTAGAGACTTTTTGGGTACCCATTTCTAGAGAGTCCTAGGTGTGATTTCATGTGTGGAGGCATTGATTACAGATATGTACCCTACAGTGTATGAGGTGAGTGATTATGAGTGTTGATTTAAGCTTGTGAGCTTATGTGAAGCTACTTGAGCATGTAGGTAGGTCTTGGGCACCCAGATTTGTCTAGTATTGGGGTCAACCTTCATTGACCGCTTTGGGACCCAAATAGAAATGGTCCATTTTGGGAGATTCCTAGAATACTCGCTCTTTGTAGTCCTTGCCCAAGTAGATGGTTTCGTGCATTGTTGGGGTACTGTCACTCGAGCAGGGGGTTGTTCGCCCTTGTGTATCCAAATCTGCTTCACATTTTGAGTCCTCTTGCTTTGCGTTCTCCATTGACTATGAGCATAGATTTTCTGCTTCCTCTAATTTCGGTACTCCGTTGGTTGCTTCTTTGTCTCAATCACTTTTGGAAAGAAGGGAGTTCCATCCGATCCTTGGCTTCTTTGTTGAGAACATCATCCTTTTGCATCACAGAGTTTTGGACAAGAACAACATCTTTATCTTCATGTGTACTCCTAGAAGGACCAGGAGTTGGTGCCTTTCCTAGTTCCTTGAGTGCTCTATTTTCTAACTCAATGGCAATGTGATTTTGGTTTACCCAGACATGAAGAAGTCCACTTCTGAGGTTCAGGTTGACTACATAATTGTAGATCCGGTCTTGATACAAGACAAGAGGCTCAGTGAGATCTTCGTCTTGACATACTAGCACCTTAACTATGATAAGAACATCTTGAATGTAGATGGGAAGCTCCACCTCGCCCATGCAAGGGGTTTCCACACCTCCCAATTCTATGAGATATGCTTCTATAGGATTGACACTTAATTGCAATTCTTGAGAGTAAGAAAGTCTAATAGCACTAGTGGTTGCACCCGAGTCAATCAATGCTTTCAGAATCTTTGCACTCTCTCTTTGTCCTACCTCTAGGGTCATAAAAGGTTCTCGATCAACTATTCTATGGGAGTGTATGCCTGATGCTTCACACATGGCCATATGGTATCTTGGAGCTTCATAGGCATATGACCTAGACTCATCTATACCTTTTCTTCTCAATTTCATTCGTCGAATGCATTCCAAATCTTCTCCATGTGCTTCTTCTTGAATTCGTGTTTCTTCTTCTTTACATCTTTTGCAGTACTGAGTCGGTTGAGCATTTCCTCTGTGATGGGTTATTGATATAGTTTGACTCTACATCCCTTGATATAACTAGGCAGGATGTCGCCTTCTAGAGTGGTTAATTGGACTGCTCCACTAGTTGAGATTCTATTGATGATCATAGGTCCATAGCCATGCTTCTCCAACTTTTGTGCATGTTGCTTTAGGGTGTATACTAGGACTAAATCTCTAGCTTTCAAGCCTTTATCCTTCACATGGGCATCAAAATATGCCTTTTGTCTTTTCTTGGCTGCATAAATTCCTGTTGTTGCTCTCAATCTTGTTTCACCTAAGCGTTCCAGATCAAAGATTCTAGTTGAGAGCTCATGGCCGGTCCATTGATGCTCTTGTGCTACTTTCAATGTAGGTATCAAGAAATCTAATGGTAGCACTGCATTTTGGCCAAACACCATCTGAAAGGGTGTGGCTTTGAGTACTGTTTTATAGGCAACTTGATATGCCCAAACAACATGATGTAGTTGTTTGTCCCAATCAGAGCGTTTATTATTCATCAATCTGTTAATACATTGCATAGGATCTTGTTTGTGCTTTTGGTCTGGCCATTGGGTTGTGGGTGATATGGAGCCAACTTCTTGTGAACCACCATGAATTCTTGTAACAAATATTCAATGACCTCATTCAAGAAGTGTGTGCCACGATCACTCACCGATTCTATCGGCAATCCATATCTCGTGAACACATTCTCAAATAAGAACTTAGATGTCGTTTGAGATTCATTCTTCATTGTGGCCTTCACCTCTACCCATTTAGTCAGATAGTCGATAGCCACTATGATATACTCAGCATTTAAACTCTTGGCTAGGGGATTAATAGGACTGACAAAGTCTATTCCCCACTTAGAGAATGCACATACATCCATCATAGGTTTCAATTGCATCTCATCCTTACGTATCGGATACTGAGTTCTTTGGCACACATCACATCTCTTAACATAGGTATGCGCATCCATGTGAAGAGTGTGCCACCATAGTCTTGCAAATAGGATGGCTTTGATTATCTTATCGGGGCCAAAATGTCCTCCTGCAACACCTTGGTGTGCAGTCTCTAAGATCTTGAGATATTCACTCTCATGGACACACAACCTCGGGTATCTATCTTTTCCTCATTTGTATAGAGTACCACCTATGAGTGTGTAATCTAGTGCTTCCTGTTCTAAACTTTATTGTCTAGCCAATGTCATTTCCTGAGGGAATGTTTTCATCCTCAAAAAATTTACCAATGGTTCACTCCAATCTAGTACTAATGACACTTGATATAGCATAGCATGTTCCATAGGTGGTCTAATAGTACAGCTTGGGCATTCCTTGCACAACTTATGGACATCTTCTTCCATGGTTGGCTAATATACCCCTAACCTTTGTAGAGTCTATAGGGTTCTATGTTTGGAGTAATGTTGTTGAAGTGCACCTACATGTGCTATTTTCAACCACTTTGCATGCTCATCCTCATCTACACAACAAGCTAGTCTTGATCAATGTGTTTATACATGCTGCCTGTCGTGATGTGGTATTTTTGAGATCGGACTACCTCCTTGTCTTTTGTTCTCTATACAGGATGTTTGGGTCCAAATGGTAGAATTGGCACTATACTTTTAGACCAATCAGGGACTACTTCTAGATTGAACAAGTAGGCATCAGGAAGGTCATCTAATACTCCTTGAGGGGACTCTCCTGAAGTGAGTCGAGAAAGGTGATCTGCCCTAAGGTGATTTCTACCTTTCCTAACCACAACTTCAAAGTCATATTCCATTAGTAAGAGGAACAATCTTACTAATTAGCCAGTGTTGCATGGCTTGTTTACTAGATATAGTAATGATTGATGGTTTATGAAGAATTTAAACTTATTTGCAAGCAAATAATGTCTAAACTTTTAAAATGCATAGACCATGCCTAATCCTTCTCTTTCAGTTGTGGTATAATTTCATTCAGCTGCATTCAATTGTCTATTGGCATAAGCAATAGGAAGATCCATATTACCTTCGCTAGTAGGTTGTGCAAGTACACACCCAATTGCATAATTGAACGCATCTATGTGAACATGAAATGGTTTGTTCCAATCTAGTGTAGTCAAGATTGGTGTTGAACATAGTCGTCTCTTAAGCTCATTAAAGGAGCTTTCACATTCTTTGGTCCACTCAAAGTTAGTCAAGAGGGAGTATAAAGGCTTTGCAATGATGGCATACATGTGAATGAAATGTCTATAATTCCACAATGCCCCATGAAGGCTTGTACTTCCTTGACATTCTTTGGCCTAGGTAACTCTGCAATAGCTCTAACTTTCTCCTCATCTATGGATATGCCATTCTTTGACACTGTATCCTAGAATTTTGCCTTGTCTGACCATAAAAACACACTTTTTTGGGCTCAGACAGACCTGATATTCTCTACATTTGTCAAAAATTTGTCTTAGCTCAGGTATATGTGTTTTTCTAATGTTGGAATTGTAGAGAGTATACACACGGAAGCAAAATGAAAAGTAAAGTACTCTCACAAAACAAAGAATGTGTGAGACACAAAATGAGTAGACCATGAAATGGGTAAACTCATGTGGATTAGAAATGAGCTTGCCAAGAGCATGGAGTAGGCTCCTCAAGCTTCTAACCAAGTACAAATGAGGGGAGAGGCCCTCCTTATATACATTTGGGAGGGGCTCTCAAAAGTACATCATATGTGGGGTAAAAGGAGAATGAATACAACTGGTAGAAGCACATGGCAAGGTACCCAAATACAAACGAAATACAATATAAAATGGAAATAGACTAGAAATGGAGTGCCTCCTGGATACAAAA
This sequence comes from Ceratopteris richardii, assembly GCA_020310875.1. Taxonomy (NCBI): domain Eukaryota; kingdom Viridiplantae; phylum Streptophyta; class Polypodiopsida; order Polypodiales; family Pteridaceae; genus Ceratopteris; species Ceratopteris richardii. Next base: position 56,977,441 of record CM035430.1, on the reverse strand, counting down.
TGGAGATGCACTCATGCGGATACAAATGTAGATGAAGTATGAGCAATCATGTCGTCAACACCCCCTCTGCAATTCCATTTTGGAGTGGTTAAATGTTGTAGAGGTCCACCAAGCGTTGAAGCGGAATCAGAGGTAGAGCCTTTGTGAACATGTTCGCCAGGTTCTCCTGAGAGGTACACTACTCTAGAGTAATCTCCTGAGATATGAGCTTCTCACGGATGAAGTGGTATTAGATCTCGATGTGCTTCGTCCAAGCGTGGAACACTGGATTCTTGGCAATGACCAAGGTTGATTGGTTGTCCATGCGAATACATGTCAGAGTATCCTGCAAAACACAAATGTCAGATAATAAACGTCGAAGCCAGATGGCCTCACATGCTGCAAAGCTCGATGCTCGATACTCGGCCTCGGTAGATGATAGAGCAACTGTAGGCTGCTTCTTACTTGCCCAAGAGATAGGTCCGAAGCCAAGCAAGAATATATACCCAGAAGTAGACCGTCGAGAATTAGGATCACCAGCCCAATCAGAATCTGAATATTCGGCAAATTCGATGCCCCTTCTATACCAAAGACCATGATGTTGGGTGAGGGAAAGGTATCGAAGTAGTCTCTGAGGAGCATTCTAATGAGTCTGACGAGGCAGATGTGCAAACTGACTGAGTATACCAACTACATAAGCAATATCTGGTCTAGTGTTGGCAAGATAGAGTAATGAGCCAACAAGCTGTCGATAGGTATGCACATCCACAAGTGATGATGAGTCCTCCAGTGTAAGCTTGATGTTTGGATCAAGTGGTGTAGAAACTGAGCGACACTGGTCCATGTTATATCTAGAAAGTAGATCAGAGCAGTACTTCTTCTATGATAGGAATATACCTTCTTTTGTTTGCCAAACTTCCATACCCAAGAAGTAGTGAAGTAATCCAAGATCTGTCATAGAGTACTCAAGATGAAGCTGTGTGATGATAAATTGGATGCGTTCTTTGTCTAAGCCTATCAAGATCGAGTCATCTACATAGAGAATGATGATGGCTACTAAAGACTCCTTTTGATAGATATAGAGATTAGCATCAGCATTGCTTCTGTGAAATCCCTTGTCTTCAAAGAACTTGTGAATCTTTTCATGTGAAGCCCTGGGAGCTTGCTTGAGTCCATAAAGTGCTTTGTGGAATTTGTATACTTGATCTTCTTTTTCTTTGATCTTGAAGCCTTCATGTTGTTCAACATATACTTCTTCTTGAAGATCTCCATTGAGGAATGCACTTTTGACGTCCAACTGGTAAATGGGCCGCTTAAATTGAGCACTTAGTGCTAAGATGATTCTTATGGTTGTGAATCTTGCAATAGGAGCAAAGGTTTCTTCATAGTCAATGCCACGTTGTTGCTTGTATCCCTTAGCGACTAATCTTGCCTTATATTTATCTAGAGTGCCATCAGACTTGTATTTGACTTTGTATATCCACTTGACTCCTATGACTTGATGGTTGGTTGGTACTAATGTCCAAGTCTTGTTCTTTGCTATTGCATCCAGTTCCTCTTTCATAGCTACTTCCCACTCTGGTTGGCCTTGAGCTTCTTTGTAGTTGGAAGGCTCTGGAATTTGCTGAATTTGGTGCATTAGAGCATAATTAACATAATGACTTTGCTTGCATTGTCTCTTATCAAGTAGCCTTTGAGATCGGCATGGTTGTTGTGAAGTACTGGCTTCTAAGTTGAAGTTTGGAAATACTGAGTCCCCCTCTAAAGTGTAGATAGGTGGACTAAGACTTCTACTTGAATCTTTTCTTGAGTATGTGGAAGCTTCATTGAAGATCACATCCTTCGAAATGGTGATGGAGTGGTTTTCCATATCATATAGACGGTATGCCTTTGATTGGTCACTATACCCTATGAATATGTGTTTCTTGGACTTTGATTGTAACTTGTTTCTATCTTCTTTTGGTACATGGACAAAAGCTTCACTACCAAAGAATCGAAAGTAATTCACATTTGGTTTTCTTCCATAGTATGCTTTGAAGGGTGTTTTGTTGTGTAATGCACTTGTAAATCCTCGATTAAGAATGTGAATGGCACTATGCACGGCTTTTGCCCAGAACTTGTAGGGTAGATCCTTGTGATGAAGCATAGTTCTTACCATTTCCATCACACTGCATATCTTTCTTTCAGCTACTCCATTCTGGGATGGAGTATGAGGCTGAGTGACTTGTCTTTTGATCCCTTTCTAGTTGAGAAAGTTATCAAAGTCATGATTGATAAACTCACCACCTCCATCTGACACTCATGCGGGGAGCTAGACGTAACTAGGGCATTGGCTTCTGTGGAGATGGTGTTCCTCACTAGAGGAGTGGGATCTATGTCGGGATCCTTTGGATGCTTGCCTAGACGTAGAAGCCTTCGATGATTGTTTCTTTTTATAGCAAAACTTTTCTAAGTTTCCTGATTTTCCACAAAAATTACAGGTGAACTTCTTCAATGAATTATGCGATCCTTGCTTAGATCCATTGCTAGCATGATGACTTGTGATTTTGCCCTTATTGAATGGCCCTTTGGCCTCATGGCAGACTCTTGGGAGGAAGTCAATTTGGCTTGCGAGTTGTGAAGGAGCAATAGTCGACGAACCTCTTCCCAAGTTAAGACTTGGCCACGATTATACAAAGTTGTGACAAATGTCTCGTACGTCTTGGGTAACTTGTTAAGAAGCCTAATGGCCATGTCTTCACTAGAAATCTGCCTACCACATAGTGCTAATTTACGCTGGTAGTCCTCAAATTGGGCTATGACCTTGGTAATTGTGTCGTGTGTCCGAATGGTCAAATTATGCCTCTAATGCATATATTTTCGAAGGGGTTTCGTCTTCATACAAAGCGGCTAACGTATCCCAAGCATCCTTGGACGTCTTGCAGGCCATGATATGTCCTTTTGTAAGTTCGTCGCAGGCAAGTAACAACTTACCTAAAGCTTGTTTGTCCTTGACATTCCACACATGCCAATTGTCTAAGTTGGTATCGCTATTGGGTTCGGGGTCCGACCCGTCTACTACCTCATGAAGAAGATTCGTGTAGAGATATGCGCGCATGACATCTTTCCATAGATTGTAATTTTGTCCATTGAGGCGTTCATCCTTAAGCATAAAAATAGGGGTGAAAGAGGGTAAGAAGTTAGCCATAGATAATGAGCTACCTTCACCTTTGGTCATTACAAATCTTTGAGGATAAAGTGTTTAGAAACACTATTAAAGACACTTGCCGAAAATACTGCTTCAAAATAATTGCAAAGCTTGAAATGAACAACTGGACACCACACTAAAAATTCTTGGGGAGGGGGGGCTTAGAGTAGCCCACACTTGTACAACACCAAGATAAGTCGACGTGAGAGGAGGGCTTAGAGTAGCCCATTGCACATCACACGAGCCTTAGAGTAGGCTTAGAAACTTGGAGAGAGCTTGTGTGTGGGCTTAGATTAGCCTCCAACCCACACACACACACACAAAAGATTCTTCTTCTTATATTCTTGATGTACAAAGATGGGGCACTTAGTGCCAAAGTGTCCAAATTGTGTTTTGGAGGAAAAAAATATGATCCTTGGTCAAGTGTATGATTACAAAGGTATCTTAATGAGTCCTAAATATGACTTAAAAAGGGTCCATCAAAATTGGATGAAGGGTCATAAATTTGCCATCGTGAGCATTGATAAGTTTTTATGGCTTTAGAGTGGTTTTGATGAGAGAGCCAGAAAATGATAAGTTAAATGTTTAAGTGTGGGTTATACTTAAAAACGATGGTCAAAAAAACCTTATGAGTATATGCGCTGTCATTCGTTGCTCGCTTGATATGCGCCAGAGAGCTTCATGTGGCTTGTGCCAGACATCTTCGAAATATGGCGCAACTGCTGACATCATAAGATCAAATGAATAGACTATCTAAGGGGCGAGTTTATAGAGCCCCCTTCAAAATTGAACTGTAACACTAAATGGGGGCTGCCTCTATGCGTCAAGCTGAGAAAGGATAGGTTGATCGGCGGGCTGTGGTTCCTGAGATGCTACTTGCCGCTAAATCCAATGAGCGACAACATTGCTCTTCATGTGGTACACAAAACCTAGCCAGAAATCCTTCATCAGAATTCGGTTCTGGAAAGATCGCTTGGCGCACGCACCGACCTCGTGTGGCACAGACAACCTTGCGCTCTTTCTCTTTCTCACATAGCCGATTGCATCCTTGACACAATAGTGCTTCAACGAGTTGTATTCCATAGTGTTACGCTCGATAGGAGTGAAGTGTAACTATTTCGTGCTCTGGCCCCCTCTGTGGCTTTCTTTTTGGATTCGCTCGAGTGCATGTCTGAAGAGAATTGCCCGAGTGCATGTCTGAAGAGAATTGCCCGAGTGCATGTCTGAAGAGAATCGCCCGAGTGCTATGGATCTCTCTCTCTCTCTAATGAACAGTCGCTTCTGCACCTGTCACCTATCATCGCTCTATGAGCAAGAACCAAATAAGTTGATTCAAGCCTTAGGCCAGATAAAAAGGCTGAGGATGCACAAGGGCATTCAGTCCTTAAAATCCACAAAGGATAATGAGACTAATAATGTTGTCTCTAATGACTTTGTGGATTTTAAGGACTGAATGCCCCTGTGCTCTGTTGTGCTCTGTTGTGTGATCACCTCTCTATTCCTCGTCCACCAGCACCTTCCTTGAGTTGCAATGTTTCTACTTCTGTTGCTCTAGGGCTCCATTTGGGATCAAGCCACTTTGATGAAGGTGTCCTTCTTTGTCGCTTTCTATTGAAGGAGCATGAAGCAGCTGCATGATGCTCTCAGGTGTGAGCATCCGAGTAGGAGTCGATGCTTCGCAATCATTAATTGTCCATGTCGCAGACTGTTGTCTCGGATTGTCCACGCAGATTGTTACAGAGATAAGACTGATAGATGATTACAGAGATGATGTGTGAAATTGGAAGGTAGGCAAAGACAACAGAGATCTTCTTCTTGCAAGATGTACGAAAGACCAAATGATAATTCCTATATATATCTCAGATGCTAACGAAGGTAGCTGATTCACAAGCTAGGACAGCATTGTATCCACAAACAATAATTGATGAAAATATATGTCTTAAGGCTCTCGCACAGCATGAAGTGAACGAGTGTTTATAAACACTAGTAAACATGAGATTCACGATGCATAGTAGGAAAGGGTTACTTCAACTTGATGATAAAAACAATAGGCACGACCAATTGTCCTTACAAAGAGGGTGGGAGGAAAGGGAAAATGGGGTTAAAGGGGTACAAAATGAGGAAGAAAAGGTGGGAGGGTGGGCAAATGGGCAAAATGAGGCCCAATAATTGATGGCCGAAGACTTCCCCAATGAAGAGAAAGCACACCACCAAAGCAAAAGCACCACCACCACCAAAATCACCACCAAGACCTTCACCTAGCGCTCTGATACCATGTAGAGAGTACACACGTGGAAGCAAAATGAAAAGTAAAGTACTCTCACAAAACAAAGGAACACAAAATGAGTAGACCATGAAATGGGGAAACTCATGTGGATTAGAAATGAGCTTGCCAAGAGCATGGAGTAGGCTCCTCAATCTTCTAACCAAGTACAAATAAGGGGAGAGGCCCTCCTTATATAGATTTGGGAGGGGCTCTCAAAAGTACATCATATGTGGGATAAGTCTCCTGAAAGGAGAATGAATACAATTGGTAGAAGCACATGGCAAGGTACCCAAATACAAAGGAAATGCAATATAAAATGGAAATAGACTAGAAATGGAGTGCCTCCTGGATACAAAATGGAGATGCACTCATGCGGATACAAATGTAGATGAAGTAGGAGCAATCATGTCGTCAACAGGAATGAGCACATAGATCATCAACATAAACTTCCAAGTTTTTCCTCAAGAACTCTTTAAATACATGACACATTAGCCGTTGCAAGGTAGCTAGCACATTGGTTAGACCAAATGCCATTATCCGAAAAGCAAAGATGCCCCACTCTGTAGCAAAAGCCATCTTGTGTTGGTCTTTTGGAGCAGTGGCTACTTGATTGTAGCTAGAGAACCCATCAAGGAAGTTGTATACTTCCTTGCCTGCTACCCTCTCTAATAGATGCTCAGTGATAGGAAGCAGATAACTATTTCGAACAGTGGCTATGTTAACCTTCTTCAAGTTAATGCAAACATGTAACTTGCCATTCTTTTTGGCCACCACCACGATGGGGGATACCCATTCAGTGTGCTCAATTTCATAGATGAATCTTGCTTCTACTAAACAACAAAGATTCTTCCTCTTCTGGTCAGGCTTCTCTCTTCTTCCTCTTCTTGCCTTCACTCTTGGCGATTACCTGTGTAGTTAACCTCACATCATTCATTAGTTCTCCATGCTCTTGGGGGTGAACTTCTACTTCATATAGGATTTCTTCCTCTAATGCACAAAAAGGGTCCTCACATTCTTCAAGAAGTGAATCACACATAAGTGGCTCTATCATGAAGACTGAAATGTCGTAGCCATCTTCATCACAGTGTGGTGTCCATTGCTCTTCATTGATGGCTACATCCATTGTTGATGGTATTTTTACCAAACCATGAGGTTCAAACTCTCCATCAGAAAATACTATAGGTGCATAGGGCTGGGTCTTGGATTGATCTATGAGTTGCCCTTGCACCTACCTCTCTAGCCTTTTCTTTTCTTCTTCGGCCACTTTGCACATCCATAAGTGGGTGTCTTCATGCATCCATGAGGGTCCTGATCCTATGGAATGCACCGATTTTGTATCCTCTGTGGCTCTATGGATGGGATTCCATTGTATAGGGGGGCACATCTCTATGAGAGTAATCCTTGAGATTGACTTTGGTTGTAACACCTAAGTGTTGCAAATACAAGGAATTGGTTCCCCAATCTTGTACTACTTGCAATCGTCTCATGAACGATCTTCCCAAAATCATCTCATATGCTTGATTTTTGCTGAAGTTGCATATAGCAAATGTATGCTTGAACTCTACACCACAAGTAGTGAGAGTTATCCCTTCCAACAATCCTAAGGGTCTTTCTATGTGGCCATCAACCATTTGTAATTTCATTCTCATTGGCCTGAGTGCTAGTTTGCCCCAACGCTTCCATAGGGAAGTGGCAACAATTGCAACTCCTACACCTAAGTCCATATATAGCCTTGTTTGTGTAACCCTGATGAGTGATGGGAGATAAGTGTTTCCTTCTTCTCCTTTGCTCATGTATCCTATTTTATCCAAGGTTATTTCAGGAACTGTTCTATGTGATCCTACCTAAGAATGGGATTTCACTACTTCGGGCACTTGATTGGCAACATGTTTCCACAATTCTGGCTTAACCTTGAGTAGCTCTTCTAAAGTGAGATTGCACTGCACTTCAATGTTCTTTACTACCTCCATATTCCTAGGTATGATTGAATCTTCATTTCTTATCATGACCATGGGTGCTCGCATATAGGTAGACTTCGCTTCCTAGGGTCCAGTGAAATGCGGTAGTTCATGTAAGGAATTAGACTTGAAGTCTCACTAGATTGGATATCCTCCTGCTCTCCATAAATGGAAGGAATGTCTTGTGGGAATTGATCGTGCAAATCATCCACAAGTTCAATGGGAGGAGGATTTTCACTTTCTTTTGCCTTTCTCTTCTTGAATCTCTCTTAGAAATTATGGTGAATATCGATTCATAGAAGAAGAGGTGTCTGGTTTCGTGGAATTAAGAACATAACCTTCCTTGGGAGGAATGCTCATTCTTTCACTTGCCTTGTCCTTACCCTGGGAGGTGGCTTTTGTCTAGATTTTGCAATTAAGCTCTCCAATCTTTCTAATAGTCCATCAAAATGCAACTGTGTCTTAGCTGAACTAGAATAGTTAAAGAGGCGACTGGCTTTGAACATGGTTTGAGCCAATTCTACCATCTTAGCACAAAGCTTGGTTCTTTCCATCTCTAGATCAACTCTAGGGTAGCACTTTTCATGATCTGTCACATTTGGCCCTTCTTGGATTCTGGTTTGATATGCTTTAAGCATCATGTATGTTATGATTGCTTGTAGAATTTCATGTAATGGGATGTATAAGATTATAGAGTATGCAAAATCTATGAATGATCCAACATTTTCAATTCAAGATTCTTAGGCTATCTTAGATGCAAAGCTATAGCATGCATGCTTCGATCATCTGAATTTGCTAGTTTGCTTCGCCTGAAGAAATCTGAAATGGTGTCTTCTCTGCCCAAACTTGAGGCACCTTGTAAACATGTCTAGGAAGGGTGTATTTTGGGCAAAATGAAGCAATATTACTCTTTCCAAAAAGATGGTTGAGTTTGAGTTGTGCATAGATTGCAGCTTGTTCATAGTGATGTTTGTGGTCTTATGCAAACACCTTCATCTGGGAACTACCTTTACTTCGTGAATTTTATTGATGATTTTGCCAAGCAAGCATGGTTGTATCCATTGAAAACAAATTCTGAAGTGTTTATGTGCTTCAAATAGTTCATGGTTATGGCTGAAAATATGTCAGCATGTAAATTGGGCACTCTTCATTTTGATCAAGGCGGGAAGTACATGTCTTCTAATTTTAATGCATTTATGGCTAAGAGTGGGGTAAAACATCAATGTACAATTTGTATGCACCTCAAAAAATTGAGTTTCTAAAAGAAAGAACAAGCGGACAATCAAGTGCTAGTCTAAATGGATGACAAAGCAATGAAATCTATTTTTGTTGGGTACAATTTTGAAGGCAAATGCTATTGTCTATATCATCCATAGAATAATCACATTTTGGTTAGCCATAATATTGTTTTTGTATAATCCATTACTTTCATGTACATGGGAGACATCAAATTCGAAGGATATTCATGACAGTTTGGTACCTCTTTTTACAAGTGGATAGTCAAGTGCTAGTCCAAATGAGGCAATTTCTTAGCCTTTACTAGTTCCACATGATGATGCAGATCATTCTATTTTTTATGTAGATTTACATGATGCACTTGTTGATGACATGGTTGATAATATTGTAAGAAAATGATCATGTCATCAAGAGTTATCCAAAACTGGTTGCAAAAGAGACAAAGAAAAAAGAGGTGCGAATGGTTGTTGTAGATGTCTCTACACCTAAAATAGAACCTGCTAATCTTGTGTAGAATGATGAATGAGCTTGTACTACTATTTGCATTTATGACCCATCTTTTCATGAATAGTTTATGTCTACAGTAGACTCAAATGTTTGTTACTTTGACAATGGGGAAACTAAACATATTACCTCACAATGTAGCTTCTTCAGCTCACTTTAGCTTGCCCCTATAGGGAATACTATCACATGTGCCAACAACTCCTCTTATCCTATCATGGGCGTTGGTAAGATCATTATGACTACTCTTGATGGTAATTCTTTCACATTGTTAGATGCTTCGTTTGTGCCATGGATCAAGAAAAATATGTTGTCAATTTAGCATTAGCCAAGATTGTCTTGGTTGTCAAATTTGTTGATGACAGATGTACAATTCATGATCTATCAAATGGCAATGTTATTATTACTTCTAGAATATTATGTTGGGGTTGTATAAGCTCATAGACTATGCAAAATCTGTGAATGGTTCAGCATGTGCAATTCAAGATTCTCGGGCTATCTAAGATGCAAAGCTTTGGCATGCATGCTTTGGTCATCTGAATTTAGCTAGTTTACTATGCATGTAGAAATCTGAAATGGTCTCCTCTCTTCCCAAACTCAGGCACCTTGTAAACATGTTTGTGAAAGCTGTATTTTGGGCAAAATGCAATGTTCCTCCTTCCCAAAAGATGGTTCAGTTTGAGCTACTCTAAAATTGTATTTTGTTCATAGTGATGTTTTGTGGTCCTTTGCAGACACCTTCTTTTGGGAACTACCTTTACTTCATGACTTTCATTGATGATTTTGCCATGCATGCATGGGTGTATCCATTGAAAGAAAAGTTGTAAGTGTTTATGTGATTCAAATAGTTTCTAGATTAGGTTGAAAATATGTCAGCACGTAAAATGGGCACCCTCTCTTCTAATCGAGGGCGATAATACATGTCTTTTGATTTTAATGATTTTCTCACTAAGCACGGGATAAAACATCATTGTACAGTGCCATGTACACCTCAACAAATTGGAGTTGCTGAATGAAAGAACATGTCTCTCATGGAGATGGCGAAGTCTATGGTCAAAAGTCAGGCTTTACCACATAGCTTCTAGCTTGAGGATGTTATGTGTGCAACATATGTACTTAACAGGTGTCCCACCAAAGCACTACAGTCTATCACTCCATATGAGGCTTGGCATGGTTGCAAGCTATCTGTTGCTCATCCGCGTGTCTTTTGTTGTCTGCCATATGCATTAGTGCTTGAACAACAATGTAGGAAATTGGATGACAAAGCAGTGAAATGTATTTTTGTTGGATACGATTCTGAAAGCAAAGGTTGTCATTTGTATCATCCACATACTAAATGCATCTTGGTAAGTCGTGATGTTGTTTTTGTGGAAGATGCAATTCAACCATTACTTTCATGTACTAAGGAGAGATCAATTAGCTCCAAAGATGTGTAAGACACTTTGCTACCTCTTTTTATAGGTGGACAATCAAGTGCTGGTCCAAATGAGGTAATTTCTTAGGCTTTACAAGTTTCACATGATGATATAGATCATTCCATTTCTGATGCAGATTTACATGATGCGCTTGTTGATTAGAAGAGTGATATAGAGGAGGCAAAAACTTTTGCCCAAATGGGTAGTGTAGACTTTGCGAGATAGAAAATTAGATCACCTCTGTCATATGGTACTCATTCAAGCTCTCATAGTGCTTCTTTTGCATCGAATAGCTATGCAATGGCTGCCTCTAGTCTTTGTGATGAGAGTGAGCCTATTTGTTTTGATGAAGCACAAAAATTCAAAAATTTGGAAGGCTATTATGCAATCAGAATATGATGCTATTATGAAGAATGGTACTTGGTTCTTACGTGATTTGCCTCTAGGCAAAAAGGCCATTGGAACTAAATGGGTATACAAGCTAAAGTGTAAGCCTCATGGAATAGTTAATAGATATAAGGCTAGGATTGTTGCAAACGGTTATGCTTAAGAGAGAGGCATTGATTTTGATGAGATCTTTGCACCCACATGTCAAATGACCACTGCTCGTAGCATCTGTGCACTTGCAGCTTATCATGGTTTGAATGTACATCAGTTGGACATTAGAATTGCATTTCTGAATGGTGACTTACATGAAGAAATGTATGTATTTCAGCTCTGTGGTTTTGTGTAGAAAGGGCATGAAAAAAAGTATGAAGGCTGAAAAAGGAATTTTATGGTTTGAAGTAGGTACCACATGCTTGGTATGAAAAGATACATGCGTACCTGATTGCACATGGTTTTGAGAATAGTCAAACTGAGAGAACCTTATATGTTAAGTGTGCAAATGATGTGCTTCTCATCATTGTTGTCTATGTTGATGATATGTTGCTCACTCATCCTAATGAGAAGCATATTGCTGATTTTAAGGTTGATTTGCATGCCTCTTTTGAGATGTCTGATTTGGGGCATTTGCATCATTACTTAGGCATTCAACTTATGCAAAGTGATGGTAGAATAGCTCCATGTCAAATAAAATATATTGACACACTATTGCCATGGTTTGGCCTTGAACATTGCAAACCTATTGCCACCCCTATGGAAGTACCCAATTACTTGGATTGTTGTATCCCAAGGGGGGATCACTACTGCCATATTTACATGCTTTTTTTGACTCTAACTGGGCTGGTTGCTATGAAACTCATGTATCCACTAGTGGTTTTTGCTTCATGATTGGTAGCTCATTCATATCTTGGTTGTGCAAGAAGAAAGCTACTATGGCCACTTCTAGTTGTGAGGCTGAGTATAGGACAGATTTCACAATGGTTGTTGAGTGTGTGTGGCTCAGATGCCTTGTGGCTGACTTGGGTGTTGGTCAGTCTTCTGCCACCACCATCTTCATTGACAGTTAGAGTGCATTGGAAGTTGTGAGGAACCCTGTGTTCCATGCTCGCACATAGCACATTGAGGTGCTTTATAATTATGTTAGGGAGAGGCTCTTTGTTGGGGAGATCAGTTTGGCGTATGTGCCCACACAGGATAACATTGGATACCTTGGGAGAAGTTTGAAGCTTTCCACAAAGCTTTGGGCTTACTTCCTTTTGTGGATTGATCTCTTTCTACATAGCTTGAAACTTCCTTATACATGAGTGCCAACTCCTTGCTCCCAAGGGGGATTTGTTGATATATTTTGGTAGCAATGTGTGTGAACAAACTAGGATCGTCAGGGCTTTTTCCCCTCTTTAGGAGGTTTTTTCCCCTCCACTTGTATATATGCCTATAACCCTAATGTGTCACTTGTCTTTGTGCATTCACTTGGTAATACATTCAATATTGTGTGTTATGCCCCAAGCTTCTCCTTCTTCCTTGTTTTGTTTGTGTGCTTCCATAGACCTCAAGCTCCAATAGAAAGTCCTTTATCAAGGTACAAGATTACCTTAAGATGATAAGTTTAAACATTATAGTATTCAAAATGAATACTTATTGTATAAAATAAAATTATGTGTACCTTATGATAAGGATTTAGGAAGAGTTTTTTTGTTTGAATTCCATGATATCCATAGTACATGTCATCCATGAATCACCAAAACTTATGAATAGGTGAAGAATACTTCTATTGATGTGATGTACATAAATATGTACAAATCTACGTACTTAAATGTGCAAAATGCCAAGTAAATAAAGTGGAGAAACTTAAGATTGGTGGCATGTTACACCCTTTAAAAAATTTCAATTGAAAATGGGAATGTATATCCATGGAATTTAGCACATGCGTACCTCGAACCCAAAAAGGACATGATTTAGTTTGGGCTAAAATAGATTCCTTGACTAAGATGGCTCACTTCATTCCTACTTGTACTACAATTAAAATCCCATAATCAAAAAAGTTATTTGTTGAACATCTTTATTGACTCTATGGTCTACCTCAAGACATAATATGAGATGGAGATAGAAGATTTACTAACCATTTTTGGAGAGTTGTTCTCAATCAATTAGATACAAAGTTGAGCATGAGTACTGTTGAACATTCACAATCAGATGGACAAACACAAAGAGCGAATCAAATACTTGAAAATAAGTTGAATGCAATTGTAACTTCAAACCAAACTATTTGGGAAGACTATTACTCTTAGTTGAGTTTGCTTACAACAATGCCAAACATTCTACAACTGAGTTTATTCCATTCATGTTGATGTATGGGTTCTAACATAAAGACCCATATGCATTCAGATTATAAAATGATAAAGTTCAAGCCTCTAAAGATTTCTTAGAAGACATGAATTTAAGTTTAAGGTAGCTACATAAAACCTAAGGAAAGCATAGGATAGAGCTAAAACATATGGCTTATGATCTAAAGCTTCTAGAAGATTTTTTTATTCACCTAGTTTTTCATGTCAATAGACTGAAAAAGAAATTGGTTGAAGAAGATAATCTTGAATCCCATATACACTAGTCCAACCTATTCACTACGAAATGCCTCTCATGAACTAGATAGAATACTATGAAATAGAGATGAAAAGATGAGAAATCATTTATATAAAGGGTGCTTAGTTAAATGGAAAGACACAAGAGAGGAAAGGGAATGAGTAAGTTCTATTAGTAAAAGGTTTCCCTCTTTTCAAAGTGAATAACCTAAAGTTAGAACAAGAGGAAAATCTTAAAGAGTGATACCATTATCAAACATCGAGCTCAAAGTTCACATCCCGTAGTTCAAGTGGTCGGGCTTTGGTCTCTTGAGGCAGAGGTCCAAAGTTCAATCCCTGGGCTTGACATGTAATGGCTTTGGCTAGTCCAAACCAGTTAAATCCAGTTGTAGCCTTGTCTAACCGCTGCTTTGTAGGATACAGAAGGCCTCGCGATTACTATGCTCATTCACTTGTACAATTGTTCTTTCAAAGTTAAAGCTCGAAGGAGTAGGTGCTTGCCGAACCTCCATTAATAAAAAACATTGAGCTCAAAATAGAAAGGGTTGAACCCTTAACCATACATGGAGGGGTTGGATTGGGAGATGACACTACGAACCCTAATGTAGATTTCCTCTCCAAAGGAAGTTCCCTCGATGCATCTCGTACTTGGTTGTCTATAAAGTCTCATGTGGATACACATAATATCTTAATAATGATATTATTAGCGTGGAGCCTCACGGTTACTATGCTCATTCACTTGTATAATTGTTCTTTCAAAGTTAAAGCTCGAAGGAGTAGGTGCTTGCCGAACCTCCATTAATAAAAAAACATTGAGCTCAAAACAAAAGGGACTGAACCCTTAACCATACATGGAGGGGTTGGATTGGGAGAGGACATTACGAACCCTAATGTAGAATTCCTCTCCAAAGGAAGTTCCCTCGATGCATCTCGTACTTGGTTGTCTATAAAGTCCCATGTGAATACACGTAATATCCTAATAATGATATTATTAGCGTGGATTAGGATACTCTGGGACGCCAAGGATTAGGAGGTCGCACAACATATTAAAAGTTTTTGCCCCTTGTTCGCTTTTATAAAGAGAGTCGAGGGTTCTTTGCCGTAGAAGTGGTGTGCTTGTGCTGGGACTCGCGATTTCACAAAGGTATTCCCTCATTCCTCTGCGTCTTCATGTTTGTCTCTGAGTTCGGTGCATATTGTTGGAGCCCTCGTGTCGAACGTGAAGTGCATACGGCGGCAATGGCTTATATTTCCCCTTTCTCTATATTTTCTGGCCCCTTTTGTGAGGTTCAAAACACTTGTCAGCAGAGTTAAGTCACTATGGTTTTCCGCAGGTAGGCTATGAACCTGCAGACAATGGAGAGCTCTGCAGAGGATACAAAGAAGAGAAAATTAGATGAGACTAATGGTGCGGTACCCGGGCTCAGCAAAGAGGAAATTAAGATGCTGCTTGAACCATTAAGCAAGGAGCAGCTTGTTAACTTGCTTATTAACGCGTAGGTTCATCCATGTTCCCTTTTCCAATTTTTGGCAGTTGAATTTGGGATCTCAATTAGGGCTATCATTGTTAGAATTTCTGCTTTTGCATGTTTTTGGATTTTCTTTGTATCAGATTGATTATTTTGTCATGTTATCTTGTTATCATTCTCTGTCTCCCACATTTCTTGGCTATCGCAAAACTTATGTGGGTTTTGTTGTTTACATTCTCTTTGAAGCTCTCTCTATGTGTTGATCTGTTCCTGGTTACTTTTGATTGCTCAACAATTACTCGGATAAAATGAATTGTGTGTATTCTTATTTATTAGGCTCGTGTTCTGCTTCCATGTCAATTATATGGCATGGTGTTAGGTCTTGTCAAATGCAATCGTTTCTTATATGCATTTCTGGCCTTCGTGAGTTCAACACGCAGCATGGAGCTATTTGTAGACATGCCCGGGAATTGAAGTCTGTGTTGTCTATAGTGATGCTCATGGAGTAGGATTTATTTATTGAAGGTTTTTTGAATTTTAATTCCATATCTGGCGTATGTCTTAGCATGAATGTCTGTCAAATGCAATCGCTCTTTTCACATTCTTTCTGTTTGTAGAAGGCTCATCTCATGTAGTCACTTGCAGAAATGCAAGAAATAAATGGAACTTTTCGAGGTCTGATACTGGTCCAATGTATTTCATCCGTTGGTTATTTGAGGCAGGCCCTCTTTAAGGTTGGCATGTCATTTAATGATGTTTTTGAGCACCTATGTTCATATTAAGCAGATTCAGTTGCCTTGATCTTTAGTAGATGGAGATATAGTTGCTCCTTTTCACATGTTGATTTTCATGTATAATGTATTATATTTGGGTTTACAATCCTTTGTGTCTCATATGTGTCTATTGTCAGGCCCTCTTTAAGGTTGGCATGTCATTTAATGATGTTTTTGAGCACCTATGTTCATATTAAGCAGATTCAGTTGCCCTCTTTAAGGTTGGCATGTCATTTAATGATGTTTTTGAGAACCTATGTTCATATTAAGCAGATTCAGTTGCCTTGATCTTTAGTAGATGGAGATATAGTTGCTCCTTTTCACATGTTGATTTTCATGTATAATGTATTATATTTGGGTTTACAATCCTTTGTGTCTCATATGTGTCTATTGTCATAGCTGATTACAAACCAATTGCACATGCATTCAAACGGTCCAATTCTTTGATATAGTGTCTGTTTATGCATCTATATATATATTTTTTGTTCTGTAACGCTATTTGTTCTACAAAGCTGGCAGGTTGGGTGATGTTATTTATGGGGATTCTAGTTTCTAATTGCGTTTGTTTATGAAACATATTCTGTTTAAGACCTCCACAGGACGGAAGCAAAGTGTTCCCCCCCGTATATCATGATGCATGGCATGTTAGTGTGTCTCTTGAGTTTATATGTAACCCATTGCTATTAACATGGGATCATATCTGACATGGAGTCTCCATGTATGATGATGATCTTTGACTCTTTTACTGTGCAATTGGATTTTCCCCTACTTATGCAGTGTTTTGGATGTTGAGTGCAATATTTGCCTGTGATTTGATTGACTGGTCATGCTTGTGGTTGGTACAATGCAGAGGTTTTCAATACCCTGCGATTGCAGATGATATTAGGGATGTTGCAAGCAAGGATCCTGCACATCGGAAGCTGTTTGTGCGTGGGCTGTCTTGGGACACTTCTTCAGAGACTTTGCGTGAAGTGAGTGCATGGATTGCGTGCTTGTGTGTTAGCTTGTTGTTATTGATGCTTTTAGTTTGAGCTGACTTTTGCAGTGCTGCCTTCAGACTGATTGTCTGTGTGTATTTGGCTGCGATGGACATGCTGCCTGTTTGTGACAAGATCCACTGAGATTTGGATGGGGGTTGGAAGGCCGAGTTGAGATCCTCGATTGGAGGGATTTTTCTGCTCTTAGCTAAAAGTTTCTTTATACATTTTTTTTGTGTTACCAGGTATTTCAGCATTTTGGGGAAATCGAGGAAGGTGCAGTTATCATAGACAAAACCACAGGAAAATCTCGGGGTTTTGGCTTCATTACATACAAGCATATGGATTCTGCACAACGCGCATTGAAAGAGCCGAGCAAGATGGTTGATGTATGTGGACATCTTATGTTTTAACAGATGTGAGGTTTTTGTTGTTTATTTTTTGCTCTTTATAATGTGCTAGATACTATTTTCTGTTTTGTTTATCACGTCAGGGACGGATAACTGTCTGCAATCTTGCTGTTACTGGAACATATGCACCTGTGGGTGCTGGTGATCAGGCACAGCGGAAGCTTTTTATTGGTGGCCTGTCATATGAAACTACAACGGAAACCTTGATCAATATCTTCTCACAGTATGGAGAGATTGAAGAAGGCTCTGTGGCTTATGACAAAGCCACAAATAAATCTCGGTGGGTGGCAGGTCTCTAATATAGTTTTGCCAAATTTTCTATGGCTTGAATGGCTGATCTAACAGCTGCTGTCCTCTTCAGGGGCTTTGCCTTCATGACCTATAAAACTGTTGAAGCTGCTAGAAGGGCTCTGGCAGACCCTAACAAAAATATTGAGGTAATCTATCACAATGCAATGCAAATAATTCTTTTGAAGATGGCTACCTAGAATTCATGTGGTAAGCTTAATTATGCCTTTTCCCAGGGCCGGAATGTTGTCATTAAACTTGCAATGGATGGTTTGAAGGACAAACCGTCAGTACAAATGGTCAACCAGCAATCAACAATTCTTTCTCCAATGCAACCTGGATATGCTGTGAATTCCAGCATCTCACCTTATTCAAGACCACAACTTCAATCAAGTTCAGGTCCTATGGGTTCCTATGGTTCCAGTTTGGCTAATTCATATTCAAGCCAATCAACATATCCGAATGTTGGAGGACCTCCTTATGGAGCAAGTACGGCAGGTGGACAGTATGGTACTGCACCTTATTCTCAGTATGGAGGTGGTTATGTAAGTTCACAGTCCGCTCAAGGGCCTAACCTTGGTAATGTACTGCAGTCATATTATTCAGCTGCACCTTGAGAATCAATTGATGCTGCACTATTTCAATATTATGGTGCAATTTTGTGTAGTGATAACAGTACCACTTGTTTTTTCTTGTGTGAGAGTTCAGAGTAAGGTATGTGATGGACACAATTTTCGTCGTGGATGCAATCTGAATGGTGCAATATCTTTTGTGGGATTGGTGGATTTTAGTTATGTTAATGCTCGATAACCTGTCAATTACATTTTTGTCACTCTTCTTTAATCGTGACACCTCATAAGCTTGTTACAGTTTTGAGTTTATTGTTATTTTTTTTAATGAGACAGATTTGTTGAGTTTTGCATAATTCTGTGGGTTTCTGCATCGACATACTTGATACAATTGTGTGGTTGTTCGTGACTCTGAGCTCACCCTCTCTGTGATCGATTTTGATGTTAGCTTATCAATCTGGCACTCATATCTGGTCTGATATTTGTTTAGGTTTTCTTCATGTCTGTTTGGAATCAAGTTTTGCCTCTACAGTTGGACTCTTCTAACAGTCTTTTGATTTGTTAAAAAAGTTGCTTTTCTCAAGAATTTGTTTGGGGAAATAGACTCAGTACTTTGGTTGAAATCTTTTATGCACTTCCATTTCAAATGTAAGACCTCAATGCTACTGCATTTGCCATACTAATAGAGATTTGGCTCTCACTAATTTATGTTTCAATAGCTGTTTTATTTTGGTTTAACCTGTCAATTACATTTTTGTCACTCTTTTAATTGTGGCACCTCATAAACTTGTTACAGTTTGAGTCTAGCCTTTTCGCAGTGATCAATTTTGTGTGTTTTTTTTTTTTTAAATGAGACAGATTTGTTGAGTTTTGCATAATTCTGTGGGTTTCTGCATCGACATAATTGATACAATTGTGTGGTTGCTTTTTGTGACTCTGAGCTCACCCTCTCTGTGATCGATTTTGATGTTAGCTTATTAATTTGGCACTCATGTCTGGTCTGATATTTGTTTAAGTTCTCTTCATGTCTGTTTGGAATCAAGTTTGCCTCTACAGTTGGACTCTTCCAACAGTCTTTTGATTTGTTAGAAAGTTGCTTTTCTCAAGAATTTGTTTGCGGGGGCAGACTCATTAATTTGGTTGAAAATCTTCGTGCGCTTCCATTTCAAGTGTTGAGACCTCAACGCTGCTGCATTTGCCATTCAATAGTCTTACTAATAAAGACTTGGCTTTCACTAATTTTTGTTTCAATAGCTGTTTTATTCTGGTTTTCATCTATTCTAAGGGCACTTTTGAAGTGAGTAGGGAGGGATATGATGCCATGTATATTTGTCCAATCTATGCATGGTGAAGTCCTTTTGTCCTTTGGATGGAAACTTTGATGATCTATTCAGGTGTTAAAAACTGGGTAGAGAGCTGTATTGCCAAGAACTTCACCCAGCACTCCAGCATTCTTGTCATTCTGCTTTTATGAAAGTTGGTGTTTTTTTGATAGTCCAATGTCTAAAGTTAATTTTTTCTTCTTGATTCTCTTCATACTTGTGCAATAAAACTTTGTTTGGTTTAAGCCTTTTAAAATTTATCTTCTCAAGTGTTAACTCAATAGAAAGAAACTACCCAGTGGATTGGAGTCTGGTAATCTATGGTGAACTTCAGCTCCTTTTTTCATGTCATTTTTTTGATCTTAGACTCATGAGGAGACATTTAAATTTTGAGATGGAAAGACTAAAATATAGTTGAATTTAGAGAGGGCAACACTGCTCTTCTAAAAAAGTTTGTCAATACTAGTGAGATGTTTTCGTTGCTGTTTGGAGATGTGATTCATGGGGAATTGAACTGAATGATCTTCACTTCTCTGGAGTTTAAAAAGTAGTCTTTTACGTCTTCTGTTTGTTATAATGTTTTATTTTAAGTCTCGTAAAAAAGTGTTATCTTTTGTGGTTATTGCCTGCAGCTCTTACTATTAATTCTACTCACATCCCAATGATCTTTAGCAGTTATTTAGTGCCTAATGTCTAAGGGGACAGTATCACCTGCTATCAGTGAGGAGGTGGGAGACTGAGCTCGGAGTGGACACCTACGAACAGACTCCTTTGTGGGGTATGGTGTTCTCTTTTCTGGGAACACTTTGGGTAGGCAGTTCAGTGGGTGCTGAGTTTTTCTCAAAGTCCCTCTTACTCCAATGTTGTTTGTGTTTTAGGGCATTGGGTATCTCATCACACTGGTTCTCTTGGGGGATCAGTAGACCACTGGCTCCATGTTGGAAGGTCAAGTTATAAGTCTTCTTCAGAAAATGAAGCAGGCAGATAGATTCCTCCTTATCTGCCTTGTGAGTGGGATAGCTCTTTTGAGCCCCCATCCCCGACTCAGAAAATCGAAGTAAAAAATATCTTTAGCAGATTTTATTTTTGTTTCTGCTCGTTCTTAATATTGATATCTTGTCATGTATTATTGATATGCATCTATATCATTGGGATATCCAATTCTCTTATTTAAATTTTTTATTTTTTAGAATGACATTCATGTTCCCAAGTTATATGAGAGGAATGTGAGAAATTCCAACTGTATCAGGTTGAAATTCCCCAATCCTTGATCGTTGTCAAGGTCCTGTTTTCTATCATGTTACTTGTTTGTGTTGTGAATGTTAAAGGTGGTATCCTCTTTTTTCACCTTTGATATGTATACTACCTTTGGATGTTAGCTGTCTTGCTTTGTTTCATTTAAAGATGGACATAATGATGTGACAAAAAAGTTGGCAAAACACGAAGGAAAGTTTGTTTTTCTATACATGTTGATTTTGTGCTCTATATTTTTTAACCTTATTTGTAAATTTGTCAATATTTGTGTTGTTTTTTCTGTGTTATTTGTGTCACATAGCAAGTGATTGCTAAAGTTTGTTTTTCTATTAATGTTAATTTTGTGCTCTGTAGTTTTTAACCTTACTGATAAATTTATCCATATTTGTGTTGTTTTTTCCTGTGTTATTTGTCTCCTGTAGCAAGTGATTGCTACATTGAATGCATCTTAACTCATGATTTCATGTGTGAACTGTATGATAATTGAGCATAACTTTAATAGGTGACTCTCCTGTGCTTGTTTTGTCAATTTGTGTAAATAACATTTGTTGTAACTATATTTCTTGTGTTAGCTGCACATCTAAAACAAAGTTCTTCTCTTCCATTTTCTTGTAATGTCACTACAGTACATAGAAGTTTTTTGCATCTGTACATTTTAAATTCTGTTTCGTGGGTTTTTTGGGTACATGAAAGTTCTGTATAGACGTTGTTGTCTTGTTTGCATTGAAGCCTCATCTATTGAAAAGCTGTGCATAGATCAGAAGTAATCCTTATCAGTCATGTTGTGTTGTTCACTTTATGTAAAGCAACACAGTGATCACTATCTGGTTTGGAGATTATTTCATAGGGTTTTATTAGTTTGTAGATAGTGTGAAGTTTTTTTACGCATGGATCATCACCTGACACGGGCAGGTTAGTAAGATTAGGAGCAGCCGCCCGTGTCTGGTGATCATCACCTGACACGGGCTGGTTAGTAAGATTAGGGGGAGTAGACCTGCATAAAGGGCCATCAGCTCAGCTGTAGAGGGAACCCAGCTTTTCTTGTAGGATGAAACTGAACACTACAAGAGTACCATATTAGATGAGGAAAGGTACTACAATCAGTCAATCAGTGAGCCATGTGATTGTACAAAATACTTGTGCTTTGGTCATTTTCAAACTCTTCCTTTTTTTCCCTGAAGATTTCAAAGATTTAGTTATTTTTTCTGTTTCTCATTTAACTGTCCCTCAGCCAATTTGTGAGCATGTGATTGTACAAAAGACTTATTACGTGCTCCAATTTATTTTCTTACGCTTCTTTTTTTTTTCTGAAGATATTAAAGATTCAGTCCTTTTTTCTGTCCCTCATTTAACTGTAATAGTTTGATAGGAAAAGATAATATTTACTTGTTAGAGAAGGATATGCTTCTTGGATAAAATGACAGGTTCCTGAGCTACAAGAGTTGACTTCTCTGTTCGGGGTGATTGTCAATTGTAATCGCAATCGCCATTCTTCCTACCTTGATGTGAAGTGATCCCATCTGTTTGGAAATTTCATACACGGTTTCTGTATATTTTCAGGTGTTGCAATACAGAACTACTAGTTGTTTCTTGGTTTCAATTATGTAAGCATTGCTTTGAATTACAAAATACCATAGAAAATTGCCTGAGCCCATATGGGGATCAGAAATTGTTAGCTATGAATGGATTGTCAATGGCCGTTTTTTCTGAAATTTGTCAATAAATCATGATATCTTTGGGCAACTATAGCTTCTGCTAAGAAGGTCTTGGTATCATGAGAATAGAGTTGGTATGCTTTTATTGATTGTAGACCCATCAAAGGCATCTGTGTATACATGTATGTGTATGTAAGCTTATGTTTGTATATTTAAGTATGCATTTGTCTGTGTATAAGTATGTATGCAGATACGAATGTGTGCATGCACGTGTACTCGTGTGTATATGTATGCATGCCCCTGCTATGTAGTTGCAGATTTCATCTTGCGTTGGATGGAGCCCATCTGGTGTAGTTGCATTGACCTCTTTATGCTCGTTTTTTTTTATTGCATAAGCTTTATGGAATGATCTCACTTTAGGCTTTGCATAGTGATTAATACTGGAAATTGTCACTGCTATACTTCTGTTTTACTGGCATCAAACATAGGGTAATGTATTACTCATCAAGCATCGGGTCATGTGTTACTGTGCTAGGGTAATTGTGCCTTCGTGAGGAAGGGTACGTAACTTCAATTTGTAAGATCTGGTGTGCCAGCTAGAAAAAGGGATCTTCATATATGGCATGCAATGCCACTGGAGAGTCGATAGTGGACATAGAGAGCATTGACAAAAGTTCATCCTAGAAAGTGTTGGAGTACTCATCTATCATATGATTTAGTTTTATATATGAAAATCTTCCTTTTTATGTTAGAGATTTTTTGAAGTGGTCTTTGAAGATGCTAAAGAATGAGACGTTCTTATGATATTTTGCTCCATATGTACATTTTAGTAGGATGTGCACGTATGGGCGTAAAAGGTGGTTTATTAGATCATAAAAGGGATTACTGGTTTTCCTTCATGTGTGAATTTTCATGTTGCATGATTGAAATGAGATTATTAACTTGTGGAAATTGGATTGCATAATTTTGTTATTTGGATTGAATAACTGGAGATTTGAAAACAATTTGCCTTTGGTGATCCATGATTCCACTCTTGAAATTTTTGGTGCTTCTCAACTGTCTATTTTATGAAGCTTAGCTTGGTGATTTAGTCTTGCTCCCGTATGTGGATCGGAAGGGAGGTGTCTCTTTTGTAATCTCGTCAGGTTATGTGTTGCTCTACCCGGCTCAGGTATTATCTTTCTCTGTTCGTCTCCCCCTGCAGGGGAGGCCATGCCTTTATTTGATGCTCTGGAAAATGGTATGTCAAAACTACACGATGAAAACCCGATGGATTGTGAGGGCTCAAGTGAAGGGAATATCAATATCGAGGCTTATCTCCTTAAACCTATGCAGACATTGCGGTTCATAATGTTGATCTTAAAGGGAAGAAGTAGAGGATGATCCCCCTTATCTAAATGTGAATAGTCAAGATATTAGTGAAGATGACTCTGATCAGACATTCGCTGAACCTCTAGCATGATTTTCAGATTGCATGAGACTTGTGGTTACACATGTGGATGTTTGGATATTTGGATGTTTGTTGAGCCCATCTCTATTGGTTTTGCGCACAATTTTATTCTGTCATGATTTATTGGAAGTACTCGATATTGTTGTACTTCACCGTCTCCCCTTGCAGGGGCGTCATGCCTTTATTTGATGCTCTGAAAAATGGTATGTCAAAACTACACGATGAAGACCCAATGGATTGTGCAGGCTCAAGTGAAGGGATTATCGATGTTGAGGCTTCATCTCCTGAAACCTATGCAGACATTGAGGTTAGTAAAGTTGATCTTAAAGGGAAGAAGTAGAGGATGATCCCCATTATCTAAATGTGAATAGTGAAGATGACTCTTTGATCAGACAGAAATTCGCTGAACCACTGGCAAGATTTACATATTGAATGAGACTTGTGGTTACACACGTGGATATTTGGATGTTCGTTGAGCCCATCTCTATTGGTTTTGCACACAATTTTACTCTTATAATGATTTATTGGAAGTGCTTGACATTGTTGTAATTTGAAGATTACATTACGAGTATATGCTTACTTCACTATGACTTATGCCACAACTAAGAATGCTATTATAAGAATTTGACATTCAATATCAAAGGTTGAGATATTATTTAAAATATATTGACAATAATATCCTTGATTATGACAAAAAATTACATTTTTCCTTGTATTTTAAGGTTTTTCCCACTTCTAAAAGTTCACAATGTACATTACATTCCATTATCATTTCTTATTGATATGAACCTTTTTTTTCTTTATGGGGAAAAATTTCCAAAGATTGATGGCGAGGATGTACTTGATTTGTCATTGTACATTTTCGTATGCATATATGTTTATGTTTCTTACATTTATATTGTAAGTTCAAATTGATAAGTATCCATGAAGTCATATGTAATGACTAAAGTGCTTGAATGGAATGCATTCATATGATTTTTTTAACACATGTAAACTTTACTTAAGATTGTTCGAGTGCAAGGACTATGGAAGCACACAAACAAGGACTATGGAAGCACACAAACAACATGAGAAGAAGAAGCTTGGAGCATAACACAATGTACTACTAAGTGAACGTACTAGATAAGTAGTCCATTTGGGTTGTAGGCATATACAAGCTTGGGGGAAAACACCTCCTAAAGAGGGAGAAAATGCCTTGATGATCCTTAATGTGGTCACACATGTCACTATTGAAATATAGCAATAAATCCCCCCTAGGAGTGGTGTGGCGAACAAGGAGTTGACACTCGTATATAAAGAAGTACTGAGCTATGTGGAATGAAATTAGTCCACGAAATGAGGCAAGCCCAAAGCTTTACGAAAAGCTTCAAACTTCTCCCTAGGTAGAGGCTTTGCGAAAATGTTTGCAATATTCTTTTGTGTGGGCACATAAGCCAAAGTGATCTTTTTAGTAGAGAGTCTCTCTCAGACATAATGATAGTGCACCTCAATTTGACTTTGTGTGAGCATGTAACACATGATTCCTCATAACTACCAATGCATTTTGATTATCAATAAAGATGGTGGTAGAAGATTGAACAATTACCCAAATCAACCAAAAGGTGTATGAGCCACACACACACACACTCACTCAATAGTAGTTGTGAAAATTGCCCATACGAAGCCCACAACTAGGAGTGGTCACAATAGGCTTGCTTCTTGCTCAACGAGTGTATGAGCTACCAAGCATGAAGAGGAAATTACTTGTGGACTTACAAGTGTCATAGCAACCAACCCAACATGATTCAGAAAAAGCATGTGAATCTGGCAATAAGGATCCTTGGGATAAAACAACTCAAGTATATGGGTGCCACTTGAGTAGTGAAAGATGACTTAACCACTTGCCAATGCTTGACACCTAGGTTATGTGTAAACTTGCCTGTTTGGGAAAGAACAAGTTGAACATTAGGCCGGGCTAGGCATAAGTAAATCAAGCATCCAATTGTGTTGATAGAGAACAATATCAAATGCATCTCCAATATCATGAAGACGCAAGCATAAACCTATCTCCATGGGAATGGCAATAGGTTTGCAATGTTCAAGGGTAATGTATTTTGTTTCACACAGTGCTATTCCTCCAAGTTGCTGTGCATAATTTGAATGCCCAAATAATGATGCAAGAGTCCCAAATTTGACATCTCATAAGAGGCATGAAAATCAAGCTTAAATTCAACAACATGCTTCTTGTTAGGACCAATGAGCAGCATACCATCAACATATACAACAATGATGAGAAGTACATCCTTTGAACACTTGACATATAACGTGCTCTAAGTTGGAATGTTTTCAAATCCATGCTAAGTAAGTAGACATGTATTTTTTCATACCAAGCATGTGGTGCTTGCTTCAATACATACAATGCCATTTTCAATTTGCATACTTTGTTTTCATACTCTTTTTGCACAAATCCATGGGGTTGAAGTACATGCACTTCTTCATGTGAATCATCATCTAGGAATCTAGTTTTGATCCTAAACGAGTATGATATGCCAAAGGTGCATATAACTTGCTATCCCTTAAAATTACACCAACCATTTCAACATAATTTTTACCTCTTCAATGTGAGATCTCTCATTAATAAGCTTATAATGCAAATCTACATAACAAATATGATGATTTGAATCATTGTTTGAAATTATTGAAGGTTGAAAAATTATCAGATTAGAAGCAATATATAATTGCCCACCTATAAAAAGAGGTAAGTAAGTGTCATACATACTCTTTGGGCTAACTCATGTCTCCTTGGAAGGCTAAATTGCATCTTCCATGAAGAGAACATAACTAACCAAATTGCATTTAGTTTGTGGATGATATAGAGGATACCCTTCGCTTTGAAAATCGTATCCAGTGAAAATACATTTTATGGCCTTATGATCTAACTTTCTTTGTTGTTGTTCAAACATTAATGCATATGCCAAATAACCAAAAAAACAGAGATGAAGAATAGATAGCTTGCAACATTGCCAAACCTTATATGGAGTCATAGAATGCAATACTTATGTGGGATACATGTTAAGCACATATATTGCACACATACCAACCTCAAGTTAGAAGTTATGTGGTAGCAAGTGTTATAGAGAAAGTAGCATAGAAAAGCAAGCCTAAAAAATTTTCAAATTTTCTTCTTCAAGTTTCTATGGAATACCTCATGAAGCCATGTAAATGCACTAGAGGAGTCCTCTATATGCAAAAATCTAGATTGTTGTAACATAATCCTTGTAACATAGTAGGAATGTAGTATTTTCCAATAAAAGTGTTAGTCTCTTGTGTGAAAGGACCATTTTTAGGGCACATGTATATAAGTTACTTGATGACTCTTTGTATGAACTTTTTGCCATTGTGAGGAATCAAGCTGAAATTTCAAATTTGCCTCTTCTTTGCTGAGTATCTTCTTCTCCAAGAGCTTGTGTGTGTCTTTCATGCTTGAAATGTGTGTTCAACAGTGTTGCCTACCCAATTCCTTCTTGTTTTCATGATTGTAATGTGTGTGTGAAGCTTGATGAGCTGTGGAGCTAAAGTAGTGTTTCCCACCATTTACTATTTCGCTCATAAATTGAAGCACGTTTGTCAGATTTGACTAAAAATAGCACCACGTCTCGTCGAACCCGCTATTGACCAGATTTAGAGTTTTGAGTTGAGAGAAAAGTCCAAATTTGTGCTTACTATTGTTATAAGTATCGTAGCACCACTTCTCAAAACGAACCTGCTATTGACCACATTTAGGGTTTTGCGCTAAGAGAAAAGTCCAAATTTGTGCTTTAGCATAGAGGCTTTGGAGTGAGATTTGTCATCCACAGTGGGCCAACAGAGAAGAGGAGAGTGTGAGGCACAATTTGCACAAAAAAATTTAAATTTTAGATCACTTTTGGCTGAAATATTGTAGTCGGTTGAGTTTTGGTATCGTGATACCAAAACTCCCTAGTATCGCAATACTCGCCAAGTATCATGTATCGGCTCCTTGAGTATCGCGATACTGCCAAGGTATTGTGTATCGTCAACATGAGGTATCGTGTATCATGAGTCAAGTGATATCGTATCGTTTTCAAGAAGTATCATGTATCGTGAGTAAGGAAATATCGTATCATGCCAAGTGATATCACGTATTGCAAGCGAAGAAGTATCCTATCGTCTAAAAGAGGTATCAGGTATCATGTACGTGACATATCATGTATCAGGTAAATATAGTATTGTGTATCGTTTGAAGACAAGTATCATATCATAAAAAGTGAGTATCGTGTATCGCCAAATAAACTGGTATCATATCATCCCAAGTGACATCATGCATTGTGAGCGTGGTAGTATCGTGTATCGTGGAAAGGTAGTATCACCTTGGAGAGGTATCGTGTATCACCACTGAGTGGTATTGCAGTATTATGGGTGTGATAGTATTGTATCATCTAGGGAAGTGGTATCGTGTATCATACAAAAGTGGTATCGTACCGAGAGGTATCGTGTATTGGGGGCAACTAAAATAGTCTGGAAGAGAAAAGTGAGAGAAACATAGAAAATTGGGAAAATTTAGTAGATCCAATAGAGCCTAGAGAAGACATAGCATCTAGGTGGTGAATGAACTTGAGGTCGAACGAGTGTTAGGTAGTCGAAGAAGTGTAATATCTTCAACAAGAAGTGCAATACAACCAAGCCATCACTCTATATACTTTGACTCATCCATTGACTCAAAGGAGGAAATACCCATGGCTTTTGAGGACATGCATAGTTCTGTACGTAGGGAAGGCTTTATGTCGACTGTGGAAGGAGAATATTGGACTTTCCTACAATACATGTCCACCAACCTACAAGGAATACCCATTTATCTCGATAGTCTAAATAGGTAAGTAGCAAGAATGGTAAACACTATGGACTTTAAAATCATTCGGAGGCCTACTGTCAAGTATGGAGGTGGTGCTTACATGGACAAGATGGGCTAGATATACATGGTAACTGAAAATCTAGACCAAATTAATGATAGAGGAGAGTTAGAGGGACAAGGAACTCCCAAGAGACCTAACAATGGAGACACTATGACTACCCCCCAGGGGAAAGTTGGTAGTGACCCAAATACTAAGAGGGGATCTAATAGCTCAGGATGACTATTTGTTGGATGTGTACTTGGTACATGGATCAAACTTACTCCTACAAATCGAGTCACAAACACAAAGAGAAAGCATGAACCCAATAACTATATATGAGCTGAAGGATCCGGAAGATGCATCTAGATTTACATTCCTAGACTAGAATCAAAGGAGATATTGGCCAGTAGAAGAAGTGGATAGGTCACGACTAAAGTATATGGGGTTTCTTGTATTCCCTCCTAGAGAGCATACAACTACCTTGCAAAACCCATTTGGAACCCATCAAGGTACAAAAAACATGACATCATGACAAACTTGCCAATGTAATGTTCCCATTAGACCTCACATACAATTTGCTATGCTAGGAATGAACCCCCACAACCAAACTCCAAGGACAGGAATAATGAATAGGCCAATCTTTAGAGCTAGACCACCTCAAGGGGAAAGATTGGGAATGCACCCAATAGGACCAACAATTCCCATCATGATTCGACCCGCAGAGTGAGGAAGGAGACTGAGACCGATTCAAGTGGTCAAATGCATGCAGAATCATTATGACAAAAAAGGAGAGCCTTATGACCACATTGTAGAATTCAAACAAGTATTGCAAACAAAGCAAGTGGATGAATTTTTCGTGCAATATGAATCCTTTGGACTAATCCTCACAAGAACGGCCTTGACTTGGTTCCAACCCTTGGATCCAAATCGCTTTGGCAATATCAAACAATTCTTCCAAGAATTTATTGGGGAATTCACCAAGTGAGGGATTAAGCACAATTCGTCATTCTTAATCCATAGTTTCAAACAAGCTCCTAATGAAATAGTGAAAAATGTAGCAAGAAGATTTAATCAGTATGTGGACCAATGCCCTGTGACGGAGAGACCTTATCAGGAAAAAAATGATATCCTTATTTCTAGATGGACTCACTAATGGAACATTGAGGACTTTTAGAGAGTTTCCAAACTCATTTAACATGTATTCACCTCCTCCATCATATCTTAATGTCTGAATATACTTCATTGTCTACTTTTCCACCA
This sequence comes from Ceratopteris richardii, assembly GCA_020310875.1. Lineage (NCBI taxonomy): Eukaryota > Viridiplantae > Streptophyta > Polypodiopsida > Polypodiales > Pteridaceae > Ceratopteris > Ceratopteris richardii. The sequence continues at coordinate 56,947,620 of CM035430.1, read as the reverse complement.
CAACTTTAAAATTTTGGAAGTGAGTGAACACCTATCTCACTCTTCTCTTTCATGAAATATATCCATAATTTCCATGTATGGTCATCAATGAAAGTAACATAAAACCTATAACCACCCATAGATGTGGTCTTTGTAGGACCCCAATCATCTGTATGTACTATTTCTAGCACATTCTCACTGACATGCTTGTCATGCAAAAATGATGCTCTTGATTGTTTACCAAATTGACATGCTGCACATGCCTTTTGCATCTGTGCAGCCTTGAAATTTGGTAGTCCATTGACAATCTCCTTTGACTGCATCGATTTCAGCCTCTACAAGTTTGCATGTCCAATTTCTTTGTGCAAAATCTCTATATTAGCAATAACTCCTGCACCTTTTGCAACATTTCAAGAATTTTGCATTTAAGGTAAACATCCTACCCACTTTGTTTCCTTTGGCAATCAATCTTCCATCTTATTTGTACTCTTCTATATATAACCCATCAACATTGAACCTGACTTGTAATACTTGGTAAACCATTTGTCCAAGAGAAACCATATTCTTTGTTATATTTGGAACATGTAACATATCAACAAGATGTTTTACCTTCCCGTCCTCCATAGACAGTGCTATGTTTCCTATATGCTTGATAGGGTGTGATGTGTCATCACCTTTTTCAACATATCCAAGAACTGACAATTTTTGCAAACTACTAAACCATTCCACATGACTGGTCATGTGATTTGAAGCACTTGAATCAACATAGTAGAAATTGCTATTTGATTTTGAAACATGAGCTGATGTCATATTCATCATGTGATGTTGGACCATGAACAACTTCTCAGAACCATCTGCACGTGGATTCATAGTTGTTTTGCTACCTTCTATTATTTTGATTCTTTAACCTGCAGTCACATTCAAAGTGTCCAGGTTTACCACAATTCCAACATCCTTTACTGTCATTACCTATATCATTTCTTTGGAATTTTTTGCAGCCCCTTTTGCTCCACGTGCCTAGAAATTATCCTCTACCTTTTGCATGATTCTATTGTTGAGCTTGCTCTTGGTTACTATGTCCTCTTCCACTTCCGAAGCCTCTATCTCTTCCTCTTCCTCTTCCTCTTCCTCTTTCTCTGCTAGAGTAGAAAATATGCTTAGAATTAGGTTTTACTTGGGAGTTTGAGTCCTCAACAAGATGCTTTTCTTCAATAACTAGCATGGAAACCAGATCAGCAAAATTTGTAATATTTTCCCTGGTCTAAATAGATGATTGAACTATTTATATGCAGCTCCTAAACCACGAAGTCACACGTCCACCTTATCATCATCATCTACATTCATGCCAATAGATGCAAGTGACTCACATATGCTTTTGATTTTTAGGGTGTAGTCACTTATCGACATGCCCTTTTTCTCCAATGTATGCAGCTCATTCTTGAGTTGCAATTTTTGTGCCTTTATATTGGTCTCATACAATGTGAACAAACTATTCCAAGCCTCTTTCGGAGTCTTAGCACCTTGTATGTGCCCAATCATGCTATCTTGTATGCTAACAGATAGCCAATACATTAACTTTTGTGCTCCTTGATTCCATTCCTCATATGCTCTTAATTGGTCCGCAATCCGATTCTAGTCTGGTAACCGCATAGCATTTTCATTTGCTCCTTTGATGTACTTCCAATGGCCTTTTCCCATCAAGAAATTTGTCATCCTAAGCATGGAAGTTGTTCTTGTCTAGCTTATTGCTCATAAGCTGACTCATTCCATCAACACTTGCCATTTTGGTAGCAATTTTCAACACTGCACAAACACTAGAAGCACTACCTTCGCTTGAATACTGTCACACTGTGACATGACAATTCGATCTCATAAAAATGCAGTTTTCATGTATCAACAGTACACCGAGTCACTTGAAATTCTGGATCTGGAACATTTGAGTGTTGCCAAATAGAACACAAGTTATAATTTTTCAAACTAACATGATTTTTTTGTGGGCCTCACCTTTTGGGCTCAAAATAGAGGTCAAAATGGCTCCAAAACTGAAATATGAGAAAAACGAGTGAACCTAAAGGGATAACTATCAAAAATATTTTGACGCCTTCTATGATCATGCCAATTTTCGTAGCAATCTGAGGTCGTTTGTGAATCACACTTTCTCACATGCCTTCTTGCATACTCTTCACAATCGCCCTTCTCCACAAGCTCTCTACAACCATGTTGGCTGTGATACTATGTCACGAGGAAGGAGATCAGGAAGAGAGCTCACACACACACTCTCACAATCAAGAGGAGCACACACATAGATTGAGGCAAGGAAGAATGATATTCTTCTTCTATTACATAAAAGAAATGTACAATCTAATACAACAATACATCAAGTGCAATATATAAAGAAAAATAAATAAGGAAAGTCCTAATGTTTGCAAATGAGTGAGTTGGCAAAAAAAAGTGCCATCACTCTCCATACGTAAATCTAGTAAAGCTCAATGAAGTATCCTTGACATATACCGGTGTGACCACCATACATGTTAGAGAAATGGAAAAGTGATACGTGTCATCCTCGATCACCACATGTTGAGCTTGATATCTCAACACAAAGAACTGCAATCTATCACTTCATATGAGGCTTTGCATGGTCGCAAGCCATCTATTACTCATTTTCATGTCTTTGGTTGTTTGACATATGCATTAGTGCCTAAACAACAATGTAGGAAATCGGATGATAAAGTAGTGAAATGTATTTTTGTCAGATATAGTTCTGAAAGCAAAGGTTATCCACATACTAAAAACATTTTGGTTAGCCATGATGTTGTTTTTACAAAAGGTGGAATTCAGTTATTTCTTTCATGTACGAAGGAGACATGAGTTAACTTCAAAGATGTGTATGACACTTTTGTGCCTCTTTTTACACGTGGACAATCAAGTGTTGGTCCAAATGAGTCAATTTCTCCTCCTTTATAGGTTTCACATGATGATCTAGATCATTCCATTTCTAATGCAGATTTACATGATGCACTTGTTGATGAGAGGAGTGATATAGAGGAGGCAAAAACTATGCCAAAATGGTTGGTCTAGAAATTAAGAGATATCAAATTAGATGCACTGCAATCATATTGTACTCGTTCAGGATATCATAGTGCTTCTTTTGCATCAAATTGCTGTGCAATGACTTCCTCTAGTCTTTATGATGGGAATGAGATTGTTTCTTTCGATGAAGCACAAAATTCAGAAAATTAGATGGCTGCTATGCAATTAGAATATGATGCTATTATGAAGAATGGTACTTGGTCTTTATGTGATTTTCCTCCAAGAAAAAAGGCCATTGGCACTAAATGAGTATACAATGTGAAACATAAACTGGATGGAAGAATTGATAGGTATAAGGCTAGGATTGTTGAAAAAGGTTATGCTCAAGAGAGAGGCATTGATTTGGATGAGATTTTTGCACCGACATGCCGAATGGCCGTTGTATGTAGCATTTGTGAACTTGGAGCTCATCATGGCTGGAATGTACATCAGTTGGACATTAAAACTACATTTCTGAATGGTGAGTTACATGAAGAAGTGTATGTCTTTCAACACCATGGTTATGTGTAGAAAGGGCATGAAAACAAAGTATGCAGGTCTAAAAGGCATTAGATGGTTCGAAGCAAGCACCACATGCTTAGTATAAAAAAATACATGCCTACTTGATTGCACATGGTTTTGAGAATAGTCAAACTAAGAGCACCTTTCTTGTTAAGGATACAATTGATGTGCTTCTAATCATTGTTGTGTATGTTGATGTGCTCACTGGACCTAATGAGAAGCATACTACTGAATTTAAAGCTAATTTGCATGCCTCTTTTAAGATGTCAGATTTGGGACATTTCCATCATTATTTAGACATTTAGTTCATGCAAGTTGATGGGAGAATAGCTTTGTGTAAAACGAAGTATATTGATACATTATCGGCCTTGAAGATTGTAAACCTATTGCCACTCCTATGGAAAAATGTTTGAAATTGAGTCTTCATGATGCTAGAGATGCATTTGATGTTGTTCTCTATATGTAAGCTATTAGATGATTGATTTACTTATGCATAACTTGGTATGATATTCAGTTTGCTATCTTTAAGATGAGCAGGTTTATGATCAGTTTGGCATATGTGCCCACATAGGATAACATTGCAGATCTTTTCACAAAGGCTCTACCTCATGAGAAGTTTGAAGCACTTCCTTTTGTGAATTGATCTCTTTCCACATAGCTTTGCACTTCCTTATACATGAGTGCAAGATCCTTATTCACTGCATCACTTCTAGGTAAAATTTTTGATATATTTTGGTAGTGATGTGTGTGAACACACTTAGGACCATCAGAGCACTTTTTTCCCTCTTTAGGAGGTTTTCCTCCCGGATTGTATATATGCTGATAACCTTAATGGTTACTAATCTTTGTACATTCACTTGGTAATACATTCATTATTGTGTGTTGTGATCCAAGCTTCTTCTTCTTCCTTGTCCTGTTTGCATGCTTCCAGAGGCCTCAAACTCCAACACATCCTTGGTTGCCTCATATCTATCCAATAACCTAGGGTTTGATTTCAAAATACAGATCTAACTTGGCACCACCATGTCATGGCCGATCACATGTTTCATGCAGTTCTAGAAGCAGTAACCATGTATAAAATTTTGGAGAACTTTCTAGATGTCTCCTTATTCATTGTTAACTTTCCTCCCTATTGGTATCAAGAAATGTACAACCTCTTGGCTAATGGTATGTTTCCTCCATATTCCACATCTTTAGAAAAAAAAAGTTTAATACTAAAATGCAAAAAACTACAAATACATATATGGGACACTTTACAAGCAAAGTTACAATGGAAGCAAAGTTGCAATGGAAATCTTCACATACACTTACTCACTCATGAAACTCAAGTAGTTCTTCAAGAATCCCATCCCATGTAGGAGTAGGATCCATACACCCTCTTGGACACACCATGGCACAAAAGATACTTGATTCAGCCTTTGGTGGCCAATGCTCTTCAAGAAGGGCAATGATTGGGCCAAGTAATGCAATATATGTCAGAGATGTGGGCCTCACCCTTCATGTAGGCACCACAAACCTCTTACCATTTCTATGGGATGGTACAATTTTGAGCATTGGGTCATTGATTTTTGTCGGCCCAATCTATCCCATGGCATGGTTCGAGCAAGAAAAGTACTTATTGGTTGGCATAGATTATTCAAATAAATAGGCTAAAGTTCAAGCCACTTAGGATTGTTTTGCATCTACTATGACATGCTTCTTGTTTGAATATGTATTTGCACATTATGGTTGTCTTGTCAAAATCACCACAGACCAAGCCACATACTTTCTCAATAATATTTTGTGCATTTTTTTTTTCAAATATAAAATTTTCCACTGAACGGTCTTGTGGATATTATCCACATGCTAATGGGCAAGGAAAAAGCATGAATAAGACTTTAATCCACTTAATTCACAAAGAGTGTCTTTTAAATCCTAAGACATGGGGTTCCACATATGCAGGCACAATCTGGGCATATCAAACAACTTATGTGACCACCACATGACATGCATCCTTTCACTTGGTTTATGGATCACACCACTTTCCCCATTGGATTTCTTAGTAGGATTCACGTGCATCAAGCAACTACACCACAGTACATCTCACAACAGTAGTGCTTCTCTAGCCACCTGGCTCATCACTCTACATAGGTTGGAAAAGATCTCAGATGAAGCTTGAGCTATCTTGGAGAAAACCCAAGGCAAATGTAAGGCATGGCATGAAAAAACATTGTGGCCCTCTAAAGCTCAAATAGGCTCTCTAAGTTTTCCCTACAACTTGGCCAATCAAATGAAACTTTGCAAAAAATTTACTCCACTCTAGGAAGGACCCTACAAGGTCATTAATTTGTTAAGTCAGGGTGCAGTTCCATTGGCTACACTTGAGAATGAACCCCTTCTACTTTTTAATGTTTCCAAGCTCAAATCTTCCACCATTTGATTAAAATTTTTGTATGCCATGATTCTCTTACATGTTTTGTAAATTAAAAATATCTTTTTTGGACATTACTTCCATAGTGGAGTCTTTATAGTCTAGTTTTTAACTCCACAACTTCTAGATTCCTTGCCCTCTAAGTTCTTTCCACCTCACATTGATCTTAGTCATCACTTCTTGGTCCGCTCATTTATGCTGCTTAATAAGTTTCCACTCACCAACACTCTTCTGATCATCGAACAAAGTTTGGTCTTCGCTTCCTTAAAATTTCTTTTCTTGGACCTCATTTTCCAATTGCTCTGGGATGAAGCATCCATTAGTGGTAGGAATCTGTAGAACCCCCAACATGTCTTTTTGCAAAATGGATCCCTCAACAAATTTCAATTTTTCCCAAAGAAATCTAACAAAACTTTGCTAGAGAATTTTGACAACATCAAGTCCACAATCCCACTATGATTAGTGATTATCCCTCTTCTTAAATAAATCCCATCCTTTTCACTACCAATGGACTTCTTCTTACTAGATATGCCTTCCTAGAATAACATCTCACCCACGATTAAGTTCAATACCCTACAAGAGCACCTTAATTCATGATAGTACAACATGGAGCACTGTTGGTGATGCCACGAAGATGCTCAACTGGATCCATTCCTCCCTTCCCTATATATATATATATATATATATATATATATATATATATATATATATATATATATATATATATAAGTAGTAAGGATTTGGTGCTCCGTGGGTTGATGCCCACAAATGCTTCAATGCAAGGCTTATTGTGAAATTGTCTACATTGTAACAATAGTTCCCTTATATAATCAACAAGTCATTTGCTCATATTCTTTCCCTACATAGATTTCTATTAAGTTGTTTCAGTTCTCTGTGTTAAGTTCCTTTGTTAAGGCATGTTGTGCACAAAGATTAGTGTCGTAAAATTCTTTTGAGATGGAGTGCTCTCTAATCTCCTCACTACCCCTATAAGCTATTTACGACAAAAACCCCATACAGGTAGGTTGTTCATTTTTGAACTCCAAGACACAAGGAACATAGCATTGTTCAACAATGTCACTCAAACCCTATTGGAGTTAGAGAATTGGCATAAAACCTAGCAGAGATAAAAGTGTACTTGAACTATTTAACATTTCAAAGCAACATATGATTTACAAATGCAATGTATGCCAATTTGGAAAATCTCACAAGAAACCTTTCACAAAGAAGGGGTACATACATGGAGACATCTTTGGAGCTTTTCCCACACTGATATTTGGGGATCAAGCAAGGAACCCTCCATCTCAATGTCAAGGTATTATGTGTCTTTCATCGATGATTGTACTAGATGGATCAATTTATTTTATGAAGCATAAAGATGAAGTATTTTCTTGTTTCAAAAAGCACCTAGCACTAGTAGAGAATCAAACAAGTAAAACATTGAAGAGGCTAAGGTCTAATGGAGGGAAGAATAATTCTCCCATAAGTTTGATTCCTACTTGCAAGAAATGGGAATCAAAAGAGAGATAACTACCATATATACCTTTGAGCATAATTGGATAGTAGAAAGAAAAAATAGAACCATTATGGAAGCATCTAGGTCAATTCTCAATGAGAAGAAGTTGCCCAATTATCTATGGGGAAAGATAGTATCTACTCCCACCTATCTCATAAATAACTTACCCTCAAATTCTTTGGAAGAAATGACTCCCTATGAAGCTTGGAATGGAAGAAGAGCAAGCTTGATCCATTGTCGAATATGTGATTGCATTGCATATGCACATATACCATCACAAGTGAGAGGTAAATTTGATCCCAAGGTAAAGAAATGTGTATTCATGGGTTATGACCTAAATCAAAAGGTTTATATGTTATATAAAGCTATTATGAAGGGATTCATAGTAATTTGAGATGTAGTATTTGATGAAAATAAGTTTTGGTTTGAAGATTATTGCAAGAAAATCAAATTGACCTATGAATTGGAAGATGATTTTCCAACACTTTCAAGTAAATGTACACATCCACTTGAAGAGCCATGCGATTTAGAGGATGATCAAAAGATAGCTAGGGAGGAGATCAATTTTTGGAACTCCAAAGGTAAAGCAACGTTGCAAGATTTAAGAGATATAGAAAAATCATCACAACAAACTATCAGAAGATCTACAAGGGAGAAGAAGAAGCCAAAAAGGTATGGATGTGACACCTCATTGGTAACTAAGAAATCTTTTTATATAGCTCATGACTTGATCTCTAAAGAGCCCTCATCTTATGAGAAAGCCAAGAAGAAACCAGAATGGAAGCATGCCATGGAAAAAGACATTGAAGCTTTGCAGGAAAACAACACTTGGGACTTAGTTCCTTGATCATCTTGCATGAAGGTCAATGGATCTAGATGGATCTATAAGGTAAAGAAGAATGAAGATGGAACTATTGACATGAACAAGGCTAGATTAGTGTTCGAAGGATATGCTCAGACCCAAGGCATTCATTATGAGGAGACCTTCTCTCTTGTAGCAAAGATGCCTACAATCAGAGTGCTCATGAGTATTGCTTAGAAGATATATCAGATGGATGTGAAGAATGCATTTCTCAAATCTTGGATCTCACAAAAGGTATACATGCCTCAACCACTTGGTTTTGAAGACTTGAAATATCCTAAACTTTTTTGCAAATTATGAAGAGCCTTATATGGGCTATAGCAAGCCCCAAGATCTTGGAATCATATATTGAAAACCTACTTTTAGGATAAAGGATTTGTGATGAGCAAAGTAGATCCTTTCCTATTCATTAAAAGATAAGTAATACATTCAGTATTGTGTGTTGTGCTCCAAGCTTCTTCTTCTTCCTTGTGCTGTTCACATGCTTCCGTAGACGTTTAACTCCAACAATTGGTATCAGAGCAGGTCGTTGCTTCATCTAGGGTGTCGTCGACACTCTTCCAGTTGTAGTCTCAGAATTGCATGAATTTTGGTGAGCATACTCAGCGTGTTTTCGAGATCAGAACAGCTTTGTTGTGTGGTGTCGAAATCGCGATTTGAGCTCGTTTCGGCCTCCAAACGCACTATTGTAGTTCTTGTGCAGGCTATTTCGTCTTTTTGTGCCAAAGGTATATACCAGTTTTTGTTCGCCAATATAAGCGTCTCGAAGTCTGCTACAGGTTTAGCGGAATTTGTATGGGTAGTTCTGTTCAACTTTTTGAGATACAATCAATTTTTTGCATCAAGGTATTTTAGTCACCGGCCATGGCTAAAAGCAGTGATGTATTCCGTATGTTGGATGTTGAGGATAAGTTGGATGGTACCAACTACCTGTTATGGGATTATATGATGCGACATGTGTTGTTTGCAAAAGGACTGTGGAACATTGTGTAGGGTGTCGAAAAATGTCCTATCACACCTGCAACTGTTACAATTGCAGGTACTGAAGCTGATGCAGAAGGTGTCGAAGATGATGATATTCTGCATATTCCTGTTTGTGCTGCGGTTTTTGCTGCACCTACTACAGAGTAGATTCGTTGGGATGGCAAAGATGCCCAGACACATGCATTGATAGCTTTGTTTGTCAAATATGCCATTATTCCTCACATTTGCTCTTGCAGAACAACTAAGGATGCTTGGGATACACTAACCACATTGTACCAAGCTAGGAATGAGGCTCGTGTTGCTTACCTTCGAAAACAGTTGGAGAGTGAGCACATGAATGAAGGTGATTCTATGGACAGTTTCCTAGCAAAGATCAAAGACTTGAAGGAACAATTGATTTCTACTGATGAGGTTATACCAGATAGCTTACTTGTGCAGACCGTTCTGAATGGTCTTCCTGATTCATATCAGAGTTTTGCTTCTACTCTTCGATTGATGATGAAGGCAATCCAAATGCCTTATCATTTGAGGAGTAAGTCTCTGTTCTATTGTAGGAAGACCAGTCCACGCAGAACATGTCCATTATGCGAGTTGCAGATCAAGCTTTTCTGGCTAGTGAGAAGGGCAAAGGAAAATGGAGCTCTTCAATTAGTAAGCAGAAATCTGCTAATTCTGCATATTCGAAGAAGGAAGATAAAGATGAGAAGAAATCAAAAAAGCAAAAATTGTTTTGTAAATACTGTAAAGGGAATGATCATATCATAAAGAACTGTCCAAAACTGGCTACTAAAGAGGCAAAGAAGAAAGAGGCTGGAATGGTTGTTGCAGAGGCCTCTACACCAAAAATAGAGTCTGCTAATCTTGTGCAGGGAGAAGAATGGGTGTTTACTACTGTCTACAGTTTTGAACCATCTTCTCATGAGCAGTGCATGTTTGTAGTAGATTCAGATGTTTGGTATTTTGATAGTGGGGCGACCAAACATATTACCTCACAACGCAGTTTCTTCTCTTCACTCGAGCCTGCCCCTACAGGGAATATTGTTACATGCACCAACAACTCCTCTTATCTTGTTATGGGAATTGGTAAGATCATTTTGACTACTGCTGATGGTAGTTCTTTCACTTTGTCAGATGCTTTATTTGTGCCAGGGATCAAGAAGAACCTGTTATCAGTTTCTGCATTAGCCAAGATTGGCTTGGTTGTGAAATTTGTTGATGACAGGTGTACAGTTCATGATCTGTCAAATGGCGATGTGATTATTGCTTCTGGCATTTTATGTCGTGGGCTGTATAAGCTCATAGACTATGAAAGATCTATAAATGATTTGGCATGTGCAGTAAATGATTCTCAGGCTATGCCAGATGTAAAGCTTTGGCATACACGCTTTGGTCATCTGAATTTTGCTAGTTTGCTATGCCTGCAGAAATCTGAAATGGTGTCCTCTTTGCCCAAACTTGAGGCACCTGGAAAACATGTTTGTGAAGGCTGTATTTTGGGCAAAATGCAGCATTCGTCCTTTCCAAAAGATGGTTCAGTTCGGGATACTCAGAAATTGCAGCTTGTACATAGTGATGCCTGTGGTCCTATGTAGACACCTTCTTTTGGGAATTATCTTTACTTTGTGACTTTCATAGATGATTTTTCCAGGCATGCATGGGTATATCCATTGAAGGAAAAGTCCAAAGTGTTCATGTGCTTCAAACAATTTTTGGTTTTGGCTAAAAATCTGTCAGCATGTAAAATGGGCACCCTCCGTTCTGATCGAGGGGGGAATATATGTCTTCTGATTTTAATGCATTTCTGGCTGAACATGGGATAAAACACCAATGTATAGTGTTGTATACACCTCAACAGAATGGAGTTGCTGAACGAAAGAACAGGTCACTCATGGAGATGGCGAGGTGTATGGTCAAGAGTCAGGCTTTACCAAATAGTTTCTGGGCTTGAGGCTATCATGTGTGCAGCATATGTACTGAACAGGTGTCCCACAAAAGCACTGTAGTCTATCACTCCATATGAGGCTTGGCATGACCGCAAGCCATCTGTTGCTCATCTGTGTGTTTTTGGTTGTTTGGCATATGCATTAGTGCCTGAACAACATCGCAAAAAATTGGATGATAAAGTAGTAAAATGTATTTTTGTTGGGTACAGTTTTGAAAGTAAAGGCTATCATCTGTATCATCCACATACTAAACGCATTCTGGTTAGCCGTGATGTTGTTTTTGTGGAAGATGCTATTCAGCCATTGCTTTCATGTACTAAGGAGACATCTGTTAGCTCCAAAGACACGTATAATACTTTGCTGCCTCTTTTTACAGGTGGACAGTCTAGTGCTGGTCCTAATGAGGCAACTTCTCAGCCTTTGTAGGTTTCATGTGATGATGCAAATAATTCCATATCTGATGCAGATGTACATGATGCACTTATTGATGAGAGAGCTGATATTGAACAGGCAAGAACTATGCCAAAATGGCTGGTGCAGACCTTGCATGATAGCAAATTAGATGCACCTCTGTCATATCATACTCGTTCAGGCTCTCATAGTGCCTCTTTTGCATCAGATTGCTATGCTATGGCTGCATCTAGTCCGTGTGATAAGAATGATCCTGTTTCATTTGAAGCACAAAATTCAGAAAATTGGATGGCTGCTATGCAATCTGAATATGATGCTATAATGAATAATGGTACTTGGTCATTGTGTGACTTGCCTCCTGGCAAGAAGGCCATTGGCACTAAGTGGGTATACAAGCTAAAGCGTAAATCGGATGTTACAGTTGACAGGTATAAGGCAAGGCTTGTTGCAAAGGGTTATGCATAGGAAAGAGGCATTGACCTTGCACCTACATGCTGTATGACTACTGCTCGGAGCATCTGTGCACTTGCAGCTCATCATGGTTGGAATGTACATCAGTTGGATATTAAAATAGCATTTCTGAATGGTGACTTTCATGAAGAAGTGTATGTTTTTCAGCCTCGTGGCTTTGTGCAGAAAGGGCGTGAAAACCAGGTGTGTAGGTTAAAGAAGGCATTATATGGTTTAAAGCAAGCACCACGTGCTTGGTATGAGAAGATACATGCCTATCTGATTGCACGTGGTTTTGAGAACAGTCCAACTGAAAGAACCTTATATATTAAGCGTGCTAATGATGTGCTTCTGATCATTTTTATCTATGTTGACGACATGCTGCTCAAAGGTCCTATTGAGAAGCATATTGCTGATTTTAAGGCTGATTTGCATGCCTCATTTGAGATGTCTGATTTGGGGCATTTGCATCACTATTTGGGCATTCAATTTATGCAATTTGATGGTGGAATGGCTTTGTGTCAAACAAAATATATTAACACATTATTGCAGCGTTTTGGTCTTGAAGACTGTAAGCCTATTGCCACTCCTATGGAGACAAATTTGCGATTGAGTCTTCATGATGCTGGAGATGCATTTGATGCTGTTCTCTATCAGCAGGCTGTTGGATGCTTGATTTACTTATGCATTACTCAGCCAGATATTTAGTTTGCTGTCTCACAGATGAGCGGTTTATGCATTGCCTAGGAGTCAAGCACTGGCAGGCACTTGAGTGCATCTTTTGCTATTTGAGTGGTACTTGGCTACTTGGGTTGTTTTATCCCAAGGGGGGATCACTACCGCCAGATTTGCATGCTTTTTCTGACTTTGATTGGGTTGGTTGCTATGACACTCGTGTGTCCACTAGTGGCTTTTGCTTCATGCTTGGTAGCTCATGTATATCTTGGTTGAGCAAGAAGCAGCCTACTGTGGCCACTTCCAGTTGTGAGGCTGAGTATAGGGCAACTTTCACAGTGATTGTTGAGTGTCTGTGTCTCAGACGCCTTATGGCTGATTTGGGTGTTGGTCAAACTTCTGCCACCACCATCTTCACTGACAGTCAGAGTGCATTGGCAGTTGCGAGGAACCCTGTGTTCCATGCTCGCACTAAGCACATTGAGGTGTGTTATCACTATGTTAGGGAGAGGTTCTCTGTTTGGGAGATCAGCTTGGCATATGTGCCCACACAGGAGAACATTGCATACCATTTCACGAAGGCTCTGCCTAGGGAGAAGTTTGAAGCTTTCCGCAAAGATTTGGGCTTACTTCCTTTTGTGGAGTGATTTCCACATAGCTTGGCACTTCCTTATACATGAGTGCCAGCTCCTTGTTCACCGCATCACTCCCAGGGGGGATTTGTTGATATATTTAGGTAGTGATGTGTGTGAACACACTAGGATCGCCGGGGTACTTTTTTCCCTCTTTAGGAGGTTTTTTTCCCCAGCTTGTATATATGCCTATTGCCCTAATGGGCTACTTATCTTTATACATTCTCTAGTAATACATTCAGTATTGTGTGTTGTGCTCCAAGCTTCTTCTTCTTCCTTGTGCTGTTCACGTGCTTCCGCAGACATTTAACTCCAACAATGGTATGTACCTTAGTCAGAAGAAACACATCCAAGATATGCTTGAAAAGTTCAAGATGGAAAATGCTAAGGTTGTAGGTACACCTATGGAATTAAAATTCAAAGTTAAGAGCTAATGAAGGTGATCTCATTGAAGATTTGATAAGCTATCAAAGCTTGGTGGAAAGTCTCAACTATGCTGCTTTCATTGGGGTAGATATTAGCTACAATGTGAGTGTCTTAATTCAATTCATGCACACACGTAGGAAACCATATATGGAGGCATCCAAAAGGATCCTCAAGTATCTCAAAAAAAAAAACTAATGAAGAGCTATTCTACTCAGACACCTTTGATATGTATATTAAGATTTTCTTTGATGAAAATTAGATAGGATCAAGAGATGATATGAGAAGTATCTCTGGTTATCTTTCATTTGTAGGTTCTAAGTTCATTTATTGGTCATCCCACATGTTGTTGTTCTTGTTGAGAATATGAGAGTGCATCTCCCTTTTGTATCTTGGAGTCACTCTATTTCCATTTCATTTCCATTACATTTCCATGTATTTCCTTTGTATTTGGGTACCTTGCCATTTGCTTCTACCAGTTGTATTCATTCTCCTTTCAGGGGAATTATCCCACATGAGATGTATTTTGGAGAGCCCCTCACAAATCTATATAAGGAGGGCCTCTCCCCCATTTGTATTTGGTTAGAAGCTTGAGGAGCTTACTCCATGCTCTTGGCAAGCTCATTTCTAATCCACATGAGTTTACCCATTTCATGGTCTATTCATTTTGTGTCTCACACATTCTTTGTTTTGTGAGAGCACTTTCCTTTTCATTTTGCTTCCGCATGCGTACTCTCTACATGGTATCAGAGCGTTAGGTGGAGGTCTTGGTGGTCCAATTGGTGGTGGTGGTTGTGTTGGCGGTGGTGCTTCCTTCTCATAACAGAGAGGAACTTTTATCCATCAAGCTCATGCTCATAGAGCATTTTGGGTATCATTATTGTTCCCATTTTCCCACCCTCTCACCCTTTTTTTACCATATTTTTTTTTCTCTTGTTTCGGGTTACACTTGTTCAATTACCCACCCTCCTACCCCTTATTTTGTAGCAACCTTTGATGGTTTACAACACGTAGCGGTTCATTCCTTATTGTCATTTTTGTGTGAAGACTCTATACTGTTTGGTCATGCAACATGGCATTTTAATGAGCAAGTTGTGCATCTCAAACTTATGGAAGTATTTATAGACACTCGGACAGTTAATAGTGAGTTTCTGATTTTTATAGTGTATAATCACATGATTAACTACACCTCCGCTCTGTCGAGTGTTTCAAAACACTGGAGTGATCATGCAACAATCTCGATTGTGGATATCCCACAATAAATCGAGAGTTTGCCATCTACTCTGTTGCCCTCTGGATGAACGTTTGGTTTTTCATCTCTTTGTGCCTCTTTGCATCATCCGTGATCGCTGGTTGTATCCGCCTTGCCTTTGTGCATAAACATTCCCTGAGCAGATGTCGTTGACGGATACCATCTATAGTCGTCCGCGCGTGTAACAGAGGATGCCATTCTTTGATAATACCGAGCTCGCTCAACTGTGCTTTTACTTGAGCAGCGTGAGCTCTCTCAATCAACAGATCTCTGAGCGTATTACACGTCCAAACTCCTCTTAATTGGAGTGCAGTAGACTAAGCCATCTCTGTGAGACTAAGCCATCTCTGTGTCTGTGGTGCATAAGAATGAGACAAGAAATGCTCTGCAATGGCGCCATGTACCTTCCCCCACATATGGCCACACGTTTCGTCAAAAAAGCTTACTTCTCTCTGTGCATTCCATAGTTTTGTTGTGACCGTCATTCCACCAAAACCAGAGTGGCCATCGGCACTGAGAGTATGAAGGAAGTCGACTCGTGCAGCGTCTAAGAGAGAGAGAGAGAGAGAGAGAGAGAGAGAGAGAGAGAGAGAGAGAGAGAGAGAGAGAGAGAGAGAGAGAGAGAGAGAGAGAGAGAGAGAGAGAGAGAGAGAGAGACGTAGAGAGAGAAATTTTCTAAAACTACAGAAGACAACTACAACATGAAGAAGCTGTAATTGACTCTTGTGTCGGAGAGGGCACCTCCTTCAGCTCGATGAAGTAGCAGTTGATGACTCTGTTGTTGCTTGTCGGCCGAAGGCGAAGGCACAACATAAAGATTTGAACAATCTGGATGTAGCACTACAGAATTCCACGCGCTAGAACTTGTGCCAATTGTCTGCACAATTTTTTATAACACCACAGGGCCGCGTCATTGTTGGATAAGAGAAGACAGACCGACTGATAAGAGAACGAGTAGCCGAAGAGGTTTTGACAACTTCTTTGCGAGATGAACAACACACATTGAGGACATACGCCCATCGCGCAGCACTTAAAACTTGGCATACTTCAGCATCTCGCTCGCATTGAACAGTAGCACAAAGTTGTACGGGGCGAATGAGTGGAAGGGGAGCTGCACAACTATGTACTGTGTGCGCCATCTCTCTGAGTGAGAGAGGGAGTGAGATTTGCCAGAAGATCTTATCTCTAGGTAATGAAATGGTCAAGTGTATCGGGAGAAATGCGTGAGATATGCGTAATGCGGGGATAAGATTTCTGGCGGTAGATTCACTCTTCAAGACGTGCCACGCAATTCACGATGTGTGGCAGGAAGCATCATCATGCGGCCATCCTCATAACATCATCGATGATGTTTTCAGACAGTACATTTGCATAAGAGACTGCAATGAGTTATGGATATGCGTAGCTTTTTAGAAACTGGGGAGAACGCACCAATCATAATATTTGGTTGCGCAAATCTTTCTACCTTTCTAAGCATCCACGTGATTTACTCAAACTATATGATAGTTAATAGGTACTACCGTATTTGCTTGATCACTTTTCTTAACCACACATTATGACCCATTAGCCATGCCACTAAGGATCTTCAAGGTTTCACACTCAAAGTTTGAACCCACATTATCACGCATTAGCCATGCCACTAAGGATCTTCAAGGTTTCACACTTAAAATTTGAACCCTATTCGATAATTTGATATTTGCCCAAGGATACTTGAATATTTGATACTTGGATAGCATTGACACACTTGGAAGAGGAAGCATTGTGAAGATGTCATTTTAGGGCACCTTGAAAAGTTGGAGTCGCTCAAGAAGTACCACCTGTAGAGGATCAAAGACATACATCGACAATGAACAATCGAGTATTTTGGTTCAAGCATAACATCCTTGTGGAGTATCAAAAATCCCTAAAAGTAAGTTGGTTCTCAACAAAAGGACCGAGATTAAGTGGAAAGGATGAGATATCCTTTAGCACTTTGGAGCATCAATGATTATGGAACTCCAAGGAGCACTCAACTTGGAGCTTTGAGTGTGAAAGGGTGAGTACCTCTTAGAAGCCCATAGAGAAAGCTCACAAAAGAACATCACAGTTAGGAGCCTCAAGGGTTTAGTAGCAAAGGAGGGTCACACATATGAGCTTCAAAGAGGGTCAAACATCCAATATTCATCATTGTCTCCAATTTTGAAGATTAAACATTGCATTGAACAATGGAACTAAGCATTTACAATCATCACTTGCCTCCCTTTTGAGCTTTAGTGCACATTGTGTGAATCTATTGGGTAGTGTGAAAAGAAAGCATTCCCAATTGGAATATTGGCAAATTAACTTGTGAGAAGATCGCCTAGCATTACCCATTTGAGTACCTCCCAACATCACTTTCAACTCTTTTGATTTTTTTAGTAGAAATAAAACAAAATCTTCAGCAATAAGCATGCAAGATAGTTGGGGAGGGCATCATATTTGTGAACATCATCTATAAAAAGGGGATCTATTGACTAGCCTCAAATAGGTAGCATCATTTGGATTGGAGTTTGGATATCAAATCAATAAGAACAAGAAATCATTAACGAGTCAAGAATATTTCCTAGCCAAGGGTATCAATGACCAAGGGATTATGGACCAAGGAATCATGAATTAGAAAGAAATCTCTAATATCTTCAAAGAGCCTCTACCTCACATTCATTGACTAGCTCCACATGATAAGAAGCACTTTAGAATCCATCATTGAAAAGCAAGGAGTTCATCTAATAGTTTATATGTGAAGTACTATGCATAGCATCAATTAGGCTTACATCATTTAGCACCATATTTGAAGTCATCAGTCACACGCACAATCTTTTAAGCAGTGAGCCTTCTACCTCATTTCGCCTCTCCAAAAGCAAAACATGCTAGGTGATGAATCACATAGTTACTCATAGGATCATAATTCTTTTTGCCTATGTATGGTGCATGAAGGAGGCACTGAAAGGAGATTGGAATTGCTAAAAATAGCTAATTAATTTTGGAGATTCTTTTCAACAATTTCCCCATAGAATTGATTGAAAAATTATGATTTAGTTTTGGAGAAGATTGCTTCTCTCTAAATCTTGGGTAGAGCATTGAGTAGCACTGCATGAGTTCTCGAGGAGCATATCTTAGATTGAACATAGAATAGGGGACTTCAAAACATTGGTGCATACCTCTCTCACAACTAAAAGATACCTTTATTTATGTAATAGATGAAGAATAGAGCATCGATCAGGTTGTTGCCAAAAGCTTCACATAGGCATAACATCGGGTAGTTCTATTAATGAAGACCATGGGATAGCTAGGCCATCATTTAGTCACTCTAGATGGGGGCTCACTAGATAGCAAGAAACATCATTTACCTCAACCCTCTTGATAGGGGGTAGCTCATTCTCTATAAAAGCATTGAACAATGCAAGCATCACATAGCCTCACTGTTAGTATATGATCAATGTCTACCCCTCATGATTGTATGCACATTTTGTAAGGCCCCCTTTATGAGGAGAAGCCAAGCGTGCATTACCCAATTGATGGGAATCCCAACTTGAATGTTGGATGAAGGTCATATTGGACCATGTAAGATATTATAAGGAAAGGGAGTTACCAGGGTCCCCAATTGTGGGGTCCGGGGCAGCGGTGAGCAGCCCCGGCTGGGGGGTCCAAGGGGGCCAGCGGGCCCCCTGGCTGGGGGGTCCCAGGGGGCCAGCGGGCCCCCTGGTGGGGGTCCGGGGGCAGCGCCCCCGGCGCGACGGTAAAGGGAATATTCCATGGAATATTCCCTCTCGGAGTCAGAAATCATTTATATTTGTTAGGTCGGTTCAACCAGTCTAAGCTGTGTATGGCAATTACGCGGGCGGTGGCCGCCCACGCTCTACCGCCCATGTATAGCCGTCCATGGCAGGCCACCCATGATCCTATATATACATGACTTCTGCACTTCCTAATATACCGAGTTGAGCCAGCATACCTCTACCTTGTATCTCCCTATCTAGAGTTGTCTAGATCACCATTTAAGCTCTACCTTGAGAGCGCACGGGTGGACAACGCCATCATCTTTGTACTTGCTGCTAGTAGAAAATTGTTGAGATTCTCCTATATCTGTTATCTTCTCTGCTATTGCTCCTGTGTTATATTGCGTAACTATTGTCTTTCACTCACCTCTTAAGAGTGTCGCTTAATGTCATCAAAAGAATTGTTTCTCTCAAAGAATCTCCTAGTGTAGCACATCCATGACACTTAACTCTCAACCTTGATCATCATGTAGTAGAACATGAATCAAATCATCAACTAGCCAAGGAGTTGCCTAGAATAATTGGGTATGATAGCACATAATTCATGCCTTTAGGAAAATATCAAACACCTCTTGTGGACTTTCGAGATAGCACTCAACTGCTCATGCTTGAGAAGCACCAAAAGACAAAGGACATCAGCCATATCTACTTGCATTGCCTAGGAGCAAATGCCTTCTTTGGGCCATCAAATAGCTTTGTAAAGTTGTTGGATAGCATTTCGGATCCAACTCATAAATGTCAATCCGTGGAGATGTGAGGACTAGTATGACGACTATGAGCAAGTGAAGGCACAAGTGCGTGAGTGAGAAGCACACAAGCATGCACACATACACACACATGCACACACAAGGCAAGAACAAAGACAAGAACAATGGAGTTCTTTCTATTACTCAAGAAATCTCTAAAAATAGCTCAAATCTCTAACAAGCTGACCCCAAAAATGAGCTTTCTAGATCTTTTTATAGTTGTTGACTAGGTTTTGGCCCTGTCTAGACCTAGTGTTTGGCCTAGTTAAAATAGGTTCCAGGGCTTATTTGGGGGCTCAAACAGAGTCTAAAAATTATGAAAATTGGTATGTAGCTATTTCTAATACTCCTCAAGCTCAAGGACTCCCTGGCTTGCACAAAATGTAGTAGGAATAATAAAAAATGGTATTTACATTGGTGTGAAGTGATTAAAATCACTATTTGGGAAATATTTCTCCTTGAAAATTATGTGGCCTACTTGCCAAATCTTTGTTGACTTCTCTACCTACTTGATCCTGCTTGGCTCTCCCTTTGTTCTGACTCCCTTTGGTGGCTTCCCTATCTCATAAGGCCTTCACTACCCTAGCTGCTACCAATAGTAGTATCAGGTAGCATCATACATCAGATAGGGCAAACAATCTCGAGTATCAAACTCTGAGAGCATCATAGAGATGCTTTGTAAGGATCTCTTGGAGCATTGTTCAATGGCACACAAGTAGACCTTCTTAGAACCTTGTGTAGCTCGAAAGAAAAGGGGAGATAGTGTTGAGATTGTTGGAGTTAGACGTCTGCGGAAGCACGCAAACAACACAAGGAAGAAGAAAAAGCTTGAAGCACAAGACACAATACTGAATGTATTACCACTACAATGTACAAAGATGAGTAGCCCGTTAGGGAAATAGGCATATATATAAGCCGAGGGAAAAAACTTCCTAAAAAGGGAAAAAGTGCCCCGCTAGTCCTAGAGTGTTCGCACACATCACTACCTAAATATATCAACAAATCCCCCCTGGGAGTGATGTGGTGAACAAGGAGCTGGCAATCATGTATAAGGAAGTGCCAAGCTATGTGGAATCAATCCACAAAAGAAAGTAAGCCCAAAGCTTTGCGGAAAGCTTCAAACTTCTCCCTAGGCAGAGCCTTCATAAAAAGGTCTGCAATGTTCTCCTACATTGTCACATATGCCAAGCTGATCTCCTTAGCAGAGAACCTGTCCCTGACATAATGATAATGCACCTCAATGTGCTTAGTGCGAGCATGGAACACAGGGTTCCTCACAACTACCAATGCACTCTGACTGTTAGTGAAGATGGTGGTGGCAGAAGACTAACCAACACCCAAATCAACCATAAGGCATCTGAGCCACACACACTCAATAGTTGTTGTGAAAGCTGTGATGGAGAGTGTTAATCTCCAAAATAACAAGTTATCCTTGATGTTAGAGCACCTCTATATAGAGAACAACTCATAACCTCAACCAATTTTGGAAATCTATTGCCAAATTATCAGGATTTGAATTAAGTGTGAAGAAATTGATTACTTAGAAAAGTCTGCTACACTTAATCCATTCATTGACTAAATAAATGTGCAAAGTTTTCAATGAAAGTTTATACAAGGTGTCCTAAAGTTTGCACACCTTCTTCAAGTTAAAACTTCTCAAAAGGATTAGTAGATCTTGAGATTTGCTTCAAACAATGTACCTATGTCTAAAAATGTCCTTTTGTATAGTCAACTTTGACATCTGTAACTTCTAATGCATGCTTCTCCCAAAGTAGACCCCGTTTATTCAAATACTTTTAGCCGTAAGTAGCTTACCTTTCAACTTAAAGAATGAGTGCTTACTTGCTCAAAACTTTACACTGGGGAAGGAGATCTGATTAAAACGTTGACCATCAAATTTGTGCCTGTACTTGTCTTCACTTCTTCTGTTTACACATGTAAATGTTCCTACTTAAAATTCTGTCAGCCTGATTACAATTAGGCTCTCAACACTTGTACAAAGGTCACTCAACTATAGAATTAGACTTGTACAAAAGAATGACTCAAGAAAATAAACAGAGAAGGAGCACTGAGCAAAAGATCGAGGTGCAACTTTCTTCTATTCAGAGAAATCATACATCTGATAGAAAATTCATATTCTTCTCACTTTCTAAAGTCTCTAATGACTTCTAAAACTTATCACTCATCATCTCTCATGCTCACAGTACATCTATATCAAGTATATATAGATGTTTACATCTCAACTCATCAATGGTACAAAGTTTTTATGAACTAATTACAAGATTAGTATATATGTATATACAAGTCTTCATCTTCTGACCATGCACTAAACTTCAAGCCTCATATGTTGATCTTTGCTTCACTCTTTGACTTGAAACCTTGTCCTAATCAAACAATGATCAAAAGCACATGATTAGCACGCTTAACATATAAGATGCTTTCAGTTGGACTGTTCTCAAAACCATGTGCAATCAGATAGGCATGTATCTTCTCATACCAAGCACGTGGTGCTTGCTTTAAACGATATAATGCCTTCTTTAACCTGCACACCTCGTTTTCATGCCCTTTCTGCACAAAGCCATGGGGTTGAAAAACATACACTTCTTCATGCAAGTCACCATTCAGAAATGCTGTTTTAATGTCCAACTGATGTACATTCCAACCATGATGAGCTAGAAGTGCACAGATGCTCCGAATAGTAGTCATACGGCATGTAGGTGCAAAGGTCTCATCAAAGTCAATGCCTCTTTCCTGTGCATAACCCTTTGCAACAAGCCTAGCCTTATACCTGTCAACTGTACCATCCGGTTTACGCTTCAGCTTGTATACCCACTTAGTGCCAATGGCCTTCTTGCTAGGAGGCAAGTCACATAAAGACCAAGTACCATTCTTCATTATAGCATCATATTCAGATTGCATAACAGCCATCCAATTTTTGAATTTTGTGCTTGATCAAACAAAACATGCTCATTCTCATCACAGAGACTACATGCAGCCATAGCACAACAATCTGATGCAAAAGAGGCACTATGAGAGCGTGAACGAGTACGATATAATAGAGGTGCATCTAATTTGCTATCACGCAAGGTTTCACCAGCCATTTTGGCATAGTTCTTGCCTCCTCAATATCAGCTCTCTCATCAATGAGTGCATCACATACATCTGCATCAGAAATGGAATTATCTGCATCATCACATGAAACTTGCAAATGCTACGAAGTTGCCTCATTAGGACCAGCACTAGACTGTCCACCTGTAAAAAGAGGCAGCAAAGTATCATACATGTCTTTGGAGCTAACAGATGTCTCCTTAGTACATGAAAGCAATGGCTGAATAACATCTTCCACAAAAACAACATCACAGCTAACCAGAATGCGTTTAGTCTATGGATGATACAGACGATAGCCTTTAGTTTCAGAACTGTACCCAACAAAAATATATTTTACTGCTTTATCATCCAATTTTTTGCGATGTTGTTCAGGCACTAATGCATATGCCAAACAACCAAAAACACGTAGATGAGCAACAGATGGCTTGCGGTCATTCGAAGCCTCATATGGAGTGATAGATTGTAGCGCTTTAGTGGGACACCTGTTCAGTACATATGCTGCACACATGACAACCTCAAGCGAGAAACTATGTGGTAAAGCCTAACTCTTGACCATACACCTCGCCATCTCCATGAGTGACCTATTCTTTCATTCAGCAACTCCATTCTGTTGAGGTGTATACGGCACTGTACAATGGTGTTTTATCCCATGTTCAACCAAAAATGCTTTAAAATCAGAAGACATATATTCCCCCCCTCCATCAAAACAGAGGGTGCCCATTTTACATGCTGACAGATTTTCAGCCAAAACCAAAAACTGTTTGAAGCACATGAACAATTCGGACTTTGCCTTCAATGGATATACCCATGCATGCCTAGAAAAATCATCGATGAAAGTCACGAAGTAAAGATAATTCCCAAAAGAAAGTGTCTGCATAGGACCACAGACATCACTATGTACAAGCTGCAATTTCTGAGTAGCCCGAACTGAACCATCTTTTGGAAAGGATGAACGTTGCATTTTGCCCAAAATACAGGCTTCACAAACATGTTTTCCAGGTGCCTCAAGTTTGGGCAAAGAGGACACCATTTCAAATTTTTGTAGGCATAGCAAACTAGCAAAATTCAGATGACCAAAGCGTGCATGCCAAAGCTTTGCATCTGACATAGTCTGAGAATCATTTACTGCACATGCCAAATCATTTACAGATCTTTCATAGTCTATGAGCTTATACAAGCCACAACATAAAATGCCAGAAGCAATAATCACATCGCCATTTGACATATGAACTGTACACGTGTCATCAACAAATTTCACAACCAAGCCAATCTTGGCTAATGCAGAAACTGATAACATGTTCTTCTTGATTCCTGGCACAAATAAAGCATCTGACAAAGTGAAAGAACTACCATCAGCAGTAGTCAAAATGATCTTACCAACTCCCATAATAGGATAAGAGGAGTTATTGGCGCATGTAACAGTATTCCCTGTAGGGGCAGGCTCAAGTGAAGAGAAGAAACTGTGCTACGAGGTAAATTGTTTGGTCGCCCCACTATCAAAATACAAAACATCTGAGTCTATCTACTATAGACATGCACTGCTCATGAGAAGATGGGTCAAAATTGCAGATAGTAGTAAACACCCATTCTTCTTCCTACACAAGATTAGCAGACTCTGTTTTTGGTGTAGAGGCCTCTGCAACAACCATTCCAACCTCTTTCTTCTTTGCCTCTTTAGCAGCCAATTTTGGACAGTTCTTTATGATATGATCATTCCCTTTACAGTACTTACAAAACAATTTCTGCTTTTTTGATTTCTTCTCATCTTTATCTTCCTTCTTCGAATATGCAGAATTAGTGGATTTGTGCTTACTAGTTGAAGAGCTCCATTTTCCTTTGCCCTTCGGACTAACTAGGAAAGTTTGATCTGCAACTCACATAATGGACCTGTTCTACCTGGATTGATCTTCCTGCAACAGAACATAGACTAACTCCTCAAATGATAAGGCATTTGGATTTCCTTTCATCATCAACCGAAGAGTAGAAGCAAAACTCTGATATGAATTAGGAAGACCATTCAGAACGGTCTGCACAAGTGAGCTATGTGGTATAACCTCATCAGCAGAAATCAACTGTTCCTTCAAGTCTTTGATCTTTGTTAAGAAACTGTCCATAGAATCACCTTCATTCATGTGCTCACTCTCCAACTGTTTTCAGAGGTAAGCAACACGAGCCTCATTCCTAGCTTGGTACAATGTGGTAAGTGTATCCCAAGCATCCTTAGCTATTCTGCAAGAGCAAATATGAGGAATAATGGCACGTTTGAAGACAAAGCTATCAATGCATGTGCCTGGGCATCTTTGCCATCCCTGTGAATCTGCTCTATAGTAGGTGCAATAGAAATCGCAGCACGAACAAGAATATGCAGAATATCATCGTCTTCGACACCTTCTGCATCAGCTTCAGTACCTGTAGTTGTAACAGTTGTAGGTGTGATAAGACATTTTTTGACACCCTGCACAATGTTCCATAGTCCTTTTGCAACCAACACATGTCGCATCATATAAGACCATAACGGGTAGTTGGTACCATCGAACTTATCCTCAACAGCCAACATACGGAATACATCACTCCTTTCAGCCATGGCCGATGACTAAAATACCTTGATGCAAAATGTGATTGTATCTCAAAAAGTTTCGAGACGCTTATACTGGCAAACAGAAACTGGTATATACCTTTGGCACAAAAAGACGAAATAGACTGCACAAGCACTGCAATAGTGCGTTCGGAGGCCGAAACAAGCTCATATCATGATTTCGGCACCACAAAACGAAGATGTTTTGATCTCAAAAACATGTTGAGTATGCTCACCAAAATTTGTGCAATTCCCAGACTGCAACTGGAGGTGTCGACAGTGCCCTAGATGAAGCGACGACCTGCTCTGATACCAATTGATGGAGTTAGATGTCTGCGGAAGCACGCGAACAACACAAGGAAGAAGAAGAAGCTTGGAGCACAACACACAATACTGAATGTATTACTAGAGAATGTACAAAGATAAGTAGCCATTAGGGCAATAGGCGTATATACAAGTCGAGGGAAAAAAACCTCCTAAAGAGGGAAAAAAAGTGCCCCGACAGTCCTATTGTGTTCACACACATCACTACCTAAATATATCAACATTATCATTATGTTAGGGAGAGGTTCTCTGCCGAAGAGGTCAACTTGGCATATGTGCCCACGTAGGAGAACATTGCAGACCTTTTCACAAAGGCTCTGCCTAACGAGAAGTTTGAAGCTAACAGAGAGGAATCGAACTATAGACCAATTAAGAGCATATGAAGAGTGGGATCAAGAAGAATGGAAGGTAATCTATTAGTTGTCTATTAGCATACATAATAGCATGATCGGGCATATATAGGATGCCAAAACACCAAAAGAGGCTTGGAACAATCTGGTCACATTATATGAGACCAATACAAAGGCATGGAATTTGCAACTCAAGAATGAGTTACATACACTAGAGAAAAAGAGGTGTTGACTTACTTCCAAAATTTTAAAGCTATGGTGGAAAAGTAGACAGGGATGCATATTCAAACATTAAGGTATGATGGAGGAGGTGAATACATGTCAAATGAGTTCAACAACTTTCTTAAAAGTCATGGAATTCGACATCAGTTTTCATGCAGGTACACACCACAATAGAATGGCATTGCTCAACACAAAAACATACATATTGCAGAAATAGCAAGAGCCCGGATGGCTGAGGTTGCTCTAGCAGGTAAGTACCACGTTAAGAAGCTCCACCTCCTTAGTGTCAATCCGCGGAAGAGATAGGAGTGATATGAAGATCGTGAATGTGAGATGGAGTGAGAGTGAAGGTGAGAAGCATAAAGATGCACACACACATACACACACACATGTAAGAGACAAGCAAGACACAAGCAAGACACAATGGAAGGTAGGAAAATAGACTCTATTACTCAAGATCTCAATTACAAGTCAAAATAGCTCTAAGCTCTTCTCCACTCATACAAGCTAACCTCAAAAATGAGCTTTCTAGCTCTTTTTATAGATTCTAGACTAGTTTTGATTGGTTTCACATCTAGTGATTGGCATAGTTAAGAAATAGGTTCTAGGTGCTACTTGAAGGTCTAAATAATGTCTAAAAATAGCCAAAATTGGTAGGCTCGTTCTACCTAAGCTCCTCAAGCTCGAGGACTCCTTGGCTTGCACAAAATGGAGCTACTAATTACAAAAGGGGTTTTTCTCTGTTACATATGGTACAAGAGTGATAAAAATCACTACAGTTTTTGAAAAGTATTTATAAAAAATATTTGTTTGAAAAATAGTCTGCCTGGCTCCCCACTACTTCATTGTGGTCCGCCTTCACATACTTCCATGTTGTCTGTGCCTCTGGCTACTGCCAACACCCCCTCCCTCTCGCTTCTGTCGTCCTCGACAGAACCTTGTTGGGGGGCCTATCGGATATAATTCTGTAGTAGGTCATGAGCGAGGGTGTGCTCTGAAATGCAGATACCTCTTGCAAGATCTGCTTCGAGTTTTTCCCAATCGATGGGTTGAGGTTCCTCTGGTGGCGGGAGTCTGTAGTGCATGGAGTACACTAGTTGTTCATAGGCAAATAGCTGGAGTAGATGGGTGGGCCTGTTGATGAACACCTCTGAATGATACTCCCAAAAACTGGTAGTAAACATCTCTTCGAATGTCATTTTATAGCATGCCGGTAGATATTTGATGCGACAGTGCCAGACATAACACACTCGGAGCGATGGTGTCGTACTCATATCATACGCTAAATCTTGATTGCCATGCTTGAATCCCGGGGTGTTCACATGGGGTGCCTTGATGCGACGAAAGACTTTGAATACTATCTGCATCATGTCAAATATTTTGATAGTGATATGCATGGCTACATCATCCATTCGTCGTAAGCGAGGGAGCCAGTGGTGAATCGTTGCCATCATATAGCCTACCGTGGGTGGTCTTCCGGGTGGTGTGAAAGACGGGTAATTGAGACAATCCTGGCACTGCTTGCTGTTCTGTACTTTGATTGCAAAGGCCTTCTAGGAGTGGTGTCGTGGTATTGGTCCCCAACATGGGTTATACTTTAAGTGGAGTGGTGCCTTAACCCATGTGCTCATCATTTCGGGATATTCCTGTAATAAATCTTGGCGCCAAGTTGGTTGAAATATTTCTCCGCTCCGTGCTTCCGGTGGCAAGTCATCAGGTTCAAACAGAGTTGCATGGGAGGGTTTTTTGCCTATCTCTTTTTCGATGGCCAATTGGTATTCTGCCATTAACATAAAATATGGCTTATATTGAAGCTCATGACCAGATATATACCTACGAGGGGCCAAATGAGCGAAGTAGGGTGACTGTAGTATACGTTCCTCTATCATACCCATTGCTATGCATCCACCCTTGTAGAGTGGGTCCTTCCAAGTTCTTCTCCAATCTTCATCCACGCGGGGGTAGGAAGTTCAAAGGTAGTCGGGCCTTCAACCGTGACTCGTCCGCCTGGGATGGGTTGTGGTTCATAGGCTTCTTCAAAAGTGTCCTCCACCGGGATATTCACTGTTTCTTCATCCGTGGGTAGTTCCGGTGGGGAATCTGGTCGAGGGGGTGCTTCATATGCTGCTATCTGTGTTTGAAGAGTCAATACCTGGGCCCGTAAAGCGTTGAATTCCTCGATGGTCTCAGGAGATGTGGCCGTAGGAGCTGGTGGTAGTTCTTGTACAAGTGCTCTCAACTGGAGCACTTTGTGGTCTTCTTTGAGCTTCTGGTATGCCTCATTCATGCTGTCATAATCCTCTAGTAGTCTAACATGATCTTCCAATAGTATCTTCATGGATTCAGAGGGGACAACTTTGAAACGACTGGGACTCAAGGGTTCATCCGGTTGATCTAAAGCAGCTTCAAGGTTTTCTCTATTCTGTTCCTGTAAGCGTTGATTCTCTTCTTTGGCTGCTGCTAAGTGGCGTCTTAGTAGTCCCATGTTTCTGGTGAGCGTCACATTGCGAATGGTTTGAGCCCTTAACAAATTGTCGATATCTGTAATGGCCTCTTTTGTCTTCTGTTCATTTTCTAGCTCTAGTGTGTGGTAGGCTTGGCGTAGCTCTTGGTAGCGCGTGTTAAGGGAGGCGTTCTCAATGGTTAAGGAATTTAGCTATGATTGTAAGTCATTCGTGGTCTGCTGCAGCGTTTGGTAACTGGTGCCTAGAGATGTGAATTCATCTCTCACTTGTGTCATACATACAAACATTTGACAGAATGTAGTGTCGATTGTGGGTGATAGTATTAATGGCGGGGTGAGTGAAGATGCTGTGGATGTGGCTGTTGATGCAAGGGTAAGGGGAAACAGGGATGGGAAAGTGGATGCAATGGTGACTGTGGAGAAATGCAATGTGCTTAAATGTGGTGGTGAAATGGATGAGGTGACTGGTGGTGCAATAGGTGGTGATATGTCCATGTCACTAGACGTGGTGTCAAGTGTAGTGACCGTGAATAGTGGGGTGATAGTGGGTGCATGAGTGGGTGT
The DNA here is from genome assembly GCA_020310875.1 of Ceratopteris richardii. Taxonomy (NCBI): domain Eukaryota; kingdom Viridiplantae; phylum Streptophyta; class Polypodiopsida; order Polypodiales; family Pteridaceae; genus Ceratopteris; species Ceratopteris richardii. The sequence goes on along the minus strand of CM035430.1, from coordinate 56,918,345 downwards.
GAATATGGGATTTAAAAAGGTTGCCAAATAATTTATAGATGGGGTTTCTTGTACTGCTGGGTGGAGAGGGGAAAGAGGAAATACAGTGGGTTGGGGGGGGGGGGAGATGGGGGAGAAGGTCAGTGGATGGGGAAATGGGAATAGGGGTCTTGGAGGGATGGGGAAGGATTTATACATGCATTTGAGATTGGGTAAAACACTAAATGATAAGAATGATGGAAAAGTTACGAAAAGTACGGACTAGTGATAGATGTTGTGCCAATCAACCATTAAACACCTATCACTAGTGCCAACATTTGAAGTCAGATTGTTATGTCAGGCACAGAAGGAATGGCATACAGACAAAGCAACACAAATTGCGATAGGTAGTGTAGAGCTCGTTCAGGATAAATTGGTGATTTATGTGGTACCCCATATCAGAAATCGAATAGCTTGAGAAGTATCATTTTCTCAGCCTACTAGCAGACTAGAATATTCATAGATCTTTAGAGTGATTACATGATGGCTTCATCCTCAAACATTAATCTTGGTGCTCCAGCTAATGTTAATGCTGCACCTATTTGAGTTTGTCCACCTGCATTCACTAAAGGGAAGCTGGATGGGACCAACTATACACTCTGGAAGTTCAAAATTTTTGCAATTTTGGACTCCTATGAATTACTTGACATTGTCATGGGACCGATGGGATTGAATCTAGAGCCTATACTAGTTGAAGATCCAACAAATTCAAGATTGATGATTCAGCCAGATCCAGATCTTCTACGAGCTTGGAAGAGGTGGAATGCTGATGCATTATGTGCAATTGTCACTAGTGTAAGTGATTCTGTGCTTACTTTAGTTCAACATACTACTAAATCACATGAGGCTTGGGGCATATTGGCTCATCAATATGAGACGAAGAATCACACTAGGATACAGAATTAAGAAAATCTGTTGGCAAATGAAAAGCATTCTGATTTTGAAAAGGCTGAAGATTTTATCAAACGGATAAAACATCTTCAGATCAATTGGCTACAGTTGGTGTTGTTATAACACTAGAAGAGTTGGCTCAAAGATTTGTTCGTGTTCTTTGAGAAAAGTATGATGGATTAGTAACAACCCTTAACACTCACGTAAGACCAATTCCCCTTACATTTGAAGAGTTTTGTGCTATGCTTTTAGAAGAGGAGATGTGATTGAAGAATCGGCAAAGTACAAGTGATGCTGCATTCTCAGCAAATGCAAAAGTTAAAGGATATTCTAATGGATCAAAGAAGAAAAAATTCATAGGAAGTTTCTTCTATTGTGAAAAGAAAGGCCATGCTAACAAGGACTGCAGAAAGAAGCAAGCTGATGAACGAAATGGGATTGTAAAATCATCATGTAAGAACAAAGAGTCTGCAAACAACACACAACTGGAACTATGGGTAACTATTGAAGAGGTATGCTCATCTGCTCAAGCTCGCATTGATGAACCATGAATTTTAGATAGTGGAACTTCTCGCCATATGACCAGTAAAAGAATTGGTATAGTTCCCTAGTGCCTCTGTGGGAATCCATCAATGTAGTGGTGGGAAATGAATACAAGTGTTTAGAGGAAGGAATTGGAACCATCTCTTTTATGACTTCTCTAGGTGTTGAGAAAAATTTATCCAATGTTCTCTATGTACCTACACTTAAAAGAAATTTGTTGTTAGTTTTTGCAATAACAGATCGTGGACTCAAAGTTCACTTCAATAAGAGTGGTGCAGAAATCATGGGCTCATTAGGTAATGTAGTAGGTAAAGGCATAAGATGTGATAACTTGTATGAGTTAAGTGCCTTAATACACCTCAACAAAATGGCATTGTTGAGCGTAGGAACATGACAATAGTTGAAATGGCTCGTTGTATGTTAAAGGCTCAAGACATGCGTGATTCATTCTGGGCAGAAGCAGTCAATACAACAGTCTACATCCTCAATCGAAGCTACACAAAAGCACTGAAGGGGATGAATCCTCAAGAAGCATATTTTGGTAAAAAGCCTTCAGTTTTGCATTTCAAAATTTTTGGTTGTTTCTATCATGCACATATTCCCGATTCAACAAGATCAAAGTTGGATTCAAAAAGCAAAAAGTGTGTCTTCCTAGGATATAGTGAAGAGTCTAAAGCATACAGGTTGTGGGATCGTGACGCAAAGAAGATTTTTGTCATTCGAGATGTGGTGTTTGATGAACAACCACACTAAGTAGAAGATAAAGGTAAATCTACTATCTCATCAAATGGAGAAATATCTCACCTTGTGCCTATCAAAAGACAGGTTAAAGTTGAGGAAGAGGAAACATCTGATGGTGAAATTTCCTTAGTAAAAAGCCAACCAATTATAGTTGCACAGCGTAAGCCAATACCAAAGTGGGCACAATAGCTCTTTGATGATCCCAATCCACATGTAGATGTACTAGAATCATCCTTGGATGGATTACGAAGATCAAAGAGAATAGAGGAGCAAAGAAGAGCCTCATAACACATTGTTAACATGGCTCTAATGGCAGATATCATGGGCTCGATAAAGGACCCTACTACCATTGAAGAAGCCCTTAATGATCCAAGTTGGAGAGCAACAATGCAGTCTGAGTATGATAGTACACTAAAAAATGATACATGGGATCTAGTCGATTTGCCACCAAAGAAGAAGGTAATATGTACTAAATGGATTTGGAAAGCTAAATTTAAAGCAGATGGCACATTAGAAAAATATAAGGCAAGATTAGTTGGACAAGGTTTTTCACAAATCAAAGGATTTGATGTTCAAGAAACTTTTGCACCAACAGCACACATGACAACTATTCGGACAGTACTTGCAGTAGTTGCACACAAGACCTGACCTATTTTTTAGATGGATGTCAAATCTGCATTTTTGAATGGTCACCTCAAGGAGGAGGTATATGTGTCTCAACCACCAGGTTTTGAGGTGCCCAATTCAAAAAATAAAGTTTGGAGATTGAAGAAAGCTTTGTATGGACTTAAGCAAGCACCACGAGCTTGGTACCAACAGATAGATAATTTTTTCAAAAATATGCGTTTTGAAAGAAGTACTTCTGATGCCAAGTTGTATGTAACAAAAAGGGATAGCAAGCTACTTGTTATCATTGTATATGTAGATGATTTGATCATTACAGGAGATCATCAGGAACTCATCAATCAAACTCGGATTAGCTTGGGAACTGAGTTTGAAATGATAGGCTTAGGTCTACTCCATTTTTGTCTGGGAATTGAAGTATGGCAAAGAAAGGATGGCATTTTCATCTCACAACAAAAATATGCCAAAGAAATTCTCAAGGCATTTGGAATGATGGACTGCAAACCAACTAGCACACCTATGGAGGTAAATCATAAGCTATCTATGGATGATAACATGTCTGATGTAGATGTTGAAGTCAGGTTTTCCAAAAAACCTAAGGAGAGTCACTGGAATGCTGGAATGTGAATTCTAAGGTACATTGTAGGAACCTTGGATTTTGGTATTTTTTTAATAGCACAGGTGAAACACTTCAAGGATATTGTGATTCAAATTAGGCTGGAGATTGTGATTCTAGAAAATCAATTTTTGGATATTGTTTCTCACTTAGTTCAGGAATATTTTCTAGGGTAAGTAGGAAGAAACCAACTCTTGCACTCTCCTCAACTGAAGCAGAGTACAAAGCAGCTTGTTTTGCTTCTTGTGAGGCAGTCTAGTTAAGGAGAATTCTTGCAGATCTAGGCTTTCCATCAAATACTTGCTATTAGTAAAAAATTGTTGAGATTCTCCTATATCTATTATCTTCTCTATGCTCCTGTGTTATATTGCATAACTATTGTCTTACACACCAATCCAAAATCAATAGGATTTTGACATTGATGAACATCCAATGCCGTACACTATAGAACTAAGTCACAGAGAGTGGGCACTATTGGTGTCTCACTTAATACAAAATTTTGAAGATGCAGTGGTGTGTGTAATGAAGGAGAAAAATATGACACTACGAGTGCATTGACAAGAGGCACCATACTTACTACAATTAAAACCATCTTTTTGTCTAGTGCCAAGACATCATCCATGTTCACAATTTTGGGAAGATAAGGCCAATGAGAAGTTAAATAAACAATGGCTCAATTTTCCTGTATTATTGATCCCACCTCATAATTACCTTCTAATAGAAGAGCATATGGTTAGAACCATAGAATTTTGGCTATCAAGATATGTATATGTACTAGATTTGGCAATAAAAATGACGAATAAAGTACTTGGCATGATTCTAATAGTTTTCAAGATCTTCAAACAAATAGAGTACATATTTTTGAACTTCATTGGCATCAACCAAGGCACAAATGCATTATATTTGGATCTTTTTGTTATGCGAAGCCGACTCACCATAATGGCTTATTATTCTCGATTAATGTTTTTGCCAAGTTCTTTCATGAAAACCTTTGAAGAAGCTTTGTATACAGGATTTTTTGAAATTGATTCATAAATATTTTTGAAAATGACATCCAATTTAAATGCTCACTTAGTAGCATACAAACTAAGCTTGTTTGTTGATCAACATCAAGCCCCACATGATAGAGTAAAGCCAGATCAATGGAAGCAGTTTGTGATACTCGAAGAAAATCAAATCAATGACACAGACCAATGAGTCTATTAGACCTAGTCATGTCACCAAGAAAAGTTTGTTCAGGATGACAAAGTTCAGGAGGAGGGACATGTGGAGGGAGAGACTAGAAAACACAGAAGAAGAAGAAAATCAAGAAAGAAAATAGTTCAATAAAGAAGATTACTCTCTGCCCAAAGCCCCACAGGGGCATGAATCAAGTTGAAACTAGACACAAGGAAAAGAAAAGACATAGGCCAAAGAAATGTAGCATTTCCTGGGGAAAAAGTTCAAGAAGACAAAACAAATTTGAATACATCTCAATTACAACCACTAGTTGCATGCGGACAAAGATATATATAGGCATGAACATGAAGAAGTGCAAGAAGAAAAATAGGATTGCAAGAGTGCTCCAAACACTTAAAGCGCTCCTCCTCTGTTGCTGCAACTTTACACATCCATAAGTGTGTATCATCATGAAGCCAGGATGGATTTGATGCTAAGGAATGTACCGATTCCTCCTCATCTTTGTTCCTATGTACAATGTTCCATTGCAAGGGTGGCACATACCTATGTGAGTAGTCAGTGAGGCTCACTTTTGTGGCCACTCCTAGGTGTTGCAAGTACAAAGAATTGGTTCCCCAATCTTGTACCACTTGCAATTATCGCATGAAAGGTTTACCTAGAAGTAGTTCATATGCTTGATTCTTCCCAAAATCACATATCGCAAAAGTGTGATCAAATTCTACCCCGCAAGTGGACAGGGTAATTCCTTCCAGTAGTCCTAAGGGTCTTTCTATGTGCCCGTCAGCCATTTGAAACTTCATTCTAGTAGGTCTAAGGGCTAGTTTACCCCAACACTTCCACAAAGAAGTGGTAGCAATAGCTACTCCTGCACTTGTGTCTACGATGGCTTTGGTAGTGTAACCTTTGTAAGTGATAGGCAAGTAAGCATTACCTTCCTCTCCTTCACGCACATCTCCCACTTTGTCTATGGGTATTTCAGGTACCTTTCCTCGTGCTCTTGGTCTGGTTGTAGCTATCTCTAGAGATTGGTTTGCTACATGTTTCCATAGTTGTGGTTTGATTTTCAATAGCTCCTCCAAAGTAAAATGGCATTGAACTCTAGTGTTCTTAATGGCTTATGTGTTTCTCAGAAGAATTGAGTCTTCCCCTAACTAGAATAGTGGGGGCTCTCACTTGGATTGATATGTCTTCCCAAGGTCCCATGAAGTGAGGTAAATCTTACAAGGAGTTAGATTCAAAACTCATGTGCTCACTGGACCTATCCTCCACTTGATCTCCATAGATAGATGGGATGTCGACAAGGAACTGTTCTCCTAAGTCATCAATCTCTGGTATAGATGGCCGTGTTTCCTGTTCCTGCCTCCATATTTCCTCTTGAATCTCTCTTAAGATGGCATGTGAATCCATGTAGCCCGATTGATGATCTTCTAAGACTGACCTAGCCCTTTCACATAGAGTTGTCTCTAAGCGGTCCTCTGGGCTAGTTTGGGTGCTAGAGCTAACTTTTGTTGAGTTTGATACCAACTGCTCTAACCTTTCTAATAATCCTTGGAAATGTAGCTCAAGCTTAGCCATGACTCCCTAATTGAGGTACTGGGATGCCTCAAACATTGCATGGGCCAATTCTACCATTTTCATGCATAGTTTGGTTCTTTCTATTTCCAAGTTGGCTCTAAGGTAGTTCTTGCTCGATTCTTCTACCTATGGGCCTTCTTGTATTGTATCCTGGTAAGCCTTGAGCATCAAGTCGAGGTTTTCTGGGGTGGGGTTTGCTAGTATTGATCCTGGCTTTGGGGTTACCACATTCGCTTCAGCCTCTTGTGATGCCATTTCTAAAATTTTGGCTCTGGTTTCCCTCAGGCTTTCCTCTAACTCGGTAATCTTTTTGCTCCATTTTCTCTTATGTCGCTCTCTTGACTCTTTCCAAGTTCCCATCTTCTTTCCTATTGATTCTCCAACATTTCTAGCTTTAGCTATTCTTCCGAGGCTCTATGGTTGCATCTGCCTTTGTGCTTGGGCTCTAGTTACCGCGAGGATGGGTATGTACTAGGGTATGGAACCTTCGGTGTGTTGCACTATTCCTATCACATTGATGGGGGTCACTTTTGTGGGTGTATTAGTGGGGTTCTTAGGGCAATCTCTTATAAAGTGATCCTTCCCACATTTAGGGAAAAATCCTTGAATATTCAAATATTGTGACTGCACAACGGGTGTGGCGTGTGGGTAGTTGCATATGAAATGGTCTCCTTGACACTTGAAACATGGTCCTTTAGGTCATGGGGTCTTGGTTGTCTAACCAATGGTCACGGGTTGGGGTTGATGTACATGACCTGAGCATAATCAGGTTCCCAATTTGGCTCGTACACATGACTCTCATAATATGGATCTAGGTTTTTCAGTGACTCCGTATAGTATGCAGCTGGGCTATCTACATGGATGGAGTCGAAAATGTTCGCATTAGGGTCATTTTCTATGATCAAAGGGGTTGTAGGTACTAATGCCCTATTTGATATCTCTTCCAGAGCGGTGTACTTCATAGAAACTACGTTGGCGGGGGGTGGAGGTTGTTGTCCTAGGACAGGTTGGGGTCTAGGATGTTCTTGATATGGAATTTGATAATGAGGGGGGACACGATATTATTGTTATGGTTGGTACTGTCCTTGATATCTACCTGGCTGATATGGCTGAGGATAACTCTGTCTAACCACTTGTTTATTATATGGACAATCTTGAGCCATGTGGTTGGTGTACCTATGCTCTATGGTACAGTATAGGCCATTGGAGTTTCCTATGGGTTGCATTGTATTTGGAGACATGTTTGCCATGTGATCACCTCCACAAGGGTAACACCTTCGAGGGGGGGGCTAATTTGATGGCAGGCTTACTAGAGACTCCCAATCATTTGGCCACTTGTTCCACTAAGTCCTCTATAGAATTGGAATGTCTAGATGAGGCCTCAGTTGTGCTATCCGAATCTTTATGCACCTTAGAGAGTTCTAGCTCTTCCCCTAGGTTATCCTCTATGTCTACACAGATGCACAAGCATTGATCCAAGGTCCTTGGTTCCTTCAGGAATACATATGACCTAAGCTCTATCAACTTAGCTTGAGTGGGTAGTTCCAATGGCGGGCATTGCTCTATGTAGCATCTAAATCTACGTACAAACATCCTTACTGTCCCTTGAGGTGTTTTTTTGAATGTGTGTATCAATGATGAGTGTTGTGCCTGATTAATTCCACTCTTGGAAAAATCCGTAATGAAGGCCTCCATCATATGGTGGATGTCTCTAAATTGGTGCTGGTGCAATGTTCGAAACCAATTCGCATCACCCTTCAGAGTGAGTCCAAAGGCATTAAGTTGTGTGAACATGTCTTCGACTTGTTCAGCTTGTAACACCTATTTGAATTCAGCTACATACTCATAGGGATCTCCAACTCCATCAAAGCAATTTTTCGTACTCTTCACTAGTTGAGTGGGCCCCAAAGACCTAGAGTGGTCTCTAGGCCTTGGTAGGGGAAAGTCGTCCCTACCCCTTTGAGCTCTATGGTCCCTAGTTTGATCTCTTTTTGCTCTCCCACCTTCTATAGTGGTTCTTTCTCTCCCTGTGCGGTTGATGAAACTACTCTCTGGTCCTTCCTTGTTCTTCTCTCTATGTCCTTGAGATGTGTCAATACCCGAATTCTCCGTAGACACATGTGACCTCATCAATGGAAAAACTAGTTCTCCTCCCCACGTATATGCATGATGACCATGTTTTGAGACTTTATACACCCTTTCAGAAGCATCCTCTAAGTATAATATTTTCCTTGGGACCTCTGGCTCCTTCAACTCATAAATCGTTGTTGCTCCCACAATTGGAGGATGCTCTGGATTATATCTCCAAAATGCTTCATCAGTTTCTTTATTCCAAAACAACTCTATGCTCCTATTGTCCTAGGGCATCCAATTAGGAGTCAACACTCTCGTTAGCATGGATTTTCCTTTAGGTGTACTACGTTGTCCTTTTGCTTCTAAGTCTGTAGTTTCTACCACCCCACCGAATTCGTTTGTTGAGTCGGGCTTACTCGTGACTATGTACATGGTTCCTTCTTTGTCTATGTAAGCCTCCTTTTCAAACTTCACCTCTAGATGTTCCAATCCAATGGGTTGGTCATGGTTATGCATTTGGATTACTAACCTCATATACTCGAGCACCCAATCTATTCGTGCAGATGTACTCCAACTGAGTCTTGTAGGGTCCCTCTATCTTCACTAGGTGGGCTACTCCAAACAAAACCCTTGGTCTCATTGTGTTAATAGACATATTTGAGTCGCTCATGTCTGAACTAACCTCGTATGGATAATTGCCTAACTGTTGAGCCCATGATCGTGCTGTAGTTCTCACGCTCGCCTCGAAAGATCGAACACTCTGCTTATCAGTTTTCCTTAAGTATTTCCTAGATCTAAGGTTCATTAATCCTTATTTCACCTTTTCACACTCACCCTTCCGATTAAGTCAATCACTTAGTTCTTGTTATTTTCCTTTTGAGTTTCTTGTCTTTTCTAAATTTGTCGAGAGGAATTATTTTGGTATATTCAATTTTGATTAGTTTTAGCAATGTGTAATCACGTCACAAGGATCTTTTGGGGCTAGATACCTATACCCGCTTGCTCTCTCTCTCGCGCTCTCTCTCTCTCTCTCGTCAACCACTTCTTACTTTTTATGCTAGAGTGAATCCTTGCTACTATAGGAGTCCTAAGATGCTTTGTTTATCACAAATTTTATTCACCCAAAGAATTCACCAAATTAGAACTAAAATTCCACTTATGGTGTTCTCCTTGACTCTTGAAGAGGCTGTTCTTGTTTGCCCAAGAATTCATAGTACTGGCCGCTTCTCACCTTGCCCTATGCCAAGCACACAAGAGTTAAAAATTAATGACCAAAAATACCCCAAACAAATTTGAAAAATTTTGAAAAACCCTAAGATCAATCAAAGTCGTGATGATCAAGCCACGATGATCAAGGCATGATGGTGTGTCATAGTCGCGATGATCAAGTCACGATGGTCAGATAGTGATGATCAAGTGGCGATGGTCTAAGTGCGATGGTTAAGACCACGATGGTCACAAGGATCACGATTGTTAGGCACCGTCACAATGGTGTGTCACCGTCGCGATGATGTGATGCCATCACGATGGTGTGAGCCAATCGCCACGATGTTTAGTGACCATCGCGATGGTCAGACATAGTCGCGATGATGAGTCACCATCGCGATGGTTAGCCAAACTTGTAATTTTGCAACCAAATACTCACCTTTGTCTGACAATCGTGATGGTCATCTTCTACAACAATTTTTGATAGAAAAATGAAGTTTTTACCTGTGTTTCTTGCAAACTTGTGATGTCGAGAGGCTACCTTGCAATGTTACTGCACCAGAAAATGCGAACAAGCACCTATAAAATCTCTCTCTCACTCTCACACACATGCAAATGATGAAAAGTGAAGAGAAAGAGGGAATATGATAGATTTTTTGGTATTTTTTTGGAGTTTGAGATGATGATTGGAAATGAAATTAGAGGGAAAGTGGAGTAAAAGTGCGCAAAAACTAACTATTAACAACAAAACAATAAGAAAATTTTACCTTCCAATGATTTTCTCCAACACACTTACCATCACATGCTCAACCTAGAGCTCTTCCCCAGCAACGATGCTAAACTTGGTGTCACTCTAGTAAAATGGTGAGTACCGACATGATGAGTTCCACCTTGTAATTATCAATGCACAGAGAGGGTAGGCTGATATGAAGATCGAGAGCAAGTGAAGTGCGCGAAGGTGATGGTGAGAAATGCAAATGCATACACACACAAACACACACACACATACGAGGAAAGAGGCGATGGAGATCAATGGAAGGCAAGAAAAGAACTCATACTCAAAAGTTGTCAAAATGAGCTCTCTAGCTCTATTTAGAGTTTTTGCCTAGTTCTGACCGGTTTCACATCTAGTGACCGGCATAGTTAAGAAATAGGTTCTACATCTAATTTGAGTTACCTAACGGCTTCCAAAAATTATGAAAATTGGTATGAGCTACCTACTTAGACTCCTCAAGCTCGAGGACTCTTCAGCTAGCACAAAATGGAGTTGTACATATTTTAATTGGGTGTATGTACATATATTGCATTGTTTTAGTGATAAAACTCACTTTTTCGATTATGAAATGACCTATGTGCTTCCTTTGTGTTTGTGACAAGATCCTTTACTTAGTCTTGTGCCTTGACCATTAGATCCTCCATATCTCAGTAATTGCATTTTTTTCTTCCTTTAGGCACATTAGATGGTCCTTCACCTTCATCCACTTCATCTTTCAGCTCCACGAACAAATTTGTGGTGCTTCTAGTTGCTTTCCATCTCGTTCTCTGCATAATTCTCCAAAAATCTTCTGAATAAGCTCTTCTTACTCATGAATCTTTTGTGTCAAACCTTGCATCATTTTTGAGTAATGATTCTACTCTCATACCACTTGTAGCCTTTCTTCAATCACAACCTATCCCCAATCACAAGCTTTTGATCACTTAAGCATATTAGAAGATAGAAAAATAGAACTTACACAAGATGAGAGAAAATCCGATGCCGATCAAAATCATTTATGGAGTGCCTATGATCTAGACAAGGCCAGAAAATATATTGATACAACCTTCCTAGAGTTCACGAAGACATTTATGGGTACTTGGGGGAGGGAGCAGTGTTTATGTAATTTTTCAATCCATTTTAAGAGATTGGCTCATTTCTAGGACATGAATGTGAAGTATGGGCTTGAGAATACATTAATAATTGATACTTGTTAATATATTTAGGTAGTGATGTGTGTGAACATACTAGGACCATTGGGGCATTTTTTTTCCCTCTTTAGGAGGTTTTTTCCCCTTGGCTTATATATACGCCTATAGCCCTAACAGGTTACTTATCTTTGTACATTCTAGTGGTAATACATTCAGTATTGTGTGTTGTGCTGAAAGCTTCTTCTTCTTCCTTGTGATGTTTCTGTGCTACTGCAGATGTCTAACTCCATTAATTGGTATCAGAGTAGGTCGTCGCTTCATCTAGGGCATCGTCGACACCCTTTCAGTCGTAGTCTAAGAATCGCATGAAATTTGGTGAGCATACTTAGGGTGATTAGGAGATCAAAACAACTTCGCTTTATGGTGCCAAAATGAGGATCTGAGCTCATTTCGGCCTTTGAATGCACTATCACAATGCTTATGCAGGCTATTTATCTTTTTGTGCCAAAGATATATACAAGTTTTGGTTTACCAGTATAAGCATCTCAAAGTCTACTACAGGTCTAACAGAACTCGTTTGGGTAATTTTGTTCAACTTTTTCAGCTATAGTCATCTTTTTTGCATCATGGTATTTTAGTTAGTGGCCATGGCTGAAAGTAGTGATGTATTTTGTATGTTGGCTGTTAAGGATAAGTTGGATGGTGCGAATTACCCATTATGGGCTTATATGATGCATCATGTATTGGTCGCAAAAGGACCATGGAATATTGTGTAGGGTGTTGAAAGACATCATGTTACACCTAGTGAATACAGGTACTGAAGCTGATGTAGATGGTGTCGAAGATGATGATATTATGCAAATTCATGTTCGTGCTACGGTTTCTATTGCACGTAATGTAGAGAAAATTCCTCAGGGTGGTAGATATGCTTAGGCACATGCATTGATAGCCTTGTATGTCAAACATGCCATTATTCCTCACATTTTCTCTTACAGAATAGCTAAGGATGCTTGGGATACACTTAGCACACTGTACCAGGCTAGGAATGAGGCTCGTGTTGCTTACCTCCGAAAATAGTTGGAGAGTGAACACACGTATGAAGGTGATTCTATGGATAGTTTTCTGACAAAGATCAAGGATTTGAAGGAGCAGTTGCTTTTTGCTGATGAAGTCCTTCCTGACAGTTCACTTGTGCAAATTGTTCTGAATGGTCTTCCCGACTCATATCAGAGTTTTGATTCTACTCTTTGTTTGATGATGAAAGGAAATCCAAATGCCTTAACATTTGAAGAGTTAGTTTTTGTTCTATTGCAGAAAGATCAGTCCAGGCAAAACATGTCTATTATGCTTGTTGCGGATCAAGCTTTCCTAGCAAGATTGAAGGGCAAAGGAAAATGGAGCTCTTCTACTAGTAAGCAAAAATCTGCTATTTCTGCACAATCCAAGAAGGAAGACAAAGATGAGAAGAAATAAGAAAAACAGAAATTCTTTTGCGAATACTGTAAAGAAAATGATCATGTCATTACGAGCTATCCAAAATTGGCTGCTAAAGAGGCAAAGAAGAACGAGGGCTAGAATGGTTGTTGCAGAGGCCTCTACACTGAAAACAGAGTCTGCTAATCTTGTGCACAATGAAGAATGGATGTTTACTAATGTTTGCAGTTTTGACCCATCTTCTCATGAGCAATGCCTGTCTACAATAGACTCAGATGTTTGGTACTTTGATGTGGGCGACCAAACATATTACCTTGCAACACAATTTCTTCTCTTCACTTGAGCCTACCCCTATAGGGAATATTGTTACATGCGCCAACAACTCCTCTTATCCTATTATGGGAGTTGGTAAGATGATTCTAACTACTACTGATCATAGTTCTTTTACATTCTCACATGCTTTATTTGTGCTAGGGATCAAGAAGAATCTATTATTAGTTTCAGCCTTAGCCAAGATTGGTTTGGTTGTGAAATTTGTTGATGATAGATGTACAATTCATGATCTGTCAAATGGTGATGTGATTATTGCTTCTGGCATTTTATCTTGTGGGCTATATAATCTCATAGATTATGAAACATCTGTGAATGATTCAACATGTGTAGTACATGATTCTCAAGCTATGTCAGATGCAAAGCTTTGGCATGCACACTTTGGTCATCTGAATTTTGCTCGTCTGCTATGCGTGCAGAAATATGAAATGGTGTCCTCTTTGCCTAAACTTGAGGCACCTGGTAAACATGTATGTGAAGGCTGTATTTTGGGAAAAATACAGTGTTTCTCCTTTCCAAAAGATGGTTGAGTTCAAGCTACTTAAAAATTGCGGCTTGTTCATAGTGATGTTTGTGGTCCTACGGAGACACCCTCTTTTGGAAACTATCTTTACTTCGTGACTTTCATTGATGATTTTTCTAGGCATGAATGGGTAAATCCATTGAAAGAAAAGTCCAAAGTGTTCATGTGCTTCAAACAGTTTTTGGTTTTGGTTGAAAACCTGTGAGCATGTAAAATGGGCACCCTCCTTTCTAATCAAGGGGGGGATTATATGTCTTCTAACTTTGATGCATTTCTGGCTGAATGTGGGATAAAACATCAATGTACAATGCCATATACACCTCAACAGGATGGAGTTGCTGAACAGAAGAACAAATCACTCATGGAGATGGCGAGGTGTATTGTCAAGAGTCAGGCTTTACCACACAATTTTTGGCTTGAGGTGGTTATGTGTGCAGCATATGTACTTAACAGGTGTCCCACTAAAGTGCTGTAGTCTATCACTCCATATGAGGCTTGGCATGGTCGCAAGCCATCTATTGCTCATCTCCGTGTTTTTTTTTGTTTTGCATATGCATTAGTGCATGAACAACATCGTAGAAAATTGGATGATAAAGCAATAAAATATATTTTTGTTGGATATAGTTCTGAAAGTAAAGGATATCATCTGTATCATCCACAGACTAAAAGCATTTTGTTTAGGCGGTATGTTTTTTTTGGAAGATGCTATTTAGCTGTTACTTTCATGTAATAAGGAGACATCTGTTAGCTCCAAAGACATGTATGATACTTTGCTACCTGTTTTTATAGGTGGACAGTCTGGTGCTCGTCCTAATGAGGCAAATACTCAACCTTTAAAGGTTTCATCTGATGGTGTAAATCATTCCATTTTTGATGCAGATTTACATGATGCAGTTGTTGATGAGAGAGCTGATATTGAGTAGGCTAAAACTATGCCAAAATGGCTGGTGCAAACTTTGTGTGATAGCAAATTAGATGCACCTCTATCATATCGTACTCATTCAGGCTCTCATAGTGGCTCTTTTGCATCAAATTGCTATGCTATGGCTATGTCTAGTCTCTATGATGAGAATGAGCTTGTTTCATTTGATGACGCACAAAACTCAAAAAATTGGATGGCTGCTATGCAATCTGAATATGATGCTATAATGAAGGATGGTACCTGGTCTTTATGTGACTTGCCTCCTTGCAAGAAGGCCATTGGCACTAAGTGGGTATACAAGCTGAAGTGTAAGCATGATGGAAGAATTGATAGGTATAAGGCCTGGTTAGTTGCGAAGGGTTATGTGCAGGAAAGAGGCATTGATTTTGATGAAACCTTTGGACCTACTTGCCGAATGACTACTGTTCGTAGAATCTATGCACTTGTAGCTCATCATGGTTGGAATGTACTTTAGTTGGACATTAAAACAACATTTTTGAATGCTGACTTGCATGAAGAAGTGTATGTTTTTAAGCCCCATGGATTTGTGCAGAAAGGGCATGAAAAAAAGGTGTGTAGGTTAAAGAAGGCTTTATATGGCTTAAAGCAAGCACCACGTGCTTGGTATGAAAAGATACATGCCTATCTGATTGCACATGGTTTTGAGAACAGTCCAACTGAAAGCACCTTATATGTTAAGCGTTCTAATGATGTGCTTCTGATCATTGTTGTGTATGTTGATGACATGCTGCTCACTGGTCCTCATGACAAGCATATTGTTGATTTTAAGGCTGATTTACATGCCTCATTTGAGATGTTTGATTTGGGGAATCTGCATCATTATTTGGACATTCACTTTATGCAAGTTGATGGTGGAATGGCTTTGTGTCAAACAAAATATATTGACACACTATTGTAACGTTTTGGCCTTTAAGACTGTAAGCCTATTGCCACTCCTATGGAGATAGGTTTACGATTGAGTCTTCATGATGTTGGAGATGCATTTGATGTTGTTCTCTATGAGCAGGGTATTAGATGCTTGATTTACTTATGCATTACTTGGCGAGATATTTAGTTTGTTGTCTCACAGATGAGCATGTTTATCCATTGCCCAAGTGTCAAGCACTGGCACTTGATTAAGAGCATCGAGAGGATGTTGAATATTGCCTTTGATTCCGCTGAAACTTCATCTTATCATTGTCTGCATTGTTGAAAATTGTCGGTGCTTTCGGCACCCATACTTGTTTCATGCTGCTTGCTTTGGGATGCTGATACTGCTGCCTTCTTTGTGTCATCTGGTACGATCGTCAGTTTGGGTTCCTCAGTCATGGTTGACTCCTTCATGGTTGGGGGTGAGAGGTCTAGTTGACACTCTGCTTTGGAAAAGAAGGAGGTCCAACACTTGCGAAACTTGTCCATTAGGAAGTGAGGCATTATCTTCCACACATCTAGGCCAGTTCACAGTAAGTGTGGAAGGATGGACACTACAGGCTATAGTGCCCATTTGGCCACTGATGCAGTCCACCTGACCGCTGATGGTAGACAGGGGGAAGATCTCCTAACATCCTTTTGTGTGGCAACTATCCATCTCCAAGCTCTCATGGTTTGACTTTGGAAGGAGCGTGCTTAGCTGAGGGATCTGGCCGAAAATCTTTCGATCCTCCATCACATGGAGTTCATATGGCCTAGGGTTACATACCTCAAGCGGAGTGCTGTTAGAGAAGTCAAGCAATATCATTGGCTGCTGGTCTAAGGTTCCAATATGCAAGGAGCCTTGTCTAAGATTTAGGTCCATTGAGTGATCATATAACCAATCTTGGCGAAGGATTAGGGGTTCTATTAGGTCGTTGTCATGGCTCACTAGGAGCTTCACTGTCATGGTCACTTCGTGTATGAGGATAGGAAGGTCCACCTCACCCATGCAAGGGGTTTCCATGCCTCCTAGCCCTATGAGGTATGCCTCAATTGGCCGCATTTCTATTCTTGAGTCCTTATAGTGGGATCATCTAATCGCACTAGTCGCAACACCTCAGTCAATTAAAGCCCCGAGCTCATGGCAAGGGTTGTCGTGCTCTAGCCTAACTGTAATGAATGGTATCCTATCCACTATGCTAGGATGAGTGATTGACTTTGCTTGAAACATGGCCATGGGGTATCTGGGTGTTGCTTCTAGATGGTTATAATGTTCTCTCCCTAGTCCTTATCTTCTTAGCTTCATGTGCTTAATGCGTTCTATAGCTTCTGCCTGAGCTTCCGCGCGCATATAGGAATTATCTCTCCTTCTAGGGTGGCTAATTGTACCGCTCCACTTGTCGAAAGTCTGTTAATGATCATAGGTCCATAACCTCGCCTTTCTAATTTCCGTGCATGTTGTTTCAGCGTATATGCTAGGACTAAATCTCCTTCTTTTAAGCCTTTGTCTTTCACATGTGCATCAAAATAGTCTTTCTGTCATTTCTTTGCTGCATATATGCAGGCTGCTGCTTTCAGCCTAGTTTCTCCTTATCGTTCAAACTCCATTATTCTTGATGATAATTCATGGCCGGTCCACTGATGTCCTTGTGCAACCTTAAAGGTGGGTATCAAAAAGTCCAAAGGAAGCACAATGTTCTGACCAAAAACCATCTGAAAGGGAGTTGCATTGAGTATAGTCTTGTAGGCCACTCGATATGCCCAAACAACATGGTGTAATGTTTGCCCCAATCTGACCATTTGTTGTTCACGAGTTTCTTCATTACATTACAAAGGATCTTGTTAGTGCTTTCTACTTTCCCATTGGCTTGAGGATGATATGGTGCAGATTTCTTGTGAATCACCATAAAATCCTATAACAAATATTCAATGACCTGATTTAGAAAGTGAGTTCCTCGATCGCTCATTAGCTCTATAGGAAGTCCATACCTTGTAAAGACATTTTCAAATAAGAATTTTGCGGTCGTGTGTGCATCATTCGTTTTTGTGGCCTTGGTCTCTACCCACTTGGTAAGATAATCCGTTGCTACAATAATGTATTCAACATGAGTACCTTTTGTTGGGGGGTTAATGGGTCCTACAAAATCTATGCTTCACTTAGAAAATGCACGTCCTCCCATCATGGGTTTTAGTGGCATTTCATCTGTGCGAGTAGGAAACTGAGTTCTTTGGCACACATCACATTTCTTAACATAGGTATGTGCATCCATGTGAAGAGTGGGCCACCATAATCCTACAAAGAGTACGATTTTGATTATCCTATCGGGGCCAAAATGACCTCCTGCAACACCTTGGTGTGCAGTCTCTAGTATACTCAAATAATCGCTCTCATGAACACATTGTCTTAGGTATCCATATCTTCCTTGTTTGTATAGATAATTGCCAATAAGTGAGTAGCCTTGAGCTTCCTTCTCGAATTTGTTTTCATGCTAAGGTCATTCCTTGAGGGAATGTTCTTGTCCTCAAGTATGTCACTAATGGTTCACTCCATTCTGGTGTGAGAGACATATGATATAACGTGGCATGTTCCACCGATGGTCTTTCACAATAGACAGGGAATTCTCTACACAACTTGTAGACATCTGCTTCCATAGAAAGCCAATATACTCCTAGTCTATGCAGAGTTTGCAATGTACGATGCTTTGAATGATGTTGCTTTAATGTACCTACATGTGCTAATTACAACCAATTAGTGTGTTCTGATTCTTCTACACAATAAGCAAGAATCTTCTGATTATCCTGTTTATATATACTTCCTGTTATTATTTGATATCTTTGTGACTTGGTGATTTCTCCTTCTTTGATCCTAATCCTTAGATACTTGGGTCCATATGTGAGAATAGGGACAATATTCTTAGCCCATTCTGGTACTATCTCTAGGTTAAACAAATATGCATCAGGTAGTTCATCCGCTATTCCTTGAGGAGCTTCTCCTGAAGTTAATCTTGAGAGGTGGTTAGCTCTCAGGTGTGTTGTTGAGGGAGAATCAAGCAAAAAGAAGAAAAGAAGAAAAAGAAAAAAGCTTCAATAAAAAGATATTTTATGAAGACATATCTCGGCAAGAAGCCCTGCAGGGGCACGCAACACCCATCTCTGCACAGAGCCCTGCAGGGGCACATATCAAGGAAAAAGCACATAGGTGGAAGGAGGAACCAGGGCCAACAAGTATCCATGAAGAAGTGCAAGAAGATATCCAGCGGTTCCGAAACCACAAGAGGGTGCTTCAACCTCTTGATCTTTGGAAGGTCCAGATCGAAGACTGAAGCATCACATCCTCATACCTTCCACTGGTGGCGTGCGTGGAAACCCGACTTATAAAGCAAAACAAATGCATCATGCCCAGAGAATGTAAAACAAGAATTAAGAAGAGGCCATCAAAACCGAACACCTGTTTAACAAACAAGCAGAATTGAGCAAGGGTTGCGAGCGATGAAAAGAAAAGAACAGGCAGCACAAATGCATTAGGCCGAGAGGATGTAAAAGACAAAATCAAGACCAGGGCCATTAAAACGTAATGCCAGTCTAACGAGTAGGCAGAACTGACCGAAAGATGCATGCGGACAACAAACTGAAGACAATAAGTAAAGCCTATCAAGGGACGATAGAGACGAAGAGGGGGAGAGTGTTGCAGAGCTAAAGAGAGCACAAGGCAGAGAAAAAGACGGGCCCCAAAATTTTTCCGATTTGGACACCCAATTTTTGTATTATAACCATTCTTGTAATATATTTTCCGATGTAAATGCACCAGAGGAGTCCTCTAGATGCATCCCCACAGAAGATTAGAAGCTTAACCATGTAAATTAGTAGGAAATTAGTCTTTAGTTAATAAAGTGCCGGTCTCTTGTGTGAAAGGACCATTTTTAGGGCACAAGTATATAAGTCAATTTGTGACTCTTTGTAAAGACTTTTTGCCATTGTGAGAATCAAGAGCACAAAAATTCGAATTTGTGTCTTCTCCTCTCTGTATCTTCTTCTTTGTGAGCTTGTGTGCATGTGTATTGCTTGGAAAGAGTGTTAGGAAGTGTTATCTATCCATGAAAGTGTTTGTTTGCTGTTGTTAAGGTGTGTGCGAAGTGTAGTAAGTGCTGAAGTGTAGAAAGGTTTTTCCGCGACTCAGTATTTTGCTTATAAATTGAAGTAGGAGTGTCAGAATTGAGTGAAACTACCACCATTGGATGCGTCTTCTCGAGAGCTTCAAAACGCATATGCTATTTGCTATATTTGGAGTTCAGAGCTAAGAGAAAAACTCAATTTACTGTTGGTTGCTGTTCCAAGTATCGTGACACCATAACTGACAGTTGAAGCTTGTTTGGATCAGTCTTTACCTTGTTTACACTCTTTAAGTAGTTCATTTGCATTGATCATCATTTGAATGCATGTCCTCATACACTCGGTTAGGTTTGTATACTCATCGGATTGATAATTAAAGCGTGAATCCCCACTATATGCACTTGAGGAGGATTGAGGTATAGTCTCTTTCTCCACAAGTCCCTAAGTTGGTGCTTAGGTCAACACGTTTTTTGGCGCCGTTGCTGGGGAGTGTCGAATCAAACCGAGGCATTCGTGTGATGGTAAGTAGCTTTTTGCATTGAAGCGAGAGGAGGAGTGGTGATTTTCTCTTCTTTGGTAAGTCTTTTTCAGCCGCACTTACTACTTCTCAGTCTTGGAGTGTGTGTAGTGAGTTGTTAATCTAGGGAAGTGAGTGGAATGAGTAGAGTAGGAGGAGTAAGGGAGTAGGATAGGTAGTTAGAGTAGCTTTCATCCTAGTAGTGTTGTTTTATTTTCAGTGAGTAGGAAAATTCAAGAGTATAAAAGCCAACAATTGCCATTTTGTAAATCATTAGTGCTCAAAGCAAGTATCGTGAGAAACGGCGACCGGGTATCGTGGATGAAGTTTGGAGCGTTCCAAGCTACGCAGAGCTAGTCGGGAGGGGTAGGGAGCTGAGATAGAGTCCTAAGGTAAGCTCATGTATCATTCTCTCAGTTTCATTACATAACTCAAGCTTTTCAAAAGAAAACGATCTGTGTTAGGTATCATGTTGGCCTTACAGGGGGTAGAGAGTGTGTTTTGGGTAATGCTGAGAGTGAGGAGAGGATAGAGGAACCTGGAAAATATCTGTGTGCATTCAAAACCAAAAAAATCTAGCAAAAATTTGAAAAAAAAAGGTCAAGTATCGTGTTCTCCCGCGGTCGAGTATGGCGATCCCTGACAAGTATCGTGATCTCCTGTGGTTGAGTATCACGATATTTCCCTCGGATCGTGTATCGTGTATCGTTTTTCATTGATCGTGATACTTGCCAGAGATCGTGTATCGTGTATCGTTTTTCATCGACCGCGATACTCACCAGAGATCGTGTATCGTGTATCGTTTTTCATCGATCGCGATACTTGCCAGAGATCGTGTATCGTGTATTGTTTTTCATCGATCGTGATACTCACCAGAGATCGTGTATCGTGTATCAAAATTTGTGTCCAGATATCGAGTATCGCATACTCAGATATCGTGTATCGTGATTGCTGAGGTATCGAGTATTGTTTGGTGCCGATCGTGATACTTATTAAGTGTCGTGTATCAAGTATCGTTTCCACACTGGTATCAAGTATCGTGAGAGTCAGATATCGTGTATCGTCTTTTTGGAGTATCGTGTATCGTTTTCTTGAAGTATCGTGTATCGTTTTTGGCCAAAGGTCGTGTATCGTGAAATTTTGGAGTCAAGTATCGTGACCTGAAAGTTTCTTTTTCAGTCATTTTTCCAGCCAAATTCCTCTAGATTTCTGACCCATAGTAAAGAAATCTAGAAGATAGAGGTTAGCAAGGGCTGATCAGAGCTGTTAAGTGGATGAACCTGAGATCTGGAAGAACCCTAGGAAGCCGAAGAAGTGTAATCTCTTCTGTAGGTAGTGTAGCCGAGCCAAGTAGCCGTTCACATTACTCGGAGACCTCCAGTGAGTCAGAGGAAGAATTTCCCATGGCTTCAGAGGATATGCAGAACACTGTACCAATGATTGGCATGATGTCAATTATTGAGGGAGAGTACCAGACCTCTTTAGAATATGTGACCACCAACCAACATGAGATACCCATATACTTGGATGGTCTGAGCAGATCAGTGGCCAGACTAAAGAAGGCTTCAGAGGCTTACATAGTGCCTAGGCCAGCAGTCAAGTATGCAGGAGGATTTTACATGGACAAAAGAGATATCCAGTATGTTGTCACGGAACACCCTGAAAACATTAATGAACTTGGGGAAGAAAACAATGCTTCAAACCTAAATGGAGAAGGGAATGAAGAGCAAGTAACTACTCCTAGAGGGAGATCTACGGTTGTTAGGGTTTGGAGAGGAGACCTGATTCCCCAAGATGACTCCATAATGGATGTATACTTGATCAATGGAATGGACCCTCTGCTTAGAGCACATTCTTCAATATGGGAAGCTTCCCCTAATCCTGTCACCATCTATGAGTTACAAGATCCTGATTTCCCCACCATCATCACATACTTGGATAAGAATCAGAGAAGATATTGGCCCTTAATGGAATTAGAAAGAGCCGAGTTGAAATATCAAAATATTCCAGTGTTTCCCCCTAGGGACCAAGCCACTACTTCATGAAACCCACTTGGAACATCTCAGAATGATTCATATCAATAGTCGGGGCTAACACAACAAACACAAATCCCGGTCAGACCACATGTGCAGTTTGCAATGCCTACAAATAACCATAATTACCGGCCTCAACCACCTGTTGACCCAAGACATGGAGTTCCTGCCCCAGTCAGACCACCTGTAGCAAGAGGACCAGGTATACCGATAGGGAGACCCATTTTCCCCGTGATGCCTAGACCGCCTGAAGGAGGAAGAAGATTAAGGCCAATTCAAGTGGCCAAATGCATGAGAAACCACTATGATGGCTCTAGTGAACCTTACAATCACATACCTGAATTTAAGCAAGTAATTAGAGCCGAACAAGTGGAAGAGTTTTTGATCCAATATGAATCTTTTGGTCTAACTTTGACAAACACAACGTTAGCATGGTTCCAACCATTAGATCCTAATAATTTTCAAAACATGGAACAAGTCTATCAAGAAATGATTGAGGAATTCACTAAGTCTGGAATTAAAAACAACTCGTCATCATTGATCCATAGCTTTAAGCAAGCCCCTACAGAATCAGTGAGATTGGTAGCAAGAAGATTCAAGCAGTATGTGGACAGATGCCCAGTGGAAGAGAGACCTACCCAAAATAAAATGGTGTCATTATTTTTGGAAGGATTATTGAACGGATCATTAAGATCTCTGGTGTATGTAAAGAGAGTTCAAACTTTGCAAGAATGCATAAAGGAATGTATGGACCTAGAAGACAACCTAGCAGAAGACCTGAAAATACCTCAAGGTAGCTTGAAAAGTGAGGATTCAGCTAGTAGCACATCAAACCCTAAAAACAATGTAGAGGAAATAGCCGACTTAGTAGCAAAGAAATTGAAAGTTCAAGGACAGAGGAACTACCCCAATAACCCTATAAGAGTGCCCATGCTTAGAAGATGTATGCAGTGCGGAGGTGATCATCCCTCTCACTTGTGCACTAGGGGAGTAGTCCCACCACCTGCTTATGCTTATAATAGACCCACCGTCCCAGGATCTCTACAATATTGCAGTGTAGAACAAAAATATACAAATCACAGTACAGAAAATTGCCCTTACAATAGGCAATCGAGACCAGCACAGCCATATATGAGACCTTATGGATACCCTCAGAGAGAGCAAGGAGGTGAAGCATTGAGGTACCCCACTTATCAGCAGCAGGCACCAGTGCCACGACCACATGCTTATCAAGGATACACCTAACCACAATCAGTACTAGGACAACAACCGCCCCATCCTCAGAATGTTGTCTCAGTGAAAGTGGCTCGTCCTGAAGAAAACCTAGAGAGAGCAATAGTACCAGCTACACCTTTGATTGGTAATGAATCATATGATTCTAGTCAAGGAGGCTATCCCTCTTATGAAAGCTCCATGATAGAGTATGGACAAACGTACGACCCATATGTTTATGACTTGGAACCACAAGATAACTCTTATGGATATGAGCAGGATTATGTGCCAATGATGTACACAGCTCCAAGAGCAACCATACCACCCCGACCCATGAACAGACCGCCTGTGCCCAGAGGACCATGCTACAGATGTGGAGGTGATCACTATATCAGAGAATGTACATTGCCAAACCCACCACCACCACAACGAGTCTGGGAAGGCTACTGTAGTGACTGTGGTAAGGAACATCTTTTCAGAGATTGCCCCAAGAATCCCAACAAGGTTACCTCCAATGTGCAAATCAATGTGATAGAAGTAATAGAATCACCAGGGAGTGATAAGGAATACACTGTGCCATTGAAGGCGATAACAAGAGCAAAAGCTAGAGAGACCCCAGAAAAACCTGAAAAACACAATCAAAGTGACCTAGAGACGAATACACCTACACCTCAAATAGTTGAAGATTCGGAAGAGCTTGAGAAAAGTGTTGTAAGCAAACGAACACAAAGATGGAAGATCCGAAGAGATAGAATAAAGGAAAGGAAACTACAACAAAAGAAGGAAAATGAAAAGAATGAACAAACTCAAAAAGAAAAAATGAACCTGGAAGAAGGAAATAAGAATGAAAGGCATAAAAAGGATGAGATAGGATCGGTTTTAGCAGATCCCATGCCTGAAGAATTAGCCATGTGGATTCAGGCATACAAGGCACGAATAAGAGCAAGACCTACCATAGAACAACATGAAAGAGAATATCCTAGAGGTGACCTAGAGAAAGAGAGGTTGGAGATCTGCAAAAAATTAATAGAAGTTGCTCAATAGACCTTAGAAAAACCTGCGTTGCCATTACCCAATACCCGAATTTCCGAAAGAGAATTCCAAGAGTGCGTCATCACTAATGATCACGAAAAACCCGAAGCAAGTAAGACACAGAATGTCAATTATTGTGAGGATAAAAGGGAAGGATCCATTGTTCCCAAAGTAGAAGGGGAATGGCCTAAAGACTTGTGGGCAAGAGTCCAAGAAGACAGGTGGAAGAAAGTGGAAGGAATTGAACCGCCCTTTGAAGAGCTAGAAGTAGAAGATGGAATAGAGGATTCAATACCTGAGTTGAATTCAAATGAAATATTACCAATTGATCCAAGTAACGAAGAAAATGATAGTGTAAAGGTTTTGCCAAATTACACAGGAGAGTACGAACATAATTCAGAATTGTATTGCATTCCCTCAATAAGGAAAAAAGAACCGAACCCATCAGTCCAAACATCGGATATCATACAACACCTTAGAAAGGTAAAAATCCCTTGTACCCTAACATTAGAAGAACTGTTGAAGGTTAAACCACATTTGAAGGAGAAATTGACCAGTCAATTGGAGATCAAGACGGAAGAAAAAGAGATATCTGATGAAGTAAACACAGTAAAGATCCCAGTGGATAAGGTAGGAGATTTTAGTGAGGGAGATGAAGGAAACACTTGCCTTCCAATTACTTATAGGGGTTATACCACCAAAGCCATCTTAGATTCCGGAGCTGGTGTAGGCATTGCTACTAGAGAAATCTGGGAGAAACGGGGAAAACCAGCTTTAAGACCAACGCGCATGAAGATACAAATGGCAGATGGACACACAGAAAGACCCTTGGGATTATTGGAACGAGTAGTTTTTATCACTTGTGGAGTTGAATTCGAGCACACCTTAGCGATTTGTCAATTTGAAAGGCCTAGCAATTATGAAATGATACTTGGAAGACCTTTCATGAGACAACTAAAGGTTGTGCAAGATTGGGGAAAAGTTGCTGCATACCTACAGCATGAAGGAACCACCATGAGAATAAATCTCCACACATATACATATCAAGATGTTCCCCCCTTACAATGGAATCAAATTCATAAGGAGGAAGACGATCAGTCAATTCATAGCATAGGTTCTAGTGACCAATCTTGGATGAACGAGGACACTCATCTATGGATATGCCAAACTGCAAAAAAGGAAGAGGATAGGAGAAAGGGATGGCAGCAAAGGCAAGGAGTAGCTAGGTCTGTACAAGATCCAGCTTACATGCCTCAAGTCTTTTTGGATGAAGAGTTTGAACCTCATGGGTGGATGGAGATTTTAGCGACCCTCGATGTATGTGTAAATGAAGAAGTGATAACTATGAATGAATGCATTGACGAGGAAGGATATGACATTAGTTTATATGTGGTAGTCCTTCAGGAGGCTGAAGAAGGAGAAGTGATAGAGAAAGAATGGAAGGAGGACTATGAGAGTATTGAGATGGAGCAAGAACCAATGGAACTGGAAGATGAAAGTCAACACATAAGGGTCACAACTAACGAAAACAAACAGGAACTTACACAAGAAGAAGAGCTTGAGTTAGATAAAGAACCAGAAGGTGAAGAAAACAAGCCACAACTTGATCAGTTTGAAGTACCGGCCCACTTCAAAAAATATGAAGTAGAAGAGAGAAAAATAGCTATTCAAATGCCGAAACGAGAAGCACAGCCAGGAATAGCATATGACAATAAAGAACAGACTAAGAAAATAGTAGTGACCTTAGAAGAAGGAGAGGAACGATGTACTTTTATAGGACAGGATGTCTCTATGGAGGAAGAACAAGAATTAATACGACTCATAAGAGAATAAAGGGATGTCTTTGCCTGGACATATAAGGATTTGAAAGGAGTAGATCCTTCTGTATGTGCTCATAGAATCCCTATGACATCCGAAGCCAAACCTTCTAAACAAAGACCGTATACATACAATGATGTGTATTCAGCAAAGATAAAGGAAGAGATAGATAAGTTGTTAGATGCTGGATTCATTTACGAAATCGAACACACGAAATGGGTATCACCTTTGGTGGTTGTACCAAAAAAGAATGGGAAGTTAAGAGTGTGCATCAATATGAAGAAAGTAAATGCCACGACCATAAGGGATAGTTACCCATTACCCATTACAGATCATCTGTTGGAAAGAGTGGCAGGGAAGGAAGTTTATAGTTTTTTGGACGGCTTTTCAGGGTATAATCAGGTAGCCATTGCTCCTGAGGACCAACATAAAACCGCTTTTGCAAATGAATGGGGAGTATATGCCTTTAGAGTCATGCCTTTTGGTCTAACTAATGCCCCAACAACCTTCCAAAGATTGATGTGCCATGTATTCAAAGAGTTCCTGAGAAAGAGTTTGGAGGTATACGTGGACGATCAATGTACCAGAAGTCCCCGTGAATAATGAAGCCCCCAGACCCCCTATCAAAGAGGAGATACAAAGTCCAGTAAACGCAGACTCAGACATATTACAAAACAAAGAGCCAATTGTATTCGAGGTGCCCGATGACACACCTCAAGGCAAAATCAATCACATGGAGGCTGAGCCAAGCATACAACTCCACATTAGGCAGCCCCATGACACTACATTACACATAGCACAAGGAAAAGATGTGACAACAGGAGCAGAACCAAATATTCCTAAAACCTGGCTAAATGTGGATGTTACTCAGTTAAAGCCGGTTGTAAAACAAATGATCCAAACGGCCATGGATACACAACAACAGATGATGGAGATAGATGCAGATTATGATAAGGCCATGAGGGAAAAGAGTCAATTCCAAATCATGAGTGAACAATTATCATCACAACTCATTCAGGTCCAGAAAGAAATGGCAACTAAGGAAACGGAGTTACTCAATGTAAAAACACAATGTGATACATTGATGAACCAGCATCACCAACTCCAGGCACAATTAATAGATCTACAAAGATTACATGAAGCCAGTGAAGCAGACAAGGAGAGAATAAAAGCTAGAAGCAATCTGCTTCAAACACAACTAAAAGTGTACATGGAGGAGAATGATACTTTACGAAACAGAAATAAAGAACTGATGAAGTCATTACTTTATGATCAGCCCATTGAAAAGCAGGAGACATCAGAAACTGCACAGCAAGAATTAAGAGATCAGGTTGCAAAATATGCAAATTTGCTAAAGCAAGAGCAAGCCCGAGCAGAAGAGTGGGAAAGAAAGTACACCAATGAAACAAATGAACTGAAAATGCAATTACAAAATGTGAACGCCAAACTGGTACGAAGTTACAACGAAAACATGGACAATATAGCAGAAATTGGCAATGAATTGCTTGCCGCAAAGGAAGCACTCAGAGCAGCCATGCAGGAAAGTAAAGAGAAAACTGAACGTATAGCGCAATTAGAAATCCAAGTCAAACAAAGCGCAACGATCGGGACACTAGTAGAGCCGGTTAAGGAAACTCCTACTGACGAGGTAGAGGTACGTCCTCTATCTCCCCTGATTTATCATTCTCCACTACACGAGAAGTTGGCAGACATACATGATGATCATCCAATGCCATACACTACAGAAATAGGTCAGAAGGAACGGGCACTAGTGGTGTCCCGATTGACAGAAAATTTTGAAAATGAAGTAATCAAAGTAATGAAAGAAGCAAAGATCAAGGGTAAAGACTTGGAACAGATCATGAAGCCTTTCAACATTCCGTACGGATTATTGAAAGAGAAAACAAGACAATATATAAAGAAGATTACAAAGAAAAGTCCAGATGAGCAGCTAAACTTCAAACATGACGCGTTCAATTACACTCAGGAAGAGTTCGACGCTGCACAACCGGTTTGGAGAAGGAAGTTTTTGGAGAAACATCCTACACTACGGGTGCATTGGCAAGCAGCGCCGTATTTCCTACAGGTAAACCCTTCATTTTGTCCTATACCACGCCGAAGAGAAACCAGGGAATTTTTGGAAATGCAGAAGAACGGTGCTATAAATAAACAGTGGCTAAATTACCCTCTGCTTCCAAGTCCGCCACATAATTATCTACCTACAGAAGATTATATGGTCAAGACCATCGAATTTTGGCTGCAGAATTATGCGACAGTACCCGACTTAACTGTCAAAATGACAAATAAAATACTCAGAATGATACTTACAGTATTGAAGGTCTTCAAGCATGTGGCCTACACATTTTTGAATTTCATTGGTATTAATCAGGGCACAGAGATCCTCATTTTTGATCTGTCTGTTATGCCTAGCCGACCAACCATAATGGCCTATTATTCCAGGTTGATGTTCTTGCCCAGTACATATATGCAAACATTCGAAGAAGCATTCTTTACAGGATTTTTTGAAATTGATTCAGAAGTCTTTTTAAAGATGTCCTCCAACCTGCCAGATTAGTGGCATACGAACTGAGCTTCTTCGCGGACCATAGACAGCCACCCCATGGAGAGCCCCGCAGGCATATCAAGGAAAAAGCACGTAGGTGGAAGGAGGAACCAGGGCCAACAAGTATCCATGAAGAAGTGCAAGAAGATATCCAGCGGTTCCGAAACCACAAGAGTATCACATCCTCATACCTTCCACTGGTGGCGTGCGTGGCAACCCGACTTATAAAGCAAAACAAATGCATCAGGCCCAGAGAATGTAAAACAAGAATTAAGAAGAGGCCATCAAGACTGAGCACCTGTTTAACAAACAGGCAGAACTGAGCAAGGGTTGCGAGCGATGAAAAGAAAAGAACAGGCAGCACAAATGCATCAGGCCGAGAGGATGTAAAAGACAAAATCAAGACCAGGGCCATTAAAACGTAATGCCAGTCTAACCAGTAGACAGAACTGACTGAAAGATACATGCGAACAACAAACTGAAGACAAGAAGTAAAGCCTGTCAAGGGACGACAGAGGCGAAGAGGGGGAGAGTGTTGCAGAGCTAAAGAGAGCACAAGGAAGAGAAAAAGACGGGCCCCAAAATTTTTCCGATTTGGACACCCAATTTTTGTATTATAACCATTCTTGTAATATATTTTCCGATGTAAATGCACCAGAGGAGTCCTCTAAATGCATCCCCACAGAAGATTAGAAGCTTACCCATGTAAATTAGTAGGAAATTAGTCTTTAGTTAATAAAGTGCCGGTCTCTTGTGTGAAAGGACCATTTTTAGAGCACAAGTATATAAGTCAATTTGTGACTCTTTGTAAAGACTTTTTGCCATTGTGAGAATCAAGAGCACAAAAATTCGAATTTGTGTCTTCTCCTCTCTGTATCTTCTTCTTTGTGAGCTTGTGTGCATGTGTATTGCTTGGAAAGAGTGTTAGGAAGTGTTGTCTATCCATGAAAGTGTTTGTTTGCTATTGTTAAGGTGTGTGCGAAGTGTAGGAAGTGCTGAAGTGTAGGAAGGTTTTCCCGTGACTCAGTATTTTGCTCATAATTTGAAGTAGGAGTGTCAGAATTGAGTGAAACCACTGCCATTGCATGCAGAGAGCTTCGAAATGCATATGCTATTTTCTATATTTGGAGTTCGGAGTTGAGAGAAAAGCTCAATTTATTGTTGGCTGCTGTTCCAAGTATCGTGACACCATAACTGACAGTTTAAGCTTGTTTGGATCAGTCTTTACCTTGTTTGCACTCTTTAAGTAGTTCATTTGCATTGATCATCATTTGAATGCATGTCCTCATACACTCGGTTAGGTTTGTATACTCATCGGATTGATAATTAAAGTGTGAATCCCCACTATATGCACTTGAGGGGGATTGAGGTATAGTCTCTTTCTCCACAAGTCCCTAAGTTGGTGCTTAGGTCAACATGTGTCTTTCCCTTCCTGACTATGACTTCAAAGTCATACTGCAGGAGCAATAGAAACCATCGTATAAATCATCCAGTATTACAGGGCTTATTGAGAAATTACAATAACGCTTGATGATTCATGAAGAACTTGAACTTATTTGCCAACAAGTAATGCCTGAATTTCTTTAATGCTTAGATCATTCCTAATCCTTCTCGTTTGATAGTGGTGTAATTTCTTTCTGTTGCATTCAATTGTCTACTCGCGTAAGCTATAGGGAGATCTACATTACCTTCAATTGTAGGTTGTGCCAACACACATCCTATGGCATAGTTGGATGCATCCACATGTACATGGAATGGCTTACTCCAATCTGGGGTTGTTAATATTGGTGCTGAGCACAGGCGTCATTTAAGTTCATTGAATGAATTTTCACATTCATCTGTCCATTCAAATTTGGTTAAAAGAGAGTACAGAGGCTTGGCTATGATAGCATACATGTGTATGAATTGTCGATAGTAACCACAATGACCCATGAAGGCATGTACCTCTTTTATGTTATTTGGCCTAGGTAGGTCTGCAATTACTTTCACCTTTTCTTCATCCGCACAGATTCCGTTCTTTGACACAATGTGTCCTAGAATTTTGCCTTGTCTGACCATGAAAACACACTTTTCTGGGTTCAAGCAAGCCTGATATTCTTGACATTTGTCAAATACTTGCCTTAGTTCTAGGATATGCATCTACCTCATTTTTGAATGAGTATATATATCACCGACATAAACTTCCAAATTCTTGCGTAAGAATTCCTTAAAAACATGACACATAAGTCGCTAGAAAGTGGCGGGTGCATTTGTGAGCCCAAATGGCATCACACGAAATGCAAATATGCCCCATTCAGTGGCAAAAGCGGTCTTATGTTGATCTTCTTGAGAAATGGCTACCTGATTATAGCTTGAGAAACCATCAAGGAAGCTCTTTCCAATAAGTGCTCCATGATAGGAAGAAGATAACTGTCTCTAATCATGGCGGCATTAACTTTCTTAAGGTTAATACACATGCACAATTTTCCATTCTTCTTGGGCACAACCACAATGGGGGATACCCATTCGGTATGCTCAATTTCGTAAATGAATCCTACTTCTATCAAACGATCTATTTCTTCTTTAATCTTAGTAGCGTAGTTATCACTGTACATGTATGTTTTCTATTTTGTAGGTTTGGCATCTGGAGTCATAGGGATTCTATGGGAGCATATATTTGGGTCTACTCCTTTCAAGTCTTTGTAAATCCAGGCGAACACATCTCTATATTCAGGCAATAGGGCAATTAACTCTTCTTCTTCTTCACTAGTCAAATCATGCCCTATGTACGTACTGTAAGCCACTAGAAAGGAACTCATATTTTTTGTAATATATATTCTGAAAAGTCGCATGCATGATGTAAAGGCGTAGCGCAAAGTTGTAACCTTTGAGAGATTAATGAAAGGATTCGCGTGAAGCAGAAGGTGGTCACCGGACTGTTCGTCTGGGTGAGAGCCGAAAGCGAAGCGCTGTTGCTGAGACTTTGTGTAATCCGAGTCTGTTGTTAATTCTGTTGATTACGTTAAATCATTAAGTGAAGTTAATGAAGTATTAAGTAAACTGATTAACGAGATAAGCGAAGAAGCTATACAGTTAATTCGAAACAGTACTAGGAAGATAATCCAAGTTAGCGCATTAATTCGGTGAAGTAGTATATTCTTACTCTGTAGATTTGGGAAAATACAAACAGGGCCTCTATTTACAGACCCCTAACCATCCCAAGAACCAGACTTGAATTAAACTTTAAACAGATAACTTAATCCTAAGTTTAAGTTTAAACACTGGCGCCGTCTATGGGAAATGGAGTAGTCGTTTGCATCGAAGATTAAAGATTGAGGAAGAATTCTTTGATATATGCCTGTAACACATTCTGGCGAATCATACACGAAATACCGCAGAGATCAACATCCTTGGGGAGTTCCGAACCTATTAGGAACACCCCCTGGTGGTAGAAGTACAGGACAATTAAGTCCAGTTGCAGAAGGTTCAGTACATCTAGCCAACAGCAATTCCGATGGTAGTTCGGTAGCACACGACGAGATTCTAGTGCATTTCGGTACCTTCCGAAGAAAATACGGTGATTTCTGGTTGTATAGAGGCACAATGCGGAGACAATTCCGCATTATCTAGTCAGAATTCATCACTTTCGGTGACAGATTTGCGTTATCCGGTGAGAATGTTTCTGGTGTCAGTGCAGCCTGGTCCGGTGAGCATTCAACGAGTTTCGGTGAGAGTTCGATATTATCTGGTGGCGGTTCAAAGCTTTTCGGTGAAACTGCAGTGCTGTTTGGTGGACACTTACTGCGTTCACCATTTTTTGGTGCACGTTTAGCTAATTTCGACACTAAAGTCAAGGAAGGCCTGTTAGATTTGGAGTTAAACAATCGGTTCAACGACATTTTAGGACCGGAAAGTGAGCACGTTGACCATACAGTTCAGGAATATCAAGAGATACCTCCCCAATTTTCAGGTAACAACAACAATGCCACTAACAACAACACCATGAGTGGCTCACAGCAACATCAACAGCAACAGGTTATCCCACCGCGCCCGGTACCAACAGGGGTCACATACACAAAATTTGGAGGTTTTTCGGGGGATGATCCCGATGCGCATGTACGGACCTTTGAAATTAATTATGTAGTTCTGAATTATCCCGTAGACCCTGCGTATAAAGCTGTTGTGTTCCAGTCAACCCTGGTTAATGAAGCTGCATGATGGCTAACTGAATATGATTTGAACCACTTTCGGTAGTATGATGATGTGAAGGATGCCTTTCTACAACGGTTTTGGTTAAAGAAGAACCCTGCCAAAATTTTTGATACTTGCAGAACAATAGGCAAAAACCACACCAAACTGTACAGGATTATGCCACACTATTTTGGACTCATTTATGGCAATTGCCACCAGCACATGCTAATTTACCAGATGATGTTATCACACAGTGGTTCATCAATGGATTAAAACCCCAATTGAAGGAGATTATGATCATATGGTGCATGGGTGGAATGACTTTGGACGCCGTAATTGCTATGGCATTACAATTAGAAAACAAAGTGGGCAGATTTACTGAAGATCTAGAGTGGTTGAAAGCGTCCCGACAATCTAACGAGGATCCTTTGAAACAAATTTACTGTACCAAATGCAAAAATCCAGGGCACAACAGTTCAACATGCGCTCTAAACCAAATGTATTGTGCAATTTGCTACACAACAGACCACACTACGGAGACTTGCCTGTACAATGCCAAGGTACAAAACAGAGCAGCTGTTAATGCCATCATTCAGGAACAAGGGCAACTGGCTAACCATTACGTCCCACCACAGATGAGGAATACCCCGTACCAGGGATACATGAATTATCAAGGAGGACGGTCAATAATTTTGGACAAGCCCGGTGGAATGCAGGTCCATCAGGAGAAGGTACATCTCCCCCACCCCCTAAATGTCATTTTTGTGGTGAAATTGGGCATTTCGAAGGTTCTGCAAAGATGCAGCAGAGTATGACAAAAAGAAAAAAGAACGACAACATCCAATGGCAAATATGGTGTATATCTCACTAGTAGACACGCAAGCAACAATGGTCCAAACACATTCCGAAAAGCAATTACAGCCAGCTGCAGAGATTTTTGAACCCGAAAAACTGTACTCCCTGACCCAATTTTGGTGATGCAGCAAAGCATACCGGATGTACCAGAAAGACAAAATCTAACTCACACAGTACCGGAGTCCACACTGGAGACCGTACCAGGAACAACCAAAACTGATTCGGTGTGGGATGTGCTGTCCAAGGCATCAATTACCTTGCCCTTGGGTCAATTATTGCCTTTGATCCCGAGATTGCATCAATAGTTCCAATAGTAGGTCAGTCCAAGACCCTCGAGTGCTCTCGCAATAGTCACAATCCAACCGGAATTGGACCCAACGGTGGACCATATGGTACCACTTATTATGGTATGGTACAAAAACCATAAAATCACACAAGTCTTAGTTGATGGAGGATCTGGTGTCAACATTGCAACAAGAGCACTTTGCAAACGACTGGGGTGGACGCAAATTGAACTTGTTCAATTTTTTGTACGCATGGCTGATCAATCTTGAGTCCATCCGGTGGGCTTGGTGCGAGATATTCCGATCACTCTACAAGGTTCTGTTTTCAAAATGACCTTTGTTGTGCTGGATTTACCAGAATCGAGCCTGGATTACAATCTACTCTTTGGACGTCCTTGGTTAAAACAAGCTAAGGTAGTGCAAGACTGGTCAGCGCATGAATTAGTCTTTAAAAATAATAACCGAAAATATGTTGTCCGCTGGACGACATGAAACCCTGTGACTTACATGCACGACCATATTTAGCGGAGCCTGTACATATGTTGGATGGCCTCTCCGACGATGAAGAGGAAGCTTTCCTTACAGCCAACAAGGATTTGATGGCACTTGGCATTGTAGATTTACAAACGATGGCTGATAACTGGAGTCCGAGAGCCTGTACGGTGATACCACTGATCGGAGAGCATGAGTCAAGCACAGAACAGACCTTGGATGATACGATGCTCCAACAATTACTTCAGTTAGGAGACGATTTGGAGATGCCCCGGCAGTTCTATGTACCGGAAGATCAGCTGATCATCTACAATTTAGGTGACCAATCCAACCCACGACCAGTAAAAATAAAAGCAAGACTGTCCCAGACCTTCCAAGAGCACCTGTTACAGCTGCTACGAGAGTTTGCTGATGTGTTTGCATGGGACTACAAGGATATGAAGGGGTTGGACCCACATATTTATCAACACAGAGTGGTGTTGAAACCGGATGCGAGACCCATCAAACAATCTAGTTACAGGATGAATCCTAACTATGCGGCACATGTTAAAGCC
This sequence comes from Ceratopteris richardii, assembly GCA_020310875.1. NCBI lineage: Eukaryota > Viridiplantae > Streptophyta > Polypodiopsida > Polypodiales > Pteridaceae > Ceratopteris > Ceratopteris richardii. The sequence goes on along the minus strand of CM035430.1, from coordinate 56,883,213 downwards.
GAACTTGATTGATTGTTGAAGGTGGGATTTATTGTGCCTATTGAGCATGCAGAGTGGATCTCTCCCATTCTTATAGTTTCGAAGAAAAATAAGCAGCTGTAGATATGCATGGACTACTGAAAGCTCAATGCCGCAATCATACCTAATCCGTTTTCGTTGCCATTCCTGGATACCATGTTAGACGACGTGGCCGGCCGGGGAATGTATTCCTTTCTAGATGGATACAGTGGTTACAATCAAGTTCGAATGGCCGAGCAGGATATACCCAAGTCTGCATTTACTACAAACTGGGGGTGTCTATGCGTGTACCGTAATGTGGTTTGGACTGCGCAATGCTCCCAGTACGTTCCAGTGCTGCATACAGGGAATTTTTTCCCCTTATCTCACCACATTTATGAGAGTGTATCTGGATGATTTCTCATTATCCAGTGATACGTCGGTGCACCTGTACCATTTACGGTGTTGCTTTTCAAAGTGTCGGGAATATCGATTGTGTTTGAACCCAAACAAATCGGTATTCTCTGTTTCCTGTGGCAAGTTGCTCGGACACGTTATTTCAAAACAAGGTATTTAGGTGGATCTAGATAAAGTGAAGGTCGTACTGGAGGCTCCTACTCCTAAGACACCTAAAGATATGATGCAGTTTTTGGGCCAAATCTGGTGGCATGGGTGGGATCTACGTTGGCTTGCTCATCTGGCAATACCACTTAATCGATTGATAACCAGTAGCCCGCGTCAGTTCAAATGGACCGAAGCGTGTCAACTTTCTTTTGACTTACTAAACTCATTGTTAACTCAGGCTCCCATTTTACAAGCACCAAATTGGGAATTGCCATTTCATGTCTTTGTGGATGCATCCGACAGTGCCATTGGAAGCGTGCTAATGCAGCAGACGGGTAAATGGTTTCGTCTCGTATATTATGCGAGTTGCTGATTGGCCCCGGCAGAGCATAACTATTCAGTTACTGAACGAGAATGTCTTGGCTTAGTATATTCTGTGAAAAAATTTCGACATTATCTATTGGGTAGACGCTTCACCTTCCACGTGGATCATGCAGCATTGGTGCATCTGGTGCGACAACAACATTTGGGAGGACGGCTAGCACGATGGGTCTTGCTGCTTCAAGAGTTTGATTACTCCGTCGTACATCAACCAGGGTCAGCACACGCTCTTGCAGACTTTCTCTCTCGGTTGGATTCCGGTGAGCCTTTGGAGGGAATTGATGATACAACACCAACCATCTATGCAGCAGAGACAATATAGGATGATCAACAGGAATTACCGGCACCCTCTTCTTACTATGACACCTTGCTTCTGTTCTTGACTAGTGGATGTCCGCTTGGTATGATTTCTTCAGCTGCTAGATAAAGACTAGCCACGTACAGTTGATGCTTTCGGTTGATTGTCAGACAATATATTACATGGATCACTCAGGAGTACTACTCAGATGTGCCCCCCCATGAAATTGCTTCAATTGTTACCATGGCCCATACTGCCCCAACCGGAGGACATTTTGCGGTCGACCTGACTCATCGAAAGATTCTCTAGAGTGGATTGTGGTGGCCCACTATGTATCGTGACGCGAACAAGTATGTACAACAGTGCGACGAGTGCCAACGTTCTGGTCAACCTTTACAGAGACATTACTTTCCTCTCCAACCTGTTGTGCCTCTTGAACCCTTTCAGAAATGGGGCTTGGATTTTATCGGACCGATTACACCTTTGGCAACAGTCACCAATAATAGATATATTCTTACATGCACAGATTACGCAACTAGATGGGTTGAAGCATGGGCTCTACGATCCGCTACAACGGCTGCGGTTGTTAAATGTTTAATGAAGGATATTTTTTCGCGCTATGGGTTACCCTTGGAGATAGTAATTGATCAACGTACGCACTTTGCAAATACGTTAATGCAAGTGCTTACAAAAACATTCCAAATTGTGCACAAATTCAGTTCTCCCTATTATCCATGCACAAATGGACTCGCTGAAAGCACCAATAAAAATCTTCGTTGAACATCTTAAAGAAACTCGTGTTAGATTGCCAGAGAGATGGGACCAATTTCTACCTGCTGTACTATGGGCTGATCGTACCACATACAAAGTGGCGAGTGGAACAACTCCTTTTAAGTTGGCATATGGATTGGAAGCAATTGCTCCGATGGAATTGGTGGTTCCCAGTTTGCTTGTGGCCCTGGAACGGAAGCTATTATCGGAAGAATCTTTCCCCTTTCGATTGGAGGCCTTATGGTCCCTGGATGAACAACGTCTGGAGAGTTTCCTGGTGCTGCAGGAAGTGCAGCTAAGACAAGCCAAAACCCACGATCCTTTTCTCAAAACTCTCGTTTTTATGGTTAACCAATTAGTCCTCTTCTATAATGCAAAGTCTAATAGATCTATCGGAAAATTTAATCTACGATGGTTCGGTCCATACCGGATTGCAGAACAAGTGGGACATGAAACTTTTTGGTTATCCACCTTAATTGGTCATCTTCTACCTAAAGTGATTAATGGTTCGAAGCTTCAGCCCTACTATTCGCCGACTACCACCTCGTGAGGTGCTTTCGGTATTTTCACTCTTTTTCGCTTGCCACTCTTTTCACTAGTCTTTCTGTTCTGATTTTTGTGTTGCAGTTGACCAACTGACCGTAATCCCTCCGTTTTCTTAGCTAACCATGATTAATTGCTGCCTCTGTGTCGCTGTGTCTGTTAATACATGCATGTTGCCATTATGTCGGTATATTTCCAATATTATGTTATGATTAGGGTTCTTGCTACCTAATTTTTTTTGTCGTTCTACTTAATCTTGTTCTTCTCGCTGTTAGTCACTATTGTGTCTTTGTGTGTTTGTCCCTAGTGCGCTTTGTGTTTTCTCTTGTTTCTGAGTGCACCATGGAAGCTCTTGCGAACGTAGTAACCTTCCGTGCAGGTCTCACTCCGGATGTGAGTGAGTACTTGCATGCTCAGGGACTTCTGGCCTTTGCTGAATTGGCGTGGCATTCAGTGGAGCGTCATCCCTGTCATGCGCAGATTATCTCTGCCATCACCACCACGCCTGCTATAGAGCAGTGCTTTGATGGCTACGTCCATGGTTACTAAGATTTCTGCCCAACCATGAGGTTCAAACTCTTCGTCTGGAAATACTACAGGTGCGTAAGCTGGGTCTTGAAGGGTTCGTGGATGTTGCTCTGCACCTAAAGTTCTGGCTTCTAACCTTTCTTCCTCTTGTTTTGCTACCTTACACATCCATAAATGAGTGTCCTCGTGTAACCATGAGGGGTCTGACTCCAATGAGTGTACTGATTCTGTCTCTTCTTGCATCTTATGGATGGTATTCCATTGTAGTGGGAGTACATCTCGATGTGAATAGTCTTTAAGATTGACTTTAGTAGTCACTCCTAAATGTTGCAAGTATAAAGAATTAGTTCCCCAATCTTGTACAATTTGCAACTGATGCATGAATGGTCGTCCTAAAATCATCTCGTAAGCATGATTTTTACTAAAATCACAAATGGCAAAGGTATGCTCAAATTCCACACCACAAGTGGTGAGAGATATTCCCTGTAATAAGCCTAATGGTTTTTCTATGTGTCCGTCAGCCATTTGTAGCTTCATCCTAGTAGGTCTTAGTGCTGGCTTACCCCAACGTTTCCATAAAGCGGTGGTAGCAATGGCTACTCCGGCTCCTGAATCTAAGATGGCTTTCGTGGTGTAGCCCTGATGGGTTATTGGAAGATGAGTGTTACCTTCCTCTCCTTTGCTTACATCTCCGATCCTTTCTATGGGTATCTCTGGTACCTTCTTGTGTGATCCTATCTGTGAGGGTGTAGTAGCAAGCTCAGGGAATTGATTTGCTCCGTGTTTCCACAGTTCTGGTTTTACCTTTAACAACTCTTCTAGGGTGAGATTACACTGTACTTTAGTATTCTTGATCACTTCCGTGTTTCTAGGGATCACTGATTCTTCATTCCTCACTATTATAGTGGGTGCTCTCATACTGATAGACTTTGCTTCCCAAGGTCCTGTGAACTGAGGTAATTCTTGCAAAGAATTGGATTCAAAACTTGTGTGTTCACTCAGTTGCTCTTCCTCTACATCATCGTAAATAGGGGGGATGTCTTGGGGAAATTGTTCCTGCAAGTCATCTATTTCTTGAATAGGAGGATGGGTTCCTTGTTCTTTTCTCCACTTTTCTTCTTGGATTTCTCTCAAAAATTCATGTGAATACCTATGTATGGAAGACAGGTTGTCTTCACCTTCCATGTTGGGTACTTGAGACAGGGATGGTGCATTCCTTTCCTATGTCTCCGAGGTAGTAGGGTTCCTATGCTGATTCTCTCTCTCCTTGCTATCTATCAAGTATTCTAGCCTCTCCATTAGTCCTTGAAAGTGTAATTCCGGTTTTTCCATGTTATTCCAATTTAGATATCTAGAGGCTTCAAACATAGCTTGTGCTAATTCTACCATTTTCATGCAAAATTTAGTCCTCTCAATTTCTAAGTCTGCTCGAGGGTAGTTCTTACTCATTTCAGCTATTTGAGGTCCTTCTTTTAATCTTGCTTGATACACACGAAACATCATGTCTAGGTTTTCAGGTATGGGTTCTGCTAGAACTGATCCTGATTTTTGAGCTGGGTTCGCTTGATTCAATTCTTGTGAAGTCAATTCTACGATTTTGGCTCTAGATTCCTTGAGACTTCCTTCCAACTCCGTTATCTTTTTACTCCACTTTTGCTTGATTCTTTCTCTGGAATCTTTCCAATATTTCGTATTTTTACTGCTAGACTCTCCAACTTCACTATTTCTGGCTATTTTCTCCTGATTAAGCTATTGGTTCTGTAAGAGCGCCTGGGCTCTTGTTATAGCTTGGATAGGCACATATGTAGGGTTGGATCCATCTGTATTGTTTACAATACCTATCACGTTGATGGGTGTCACATTTGAAGCATTACCAGGGTTCTTCAGACACTCTTTGATGATATGTTCTTTACCACAGTCGGCACAAAAGCCTTGTATGTTATAATATTGAGACTGTCTTGCTATCGGAGGATGTGGACAATCCTTTATGAAATGATCTCCTTGGCACCTAAAGCATGGTCCTCTAGGCCCTGTGGTCTTTGTTGTCTCAATTGGGGCCGTGGGTTTGGGTTTTTGTACATCACGTTAGCATAATCGGGCTCCCAACTAGGTTCCAATGGTGGACTATCGTATTGATATGTCTCCACATGTTCTAGTGACTCCGTGTAGTATGCGGGTGGACTATCTACATGAGTAGAGTCAAAACTGTTTGAGTTCGGGTCACTCTCTGTGATCAAGGGTGATGAGGGAACTATCGCCCTACTTAGGTTCTCTTCTGCAGCAGCATATTTGACTGAGATGACATTCGCTGGTGGGGGTGGCTGCTGAGCTAAAACAGGTTGAGGTCTGTGTTGAGCCTGATAAGGATAGTTTTGAGGAGGCCTATAGTAATGAGGCTCGGTATTATATTGACCTTGATACCTGCCTGGCTACTGGTATGCTTGCGGGTAGTTCTGTCTCACTGCTTGTTTGTTATATGGGCAGTCTTGAGCCGTGTGATTTGTATATCGTCTCTCAATTGTAGAGTATTGGCCACTAGGGTTGGCTTGCAGTTGTGTTGCATTGGGACACACATTTGCCATATGACACCACCACAGGTGTAACAACGCTTGTTTGTTGTTACCCTAGGCATCTGTTTACTAGAAACTCCTAGTTTATGGGCCACTTTTTCTGCTAGATCCTCTATTGAGCTAGACAATTTCGTGGATGCTAGAGATGAACAATCTGAGTCCTTATAGACCTTTGAGAGTTCCAACTTGTCTCCAAGGTTGTCCTCAATGTCTATGCAAATTCTTACACATTGCTCTAGCATTCTGGGTTCCTTTAAGTATACATAGGAGCGTAGTTTAGATCTCAACATGCCATCTAGAAACAATGACACTTGCTTGGCCTATGAGGGTAGCTCTTGCATTGGACATCTTTCCACATATTGTCTAAACCTATGTCCTACCAGTCTAACTGTTTCATGAGGTGTCTGTTTGAAACTATGAATCAATGAAGACGTGTCATGCCCAATTCCACTTTTAGAGAATTCCGTGATGAATGACTCTAAAAAGTGATGGATGTCTCTAAATTGCCTCTGTTGCAATGGTTGGAACCAAGTTAAAGCGGTATTCTTTAACGTTAGTCCAAATGCATTATATTGCGTGAACATGTCTTTGACTTGTTCTGCCCTTAGTACTTGCTTAAATTCCGCAACATGATCATAGGGATCTCCTATCCCATCAAAGTAGTTTTTCATGGATTTTAATAACTGAGTGGGTCTTAATATTCTTGCGTGTTCACGTGGTCTAGGTAGAGGAAAATCATCTCTACCACCTGGTATTCTTTGTCTTTCCACTCTATCGGTGTCTACAGTGGTTCTATCTCTCCCTATGGGATGATTGAAACTTACTTCGGGTCTCTCTTTATTTTTCTCTCTTTGATTAGCGTGGGTGGAGGCTGTTCCTGCCCCTTGTTGGCTCGCGTTTACGTTTGTTCGTGATGGAGGGAAGACCAAATCACCTCTCCATGTATATGTGTTTCTTGCATGGTCAGGTACCACAAATAATCTTTCTGAAGTTTCATCCAAGTATACAACCTTTCCAGGTGTATCCGGGTCCTTAAATTCGTAGATTATGATGGAGCCTACCTCACTAGACTGTTCCATTCTATATCTCCAAAATGCTTTGTCAGTTTCTTTATTTACAAATAATTCTATGCTTTTGTTATCCTGAGGGGTCCCATCTGGAACTAGTACTCGTGTCAGTACAAATTTCCCTCTAGGTGTTCTAGGTTCTTCTCCTACTAGTTCTTTTCCTTGGGTTCTCGCTTCCATCTCTAATTGTATTACGCCAAACTCATTGGTATTGTTTGGCTGAGTACTTAACATCGTTCCTTCCTTGTCTATGTACACGTCTCTCTCAAATTTCACCACTGGACGTTCCAATCCAATGGGTTGATCAGGGTTATGCATTTGCACTACTTGTCTTCGCAAACCATCCTCATAGATGCGAGCACCTAAGCGGTTGGTTCGGAGGAATTCTAATTGAGTTCTATAGGGTCCTTCGGGTCTTTCTAAATATGCTACATTTGACTCTCCTTCTGGTCTTTCTATGCTAAATTCCATTTCGGATTCACTCGTATCTGAGCTCAAATTGTAGGGATGACTATTATTCAATTGTTGTGCCCATGATCGTGCAATAGTTCCTACGCTTGCTTTTGATGATCTAAGGCTTCATCAGTCTGACTTACCTATATGTTTGCCTGATCTAAGGTTCATGAATTTACTTCCTTGCACACTCAGTACACACTCAGATTATCAATGATTCTTTTTTTCTTACTTTCTTGATTCTTTTTAAGTGCCTTTAAGTTCTTGTCTTGTCTTAACTATATGCATCAGGAATCGACATTCCGTGGTACTTTTGAGTTCTCGTTCCATCAGAATTAAGTTCTTTCCTTTAGGTTTTCGTATCACACACCTTTACTTTAATCTTGGACTTAAAAAATTTAATCTCTTGAACTTGAGATGTTCCTATCTTCGTTAATCCACAATTCTACCGTTTAGCCTAAGCTAGTAATTTGACTGAGGGGGTTGAGTGTCTTCCAACCTCAAGTCAGCTGCTTTGGTTGCTCTGATGCCCAAGAAGCCGTGCTTCCCAAGCCCTGCGTTCTTCTCTACCTTGCTTTGCTTACCCTTGATTATCCTTGCTAGACCTGAAAAAATCCAATATTAGACCAATTTCACGAATGGATGATCAAGCACTTGAGTATATACACCCTTAAAGGTCCTTTCCCTTTTGCCCAAAATTTCAATGCCCCGTGGCTTTCTAGTCCCAACTATGTCAAAATCAAATTAGCTTATCTAAAAATCAATGTATTATTTTTGAAAAAAACAGTTGAGGCCACGTAGTACTCATCAAGACCTTTCTAACGAGCTATAAAGCTCAAAAAACAGACTTCAGATGAAAAAGATATGACCGTTCAGGCCCTCAGGGGTGAAAACTGACAAACATGTTTTTTTCTTTCCCTATGAGCTAAGGGTTCTCCTATGAGTGCAATGATCCAAAAATTTTCAAAAAAATGGCCCCAAAATTGGTAAAAAATTCAAACCCTAAAAATTGCGTTTGGGGTGAGCAATCGAGATGGTCTGAGATAATCGCGATGGTCTAGGACCGTCGTGATGGTCCAGCTGAACCGTTGCAATGGCGTGGCACAATCGCGATGGTCCGAAGGAGCGAACTGTCACGATCGTCGGAAATGAATGATCGCGATGGTCCGAAAATGAATGATCGCGATGGCGTAAATGTGAGCAATCGCGATGGTGTGAATGAACCGTCGCAATGGTCCGATCTACGAACAATCATGATGGCATCGGTCAACGGGACAATTGCGATGGCGTGAGCCCGTCGCGATGGTCAGAAGGCATGATGGCTTGAGCCAATTGCGATGGTTCAAATATCGAGGCGTCGCGATGGTCTGAGGGTATCGTCGTGATGGTCTAGCTTGCCACGTGGTAGCATCGGCGTGATGGCATGAGCCAATCGCGATGGCGTGGGGTTGATGGGATCGTCGCGATGATCAAGGTGAACCGTCGCTAGCTCAAGTGAGCCGTCGCGATGGTGTGAGACCGTCGCGATGGTCCGGCCGAGCCGTCGCGATGGCATGAGCCAACCGCGATGGTGTGACACAATCGCGATGGCGTGAGCCAATCGCGATGGTCCACCAAAATGCAAATTTTGCAAATGCAACAATGGATTCCTATATGCGCAAGGGTTGTCTACACGATGGTGAACTCGCTTACCTCAAATTCCGAACTTGGCAGACCATTGTGATGGTCTGACACAGTCGGCATTTTCTGACAGAAAGTGATTTTCTTACCTTTTTGCAGCTTTCCTGATGCTCTAGAGCAATGTGCCTGCAAGAAAACTCAAAAACACAATAGCACATGCAAGCACAAAAGCTCTCTCTCTCTCTCGCATGCACAAATGAGGGGAAATGAGGAGAATGGGTGGATATGGTGAATTTTTTTATTTTTTTTGGAGTGAAAGATGATGATGCGGTGATGAAGACGGAGTGTGGGGGAGGTGAAAAGCACTAAAAACTAAGTAAAAACAACAACAAAAACTGAAATTTTTACCTTCCAATGCCACTTCTTGCTATATTCTTACCATCACACATTCGTCCTAGACTCGATCCCCGGCAACGGTGCCAAATTTGGTGTTGCTCTAGCACAATGGTGAGGACCACGTTAAGAAGCTCCACCTCCTTAATGTCAATCTGCGGAAGAGATAGGAGTGATATGAAGATCGTGAATGTGAGATGAAGTGAGAGTGAAGGTGAGAAGCATAAAGATGCACACACACATACACACACACAACGAAGAGACAAGCAAGACACAATGGAAGGTAGGAAATCAACTCTATTACTCAAGATCTCAATTACAAGCTCAAAATAGCTCTAAGATCACACTAGCCAACCTCAAAAATGAGCTCTCTACCTCTTTTTATAGATTCGAGACTAGTTTTGACCTGTTTCACATCTAGTGATCGGCATAGTTAAAAAATAGGTCCTAGAGGCTATTTGAAAGGGTAAACGGTATCTAAAAATAACCAAAATTGGTATGCTCATTCTACCTAAGCTCCTCAAGCTCGAGGACTTCTTGACTTGCACAAAATGGAGCTATTAATCACAAAAAGGGTTTTTCTATGTTACATATAGTACAAAAGTGATGAAAATCACTATTGGAGGTTTTGAAAAGTATTTATAAAATATAAGTCTTTGAAAAAATGATTCGACTGACTCCCTGCTTTGTCTTTACATGCTTCTTCGTCTTCTATGCCTCTGGCTACTGCCAACATATTATCGTGATGGTCTAATTTAATACGTGGAAGGTGAGTCATCGCGATGGCATGGGCCAATCGCGATGACATGGGGTTGACGAGATCGTCACGATGGTCAGTGACTGTCGTGATGGTTCAAGTGAACCATCACAATAGTCTGACATTGTCGCGATTGGTTTGATCGAGCCGTCACGATGGCGTGATCCCATCGCGATGGTCCACCAAACTGATGATTTTGCAAATGCGTTTGTGGATTCCTATGTGCGCAAGGATCGCCTACAATGTTGTGTACTCGCTTACCTCAAAAGTCGACTTTGTCAGACCATCGTGATGGTCTGACACCTATGATAGATTTTGACAGAAAGTGGATTTCTCACCTTTTGGAAGTTTTTCTACTGCTCTGGAGCACTGTACCTGCAAGAAAACTCAAAAACACACATGCATATACAAGCACAAAAGCTCTCTCTCTCTCTCTCTCGCATGCACAAATGAGGGAAAATGAGGAGGATAGGTGTTGCAGAGCTAAGAAGAGCAAAGAGGCAGAGAAAAAGATGGGCCCCAAAATTTTCCGATTTGGACACTTTATTCTTATATTATAGCCATTTTGTAACATATTTTCCGATCTAAATGCACTAGAGGAGTCCTCTAGATGCATACCCATAGAGATTTGTATCTTACCCTTGTAAATTAATAGGAAATTAGCCTTCTAGTTAATAAAGTGCCAATCTCTTGTGTGAAAGGACCATTTTTAAGGCACATGTATATAAGTCAATTTGTGACTCTTTGTAGGCACTTTTGGCCATTGTGAGAATCAAGAACACATAATTTCGAATTTGTGTCTTCTCCTCTCTGTATCTTCTTCCTTGTGAGCTTGCATGCATGTGTGATGCTTGGAAAGAGTGCTTGGAAGTGTTTTATATCCATGGAAGTGCTTGTTTACTGTTGGTAAGGTGTGTGCGAAGTGTAGGAAGTGCTGAAGTGTAGGAAGATCAACCCTACGACTCAATATTTTGCTCATAACTTAAAGCAGAAGTGTTAGATTCTAGTGAAAATAGCACCATTGGATGCGTCTTCTCGAGAGCTTCGATGAGTCAAATCGAGGCATTCGTGTGATGGTGAATAGCTCTTAGCATTGAAGCGAGTAGAGGAGTTGTGAATTTCTGTTCTTTGGTAAGTCACACTCATCCGCACTTACTACTTCTCACTCTTGGAGTGTGTGTAAAGAGTTGAAAGTTTAGAAAAAGTGAGTAGAGACGTGAGTTAGAGTAGGAAGGAGGAGCTAGGTAAGTAGTCTAGGAAGATAGGGTAGTTGTTAAGTTAGTTCTTTCATCTTTTTGGAGTCAAACATTTCCCAAAAGTATAAAAATAAAAAAATTCAAACTTTTCAATTCATTTCTACAGTGCAAGTATCGAGAGTGCTTGAGGTCGAATATCGCGAATAGAGGTGGGATAGTGTGGAGCCACGCGGAGCAAGAAAGGATGTGGAGGAGTTGGAGAATAGCCTTCAAGGTGAGCACACCAAATCTCTACTCTCAACATTCAATTGAATCAAGGCCAAATAGCTAAAACGACCTGCGGCAGATGTCGTGAGGGATTATTCAGGGGGTGAGGAAGTTTTTTTCTTGATTGAGGCATTTGAGAGGGGGAAGATAAGTTGTGGTATCACCCTCATTAAGTGGAAATCTAAAAACACTTGCTAAAATTTGGAAAAAATGTCAAGTATCATGTTCTCCCACGGTTGAGTGTCGCGACATTTGGATGTTGTGATCTCCTGTGGTCGAGTATCGCGATACCTAGCCCTGATGAATATCGGGTGTCGTGGAGTTTTGCTCGCGACACCTGACGAATATCGGGTATCGTGGAGTTTTGCTCGTGACACCTGACGAATATCGGGTATCGTGGAGTTTTGCTCGTGACACCTAACGAATATCGAGTATCGTGGTTTAGCCTCACGACATCTAGCAAATATCGTATATCATGAGATTCCTCTCGCGACATCTATGGGATATCATGTGTCGTGGAAATTTTTTTGCGACACATGCAGAGTATCGGGTATCCTGAGATTCCTCTCGCGACATTTGACAAATATCATGTGTCGTGGACTTACTTCTGTGTCAAGTGTCGAATATCGTGGACCTTGTCTCGTGACATTTTTTTGATATTGAATATCGTGAGATTTTTCCACGCTGGCATATCGAGTATCGTGGAATTACTTTTGGGGCATATCGAGTATCATGGATGCTCTATCGTGACATTTGGTGAATGTCGAGTGTCGTGGAGTTTTGAGAATGATATTTGTCCAGTATCGAGTATCGTGGGTTTAGCCAGTGTTAGGAGATTTTCAGATACTTCAGTGTGAATTCCAAGTCAGCCAAATATTTCATACTACTATGAGATTCAGCAAAGAGCATTGGGAGTTAGGGGGTTGTCAAAACTTGACTAGAGCTTTTAAGTGAATGAACCTAAGATCCATAAGAACTCTAGGGAGCCAAAAAAGTGTAATCTCTTTTGTGGGAAGTGTGGCCGAACCAAGTAGTCACTCACACTACTCTGAACCTCGAGTGAGTCTAAGGAGGAAACCCTCATGGCTTCAGAAGACATGCAGAATTCTGTACCAATAATTGGCATGATGTCAATTATTGAGGGTGAATATCGAACATCTTTAGAATATGTGAACACCAACCAACACGATTTACCCATCTACTTAGATGGGCTAAATAGGTCAGTGGCTAGGTTGAAGAAAGCTATAGTTAAGTATGCAGGAGGATTCTACATGGACAAAAGGGATATCCTGTATGTAGTGACAGAGCATCCTAAAGACATTAACGAGCAAAGGGAAGAAGGCAAAGTTACGCCCCATGTGCAGTTTGCTACACCGGGCAATAATCCGAATTATCGACCACCTACACATGTAGAACCGAGGATCAGAATCCCTGTCCAGGAGAGACCACTAGCAGGAAGAGGACCAGGAATACCAATAGGACGACCAGTTTTCTTGCTTAGACCACCTGAACAAGGAAGAAGACTAAGACCCATCCAAGTTGCCAAATGCATGAGAAACCACTATGATGGCTCTAGTGAACCATACAACCATATAGCTAAATTCAAGCAAGTAATAAGAGCCAAACAAATGGAAGACTTCTTGATTCAATATGAATCCTTTGGTCTAACCCTTACAGACACGGCCTTAGCTTGGTTCCAACCTTTAGACCCTAATAACTTTCAAAGCATGGAACAAGTCTATCAAGAATTGATTGAAGAATTTACCAAGTCTAGAATAAAAAATAACTCTTCCTCATTAAACCATAGTTTTAAACAAGCTCCTACAGAATCGGTGACATTGGCAGCAAGAAGATTTAAGCAATATGTGGATAGATGCCCTATTGAAGAGAGACCCACTCAAAACAAAATGGTGTCACTATTTTTGGAAGGGTTAGTGAATGGATCATTGAGATCATTGGTATATGTGAAAAGAGCCCAAAATTTGCAAGAATGTATGAAAGAGTATATTGACCTAGAGGAGAATTTAGCGGAAGATTTAAAAATACCTCAAGGCAGTTGAGGATACTGCCAACATATCAAACCCCAGGAACAATGTAGAGGAAATAGCTAATTTAGTGGCAAAAAAACTGAACGTTCAAGGGCAGAGGAACTACCCAAACAATCCTATGAGAGTACCCATGCTTAGAAGATGTGTGCACTGTGGAGGTGATCATCCTTCTCACTTGTGCAATAGGGGAATAGTTCCACCACCTGCTTATGCTTACAATAGAAAACTCGCCCTGGTCCCTATGCATTATTGTAGCATAGAACAAAGGAACATAAATCATAGCACAGAAAACTGTCCTTACAATGGGCATTCAAGACCGGTACAACCACCCATGAGACCTTATGGATACCCTCAGAGAGATCAAGGAGGAGAAGCCTTTAGATATCCCACATATCAACAACAGGCACTAGCACCACGACCTTATGCTTACCAAGGGTACACTCAACCACAACCGGTGTTAGGACAACAACCACCATACCCTCAGAATGTTGTCCCTATAAAAATGGCTCAATCGGAAGAGAACCCAGACAGAGCAATAGTTCCAGCCATGCCATTGGCTAGTAACGAACCTTATGACCCATCTTATGACCATAGTCAAGGAAATTATTCTGCATATGAGGGCACTATATTTGAATATGGACAATCTTACGAGCCTTATGCTTATAGTACGGAAGGAACGGATAGCTCTTACAGATATGAGCAGGACTATGTGTCATTAATGTACACAGCTCTGTAGCTCAAGCGTAAGCACCACCTCCTTTACTTGTCAATCCGCGGAGACGTGAGGACCGGTATGAAGACCATGAGCAAGTGAAGGCACAAGTGCGTGAGTGAAAGCACACAAACATGCACACACATACACACACACGCGCACAAAGTAAGATCAAAGAGAGGAACAATGGAAAGCTTCGATTGCAAAAGAGTTCTCTTACAAAAGCTCTATTCTCTCACAAGCTAACCCCAAAAATGAGCTCTCTAGCTCTTTTTATAGTTTTTTGACTAGTTTTGGCCCTGTCCAGACCTAGTGTCCGGCCTAGTTAAAAATTAGGTTCCATGGCTTATTTGAGGGCTCAATCGAAGTCTAAAAATTATGAAAATTGGTATGATGGTACTTCTAATACTCCTCAAGCTCGAGGACTCCTCGGCTTGAACAAAATGGAGTTATAAAAATAGATAATGGTATTTACAATGGTTTTTAGTGATGAAAATCACTATTTTTGTAGGGGATGATGAAAATCACTATTTTTGTAGGGGATTCATCTGAAAATTTGACATACACTTCATGGAGCTCCCTACTTGCTCCCTTTCCTTGTGTGTCCACCTTTTGATGTGCTTCCATGCTTTGTCCTTGACTTTGAGCTTCAACACTCCCCCCCCCTCTCGAGTCTGTCGTCCCTGACAGACCCTTGTTGTAAGGGTTGTTCCATGTAGTGCTTTGAGAGGTGGTGTCCATCCTTTGTATGAGCTTGTTCCTTGGATTCCAGCAAGAATGTGTTGTTGTGAGCTTTCAAAACTGCAAGTTGCTCAAAAGAGGTTGTCAAGATTGATTTGGAGCAACTACTAGCTTCAATTTGCTTTCGAGATATGGATGTTGTTCCCATGACGTCCGCTAGCTCTTCCAAAGATGATGTTGAGAGCAGTCATGCCAACTACTCATAACCCATAATGAATGATGGGTAAGTGTGTTTGTGCCTGGGTTGAAAAAAAGTATGTGCCTTGTGCACGGCCTTGTAATGTAGCCCTATGAATGCTTACTTGGAAAATGCATTGGAAGAAGTATGGTGCAAAAATTGCGGGTCTTGAGCTAAGTGCCCAAGGGTATGCTGACGAAGAGGTTTCCTAATCTATCATGGTTATGGTGTTGCCAGAGTAAAGATACTTACCATGGAGAAGGTTGATCGATGTTCATCGCTTCGTGTTGTACACTCGGCCTTTGGGATGGAACATTGTTGATGAATGTCCATGTTGATGGTCCACTCATGAGATCTTTTGAGTGGTTGATCCTCTCTCCTCTTTTCAAAGCAACATTTGCCAAATACTGAGAATTGAATTTCTTTATATTCTTTGGCAAACAACATTGGGTAACTACACCAAGCTGAGTTTCACATATTTTCTTTAGCTCACCATATGCAGGAGTCTTCTCCTCCAGAACTACCCTTTGCAGATATCTCCTTGGATGCTCTCGTACATGAAGTAGTTAAGCATCACTCAAGTTGCGGACCTGCAAGCTCTTCGTTCCTACCATGGTAAGAGGAAATCATAGTTGTAGATGCCATGTTCATGCCAAGTGCTTGCCATCTACCAGATAAGGCAGATATGATATCATCTGCTAGCCGAGACACACTTCTATCCCAACTGATAAATGCCCAGTAATCAATAGTTCCATCTTCAACTAAGCATGTCTCAGTCATGTTTCATGAGCCAAACCTGGGAACAAGTTCTTCCTCTCTTTCTTTCTTTTTCTTTTTTTTTTTTTAAATAATTTACTAGGAACCATATCACAAAATAAGAAGACAGAATTTAGTATCAATCAATAAAAATCTTTGACATATGTCAATGTGCTCTTGTGCCTGGGATTCTCAAGTGTGTCTATGCACGGCCGTGTAATGTGGCCCTATATTAATGCATACTTTGGAAATGCATGACTTGAATGGTGCAAAAGATAGGGTTGTGCAAGGAGCACATGGTTGTCGCTCGTCGAGGCCTGATGTCACCTGCGGATGTTGATGTCATCTTTGTTGGAGGTATCCATTGGATCTTGAGATGACCACTGATCCTTCCTCTTGATGGGGACCCATTTTAGAACAGCATTTGGCATTGTAGAGATTACTTCAGGCGTCTTCCTCGTTGGATGCTTTCTAAACTGTGGTATCCAGTGTGGTTGGCGCTTTGGTTTGATGGAGGCTACTTGTACTTTTGGCTTCCAAACCCATATCCTTTTTGCACGTCTTCCTACTATTGTTGAAGAGCTCATTTGATCTCCTTTCAGTCTCTGTACGTGGTTCTTACCCGCTTCTCCTTTTGGCTTCTTTGTTGAGACCTTCCGCATGTGGGAGAACATAGGTTGTTGTAGATGTAAGAGCTTCTTAGGTACCCACATCTGTAACTGCCCTTGTTGAGCTGCAGCTAACTTCTTAGGCACCCAAACTTATTGGATACCTTGTGATTGAGCTTGTCCGAGCTGCTTCCTTCGTCTTCTGGCCTGGTTGGCTTGCCTAGATGGGATTTGTGGGGGCAAGGCTGGTGGTTGCTCTCCTTTGCATACCCAAATCTGCTTCATGTTCGGAACTGCTTTCTTATCGAATGGTGTCTTTCTATTTGATGTAGCAGTTGTCGTGATCGGTTGTGTTTGCTTGTGTGGTGGAATCACTACTATGGCTACTTGATTCTTTGGAGAAGAAGAAAGATCCACCCGCCTTCGAACCTGTTCTTCCACGATTGACTCCTTCTGCATCATAAAGCTTTTGACACATACAACATCTTCTTCCATATGATTAGTCTTAGAAGAACTACAAGATGTGACATCTGTATTTGTGAGCATGCCATTTTCTAGTTCTAATGTAAAGCATTGTCCCTGGACCCAAACTTGAAGAAGTTGACTTCTTAGGTTTAAGTTGACTGCATTGTCATAAATCCAATCTTGTCCTAAGACAAGTGGTTCTATAAGGTTCTCATCTTGACACATTAGCGCTTTGACTTTCATTGGAACATCTTGAAGGTAGATGGGAAGTTCCACCTCGCCCATACAAGGGGTTTCCACACCTCCCAATCCTATGAGATAAGCTTCTATGGGATTGATATTCAACTGCAAGTTTTGGCAGTAGGATAGTCTAACTGCACTACTTGCTTCACCTGAGTCAATCAATGCTTTCATCGTCCTTGCACCCTTCCCTTGTCCTATCTCTATGGTCACAAAGGGTCTTCGGTCAATGACTTGAGAAGTCGCTATGCCCGACTTTTGGCACATATTCATGTGATATTTTGGGGCTTTTGAGTTGACATCTAGGCCTAGTCGCCTTAACTTATTTCGCCTTATGCGCTCTCTAGCCTCGGCTTGGGCTTCTTCTCTCACCCTTAACTCCTCTTCTTTTCGCTTCTTAGCAGTGTTGAGTCTCGTAAGCATATCCTCTGTAAGAGGTTCTTGGTATAACTTGACTCTACAACCACTGATATAGTTTGGCAAGATGTCTCCATCTAGAGTGGCCAACTGAACTGCACCGCTAGTGGAAATTCTATTAATGATTATGGGTCCATATCCTCTTTTTTCCAACTTACGGGCATGTTGTTTTAGTGTGTAAACCAACACTAGATCTCCCTCTTTCAATCCCTTATCTTTGATGTGTGCATCAAAGTATGCCTTTTGCCTCTTCTTTGCAGCATAGATACCTGCCGCCGCGCGTAGCCTTGTCTCACCTAAGCGTTCTAGATCAAAGATCCTAGATGACAATTCATGTCCATTCCACTCATGCTCTTGTGCTACTCTTAAAGCAGGGATTAAGAAATCCAGTGGTAACACCGCATTCTGTCAAAAGACCATCTGAAATGGGGTGGCATTGAGTACCGTTTTGTAGGCAACTCGGTAAGCCCAAACAACATGATGAAGTTGTTTGTCCCAATCAGAGCGTTTATTATTTACCAATTTTGTCAATACGTTACAGAGGATCTTATTGGCACTCTCGGCTTGTCCGTTAGCTTGTGGATGATAGGGGGCAGACTTCTTATGTACCACCAAGAATTCTTGGAGAAGATTTTCAATGACTTCATTTAAGAAGTGGGTGCCTCTATCGCTTACTAACTCTATTGGTAATCCATATCTCGTGAACACATTCTCGAATAAGAACTTAGCCGTAGTCTGAGCATCATTCTTTGTTGTGGCTTTCACTTCTACCCACTTTGTAAGGTAATCTGTGGCTACAATAATATACTCTGCATGGGAGTTTCTAGCTGGGGGGTTAATAGGACCTATGAAGTCTATGCCCCACTTGGAAAATGCACGCCCTCCCATCATTGGCCTCAAGGGCATCTCGTCTTTTCTAACTGGATATTGTGCACGTTGGCATGTTTCACATTTCTTCACATAGGTATGTGCATCCATATGAAGAGTGGGCCACCACAGTCCTGAGAATAGAATGGTCTTGATCACTCGATCAGGACCAAAATGTCCACCTGCAACACCACTGTGTGCAGTCTCTAAGACCTTTAAATAGTCTGATTCATGAACGCACAGTCGTAAGTAACCATCTTTGCCTCTTCGGTATAGGTTCTCTCCTACTAAGGCATAGCCTTGAGCCTCTTGCTCCATGCTTCGTCTTCTTGCTAGACTAGCCTCTTTGGGTAACCTTCCCGACCTCATAAACTCTACCAATGGAACACTCCAATCTGGAATTAATGACATTTGATAAAGGGTCGCATGCTCCACTGGGGGTCTCTCTCTGCACATTGGACAATTCTCAATCCACTCATGTATTTCTTTGTCCATGCTAGGCCAATACACTCCTAGACGCTTCAGATTCTGCAATGTTCGTTGTTTAGAATAGTGATTTCCTTGCAATCCTTCATGAGCTTGCTACAACCAACTACTATGTTCATCATCCTCGACACAACAAGCTAATACACCCTCAGTATCTTGTTTGTACATGCTTCCTGCCAATATGTGATATTTTTGTGATTTTACAAATTCTTCTTGTGATGTTTTCACATTCCTATTTGCAGGGGGAAGGTTAGGACTGGTACCAACTTATTTGCCCATTTGGAAACAACTTCCAAATTGAGCAGATAAGCATCAAGTAGTTCGTCAGACACTCCTTGCGGTGACTCTCCCGAAGTGATGCGAGAAAGGTGATTTGCCCGAAGGTGGGTTCTACCTTTCCTGACAACAACTTCAAAGTCATATTCCATTAGTAAGAGGAACCATCTTACTAAACGTCCAGTATTGCAAGGTTTATTAACCAAATATAACAAAGCTTGATGATCAGTGAAAAACTTGAACTTGTTGGCCAATAAATAGTGTCTAAACTTCTTCACAGCATATACCATGCCTAAGCCCTCTCGCTCAGTTGTGGTATAGTTCCGTTCAGCTGCAGTGAGCTGTCTACTAGCATATGCTATGGGCAAATCTAAGTTTCCTTCACTTGTGGGTTGTGCGAGCACACATCAGATGGCATGATTGGATGCATCCACATGGACATGGAATGGTTTATTCCAATCAGGAGTGGTCAGTATTGGTGCTGTGCACAAACGTTTCTTCAGTTCATTGAAAGAATTCTCACATTCGTCGTTCCACTCAAAATTAGACAACAAGGCATAAAGGGGCCTAGCTATGATTGCGTACATGTGGATAAACCTACGGTAATATCCACAATGACCCATAAAGGCTTGTACCTTTTTAACATTCCTTGGCCTTGGAAGCTGCGTTATGGCTCGTACTTTTTCTTCATCTGTTGAGATTCCGTTCTTAGAAACAATATGACCTAAGATTTTACCTTGCCGCACCATGAACACACACTTTTCTGGGTTCAGACACACTCGATATTCTCTACACTTGTTGAAGATTTGCCTGAGCTCAGGGATGTGGAATCTTCTTTCTTGGGAATGAGCACATAAATCATCCACATACACTTCTAAGCTCTTTCACAAGAACTCTTTGAAGACATGACACATGAGCCTCTGGAACGTTGCAGGTGCATTGGTGAGCCCAAATGGCATCACGCGAAATGCAAAGATTCCCCACTCTGTGGCAAAAGCCGTTTTGTGTTGATCTTCTGGGGCAATGGCTACTTGATTGTAACCTGAAAATCCATCAAGGAAGCTATAAACTTCCTTGCCTGCAACACGCTCCAATAGGTGTTCCGTGATAGGAAGCGGATAGCTATCTATGATTGTAGCGGCATTAACTTTTTTAAGGTTAATGCACACTCGCAACTTTCCATTCTTCTTGGGCACCACTACAATGGGGGACACTTTATTTTGGCTGCATATGTATCATTATATGTGTAGGGCTTCTGTTTGGTGGGCTTGGCATCAGCAGTCATGGGGATAGTATGAGAGCAAATTCTTGGATCTACCCTCTTCAAGTCTCTATAGTGCCACGCAAACACATCCCTATATTCCCTTAATAGAGCTACGAGCTCCATTTCTTCTCTTGCACTTAGGTCATCTCCTATATATGTGCATCTCTCTTCGTTCTCTTCGATGGTCACTACAATCTTCTTGGTCTTTTCTTTATTATCATATGATTCTCCTATGATGGCCTCTCTCTTAGGCATTCGTACCAAAATTTTGCGGTCGTCAACTTCATATTTCTTGAAGTTTTCTGGTACTTCAAACAATGATTCCTCCTCATCTTGTTTCACTGCTTTTCTTTTCTTTTTCTTTTGACTGCTCTCACTTCCATCCTTCTAATTTACCGTTTTAATACTTGTGAGAGGTTCTTCTTCTTTCTGGGTGAACACTCCTATATCTTCTAGATAGTGTTGCTCTGAGTTAAAGCAACTATCCATCACAATGGACTCTATATCATCGTCATTCTCTTCTTCTTCTATGACATCACTAGGGTCACATTCTTCTAGCAAGGGCTGACACATGAACACTGAGATATCATAACCCTCCTCATCACAATGAGGTGTCCATTGTTCTTCATTGACAGCAATGTCCATGGTGGCTAAGATTTCTGGCCAGTCATGAGGCTCAAACTCCTCATCTGGACAGATCATCGGTGTGTAGGCTGGGTCTCTAACTGGTCTATCTCTTGGCGAAGTTCCTTCTTCTCTTGCCTTCAAGCATTTTTCCTCTTCCTCTGTGTTGGGGGATTCTTAGACAATAAGGAGTTTGAGGGTTTGTAGGAGAAAAGCGGAGAAATAAGAAGAGAAAATACACCGGGAAGCTTCTGCAGATTACAGTGAGCCAAGTACAATGTTTGAAATACAAGATAAACCAATACCTCTGTGCACCATCCCACAAAGTGTCCAATTACAAAATACCCAATAACCCAATGTCTTCTTGCTGCCGGCCTCCTCTGCAACAGGCCTCCACCTGCTTCAAGCTTATCCTTGTGCACACCTTGCACCAAGCTTCCACAAAGGGGGAGGAGTGAATACCCGCTGTCGGCACGCGCGCACTGCCAAAAGACCTTGAGATACTGTGGGGATTAGAGCTTAGCACCTCTCTGCACAAATCCTTGGTCACTCTCTATGCACCTTGCACTTCCACTTCTGTGCGACGTACCCTGGTGACTCTTGCACTTCTCTCTCTTGCTCCACTTAGCCTATGCTCTTCTTGCTTACTCTAAGATTGGTCCAAGAATGGTCCTTCCTTCATGTGAGTGTGTCGATCACGTACGCTCCTAACTGCAAGTGAATCTTGGTGCTCACTTTGATGTTCCAAGATTGTTCTCTCAAGTGGCAGCCAACGACTCACTGTTTTGTCCTGTAGTGACTTTAGTCTAAAACCAAAAATTTTAATGGGGGGCCATACTTTCACCTGTGCGTACACTTTTGCCGCTTCACATACCTTCATGTTTCCTTTTAAGTCTTCACTTTTACACATAAGAGGGGGTTCACCTGAACCTTCCAAAACACTTTAAAACACACTTTGAACCTTAGGGAAATTGGAGAAAGTACCTCTGCAACCTGCAACCCATTTTCTCCAATTTACCCTTTGTGGACAATTCATTGTGCACTACCTGTGCACTTTGACACCTGCACTTACGCACTTTGACTTTGCACCTGTTGACTTTGACCTTGACCTTGTTGACTTTGACCTGTTGACTTTGACCTATTGACTTTGACTGCAGTTGACTTTGACCAACATGACTTTTATGGGCTCAACAGTTGCCCACCACCTAATGTGCTCTCCGTCCCGGAGAGCTATAGCTAAAACTTTGATCACGATGAAGATAGAGCCGCAAAAACGTGAATAGGACATCTGAGCAGCAACCAATTCCACCAAAAGCAGGAGAGAACAAGCCCCAGAGAAGAACCAAAAGTGGGATTTTGGAATGGAAAAGAAAAAGGGGGGGCAATGGGAGGGTAGAAAGGAAGGGGAAGGGAGGGCTGAGGGTGCGAAGATGGATGGGGTAGGGAGGGGAAAGGATGTGGCTGAGCATATTGGTAAAGGGAGGGATTGGGAGTAGGAATCAAGGGTCGGGAGGAGGCTAAAATGATCAAATCGGAGGGCTACAGAGGGTACATATGGGATATTATTAAACATAAGGGAAGACAAGGTGAGAATAGACCATTTGGACAATGTTGTGAAATAAAAACATGTGATAAAAGTGTTCAAAACATGTGGTTTCAGACCAAAAGTCATACAAAAAGTGGGAATTTGTAAAAAGAAAGTCAAAAATTGAGTTCATAAGTGCCAAAAAACGTGAAAATGACTCCATTTTTGTAAAAAACGGCCAACCGAGGCACAATCCAGAGCCAAAAGCTTTGAGCCATGAAAATAAAAAAAAAAAAAAAAAAAATAAAGTAAAATAAAATAAAAATAAAAATGATCGTTTTTTTTTTTTCAATGCTCAGACAGAATGATTAAAAAAAAAATAAAATAAATAAGAAAAGAAAATAAAATAAATAAAAAATAAAAAAATTAAAATAATCGAAATAAAAAGAATAAAATAAGGGGGGGCGGGGGGGCGGGGGGGGGGGGGGGGGGGGGGCGGGGGGGGATGGTCGGTTGGTCGGTGGGGGGGTTGTCAGAACGGGGGGCGGGGGGGGGGAGGGGGGTTGGGCGGGGTTTTTTTTTTTCAAAAACACGCCCTCTGTGTGTTTTTTTTTTTTTTTTTTCGAAAGCACGCCCTCTGGGGGTGTTGTTTTGTTTTTTTGTTTTTTTTTTTTTTTTTAAATTTTAATATAAATTTAATGAAAAACTGAAAAAATACATAAAAAATCCAAAAAAAATGGCAAAGAAATTCTTAAAAAATCTGCAAAAATTCTAAAAAAAATACCCTATTGTTTGAGGCCACTTTTCTCACTCAAATCCACAGAGAGCTTCCTTTATTCCTCCAATTTGGCAAGAAAAAGACACATGAAAAAGGATAAAAATGCTAAAAAAAATCGAAAAAATGCTTGAAAAATGTAGAAAAAATTTTCTAAAAATTCCAAAAATTGTACCTTTGCAAAGTTGATGAAATGGCTGCTAGATTTGCTAAAAACTCAAGAAACAAACATAAAATGGATAAAGAAAACTACTGAACTTAAGTAAAAATGATGAGAAAAGACTATGTACAACCTGGACAATTATTGCAGGTTCCAGGGGATCCATAAAACCTCAGTTGGCTTGATGATAGGCCTTTAGCCTTGAAATGTTGACCAGTGGCAAGGCCTCTCCTTTCAGCGTCTCTAACTCTACAGCACCCCAATTCAGCATTGTTTTGACTCTATGAGGTCCTTCCCAATGTGGAAGCCATTTTCCTTTCAGTTGGTTATGAATGTTAGGTCTATGGAGAAGAACTAACATGTTTGCTTCAATGTTGTTGTTCCACAGATGTCGATCATGGGCTTCTTTTCTCTTCATCTGAGTCTCTATCAATTGTTTTGTTGCTAGTAGACGAATCTCCTCCACTTTATGTAGTGCCCTTATCCTCTGAAAGACATCACAATTTTTTTTTTCCTGCATGAATGCTATCTTAGGTGATCCATGTAAAAATTCAAAGGGCTCAATGGGCAATATTCCATAAACCAGTTGAAATGGAGAATATCCTGTGGCCTCTTTGTAAGCTAACCTGTATGCCCATAGGGTACCTTGATAAGCAATGCCCCAGGAAGTGGGTTGTAACATACATTCCTTCCTTAACATTGAGATCAAAACTTTATTTGTCGATTCAGCCTGTCCATTGGCTCTTGGATAGTAAGCACAAGAAGTCCTATGTAGAATTCTATACCTGTTAAAAATTTCCTGCAGGACCTTATTGACAAAATGTGTACCTTGATCTGTACAAATTTCAAATGGGCATCCAAACCTGCAAATGATGTTACTATAAATGAAATCGGCAACAGTTTGTGCAGTGCAATCGGGGGAGGCAATAGCTTCAGCCCACTTTGTCGCATAATCTGTAGCTATCAAGAGATATTTTTCTCTTTTTGGAAAAGCGGGAGGGTAGATGGGCCCTACAAAATCTAGCCCCCACTTCTCAAATGGTTGCCAGGAAGTGGAAACAACCAAGGGGTTATGTTTCTGCTTTGTTGGCTTAGGTCCACACCTTTGGCAAACATCACATGCCTTTCCCCACTCATCTGCATCCTTAAATAGTGTAGGCCACCATAGATCAGCATCCAGTATCCTCTGACTCATAATATGCCCTGGAAGGTGCCCACCACCTGTTCCTTCATGTGCAGAGTGAAGGACTTCCCTCACTTCTTCTTCTTCCAAACATTTCCTGAATCGGTCATCCTTTCCCTGTCTATACAATTTATTTGCAATGAAGGTATATGGTCTACTCTTGATTAGCAGTCTCTTCTTTTGTACAACACTAGCCTTTTCTGGATACACCCCAGTTTTAATGAAATTTTTGATATCATAATACCAACCTTGAGCCTTGACAGCAAACAGATGAGCATCTGGAAAATCATCATTGATTCCACTAACTTGTTCCATCATATTGATTCTGGAAAGGTGATCCGCCATAACATTTTCTTTACCTGG
Source organism: Ceratopteris richardii (assembly GCA_020310875.1). Classification (NCBI taxonomy): domain Eukaryota; kingdom Viridiplantae; phylum Streptophyta; class Polypodiopsida; order Polypodiales; family Pteridaceae; genus Ceratopteris; species Ceratopteris richardii. The sequence continues at coordinate 56,858,120 of CM035430.1, read as the reverse complement.
TCTGTGGACCACAGAAAAATCAAACTCTTGGAATAACAATAACCACCTCCATATTCTACCGGTGGCTTGTGGTTTGTTGAGCAAGTACTTGAGAGGTTGGTGGTCAGTTATAATAACGAATTTTACTCCCAACAAGTAATGACGAAATTTTTGGACCGCAAAAACCATTGCTAAGGCTTCCCTTTCAGTGGTGCTGTAATTCTCAAAATTCTACTAGCATACTGAATTGGTCTGTCCATCTTAAATTCTTCACTAGGTTGTGTCAAAACTGCCCCCACTGCATAGGCACTGGCATCTACATGTATATGAAAGATTCTTGACCATTCAGGTGTGATCAAAATAGGAGCAGACACTAACCTTGACCGCAATGTTTGATATGCTTTTTCTTCCTCTTCTTCCCATTTAAAAGGTACTTCCTTACCTGTAAGTCTAGCCAGAGGTCTAGCTATCTCTGCATACATTTTAATAAACCTTCTATGGTATCCAGTATGCCCCAAAAAACTCTGGATCTCTTTAGGGGATTTAGGTTTAGGCAATTTTAAGATAGAAATGATTTTGTCAGGATCTGGGGCCATACCTTTAGCTGACACCACATGTCCTAAGAGAGTTCCTTCTGTCACAAGAAAATGACATTTGTTTGGATTGAGCTTTAACTTAGTTTCTCTGCATCTTTTGAAAACATTATGCAGCTGCCTCAAATGGTGGTCCAAACAATCTAGAGGAGTTTCTTTGTGAGATCCTGAAAACGAAGAGAAGTCATCCATGAAGATTCTAAGTGATTCCAGCAATAGGGGGCCAAAGATGAGATTGACCGTTCTGTTAAAGGTGGCTGGGGCATTTCTGAGCCCAAATGGCATTTTTACATACACATATGTTCCCCAAGGTGTGATAAAAGCAGTCTTTTCGCGATCCTCTGGGTGTATTGATATTTGATTATAGCCACTGAATCCATCCATAAAGCTATATAAGGCATGCCCAGCTACTTCTTCAATGACCTGTTCTGCAAAAGGCATTGGGAAACCATCTGGAATGGTCACCTTATTGAGTGCTCTAAAATCAACACAAATTCTGATTTTATTAGTATTCTTCTTTGGTACTATAACCATAGGGGAGAGCCACTCTGAGTGTTCTACAGGAATGATGATTCCTGCATCCTCCATCTTCTGGATTTCCACATAGACAGCTTCAGCATATTTTGGGTTAAGTCTATAACTCTTCCCTTTTATAGGTTTTGCTCCATCAACCAGAGGGATTCTGTGCTCTCCATAAGTTGCAGGCACTCCTTCTAAGTCTTTATAATGCCAAGCAAAAACATCTATATATTGGGTCAAGAATGATTTTACCTTTTCATGGAGCCCTGGGTGGCTCCACAACCAAGTGGCCACCAAAACTGGCCGATCATTGTCTTGATTGCCTAATTGTATTTCTTGGACAGGATTTCTCTCTACCAGAGTATCTTCCTTCTCCTCTCCTTCCTTGTCTTTGTCTTCTAGCTTTTCTTGCATTGCTTCATAAGCAGGGGTGTTTTGGATTTCAATCTGTTCTTCCTTATCCTGCATCCATCCTGCAGGTATTTCTTGAATTGGAAAAGAACACTCTTCACTAGAATCTTTTACCTTGCCTTTAGCTTTATTAACTTCATTTTCTGTAGTAGTCATATCCTCCTCAAAAATGCATTTGAGGGTTGTCTTCCTGCCCCTTCTGTGGTTTGTAATGGGCTCTCGCAATCCATCAACCTGGACTTTTTCCTTATCTTCATCATAACCTTCAATTGTACAACAATTATTAAGAAAAATTCCAAAACAAGAGGAAGAGTTGCCTGCTTGGAGCCAATTTAGAATATCCTCTTCTTCCTCAAAATCTATTTGGGGTTGATCCTCCGATTCTGTTTCCATGCAAATGCCAACTGTTTGCATCATGCTAGTGTTTCCTTGATTATCTGGGCCCTCTTCTAAATGAATCTGTGTCAGCTCCTGCCCTTTCTTTTGTACCCACATAGTATCCTTGCCCCAATCATGAATGACACTTGCATGCCTCAGCCATGGTCGTCCAATTAAGAGAGGAAATCCTCCTTCAACCTGGGGCAATCTTAAAACTACAAAATCCAGGATAAATAGATTACCTTGTACTTCAAGTGGAACTTTTGGGATTACCCCTAAGGGCCTTACTTTGCTCTGATCTGCCAAAGTAACCGTGAAATTTGCAGGTCTTGAAGGGTGGAGTCCAATTTTTTTCATTGTATGTTCAGGCATCAAGTTAATGCCAGAACCACCATCCACAATAACTCCTTTAAATTCATGACCCTTGATAGATACTGTCAGCCTAGGACTTTTATAATCTGTAAGGGGTGCTTCCCTTACAATTTTTCCTTCATGTACAACAGCAGTCTTTGCCACCAAACTTGTAGTGGAAGCTTCCTCAATTATCTGCAAGAGTTCTGGCCTGAACTTCCCATCCATCTTTATTAAATCAAAAATACTAACCTCCTTTTTCATGGACTTGAGCAGTCTGGAGGCTTCTGATTCCTTAAGAGCTTGGGCTCCATTTGACTTATCCAACTCCTCATGAGCCCTGCTGAATGCATGTCCAATGGCATCACTGGTACCTGTGCAATTTTCCTTTTGCCTTGTGTCTGCACTTGTGGTGGCTAGGTCTTCGGACACACCTTTGTCTCTGTTTAATCCATTAATCAATGATTCTTGACCCATGTCCACTGGAGCCTTCCCCTTGCTTCTTGTCTGCACAGTAAAAGAGTCAATTTCCTCTAACTGCACCACCCTGGTAGATGGTGACGGCACCTTAACTTGATTTGCCATTTCTTCTTCCTGCACAGAAATCATTTGGATATGGGGCCCTGATGAAGAGGCTTGATTCTTAGGACAACAATTTGTATAATGGTCTCTGGCCTCAGGGCAGTTCCTGCAAGGAGGTGCATTCTCTGGTAGGGTGCACCTACTTTGGTAGTGCCCATATTCTCCACACCTAAAATAGATTATTGGCCTCCTAGGCCCATTTCCAAAATTATTCCTCTGTCTAGGGTTATAGTTGTTACCTTGATTTTGTGCAGCAGCCATCACATTTGTGGTTGTTGGGGGTCCTCCTTGGGTCCAGTATGTCGTTGCAGGCATTCCCCTTGATTGGCATTCATGGGCCTCATGGCCAACCTTCCTGCATAATTGGCAAGTTACACTTAACAGAGGACACTCACTTACTATATGCCCTTGTTTGCTGCACATGGAACACCAAAGACCACTCTTGATGCCCCCTCCTTTGAGCTCCTGCAACTCCTGTCGCAGCTGAGCTAATTCCTCTGCTTGGGCTTCCTCTTCCTTTTGGAGTTTGAGGGCTTCAATCTCTCTTCTCAGCTGAGCTACAGTGGTCTCCTCCTCTGTATAGGGCTTATTCCTTTTCAAGCCTTCCAGTTCCCTTCTTAACTGGCTCACTGGGTCCTCCAGTTCTGACCCATATGATGGTTGGGAAGAAGTTGCACCATACTGGTGCCTTATCTGTTCCAAGCGGGTGGCCGTATTGATGAATTCCTCAACAGAGGCAGTAGGTAGCACTAACTCTTTTATTTTGCATTGGGTGACCACAGGTAAGGGTTTGGCTAACCACTTCTTGACAAAGAAGTCGTGTGGTGGATCCGGTAGTTTAGCCATTAATGCTTTGGCCCTGGTCACGAATTCGGGGAACTTCTCTCCTGGACCCAACTTTAAGTTTTCCAATTCTTCTATAATGATCTCAGCCGTGTTGCCATGCTGAAATTGGTTCTTAAAGGACTCTTTCATCAAATCCCAAGAGGTAAAGTGATTTTCAGCAAACTGGCTAAACCACTTGTCTGCCAGTCCTTCCAATGTGGCGGGGAAGAGTATCAAGAAAGCATCTTCCCTACCCATTAGCCCCCTAGTCTTACATAATGCAAGAAATCGTCGAATGTGCTCATCTGGGTCCTCCTGGGCTAAACCCCTGAAGGAGGGAAATTTTATGTTTAATCTGGAGAGCAAGATTTCTAGGTCCACCTGTCCTGCCATGCTTCCTACCGATGAAGTCGATGAAAGTGGACTCGATGATCTTCTGTTCGTCTTTCTTCTTGTCTGCTTGCACTTGATTCTCAAGGTTTGTGACCGGGTCGCGGTCATGAGCTATTCATAGTCCACTTAAAATGAGACACTTGATAAAAGTATGTACCTTTTGGCCCACTGGAGTAATGTTGTCGACACTGGAATATTGTCCTCCAATGGCAATATATAGTCTCCTATGCTCAAATCTCCTTGGAGGTCCCACCATGCGTGCCAAATTTGTTGGGGGATTCTTAGACAATAAGGAGTTTGAGGGTTTGTAGGAGAAAAGCGGAGAAATAAGAAGAGAAAATACACCGGGAAGCTTCTGCAGATTACAGTGAGCCAAGTACAATGTTTGAAATACAAGATAAACCAATACCTCTGTGCACCATCCCACAAAGTGTCCAATTACAAAATACCCAATAACCCAATGTCTTCTTGCTGCCGGCCTCCTCTGCAACAGGCCTCCACCTGCTTCAAGCTTATCCTTGTGCACACCTTGCACCAAGCTTCCACAAAGGGGGAGGAGTGAATACCCGCTGTCGGCACGCGCGCACTGCCAAAAGACCTTGAGATACTGTGGGGATTAGAGCTTAGCACCTCTCTGCACAAATCCTTGGTCACTCTCTATGCACCTTGCACTTCCACTTCTGTGCGACGTACCCTGGTGACTCTTGCACTTCTCTCTCTTGCTCCACTTAGCCTATGCTCTTCTTGCTTACTCTAAGATTGGTCCAAGAATGGTCCTTCCTTCATGTGAGTGTGTCGATCACGTACGCTCCTAACTGCAAGTGAATCTTGGTGCTCACTTTGATGTTCCAAGATTGTTCTCTCAAGTGGCAGCCAACGACTCACTGTTTTGTCCTGTAGTGACTTTAGTCTAAAACCAAAAATTTTAATGGGGGGCCATACTTTCACCTGTGCGTACACTTTTGCCGCTTCACATACCTTCATGTTTCCTTTTAAGTCTTCACTTTTACACATAAGAGGGGGTTCACCTGAACCTTCCAAAACACTTTAAAACACACTTTGAACCTTAGGGAAATTGGAGAAAGTACCTCTGCAACCTGCAACCCATTTTCTCCAATTTACCCTTTGTGGACAATTCATTGTGCACTACCTGTGCACTTTGACACCTGCACTTACGCACTTTGACTTTGCACCTGTTGACTTTGACCTTGACCTTGTTGACTTTGACCTGTTGACTTTGACCTGTTGACTTTGACTGCAGTTGACTTTGACCAACATGACTTTTATGGGCTCAACACTCTGCGACCTTGCACATCCACAAATGAGTGTCTTCATGCAACCATGATGGATCTGGTGAACTTTCAGAATGCACAGAGATGGAATCTTCTTTCACTTTGTGGATAGGATTCCACTGTAGGGGTGGTACATCTCTGAAGGTGTAATCCTTCAAATTGACCTTGGTGGTGACCCCTAAGTGTTGCAAGTACAAGGAGTTGGTTCCCCAATCCTGTACTATTTGCAATTGTCGTAGGAAGGGTCTTCCTAGGATCATCTTATAGACATTATTTTTCTCAAAGTCACATATAGCAAATGTATGTTCAAACTCCACACCACAAGTGGTTAGAGTTATCCCTTCGAGCAATCCTAGAGGTCTTTCAAAATGGCCGTCAGCCATTTGAAGATTCATTCTAGTTGGTCTTAATGTGGGTTTGCCCCATTGCTTCCACAAAGAGGTGGTCGCAATAGCAACACCCGCACCTGAATCTATGATTGCTTTGGTTGTGTAACCTTGGTAGGTGATTGGAAGATAGGTATTACCTTCTTCACCCTCACACATGTCTCCTATTTTATCGAGAGGTATCTCTGGAACTTTTTGCTTAGAGCCTGTTTTTGGCATATTGGAATCAAGTTCTGGAACCTGATCCTTCACATGATTCCATAGCCCGGGTTTTGCTTTGAGCAGCTCTTCTACAGTGAAATGACACTGAACCTTAGTATTCTTCACGACATCCGTGTTCCTTGGGACCACTGAGTCTTCATTTCTTACTAGTATTGTGGGAGCTCTAATATGGAGAGATTCAGATTCCCATGGGCCTGGAAATTGAGGCAATTCTTCTAGGGTATTAGATTCAAAATCTAATCTTTCGTCTTCTTGTTGTTTTGCTTCATCTCCGTAAATAGATGGAATGTGTTGGGGAAATTGATCATGAAGATCATCAATCTCAGGAATAGGAGGGGAGTTACCCTTCTCCTTGGCGCATTTCTCTTCTTGTATTTCCCGCAAGAACTCTTGAGAGTAATGTTGAATTGAAGGAGGCATTCCAACATCCGTGGAATTATGAACATAAGCTCCCATTGGTGGTGAGCTTCCTCTCTAAATAACTAGTTGAGCCTGTGGAGGTAAAGAAACTTGTGGTTTGTTTACCAACTGCTCTAATCTTTCTAGTAACCCTTGGAAATGCAAATTTGGTTTGACAGAGTTTGTCTGATTGAACTTTTGACTAGTCTCAAGTATAGCTTGAGCTTGTTCTACCATTTTCATGCACATTTTCATTCGTTCAATCTCTAAATCCGCTCTAGGGTAGCTCTTGTCTAGATTTGCAGCTGTTGGCCCTTCTTGAAGACGAGCCTGGTAGGCCTTGAACATCATGTCCAAGCCTTCTGGGGTTGGATCCAGTGCAAGAACAGACCCTGATTGCGGCCTATTTACAATGGGTGGTGGGGTGGGATGAGGTGGAGTGGATGGAGTTTCGGCATGCGAGGGGCTTTGAGATGCAATGTCTTCTATTTTTGTTTTCGCTTCTTTTAAACTTTCTTCTAGTTCCGATAACTTTTTATTCCACTTGCGATTGGCCTTCTCTCTGGTATCCTTCCATGTTCTTGTTTTTCCTCTTCCTAGGCTCTCTTGATTCACTCGACTCTGATTGTTCTGCTGGTTTATCCTGTTTTAAGGCTTGTGCTCTAGTGACAGCTTGTATAGGAGCCACATTGCTACTACTTGAACTTGAATCTGCCACTAAGCCTACCACATTAATGGGTGTAATCTTGGGTGCACTGGAGGGGTTTCTTGGACAATCTCTGGGGAGATGGTCTTTGCCACAATCAGGACAAAAAGCCTGTATGGTGATAGCCTATCCTTGACTCGGAGATGGTGGGTGGGGACAGTCACGAATGAAATGGTCACCATGACATCTGAAACAAGATCCTCTAGGGGCTTGTGGTCTCATTTGTCTCAACTGGGGCCTAGGGTTAGGATTTGTGTACATGACATTGGAGTATTCTGGCTCCCAATTTTGCTCCATAGGTGGTGCCTCATATTGATACGAGTAAATTTCACTATGTTCAGGTGACTCTGTGTAATAAGCATGTGGACTACCTTCATGGGAGTAGTCTGAACTATGAGCATGAGAGTCATTATCTGGTATCAATGGGGTTAGTGGCACCAATGCTCTATTTGGATTTTCCTCTCCCACAGCATATTTGACTGGAATCACATTGGCCGGAGCTGGTAGTTGGTTTCCCAAGACAGGTTGTGGCCTATATGGTGCCTGATATTGCTGTTGTGGTCTATAATATGGCTGTTGGTATTGGTTGTGATACCTACCTTGTGGGTAAGGTTGCTGATAATTTTGTCTAACAACCTGCCTATTATAGGGACAATCTTGAGCCGTGTGGTTCATATATTTTCTCTCAATAGTGCAATATGGAGCATTCCTTTCTCTCATGTTTTGGTTGTGCAATGGGCATACATTAGCCATGTGGTCGCCTCCGCAAGTATAACACCGATTCAATGGAGTGACTCTCTGTGTTTGTTTATTTTGGACTCCCAACTTCTTGGCAACTTGCTCATCTATCTCCTCTATTTCCGTGGAGATTTTTGAAGTATGACTAGTAGAACTATCAGAGTCCTTATAGAGTTTGGACAATCCTAACTCCTCACTCAAGTTATCTTCTATGTCAATGCACGTCCGCACACACTCTTCTATGGATCTAGGCTCTTTCAAGTACACATATGATCTTAACTTTGTGCTCAGTAAGCCATCTAAGAACAAAGCCACTTGTTTGGCTGGTGTGGGTAACTCTGGAGTAGGGCATCTTTCTAGGTACTGTCTGAACCTTCTACCTGCTAGTCGCACTGTTTCTTGGGGTGTCTGCTTGAAACTGTGGATCAAGGATGATGTGTTATGCCTGATACCACTCTTGGAAAATTCTACAATGAATTCTTCTAGCAATTGACCTATATCGCGATAGTTGCGACTACTCAGTGGTTGAAACCAAGCCAAGGCAGTGCCCTTAAGAGTCAAACCAAATGCCTCGTACTGGGTGAACAAGTCCTCAATCTGTTTAGCTCTTAACACTTGTTTGAACTCGGCCACATGATCATAAGGATCTCCTGACCCGTCAAAATAATTCTTCATTGCCTTGATCACTTGAGTGGGTCTAAGGGTTCTTGGGTGCTCTCGGGGTCTAGGCAATGGAAAATCCTGTTCATCTCTTTGTTGCCTATGTGCTTGATGTCTCTCTCTTTCAGGTCTTTCATTTTCAAATCCTGATCTATTCCTGCCCACGGTGTGTGCAAAACTTACCGCAGGTCTCTCTCTAGTTCTTTCTCTCTAGGCTTCATGAGTGTGGGATGATCCTACTCCTTGGAGGCCATGGGAAACATTGGATCTTGGTGGGGGGAAAATCAATTCATTCTTCCAAGTATATGCATGTCTATCATGTTCTGTTACCAAGAATATCTTCTCTGATGTGTTATCCAGGTAGACAACTTTGCCTAGTATCTCAGGATCTTTGAATTCATAGATGATAACTATGCCCCATTGGCTAGGTTGATCTGGCTTGAATCTCCAAAAGGCTTCCTCTGTTTCTCTATTCAAAAATAGTTCTATGCTTTTGTTGTCTTGAGGGATCCAGTCTGGAGTGATCACTCTGGTCAAAACTGACTTGCCTCTAGGAGTCTGGGGTCCTTGTCCTACATTTCCTTGTTCTAGGTCTCCTATCTCATTCTCCTGAATGATATTTCCAAACTCATCAGTCCTATCTGGTTGGTTGGTAACCACATACATGGTTCCTTCATTATCAATGTATGAACCCTCTTCGAACTTGACCACCGGGTGTTCAAGTCCAAAGGATTGATCTGGATTTTTGAGTTGGACCACTGATCGCCTCATACCATCCTCATAGATGCGAGCACCTAATTGGTTGGTCCGAATATATTCCAACTGTGTCTTATAGGGACCTTCTGGTGTTTGTAGATGGGCAGTCCCTGAGCCACCTGCAGGTTTTCCCATGCTAAAAGACATTTCTGAATCACTTGTGTCTGAACTTAGTAAAAGATGACCACTTAGTTGTTGTGCCCAAGACTTGGATGTATGGTTGACATTAGCCTCAGAAGACCTAATGCTTTGTTTATCCTTGCCTAAGTGTCTACCAGATCTCAGGTTCATAAGCTTTAGTCAAGAGTCCAAAATTTCCCTTTGGTATGGTTCAAAATTCTTTGGAGCCCCCTTGGTTCCCTAGTCCCACTTGAGGGTCAACTTCATCTTGAAAAAAACAGTTGAGATCGTGTAGGATTTGAAACGAGCTTTCCAACGAGCTATAGAGCTCAAAAAATGGACTTTGGATGAAAAAGTTATGTCAAATCAGGCTCATGGGGGTCAAAACAGGCAAACACGACCTTTGGAGAAAATCGCGATTTTGTGAACTTTCAGAGAATCGTGATGCTGTGAAGTCAAAAAATCACGATGTTGAGCATAAAATTGTGTTTTTGAAAATCGCGATTTTGAGCAGAAAATCGTGATTTGAAAATCGCGATGTTGAGCACAAAATTGTGTTTTTGAAAATCGCGATTTTGACTCAGAGAATCGTGATTCACAAAATCGTGCTTTTGGCTGAAAATTGTGATTTGTGAGAATCGCGATTTTGAGCCCGCTAAAAATCGTATTTTCTCAGAATCGTGTTTTTGACATGAAAATCGCGATGTTGAGCACAAAATCGTGTTTTTGAAAATCGCGATTTTGAGCAAAAATTCGTGTTTTCACAGAATCGCCTTTTTCACAAAATCGTGTTTTTGGCTGAAAATCGTGATTTGTGAGAATCGCGATTTTGAGCCCGCTGAAAATCGTATTTTATCAGAATCGTGTTTTTGACATGAAAATCGCGATGTTGAGCACAAAATCGTGTTTTTGAAAATCGCAATTTTGAGCAAAAATTCGTGTTTTCACAGAATCGCCTTTTTCACAAAATCGTGTTTTTGGCTGAAAATCGTGATTTGTGAGAATCGTGATTTTGAGCCCGTTGAAAATCGTATTTTCTCAGAATCGTGTTTTTGGCATGAAAATCGCGATGTTGAGCAGAAAATCGTGTTTTATAAAATCGCGATTTTGAGCAAAAATTCGTGTTTTCATAGAATCGCCTTTTTCACAAAATCGTGTTTTTGGCTGAAAATCGTGATTTGTGAGAATCGCGATTTTGAGCCCGCTGAAAATCGTATTTTTTCAGAATCGTGTTTTTGACATGAAAATCGCGATGCTGAGCACAAAATCGTGTTTTTGAAAATCGCGATTTTGAGCAAAAATTCGTGTTTTCACAGAATCGCCTTTTTCACAAAATCGTGTTTTTGGCTGAAAATCGTGATTTGTGAGAATCGCGATTTTGAGCCCGCTGAAAATCGTATTTTCTCAGAATCGTGTTTTTGACATGAAAATCGTGATGTTGAGCACAAAATCCTGTTTTTGAAAATCGCGATTTTGAGCAAAAATTCGTGTTTTCACAGAATCGCCTTTTTCACAAAATCGTGTTTTTGACTGAAAATCGTGATTTGTGAGAATCGCGATTTGTGAGAATCGCGATTTGTGAGAATCGCGATTTGTGAGAATCACGATTTTGAGCCCGTTGAAAAGCGTATTTTTTCAGAATCGTGTTTTTGGCATGAAAATCGCGATGTTGAGCAGAAAATCGTGTTTTATAAAATCACGATTTTGAGCAAAAATTCGTGTTTTCACAGAATCGCCTTTTTCACAAAATCGTGTTTTTGGCTGAAAATCGTGATTTGTGAGAATTGCGATTTTGAGCCCGCTGAAAATCGTATTTTCTCAGAATCGTGTTTTTGACATGAAAATAGCGATGTTGAGCATAAAATCGTGTTTTTGAAAATCGCGATTTTGAGCAAAAATTCGTGTTTTCACAGAATCGTCTTTTTCACAAAATCGTGTTTTAGAAAATCGTGTTTTTTGACATGAAAATCGGGATTTTGAGCATAGAATCGTGTTTTGACATGAAAATCGGGATTTTGAGCACAGAATCGTGTTTTTAGAAAATCGCGATTTTGAGCAAAAAATCGTGTTTACACAGAATCGCCTTTTTTCACAAAATCGTGTTTTTTACTGAAAATTGTGATTTTTTGAGAATCGCGATTTTGAGTAGGGAATCGTGTTTTCTCAAAATCGTGTTTTTTTTTTACTAAAAATCGTGATTTGTGAGAATCGCGATTTTGAGCACAATCACAGAATCGCGATTCTAAGAATGATCACAGAATCGTGATTTTTTCAGCCAACTTTTAGGCAGGAAAACAGAAAATCGTGATTTTTCAAAAAATTTTGAATTTTCACAGAATCGTGATTTTCATCACAGAATCACGTTTTTTGGCGGGAAATTCAAATTTCTGAGCACCGGCTATGGCGAGCTTCGTATGAGCAGAAAATCATGAAAAAAACACAGCGCTTGCTCTCCCTTGCACCTCCTAACTCTTTCCCACACAATAATGCATGAAAAATGGTATGAAAATGGTGAAAATGCACTAAAAACAAGAAATTTCTATGAAGAAGAAGACGGAAGAAGGTGGAGATGATGATGATCATGAAGATGAAGAGAAAAAAACAGAAAATGAACTGAAATGACAGTTTTTTACCTTCCAACGTCGCAAATCTACGATCTTACCATCACCACGCTCGTCCTCGAAGCTCTCTCCCCGGCAACGGTGCCAAAATTTGGTGTAGCTCAAGTGTAAGCACCACCTCCTTTACTTGTCAATCCGCGGAGACGTGAGGACCGGTATGAAGACCATGAGCAAGTGAAGGCACAAGTGCGTGAGTGAAAGCACACAAACATGCACACACATACACACACACGTGCACAAAGTAAGATCGAAGAGAGGAACAATGGAAAGCTTCGATTGCAAAAGAGTTCTCTTACAAAAGCTCTATTCTCTCACAAGCTAACCCCAAAAATGAGCTCTCTAGCTCTTTTTATAGTTTTTTGACTAGTTTTGGCCCTGTCCAGACCTAGTGTCCGGCCTAGTTAAAAATTAGGTTCCAAGGCTTATTTGAGGGCTCAAACGAAGTCTAAAAATTATGAAAATTGGTATGATGGTACTTCTAATACTCCTCAAGCTCGAGGACTCCTCGGCTTGAACAAAATGGAGTTATAAAAAGATAATGGTATTTACAATGGTTTTTAGTGATGAAAATCACTATTTTTGTAAGGGATGATGAAAATCACTATTTTTGTAGGGGATTCATATGAAAATTTGACATACACTTCATGGAGCTCCCTACTTGCTCCCTTTCCTTGTGTGTCCACCTTTTGATGTGCTTCCATGCTTTGTCCTTGACTTTGAGCTTCAACAAGCTCCCAGAGCACCAATACCCTCCCGACCAATGAATAGTCCGCCTGCACCTAGAGGACCATGTTATAGATGCAGAGGAGATCATTTTATCAGAGAATGTACGTTACCCAACCCACCACCATTGCAACAAATTTGGAAAGGATATTGTAGTGATTGTTGTAAAGAAAATCTTTTTAGAGATTATCCCGAGAACCCCAAAAAAGTTAACTCAAACATGCAGATTAATGTGATAGAAGTGAAAGAGTCATCAGGAAGTGATAAGGAGTACACGGTGCCGCTAAAAGCAATAAAAAGAGCTAAAGTGAGAGAAACCTCAGAAAGAATAAGAGAGAACGATCATGCCAACAAAGAATTAAATACACCAACACCTCAAGTAGTTGCAGACTCTGAAGAGTCTGTAAGAAGTATTAAAAGTAAGCGGACCCAAAGGTGGAAGAATCACAGAGAAAGGATGAAAGAAAAGAAACTACTACAAAAGATGGAGGATGAGAATAACGAACAAGGCCGAGAAGAAAAACAAAAAATTGAAGGAGAAAATAAGATAGAAAAGTGTTAAAAAAAAGAATCAGGATCCGTTCTAGCTGACCCTATGCCAGAAGAGTTAGCCATGTGGATTCAGGCATACCAAGCATGAATAAGAGCAGGACCAACCATTGAATGACATGAAAAGGAATACCCAAGAGGTGACTTAGAGAAAGAAAGGTTGAAGATATGTAAGAAATTAATTGAAGTGGCCCAACAGACCCTAGAAAAACCTGTTCAGCGACTACCCAACTCAAGAATTCTTGAAAAGGATTCCAAGAGTATGTTACCCCTAATGATCCTAAGAAAGGAAAAGAAAACGAGACCTGTAGTGAAAATTACTGCGAGAATAGAAGAGAAGGATCTGTTATCCCTGAAGCCGACGGGGAGTGGCCTAAAGAATTGCGGGCAAGAATCCAAGAAGATAGATGGAAGAAAGCGGAAGGAATTGAATCTCCCTTTGAGGAGTTAGACGCAGAAGGTGAATTTGAAGTATCAATACCTGAAGTAAACTTAGAAGGGTTGTTACAACTGGATGAGAGAAAAAATGATGAAGACAGTGTGAAGGCTTTGTCGAACTACACGGGAGAATACGAACATAATTCTGAATTATATTGCATTCCCTCAGTAAGAAGAAAAGAGCAGAACCCATCAATTCAAACATCGGACATTATACAACATCTTTAAAAAGTGAAAATCCCTTGTACGCTGATGTTGGAAGAACTCTTGAAGGTAAAACCACAATTGAAGGAGAAACTAACTAGTCAATTGGAAACAAGGTCAGATGAAAATGAGATGCCTGATGGAGCAACCAGAATTAAAATCCTAGTCGATAAGGTTGGAGATTTCAGTGAAGGAGATGAAGGAAACGCATGGCTCCCCATCGCTTACAGAGGTTACACCACTAAAGCCATCTTAGACTCGAGAGCAGAAGTAGGAATTGCGACTAAGGAAATTTGGGAAAAATGGGGAAAACCAGCTTTAATACCAACAGAGATGAAGATTCAAATGGTAGATGGACACACTGAATGACCCCTGAGATTATTCGAAAAAGTAACCTTTACTACCTGTGGAGTTGAATTCGAGCACACCTTAGCAATCTGTCAATTATACTTGGAAGATCTTTCATGAGACAACTTAAGGTAGTGCAAGATTGGGGAAAAGACGTTGCATACTTGCAGCATGAAGGAACCATGAACAGAATAAATATCTATACATATACGTATCAAGATGTTCCTCCTTTGCAATGGAATCTAGTTCATAAGGAGGAAGACGATCAATCGATTCACAGTATAGGTTTGAGTGACCAAACATGGATGAACGAAGACACTCATCTATGGATATGCTAGGTAGCTAAAAAGGAAGAGGAAAGGAAAAAAGGATGGCAGCAAAGGCAGTGAGTTGCTAGATCTGTACAAGATCCAGCTTACATGCCACAAATATTCCTAGATGAAGAATTTGAACCTCATGGTTGGATGGAGATTTTAGCTACTCTTGATGTATGTGTAAATGAAGAGGTAATAACCATGAATGAATGCATTGACGAGGAAGGATATAATGTAAGGAGGATTATGAGAGCATTGAAATGGAGCATGAACAAATTGAGGCAGAAAGCGAAAATCAAAGAGTAAGTGTCATAACAAATGGGTTGAATCAAGGAATGACACAAGGAGAAGAACTTGAACTAGATAAATAAAATGAAGGGGGAGGAAACAAGCCTCAAGATCAATTTGGAGTACCGGCCCACTTCAAGAAATATGAGGTAGAAGAGAGGAAGATTGCTATCCAAATGCCAAAATGGGAAGCACAACCAGGAATAGCATATGACAACAAAGAACAGACCAAGAAAATAGTAGTAGCATTGGAGGAAGGAGAAGAGCGATGTACTTTTATAGGACAACATGTCTCATTGGAGGAAGAACAAGAATTAATACGACTCATAAGAGAATGTAGGGATGTTTTTGCTTGGAAATATAAGGATTCAAAAGGAGTAGATCCCTCTATTTGTGCCCATAGAATCCCTATGACATCAGATGCCAAACCTTCCAAACAAAGACCATACACAAGTAATGATGTTTACTCAGCAAAAATTAAGGAGGAGATAGATAAGTTGTTGGATGCGGGCTTCATTTACGAGATCAAACACACGAAATGGGTATCACCTTTAGTGGTCGTTCCAAAGAAGAATCGCAAGTTAAGGGTGTGTATTAATTTGAAAAAAGAAAATGTTGCCACCATACGAAAATAGTTACCCATTCCCTACCACCGATCATCTTTTGGAAAGGGTTGC
The DNA here is from genome assembly GCA_020310875.1 of Ceratopteris richardii. Classification (NCBI taxonomy): domain Eukaryota; kingdom Viridiplantae; phylum Streptophyta; class Polypodiopsida; order Polypodiales; family Pteridaceae; genus Ceratopteris; species Ceratopteris richardii. The sequence goes on along the minus strand of CM035430.1, from coordinate 56,842,648 downwards.
AGGAAGGGAAGTCTATAATTTTCTGGACGGCTTTTTAGGGTATAATCAGATAGCAATTGCTCTTGAGGACCAACATAAGACAACCTTTGCAACTGAATGGGGAGTGTATGCATTTAGGGTTATGCATTTTGGTCTAACCAATGCCCCAACCCCTTTTCAAAGGTTGATGTGCCATGTATTCAAGTAATTCTTAAGGAAGAGCATGGATGTATACGTGGATGATTTATGCATCTATTCAGGTATACGATCAGAACATATTCCTGAACTAAGAAAGATTTTTGCCAAATGTCGACAGTATAGAGTTTGCCTTAATCCAGAAAAGTGTGCCTTCATGGTTCGACAAGGAAAGATATTAGGGCACATCATCTCTAAAAATGGAGTTTCCACGGACGAAGACAAAATCAAAGTAATTTTGGATTTGCCAAGGCCAAAAACTGCTAAAGAAGTGCAAGCATTTATGGGACATTGCGGATACTATTGCTAGACCTCTTTATGCATTATTGTCTCAGTTTATTTGGACGGAAGAATGCAAAAAGGCCTTCAACGAATTGAAGAGTCGCTTGAGTTCAACACCAATCCTCCGAGTGCCTAATTGGAATAAACCATTCCATATTCATGTGGATGCTTCCAAGTTTGCCATTGGATGCATCTTACCGCAGCTAGTAGATACGGGAAAATTAGACCATCCTATAGCCTATGCAAGTAGACAATTAAATCAAGCAGAGCGCAATTATACCACTATGGAGCGAGAAGGTTTAGGAATGGTGTATGCAGTAAAGAAGTTTCGACACTATTTATTGGCAAACAAATTCAAATTCTTCATCGATCATCAAGCGCTACTATACTTAGTCAATAAACCTTGTAATACGGGATGACTAGTACGATGGCTTCTATTGCTGATGGAATTTGATTTTGAAGTAGTAGTCAAGAAAGGGACTACGCACATTCAAGCAGATCACCTATCAAGAATGACACATGGAGAGCCCCCCACAAGAGTACCAGATGATCTACCAGATACTTATCTTTTCAATCTCGAAATATGTCCCCAATGGGCTGAAAAGTTGATCCCTATCCTCACATGCAGACCTCAACATGGGATCACTACAAACAAAAGTCAAGAGTTATGGAAGACTAAAAATCTCCACATCATCGCTGGAAGCTTATACCACCAAGATCCAAGTGGGTTACTCATGAGATACGTGGAGGAAGAGGAACAAGAGACGTGGCTTCAAAAGGCTTTTGCACATATAAATCAATGGAAAACTCATCTAAATGTGAATGGAACATGCCAAACACTGAAGAGATTAGGCATTTACTGGCCAACCATGCAGATAACTATGTATCTACCTGCCCTACGTGCCAAGAACGAAGGCCAGAAGAGAACTCTACTCTATGTTACTCCACTGTAGCACCAAGGTGGAGTGTGCCTCTGGTAAAATTCTTGAAAACCGAGGAGTACCTAGAAGGAGCTACTCTAGCAAGAAAACGTGCTCTCACATAGCAAAGCAAGGGCTATGTTCTTATAGGAAAACAAATCTTCAAGAGAGGAAGAGACAATCATCTACGAATGTGCATTCATGAAGACGAGTATCTTTCTATCTTAGAGATGGCACATACATGAGCTGCAGGAGGACATTTTTCTACAGATAAAACTGAAAAAATGATTCTCTTTGTAGGAATGTGGTGGCCAACTCTACATCAAGATGTAGCCACTTATGTCCAAAGATGCGATACCTGTCAACGAACAAAGTATCCTATTAGAAGAGATGAAATACCACTAAAACCTATGATGAGTGCCAGAGCATTTACCAAATGGGGAATAGATTTTGTAGGACCAATTAGTCCACCACCTAAAGGTTCTCATGCAGAGTACATAATTGTAGCAACATATTACTTGACCAAATGGGTAGAGGCTAAAGCGACCAAGAAAAATGATGCAAGGACTACGGTGAAGTTTCTCTTTGAGAACATATTCACTAGGTTTGGATTGCCTATTGAAATTGTGAGTGATAGGGGCACACACTTTGTCAATGAAGTAATAGAAGCCCCAATGAATGAATTCTTAGTGATCCATAAGAAATCAGCCCCTTATCACCTACAAGAAAGTTCGAACAAAATCTTATGCACAATCCTCACTAAAATTGTTAACAATGGCAGATCCGACTGGGATAAGCAATTACATCACGCTTTATGGGCATTCCGAGTAGCCTACAAAATAGCCATAGGAACTACTCCCTTTAACCTAGTGTACGAACAGAATGCTATGTTGCCAATTGATTTCCTGGTACCAACTCTCAGAGTAGCTGCAAATTACGAATGGGATGGATATGAGTTATCAACTCAATTGAATCAAATTGAAAAGTTACATGAGACAAGATTACAAGCTGTGGCAGGTATTTACGCTGCGAAAAGGCGGTAGAAGGCATATGTTAATGCGCATATTAAAGATAAAAACGTGAAGGAAGGAGATTTGGTCTTGGTTTATACATTGAAGCAACATGCAAAGAAACTACAAAAAAGAGGATATGGCCCCTTGATAATCAATCGTATATCTACCAGTGGAGCCATCAACTTAGCAACCCTAGATGGAGAAGTATTGCCAAACTATATAAGTGGTTGCCGAGTAAAAAAGTATTTAGAGCCATTGACAGAGGAAATAATGTCACGACTTCTAATGGCAAAAAATAGACGAGAAGAGGACAAAAGAATACGAGAAGAAGCATGACAGGAAGCTCTAGAACGAATCAGGAAACAAAAGGAATGGATGAGAGAGAGAGAGATGAAAGATATCGACAAGGAGATGAACTCATCCCAATGGCTAACTTTAGAGCCTCTGAAAACCTAGGACAACAAACAAAGCAACCATATTTGAATTTGGGTGCTGGAACAGAAGAGTACCACTTGGTGGATGCACTCATTGACATAGGAGCAGCTGTCAGCTATATCAAGTCTTCAAGATTTTTTTTTCGATATGGATTTATTGGAGTGATAGCTTTATTTAGTTGCTTTTGGAGGATATTTTCAAGGTATTATCAAAGCTATATAAGAAGAGCATTGTCTTATTGATCAATTCATCCTTCACCTAGTTTCAACAACAAGCTTTGGAGAGCTTTGGTACCTCAATAGAGGTGGTGCTTCTTAGCACATGGGGCAGCCATGGTGCTATCTTGGAGCATGTTGAGGAGTGGCTATGGAGTTCTTCTTGGAGATGAAGAGTGTGCTCACACTCTTGCTTATGGAGAGGATTTATCCCACAGCAGCTTGATGGTGTGGATCAACCATTCACATGATGTATTTGAAGATTGTCTTCTACATTAAGATTTCGGGTTACTTCAAAGACATTGGATGGTGGTTAACATAAGATTTTCATCTTATGTTAAGAATTTAGGTACATATTCTCTTTATGCACATAGGTACTACTTGGAGTTTATGGAGGCAGTGACATCCATATCAGGAGGAGTCCTATTCGGCATAGGTACAAGAGAATCAATACATATATGCTTTATGCATATTTGGATGAGGTGTCAAGAAGGTATGATCATATGAGTTTGAGGATTTCTGACAACAAACTTGTTAGCATTCTTTGCTACTTTTGTAAGTATGTGATCATTTCACACACACCCTAAGTTTAGATGAGGGTTTACTAATTATCAGTTTTAGACTGATCCTTCCTCTTTGTATCACTCATATTCACTCTTCTACAACCTATTAGGTCACACATCTCATATATATTTAGATTTCTATCCATACATCTGAATATGATTGTTACATTTGTATATACACTCTTCCATCTATTTTTGTTCACATAGAGTGGTTGAGAGTTTTGCTCCCACATTGTAATTTGAACATTTGTATATTTGATAGTGTGAGTAAGCAGTGGCTTACGTAACACTTTACACATGTTGTCTAATCTCTCTCTATCTTTGTCTCATCATTTGTATGATTAAGTGTGGTATGTTCATGTTTTGTCAATATTGGAAGATTGCTTGAATATATGTCGTAAATGCTGGGTCTATGGAACCTTGGACCTCTGGTATTAGTAATGGGCCTACTAAATTTCTAAAATTTGGTATCAGAGCTACAAGTATTCCTATTTCAGGTATTCCTATATTTCCTTTGTGAGGTTCTCTTTATATTCAAGCTTTGAAAGAAGAAGGAAGAAGAAGAATGTCTAGAGAAAGTTCCTGTTAGGATGTTCCTGTTCAGGAGAAAGTTCTAGAATTCTATTAAAGAGAAGCTTGATATTTTAGAGAGGTATGTTTAAGTGGTGTGCACATATATGTTTATACTAGGTTCTGAAGGAAAGAGGTATGAAATACTTATAGTTAGAACAAGGATAATAACATGATGACATCATAGATTCTTTGGTGAGACTCATGAGTTGAGTTGAGTTGACTTGAGTACAGTTAGAGATGAAGCAGCAGTTTTATGGTGTGGATCAGCTATGTATTTGAAGATTGTCTTCTACATGAAGATGTCGGGTTACTTCAAAGACATTGGATGGTGGTTAACATAAGATTTGCATCTTATGTTAAGAATTTAGGTACATATTCTCTTTATGCACATAGGTACTACTTGGAGTTTATGGAGGCAGTGACATCCATATCAGGAGGAGTCCTATTTGGCATAGGTACAAGAGAATCAGTACATATATGCTTTATGCATATTTGGATGAGGTGTTCGAGAATCATATGAGTTTGAGGATTTCTGACAGCAAATTTGTTAGCATTCTTTGCTACTTTTGTAAGTATGTGATCTTTTCACACACGTGTCTGACTTAGGGTCTTCCATAGCCTAAGTTCAGATGAGGATTTGCTGATTATCAGTTTTAGACTGATCCTTCCTCTTTATGTCACTCATATTCACTCTTCTACAACCTATTAGGTCACACATCTCATATATATTCAGATTTCTGTCCATAAATCTGAATATGATTGTTACATTTGTATATACACTCTTCCATCTGTTTCTGTTCACATAGAGTGGTTGAGCGTTTTGCTCCCACATTGTAATTTGAACATTTGTATATTTGATAGTGTGAGTAAGCAATGGCTTATGGAACACTTTACACATGTTGTCTAATCTCTCTCTATCTTTGTCTCATCATTTGTATGATTAAGTGTGGTATGTTCATGTTTTGTCAATATTGGAAGATTGCTGGAATTTATGTTGTAAATGCTAGACCTATGGAACCTTGGACCTGTGGTATTAGTAATGGGCCTACTAAATTTCCAACACTACTTGGTAATAAATAACTGTTCACAAGCTAAATAGTAATAGCTAATTACTAACAATTAACTAAGAACCAGCTACTTAGTAATAGCTAACTAGTAACAAGCTAATTACTAATAACTAGTTACAAGCAACTAACCAAGAACTAGCTACTTAATAATAATTAACTGTTAACAAGATAAATAATAATAGCTAATTACTGAAAAATAACTAAGAAATAGCTACTTAGTAATAGCTAATTAGTAACAAGCTAATTAGTAATAGATAATTACAAAAAACTATCCAAGAACTAGCTACTTAGCAATAGCTAATTAATAACAAGCTAATTAGTAATAACTAATTACTAACAACTAACTAAGAACTAGTTACTTAGTAATAGCTAATTGGTAACAAACTAATTAGTAATAACTAATCACAAACAACTAACCAAGGTCTAGCTACTTAGTAATAACTAAGTGGCAACAAGCTAAATAGTAATAGCTAATTACTAACAACTAAATAAGAGCTTAGTAATAACTAACTAGTAACAAGCTAACACCTTGTAACAACTAACCAAGAACCAGCTACTTAGCAATAGCAAACTAGTAACAAGCTAATTAATGAATAATAATAGCCACTTGTTTGTATAATAGATGAAGGTATTTATATGTTTTAAAGAATGCCATCCAATGATAAGTATCTAGCTTCGAAAGTTCAAATCATTGAAGCCATATTTTGTTAAGAGATTAAAAGATGGATTCACATGTTTCTGCATTTATCACATTCAACTATCATACCTTAAGGATACAATCAATCTCCTACATCAATCAAGCTCTATCATGCATAGTTATCTTTGTAATTGTGACTATTCTATTTGTCAAGTGGGAAAGATATCAAGGTGCAATGTTTCAGCAACCACATTTCGATCAATTAGTAGCATTATAGAGAGTATTCTATGTCCACATCAAAACGATACCATATTCCACCAATACAAATGTGTGATGGGTGAGTGCTCTGGTTGCGGAGTAGGACATTTTAAGTGGTGTTTGAGAGAATCTAGCATTGAGGAATATCATATTCATGTAAATACCTTTGAAGATGTCAAGTCAATGTCTAAAGAAAAAGTCCGTAAAAGGAAAGAACTGATAAAGAGGGAGATAAGTCCTAAAATTGTAACATGCTTATTTTAGAAAAATCCAAAGAAATTTATCGAGCACAATTTCATTTATTTATGGAAAGCGATATCGTTTAAGATGTCTGCCTCTGAATTCCGAGTCGATGTTGTGGTTTTAGTGGTTGATTTTACAAAAAACTATACATTCCATGAGCAAAATGAAATACAATCTATGCATTGTTGGTCTATGTTGATATATTTAGGTAGTGATATGTGTGAACACACTAGGACCGCCGGGGCACTTTTTTATCTCTTTAGGAGGTTTTTTTCCCCCGGCTTGTAAATACGCCTATTGCCCTAATGGGCTACTTATCTTTGTACATTCTCTAGTAATACATTCAGTATTGTGTGTTTGTGCTCCAAGCTTCTTCTTCTTTCTTGTGCTGTTCGTGTGCTCCTACATACGTCTAACTCCAACAATTGGTATTAGAGCAGGTCGTCGCTTCATCTAGGGTGCCGTCAACACTCCTCCATTTGCAGTCTCAGAATCACACGAATTTTGGTGAGCATACTCAGCGTGTTTCCGAGATCAAAACAGCTTTGCTGTCTGGTGCCAAAATCGCGATCTGAGCTCGTTTCGGCCTTCGAATGCACTATCGTAGTGCTTGTGCAGGCTATTTTGTCTTTTTGTGCCAAAGGTATATACCAGTTTTTGTTCGCCAGTTTAAGCGTCTTGAAGTCTGCTACAGGTCTAGCAGAACTCGTCTGGGCAGTTCTGTTCAACTTTTTGAGATACAGTCAATTTTCTGCATCAAGGTATTTTACTCACCGGCCATGGCTGAAAGCAGTGATGTATTCCGTATGTTGGCTGTTGAGGATAAGTTGGATGGTACCAACTACCCATTATGGGCTTATATGATGCGACATGTATTGGTTGCAAAAGGATTGTGGAACATTGTCGAAGATGATATTCCGCAGATTCTTGTTCGTGCTACTGTTTCTGTTGCACCTACTACATAGCAAATTCGTTGGGATGGCAGAGATGCCCAGACACATGCATTGATAGCTTTGTCTGTCAAACATGCCATTATTCCTCATATTCGCTCTTGCAGAACACCTAGGGATGCTTGGGATACACTTACCACATTGTACCAAGCTAGGAATGAGGCTCGTGTTGCTTACCTCCGAAAACAGTTGGAGAGTGAGCACATGAATGAAGGTGATTCTATGGACAATTTCCTAACGAAGATCAAAGATTTGAAGGAACAGTTGATTTCTGCTGATGAGGTTATACCAGATAGCTCACTTGTGCAGACCGTTCTGAATGGTCTTCCTGATTCATATCAGAGTTTTGCTTCTACTCTTTGGTTGATGATGAAAGGCAATCCGAATGCCTTATCATTTGAGGAGTTAGTCTCTGTTCTGTTGCAGGAAGATCAGTCCAGGCAGAACAAGTCCATTATGCGTGTTGCAGATCAAGCTTTCCTGGCTAGTCAGAAGGGCAAAGGAAAATGGAGCTCTTCTACTAGTAAGCAGAAATCTGCAAATGCTGCACATTCGAAGAACCAGGATAAAGATGAGAAGAAATCAGAAAAGCAAAAATTGTTTTGCAAGTATTGTAAAGGGAATGATCATATCATAAAGAACTGTCCAAAACTGGCTGCAAAAGAGGCAAAGAAAAAGGAGGCTAGAATGGTTGTTGCAGAAGCCTCTACACCAAAAACAGAGTCTACTAATCTTGTGCAGGGAGAAGAATGGGTGTTTACTACTGTTTGCAGTTTTGACCCATCTTCTCATGACCAGTGCATATCTGCAGTGGACTCAGATGTTTGGTACTTTGACAATGGGGCGACCAAACATATTACCTCGCAGCGCAGTTTCTTCTCTTCACTCGAGCCTGCCCCTACAGGGAATACTGTCACATGCGCCAACAAATCCTCTTATCCTATTATGGGAGTTGGTAAGATCATTCTGACTACTCCTGATGGTAATTCTTTCACCTTGTCAAGTGCCTTATTTGTGCCAGGGATCAAGAAGAATCTGTTATCAGTTTCTGCATTAGCCAAGATTGGCTTGGTTGTGAAATTCGTTGATGACAGGTGTAAAGTTCATGATCTATCAAATGGTGATGTGATTATTGCTTCTGGCATTTTATGTCGTGGGCTGTATAAGCTCATAGACTATGAAAGATCTGTGAATGATTCGACATGTGTAGTTCATGATTCTCAGGCTATGTCAGATGCAAAGCTTTGGCATGCACGCTTTGGTCATCTGAATTTTGCTAGTTTACTACGCCTGCAGAAATCTGATATGGTGTCTTCTTTACCCAAGCTTGAGGCACCTGGAAAACATGTATGTGAAGGCTGTATTTTGGGCAAAATGCAGCATTCCTTCTTTCCAAAAGATGGTTCAGTTCGGGCTACATAGAAATTGCAGCTTGTACATAGTGATGTCTGTGGTCCTATGAAGACACCCTCTTTTGGGAATTACCTTTACTTTGTGACTTTCATTGATGATTTTTCCAGGCATGCATGGGTATATCCACTCAAAGCAAAGTCCGAAGTGTTCATGTGCTTTAAACAGTTTTTGGTTTTGGCTGAAAATCTGTCAACATGTAAAATGGGCACCCTCCGTTCTGATCGAGGAGGGAAATATATGTCTTGTGATTTTAATGCATTTCTGGTTGAACGTGGGATAAAACACCAGTGTACAGTGCCGTATACACCTCAACAGAATGGATTTGCTGAACGAAAGAACATGTCAGTCATGGAGATGGCGAGGTGCATGGTCAAGAGTCAGGCTTTACCACATAGTTTCTGGCTTGAGGCTGTCATGTGTGCAGCATATGTACTGAATAGGTGTCCCACTAAAGCGCTGCAGTCTATCACTCCATATGAGGCTTGGCATGACCGCAAGCCATCTGTTGCTCATCTGCGTGTTTTTGGTTGTTTGGCATATGCATTAGTGCCTGAACAACATCGTAGAAAATTGGATGATAAGGCAGTAAAATGTATTTTTGTTGGGTACAGTTCTGAAAGTAAAGGCTATCGTCTGTATCATCCACAGACTAAACACATTCTGGTTAGCCGTGATGTTGTCTTTGGGGAAGATGCTATTGAGCCATTGCTTTCATGTACTAAGGAGACATCTGCTAGCTCCAAAGACATGTATGATACGTTGATGCCTCTTTTTACAGGTGTACAGTCTAGTGCTGGTCCTAATGAGGCAACTTCTCAACCTTTGCACGTTTCATATGATGATGCAGATCATTCTATTTCTGATGCAAATTTACATGATGCACTTGTTGATGAGAGAGCTGATATTGAGTAGGCAAAAACTATGCCAAAAATGGCTGGTGCAGACTTTGCGTGACAACAAATTAGATGCACCTTTGTCATATCGTACTCGTTCAGGCTCTCATAGTGCCTCCTTTGCATCAGATTTCTATGCTATGGCTGCGTCTAGTCTCTATGATGAGAATGAGCCCGTTTCTTTTGATGAAGCATAGAATTCAGAAAATTGGATGGCTGCCATGCAATCTGAATATGATGCTATAATGAAGAATGGTACATGGTCTTTATGTGACTTGCCTCCTGGCAAGAAGGCCATTGGCACTAAGTGGGTATACAAGCTGAAGCGTAAACCTGATGGTACAACTGACAGGTATAAGGCTAGGCTTGTTGCAAAGGGTTATGCGTAGGAAAGAGGCATTGATTTTGATGAGACCTTTGCACCTACATGCCGTATGACTACTGTTCGGAGAATTTGTACACTTGCAGCCCATCATGGTTGGAATGTACATCAGTTGGACATTCAAACAACATTTTTGAATGGTGACTTGCATGAAGAAGTGTATGTTTTTCAGCCCCGTGGCTTTGTGAAGAAAGGGCATGAAAACCAAGTGTGCAGGTTAAAGAAGGCATTATATGGTTTAAAGCGAGCACCACGTGCTTGGTATGAGAAGATACATGCCTATCTGGTTGCACATGGTTTTGTGAACAGTCCAACTAAAAGCACCTTATATGTTAAGCGTGCTGATGATGTGCTTCTGATCATTGTTATCTATGTTGATGACATGCTACTCACTGGTCCTATTGAGAAGCATATTGCTGATTTCAAGGCTGATTTGCATGATCATTTGAGATGTCTGATTTGGGGCATTTGCATCACTATTTGGGCATTCAGTTTATGCATGTTGATGGTGGAATGGCTTTGTGTCAAACCAAATATATTGACACATTATTGCAACATTTTGGCCTTGAAGACTGTAAACCTATTGCCACTCCTATGGAGACAGGTTTACGATTTAGTCTTCATGATGCTGGAGATGCATTTGATGCTGTTCTCTATCAGCAGGCTGTTGGATGCTTGATTTACTTATGCATTACTCGGCCAGATATTTAGTTTGTTGTCTCACAGATGAGCAGGTTTATGCATTGCCCAGGAGTCATGCATTGGAAGGCGGTTAAGCGCATCTTTCGCTACTTGAGTGGTACTCGGCTACTTGGGTTGTTTTATCCCAAGGGGGGATAACTACCGCCAGATTTGCATGCTTTTTCTGACTCAGATTGAGCTGGTTGCTATGACACTCGTGTGTCCACCAGTGGTTTTTGCTTCATGCTTGGTAGCTCATGTATATCTTGGTTGAGCAAGAAGCAGCCTACTGTGGCCACTTCCAATTGTGAGGCTGAGTATATGGCAACTTTCACAGCGACTATTGAGTGTGTGTGGCTTAGACACCTTATGGCTGATTTGGGTGTTGGCCAGTCTTCTGCCACCACCATCTTCACTGACAGTCAGAGTGCATTGGAAGTTGCGAGGAACCCTGTGTTCCATGCTCGCACTAAGCACATTGAGGTGCATTATCACTATGTCAGGGAGAGGTTCTCTGTTGGGGAGATCAGCTTGGCATATGTGCCCAGGCAGGAGAACATTGCAGACCTTTTCACGAAGGCTCTGCCTAGGGAGAAGTTTGAAGCTTTCTGCAAAGCTTTGGGCTTACTTCCTTTTGTGGAGTGATTTCCACATAGCTTGGCACTTCCTTATACATGAGTGCCAACTCCTTGTTCACCGCATCACTCCCAGGGGGGATTTGTTGATATATTTAGGTAGTGATGTGTGTGAACACACTAGGACCGCTGGGGTACTTTTTTCCCTCTTTAGGAGGTTTTTTTCCCCCGGCTTGTAAATACGCCTATTGCCCTAATGGGCTACTTATCTTCGTACATTCTCAAATAATACATTCAGTATTGTGTGTTTGTGCTCCAAGCTTCTTCTTCTTCCTTGTGCTGTTCGCGTGCTCCTGCAGACGTCTAACTCCAACAGTCTATACAAATAACTATTTTTCTGCATCTCACATTTTTTTGTTTGGAGGGCATTCCTAAAAAGGTAACCCACTTCTTCATATCCGATGAAAAGAAGTATGACACCATTTTTGTGCAACATTGTTTTCAATTACATTGGCAATGGTTGAGAAGCTAAACCTTGACTTAAGCCAACATTGGGTATCATCAAATGGTGCAATTTCTCAATTTAAAGCTAAACATCCATTTCACTTCATAGGAAGATATCCAGGGCTAGCATGCATGACTATGATATGGAAATTTTTTGAGTCAGAGCACAGGAAGGGAGAACATTATGGTGCAAGTGCAGTTGTGAAAAGGGTGCTAACCCATGAACAACTCAAACCTGATGGTCCAATGCTGAAGTGTGTTGCACATGTTGTGGAGTTTCTCAGGGGACATTTATTAGGGTGAAAAGGGAGAGATGTCACACGAGTCATGCGGGAAATGAAGATTGAGAAAGTGAGCAGAGAGAAGGCTTGGGATTGTAAGGGGATATCTCAAGTTTGATCATTGCATTTGATTCGTGGATATTCAAGGCTAGATGGACATTGCATTGGTTTCAAAGAACTAAAATGTTATTTCTTTCATTGCATCCAAGGTCAGTGCAAAACGTGCATAAAAAAATGCCATGTTCAAAATTGGGCATACCATACTTTGACTCCTATCAATGAATCAGATGAAGTAGAAGACTCATCCTTTTCCAATTTTACATTTGATGCTGATGGTAGCTACGTATCAGATGTATTTGTAGTGGATGACAACTTTGCAATCAATCCAGAAGAGGACAATGATGAAAGTGCAGATTTCTATTTATTAAAGTGCAGATTTCTATTTATTAAAGTGCACACAAGGTTAATAGTTCACTCCAAAGAGTGTAATGGATGCTTGGAATAACCTGATAGCTTCAAGAACATATTATGTGATGGGTTTATTTTATGAGAGACTAGAAGAAAATGTCTACATGTTGTTAGAAACAAGACCACCATCTTATATGTACTCCCATCTTGTAAGATGCATTAAAATACCCATGTCACTAGTCCACGATTGTACAAACATGTTTACCATTAATGGTGATGTTTATGAGGTCGTTTACAATAGTATGCCTTGGACTTTGTAATACCCATGTGATGATGGACAACTTTTTTGTCTGGCACTATGTAGTACACAAATTGACTACTAGATAATTATAAAATAGTTTCTTAAGTAACCATTTCTATGTGGAGAAGTTCAATCAAGTGTTGGAGTGCTTATTTGTATTTGGTGAGGGGTGGCCCCTAGCACAATTTGTAACTCTTCTATATTAATATTCATTTTTTTGTTCTCTCTCAAAAAAAAGTGTGGAAGCTCACCCCCCTCCAAATAAAACGTGCACCCTTGAAACAGATGAAATCGATGGTTATAAAGGTTTTTTTCTTTAAATCCAATGATCACAGTAATTTTGCATTTGAGTTCTAGTGGAACAAATGTTAGCCAAGAGGGTGGAAGCACGATTTTGGAAGGAAATATAATCTATGTACCACCACAATAGTTTGAATGCACCCATAGACTTAAAGTAGTTCACATGTAAATAGCTAACAATTGAATGATATAGCTAACAGTTGCTCCAACATAGCTAACAATCTTTTTAAAATCAAAGTATTTAACATAAGTCTATAAGAATGATTGTAAACAATGTTTTGTTATCTGCATACTTAGTGTTTTCATCTATGATCTCAACTACATTCTCGATGTATTCCATGATATATATAGCTAAGCTCTCTTCATGTGTGTGAACACACTAGGACCACCCGGGCACTTTTTTCCCTTTTTAGGAGGTTTTTTTCCCTCGGCTTGTATATACGCCTATTGACCTAACGGGCTACTTATCTTTGTACATTCTAGTGGTAATATATTCAGTATTGTGTGTTGAGCTCCAAGCTTCTTCTTCTTCCTTGTGTTGTTCACGTGCTTGTGCAGACGTCTAACTCCAACAATTGGTATCAGAGCAGGTCGTCGCTTCATCTAGGGCGTTGTCAACACCCCTCAGGTAACAATCTCAAAATTGCATGAATTTTGGTGAGCATACTCAACGTGTTTTTAAGATCAAAACATCTTCGTTTTGTGGTGCCAAAATCGTGATATGAGCTTGTTTCAGCCTCCGAACGCACTATCGTAGCGCTTGTGTAGGCTATTTTGTCTTTTTGTGCCAAAGGTATATACCAGTTTTGGTTCGCCACTATAAGCATCTCGAGGTCTGCTATAGGTCTAGTAGAATTTATCTGGGTAGTTATGTTCAACTTTTTGAGATACAGTCAATTTTTTGCATCAAGGTATTTTAGTCACCAGCCATGGCTGAAAGCAGTGATGTATTCTGTATGTTGGTTGTTGAGGATACGTTGGATGATACCAACTACCCATTATGGGCTTATATGATGCGACATGTATTGGTTGCAAAAGGACTGTGGAACATTGTGTAGGATGTTGAAAAATGTCCTATCACACCTGCAATTGTTACAATAGCAGGTACTGAAGCTGATGCAGAAGGCGTCGAAGATCATGATATTCTGCATATTCCTCTTCGTGCTACAGTTTCTGCTACACCTACTATAGAGAAAATTTGTGGGGATGGTAGAGATGCATAGGCACATGCATTGATATCTTTGTTCGTCAAACATTCCATTATTCCTCGCATTTGCTCTTGCAGAATAGCTAAGGATGCTTGGGATACATTTACCACATTGTACCAAGCTAGGAATGAGGCTCGTGTTGCTTACCTCCGAAAACAGTTGGAGAGTGACCACATGAATGAAGGTGACTCTATGGAAAATTTCCTAACAAAGATCAAAGACTTGAAGGAATAGTTGATTTTTGATGATGAGGTTATACGAGATAGCTCACTTGTGCAGACTTTTCTAAATGGTCTTCCTGATTCATATTAGAGTTTTGCTTCTATTCTTCATTTGATGATGAAAGGTAGTCCAAATGCTTTGTCATTTGAGGAGTTAGTCTCTGTTCTGTTACGGGAAGATCAGTCCAGTCAGAATAGGTCCATTATGCGTGTTCCAGATCAAGCTTTCCTAGCTAGTCAAAAGGGCAAAGGAAAATTAGTCAAAAGGGCAAAGGAAAATGGAGCTCTTCAACTAGTAAGCAAAAATCTACTAATTCTGCACATTCAAAGAAGGAAGATAAGATGAGAAGAAATAAAAAAAGCAGAAATTGTTTTGCAAGTACTGTAAAGGGAATGATCATATCATAAAGAAGTGTCCAAAAATGGCTGCAAAAGAGGCAAAGAAAAAGGAGGCTGGAATGGTTGTTGTAGAGGCCTCTACACCAAAAACAGAGTCTGCTAATCTTGTGCAGGAAGAAGAATGGGTGTTTACTACTGTTTGCAGTTTTGACCCATCTTCTCATAAGCAGTGCATGTCTAAAGTAGACTCAGATATTTGGTACTTTGATAGTGGGGCGACCAAACATATCACCTCGCAGCATAGTTTCTTCACTTCACTCGAGCATGCCCCTATAGGGAATACTATCACATGCGCCAAGAATTCCTCTTATCCTGTCATGGGAGTTGATAAGATCATTTTGACTACTGTTGATGGTAGTTCTTTCACTTTGTCAGGTGCTTTATTTGTGCCAGGAATCAAGAAGAATCTATTATCAGTTTCAGCTTTAGCCAAGATCGTCTTGGTTGTGAAATTTATTGATGACACGTGTACAGTTCATGATCTGTCAAATGGCGACGTGATTATTGCTTTTGGCATTTTATGTCGTGGGCTATATAAGCTCATAGACTATGAAAGATATGTGAATGATTTAGCATGTGTAGTACATGATTCTCAGGCTATGGTAGATCAAAGGTTTGGCATGCATGCTTTGGTCATATGAATTTTCCTAGTTTGCTATGCCTGCAGAAATCTGAAATGGTATCCTCTTTGCCCAAACTTGAGGCACCTGGTAAACATGTATGTGAAGGCTGTATTTTGGGCAAAATGCAACGTTCCTCATTTCCAAAAGATGGTTCAGTTCGAGCTACTCAAAAATTGCAACTTGTACATAGTGATGTCTGGTCCTATGCAGACACCTTCTTTTGGAAATTATCTTTACTTCATGACTTTCATCGATGATTTTTCCAGGCATGCATGGGTATATCCATTGAAGGCAAAGTCCGAAGTGTTCATGTGCTTCAAAAAGTTTTTGGATTTGGCTGAAAATATGTCAGCATGTAAATTGGGCACCCTCCATTCTGATCGAGGGAGAGAATATATGTCTTCTGATTTTAATGCATTTCTGGCTGAATGTGGGATAAAACACCAGTGTACAGTGCCATATACACCTTAAGAGAATGGAGTTGCTGAATGAAAGAACAGGTCACTCATGGAGATGGTGAGGTGTATGATCAAGAGTCAAGCTTTACCACATAGTTTCTGGCTTGAGGCTATCATGTGTGCAGCATATGTACTTAACAGGTGTCCCACTAAAGCATTGCAGTCTATCAATCCATATGAGGCTTGGCATGATTGCAAGCCATCTGTTGCTCATCTGCGTGTTTTTGGTTATCTGACATATGCTCTTGGTAGTAGGCAAAGGCACAGACGACGAGGAAGCATGTGAAGGCAAATTACGATGAAGTAGTGGGGAGCCAGGTTGTTTTATTTTTTCCAAGAAATATGTTTTATATTACTTTCTCAAAACCCCCAACTGTGATTTTCATCACTCTTGTATCATATGTAACATAGAAGCACACATTTTTGTAATTATATGCTCCCTTTTGTGCAAGCCGAGGAGTCCTCGAGCTTGAGGAGCTTAGGTAGAACAAGCGTACCAATTTTGACTATTTTTAGATCTCATTTAGACCTCTAAATAGTACTTAGAACCTATTTTTTAACTATGCCAGTCACTAGATGTGAAACCGGTCAAAACTAGTCTAAAATCTATAAAAAGTGCTAGAAAGCTCATTTTTGAGGTTGGTAAGTGTGAGCTTTGAGCTATTTTGAGCTTGTAATAGTGATCTTAAGCAATAGAGTCTATTTCTTATCTTCGATTGTGTCTTGCTTGTCTCTTCCTAGTGTGTGTGTGTATGTGTGTGCATCTCTATGCTTCTCACCTTCACTCTCACTACATCTCGCATTCACGATCTTCATATCACTCCTATCTCTTTCACGGATTGACATTAAGGAGGTGGAGCTTCTTAACGTGGTGCTTACCATTGTACTAGAGAAACACCAAATTTGGCTTCATTGCCGGGGAGCGAGTTTAGGACGAATGCATGATGGCAATAGTATAGTAAGAAGTGCCGTTGGAAGGTAAAAATCTCAGTTTTTGTTGTTGTTTTTAAGTAGGTTTTTTTGTTTTTCATCTCCTCTACACTCCTTCACCACCGCATCATCTTCTTCCACTCGAAAAAAAATCAAAAGTTTCACCATATACACCTATTGTGTACCTAAGTACTGACTCAGGGACTTGTGGAGAAGGAGAGTATAGCTCAATCCCCCCCAAGTACATATAGTGGGGACTCACGCTTTAATTGTCAATCCAAAGAGTATCAAAACCTAGCCGAGTGTATGAAGACATGCATTCAAGTGATGGTCAATGCAAATGAACTCTCGCAAAGTGCACGTAAAGATAAATCTATTCCAAACAAGTTTCAGCGATCAGTTATGGTGTCGTGATATTTGGGGCAGCAGCCACCAGTAAATCGAGCTTTTCTCTCAGCTCCAAACTTCAAATATAGCAAATAGTGGGTTTCTTTCGAAGCTCTCGAGAAGACGCATCGGGTGGTAGTATTTTCACTCGGTTCTGACGCTTGTGCTTCAAGTTCTGAGCAAAATACTGAGTCGCGGGATTGATCTTCCTACACTTCAGCACTTCCTACACTTCGCACACACCTTACCAACAGTAAACAAGCACTTTCATTGATAGACAACACTTCCAAGCATCACACATGCATGCAAGCTCACAAGGAAGAAGATACAGAGAGGAGAAGACACAAATTCGAAATTCTGTGCTCTTGATTCTCACAATGGCCAAAAGTGACTACAAAGAGTCACAAATTGACTTATATACATGTGCCCTAAAAATGGTCCTTTCACACAAGAGACCGGCACTTTATTAACTAGAAGGCTAATTTCCTACTAATTTACAAGGGTAAGATACAAATCTCTATGGGTATGCATCTAAAGGACTCCTCTAGTGCATTTACATCGGAAAATATGTTACAAAACGGCTATAATACAAGAATAAAGTGTCCAAATCGGAAAATTTTGGGGCCCATCTTTTTCTTTGCCTCTTTGCTCTTCTTAGCTCTGCAACAATCTCCCCCTCTTTGTCTCTGTCGTCCCTTGACAGGCTTCGCTTCTTGTCTGCAGCTCATTTACTTCTTTCCTCCACTCGCAACCCGTGGAGATGGACTACCTAAGATTTGTAGTCTAGCTCACCAATAACCTCTTTAAATCTGGGTTGTTGTGTTAAGTCGGGCTGCCACGCACGCAACTAGTGGAAGGTATGAAGGTGTGGACCTTCAGCCTTCGATCTGGACTTTTTGAAGACCCAGATGTTGAAGGACCTTCTTAAGGATTAGGATCTGCCAGATATCTTCTTGCACTTCTTCATGGATACTTGTTGGCCTTGATCCGCCCTTTTCGCTTGCGTGCCTCCCCCCGTTGTATGCCCCTGCGGGGCTCTGTGTAGAGATGGGTGTTGCGTGCCCCTACGGGGCTTCCTGCAGAGATATGTCTTTAGATAAAATACCTTTAATGAAGCTTCTTTCTTTTTCTTCTGCTTCTCTTCTTTTTGCTGGACTCTCCTTTAACACTGCTCCCCTCCTGAACTCTGTCATCCCTGACAGGCTTTGGAATGTAGCGGGACTACGTTCTGCAAATCTTTTGCTCTGTCTCATTAAGAAGATTAGCTTCATGTATCAGTAGTTGCTTCCACTGTTGAGCTTTCACACCGTCATGTGGTGGCTGTCTGTGATCTGCAAAGAAACTCAATTCGTATGCCACCATTCTAGCATTCAGATTCGTTGACATTTTTAAGAAAATCTCGAAATCAGTTTCAAAAAATCCTGTAAAAAATGCTTCCTCCAAGGTTTGCATATATGATCTTGGTAAGAACATGAGCCTTGAATAATACGCCATGATGGTTGGGCAGCTGGGCATAACAGATAGATAAAAAATAAGGATATTTGTGCCCTGATTAATGCCAATGAAATTTAAAAATGTATATGTTGCGTGTTTGAACACCTTCAAAACTATAAGTATCATGCTAAGGATTTTATTAGTAATCTTGATAGTTAGATCTAGTACTGCTGCATATCGATGTAGCCAAAATTCAATGGTTTTCACCCTATAATCCTCAGTTGGTAAATAATTGTGAGGTGGACTCCGAAGTATCGGGTAATTCAGCCATTATTTATTGAGTACACCAGTCTTTTGCATATCCAAAAATTCGCGTGCTTCTCTACGACGTGGTCTTGGGCAAAAAGAAGGATTTACCTGTAATAAATATGGTGTTGCTTGCCAGTGCACCCGCAAAGTAGGATTTTTCTCGAAAAATTTTCTTCTCCATAATGGTTGTGCAGCTTCAAATTCTTCTTGAGTGTAATTGAATGTATTGACTTTGAAGTACAATTGCTCATCTGGATCCTTTTGTGTGGTCTTCTTTATATATTGTCGTGTTTTCTCTTTCAAGAGCCCATATGGAATATTGAACGGCTTCATTATTGTATCCAAGTCTTTTCCTTTAATTTTGGCATCTTTCATTACTTTGACGACTTCATTTTCAAAATTTTCTGTCAATCGGGACACCAATAGTGCCCGTTCCTTCTGATCTATTTCTGTAGTATATGGCATGGGATGATCATCACATGGTTCCGCCATCTGCTCTTTTATTGGAGAATGATAGATCGAGGGAGATGGAGGACATACCTCTACCTCGTCAGTAGGATTCTCTTGTTGTGTCTCTACTGGTCTCCTGATGTTTGCTTTTTGTTCTACTTTAGCTTCCAATTGTACAATATGATGAGTCTTTTCTTTAACTTCGTGAAGGGCTGTCTGGAGCGCGTCTTTAGCCGCGAGAAGTTGATTGCTGATTTTCGCTATTTGATCCGCATTTTCATTATAAATTACCAAGAGTTTTGCTTCAGTAGCTTTAAGTTGTTTCCTAAACTCATTTGTGTCTTGTATGTACTTTTGTTCCCATTCTTCTTTTAAGCTTTGCTCTTGTTTCAACACATTTGCATACTTTGCAACCTGATCATTCAATTCTTTCTGGTCAGTTGCTATTGTCTCTTGTTTATCTATTGGTTGGTCGTAAAGCAGTGCCTTCATCAATTCTTTATTCCTATTGCGTAGATTGTCCTTTTCCTCCATATATACTTTGAGCTTCATTTCTAACAGATTGCTTCTAGCTTTCATTCTCTCTTTGTCCGCTTCACTTGCTTCATGTTGTCTTTGTAGCCCCATCTGTTGTTACTGGAGCTTGTGATTTTGCTCCATTAATGTAGTGCATTGGCCTCTGACTTCTATTATTTCCATCTCTTTAGCTAAAACCACTTGTTGAATTGTGATCAACTGCGCCGATAATTGTTCAATCATCACTTGAAATTGATTCTTTTCTCGCATGGCCTTGTCATAATCTGCGTTCGTTTCCATCATTTGCTGCTGCATGTCCATGGTCGTTTGTATCATTTGCTTGACTATTGGTGTTAGCTGAGTAACATCGACATTTAGCCATGTTGTTGGGATGCTAGGTTCTTCCCCTGTGGTAACATCTTTTCCTTGTGCCACATGTAATGTTGTGTCGTGGGGCTGTCAAATATGAAGTTGTATCTTTGGCTCAACCTCCTTACTTACTGTCTTAGCTTGTGGCGTGTCATCAGGGATCTCAATCACAATTTGTTCCATATTTTTTTGTAAACACCTTTCTTTTTCTACATATGTTTGTATTTCTTCTTTCATGGGTGGCACCACATCTTTATGTGTGATTGAAGCTTCCTTTATGCTGATTTGTGACTTTTCGTTCAATTCAATGAGGTGTGTTTGTTCAGTGGATGCTTCTTGATTCTCTATATGTGATTGTTGATTGTCGGGTGTGACTTCGACCTGGTTTATCTCTGTCCATTCCTCATTGTTTGTTTCTGTTCTTATATCAGTTTCCAAGGTATCCTTCTCAAGGCTAGATTCCTCATTAGAACTTGAATCCTCTAGTCCCAATTCTTTATACATGGCTGCTAGTTTTGGAGTATGTTCGTTGTCCCTTTGTTGTTGTCCTCCTCTTGCCTGTCTATATTGATGCCCTTGGACATTCAGGTTCACTTTTCCCCACATGTACGTATGCATTTCTTCTAGTGCCGATGAGAGATCTCTTTTTGTGATGGGCGGTTGTGTCAGTGGGATCTTTGGTGATGTATGCGCTCGCTTGGATTGCGGTGTTTCTTGTGCAGCTTCATCTCTAGCACACTTAGCCCCTCTCATTGGTTTCTTGGAACTTTTTCCCTCTTCTGCTTTGGAGATAATTGTTTTCTTTTTCTTTGGAACAGTCATCGACTTTACATATTTAGCCATTTTGGTGGAGTTTGGCATCAAACGTAGACATTCTTTCATCTCAAGGGCCTCATAGATCAGCAAGGTTAATGACGAGCTTCCATTCAAAAACTTCTTCTGACTCCATTTCTTCTTAGCTTCGAATAGGCGGTCTTGAATATATGGAGCAAGATTTATTTGATTTCCAACTTGCCTCATCGCATGGGAAAGCAGTTGAACTACAATTTTCTGAGGCGTTGTATATCTATGCATACTGGGGAAACAAAAATGTTGATGCACTAATCCAACCGATTCTTCTATGTCTGTCCAATTGATTTCCAGAAAGGTTTTCTTTTTTGCATCATGACATTCATCTTTGACATTAGTGAGACCATTCTGACTCCAAGCAAAAGCTTTGTTGATGACTTCATGAGTGAATCGAATTGTTTTCCATGTACTTGTTTTGTTGAGCACTTTAGCTTTTGGGATTGACGGCTTATCTGCTGCGGACTGGAGTGTGTTCATAACTTGTGTGCATCTCTAAAAGTCAGGTAAATATATTGGAAGTCACAGAAATGCATCAATTCCAGCCCTTGTCCAAACATATGTGATGCGTGGTAATCCTTGTATTATGGTTTGGAAATCTTGTGACATGATTGGAAAGTAGTGATCCCTATCCATAATTTTGATGGTGGCCAAGAAAAGAAGATCCGCCACCGGTTGGTCTTCAAGGAACCAATGACCTCTTGCCTTAGAAATTGATTCCAAGGGAAGAAGCAAGACCTCTTCCTCTTGCATAGCCTACAAACTTGAAGATGCCATCTGCACCTAATACATACCATTAATCAGTGTAGAGTTGGTATCATAAGTTATCCTTTATTTATCCTTCAGGAAATTGGCAACTCTCCGAGTGACTTGTGTCGTCCCTTTCCCGTGGGTGTGAGAAAGGTAGTACCTGAGATTTTTATCATACATATATTTTTTATATTTTTTTCTGAAAGAAAACAAAAGGGTTAGTACCTAGCCGAAGCTTTTATTGTGTCATTAGTTATTTTCCTTGTGATTATTGTACAAGTGCTCTCCTATTTCCTCAGAGGAAAATGTGCTTTGCTATCCAGTAGGAGAAGAATTAGGTGTCGAATGCATGGCCTTGTAAAGTCTATGAGCTTATACGACCCACGACATAAAATTCTAGAAGCAATAATGACATCCCCATTTGATAGATCATGAACTGTACATCTTTCATCAACAAATTTCACAACCAAGCTAATCTTGGCCAAAGCTGAAGCCGATTACATATTCTTATTTATCTCTGGCACAAATAAAGCATCTGACAATGTAGAACTACCATCAACAATAGTCAAAATGTTCTTATCAACTCCCATGATAGGATAAGAGGAGTTTTTGGTGCATGTGATACTATTCCGTGTAAGGGCAAGCTTGAGTGAAGTGAAGAAATTACCCTGCGAGGTAATATTTTTGGTTGCCCCACTATCAAAGTACCAAACATCTGAGTCTACTACAAACATACACTGTTCATGAGAAGATGGGTCATAACTACAAATAGTGCTAAATGCCCATTCTTCATTCTGCACAAGATTAGCAGACTCTGTTTTGGGTGTAGAGGCCTCTGCAACAACCATTCCAACCTCCTTTTTTGTTGCCTTTTTAGCAACGAGTTTTGGAAAACTCTTTATGACATGATCATTTCCTTTACCGTACTTGCAAAACAATTTCTACTTTTCTATTTTCTTCTCGTCTTTGTCATTCTTCTTTGATTATGTAGAATTGTGCTCCATTTACCTCTGCCCTTCTGACTAGTCAGGAAAGCTTGATCTTCAACACGCATAATGGACCTGTTCTACCTAGACTAATCTTCTTGCAATAGAACAGAGACTAAATCCTCAAATGATAAGGCATTTGGATTGCCTTTCATCATCAAATGAAGAGTAGATGCAAAACTCTGATATGAATCAAGAAGATCATTCAAAATAGTCTGCACAAGTGAACTGTCAAGCAAGACTTCATCAGCAAAAATCAACTATTCCTTCAAATCTTTGATCTTTGTCAAAAAACTATCCATGGAATCTCCTTCATTCATGTGCTCACTCTCCAACTATTTTTGGAGGTAAGCAACACGAGCCTCATTCCTTTCCTAGTATAAAGTGATAAGTGTATCCCAAGCATCCTTAGTTGTTTTCCAAGAGCGAATGTGAGGAATAATGGCACGTTGAACAGAGGAGGCTATCAATGCATGTGCTTGAGCATCTCTGCCATTCCAAAAAATTCGCTCTATAGTAGGTGTAGCAGGAACTAAACCACAAATAGGAACATGAAGAATATCATCATCTTCAACATCGTTTGCATCATCTTTAGCAACTGTGTTTGCAGGTGTAATAGGATGTTTTTCAACACCTTGCGCAATATTCCATAGTCCTATTTCAACCAATACATGACGTATCATATAAGCCCATAATGGGTAATTGGTACCGTCCAACTTATCCTCAATAGCCAATATAGAGAATACATCCTCAATAGCCAATATAGAGAATACATCCTCAATAGCCAATATATAGAATACATCACTTTCAACCATGGCCATTGACTAAAATACCCTGATGCTAAAAAATGATTGTATCTCAAAAAGTTGAACAGAACTACCCTATTGAGTTCTACTAATCCTATCGCAGACTTTGAGATGCTTATATTAACAAACCAAAACCTGTATATATCTTTGGCACAAAAGACAAAATCACTGTGAGTATGCTCACCAAATTTCGTGCGATTTTGAGACTGTGATCGGAGGGGTGTCGACGATGCCCTAGATGAAATGGCGACTTGCTCTCATATCAATTGTTGGAGTTTGAGGTCTACGGAAGCATGGAAACAACATAAGGAAGAAGAAGAAGCTTGGAGCACAACACACAATACTGAATGTATTACCACTAGAATGTACATAGATAAGTAGCCCATTAGGGTAATAGGCATATATACAAGTGGGGGGGGGGGTGTTGTATAATTACAGGGGTAGAACCCTTGGGTTTCTAGGTGTGAAACCCTTGGGATTTATGGGTTTATTAACCCCTTTTAGATGGGTCTTGAACCTTAGGGCTAATTCTCTAAGGTTGAGTACCTTAGGCTTGATTGGAAGCTTCTCTTAGCCACTTGGTTTGTACGTGAGAGATTGGAGACTCTTCTTTAAGAAGCCATGTGATTTCCTAAGCTTGGAAACCATGTGAACACCTTAAGGACCCATGTGATGGAAAGTACACATGTCCTCTTGAGAAGGACTTACCCCCTTGGTCTTGGAGCTATATATTGGAGGGGTTGGTTGGGTGGAAAGACATCTCTCTTCCTAGTGTGTGGCCTTGCTAGTTAGTCTTGTGTGAAGGCTATGGAGTCCTTCCACAACAGTGGCATCAGAGCCAAGTTATTCTTTATGGTCCAATTCTCTATGAGAATTACTTGGGACTTGTGTCGCCTTCTACGTGAGTTCCCAGACTTGCATCGCCTTCTACGTGAGTTCCCACGAAGTGTATTTATTCGGTTTTAGAGCTCGACAAAATATCTTCGTGTGAACCTCCCCTTATGTAGATATCTACCCTCACACAATGGGGCTGGCGCTTAATGCAAGTACAATCACCTAACGGGCTAGCCACATGAGCCGCTGATCATGTCATGCCACGTAGCCCAGCCCATGGGTCTGACTGAGGAGCATGAGCGCGTATAGCTCATCTCTTCTCACTCGGAACTCCAGTACAAAAAAGAAGGCGCAAGCCTCATTATATGAAGAACTTCAAGGAACTGCTCATCCCATATGCGGGATCAATCCCTTCGCGCTCACCAACCCACATGCTTCTCTTCTGTGGCGAGAGGAGACACATTCTAGCCGGCAGATTTGATCTTCGCTTCTCCATAGCTACAAGCATTCTGTGGCACGTTATTGCGGCCAGAGGAGACACATTCCAGCCGACAGATTTGATCTAACGCGTACAACCAACTAAAGCTACAAGCATCAGAACCTTCCATAGCTGAGACTTCATAATATACATTATAACGGGGATTTGTTGCACGTTGAAAACTCCTCACATCTTCTACAGTCAGTACGTGATAGAAGACTGCTGTAGTTCTAGGATCGTTCTGCTATCGCACCTCATCATCCAGATGGGTAGAAACACTCCGTCTGTTTTCCACCGTGATGCACTTTTGTTCAAAGATCTTCGTCTTGCCGACAGACATCGCAACCATCATGAATCTCGGATGGTTTGCCTCTCTCAGTACGGGAGCCTCCAATATCGACTGCGAACAAGGCCTCGTTTGTTTCCTGGTATGTATTTTCTTCATCTGCAACAAGAAAGGATCGAGAACGAAGAGGTGTTGCTTCCCAGCAATGTTCCTCTTCTTCCGCCACCTTTTGTTACTGCGAGGCACAACAGCGAGCTAAGCGGGAGAGACGAGATGAAGAGCACACCTCTAGCTCCTATTCGACAATTTTTTATGGATGCATAAGAAATCCGAGAAGATAAGTTTATACATTTTTTAATCTCATTTTACATATTGCATATGGGTTTACTTGTTATAATGTTGCTCATATGAGCTTTTTTTTTAATGTGAATAAACCCACTAATGTGTAGTTTCATTGTAAGAGATTTTTGAAAGGCATGAGAGAAACTATGGAACGAAGTTCCATGGGACAAAATTCAAAGGCAGGATAGACTCTTCACCAAGATCATGGAAAGGACAGGGTTAAAGAGTTAGTTATTTTCTTCTCTCACAAATTCTATGAAATCTTATACATGAATGAGTCGATATTTTATGCATAAATCTCTTTTGCATGAAGAGTGGCTTTACAAACTAGTGCATATACTTATGAGGGCATGAATATTTTTGAAAAGTTCCTTTGCCAAGGATAATGGAGCCATGTGCATGGCATCCATTAATTATGCATAGAGATTCTACCCCTTAAAATGCATAAAGGTAAATGCATAAATATGGGTACATAAGTAAGTATACAAGTACCCAAGAAAGACTTCAAAATGGACGAGATGGGTTGGCTGAAGCCTATTCCATCACCATGGGAACACTCAAGTATGCATGAAGTGCCAAGATGGAAGGGAAGGAGTGCAAGGGCCCAAGCCTACTTCATCACCACGAGAACATTCAAGCAAAGTCTTGGGATGGACGAAGCTTAATTTCTAGATAAGTTTTTCCCTCTTTTCTTTTCTTTTCAAACCATGAAGCATGCACTACATAATGTAAGAGAAATGAACTGAGTAGTGGATGCATAGAATTAAGTGGTCGGGTTTTTTTGGCCACATAGACAATTAGTCATGGAAATAACTTGCACGATGCATCCACTTCATTGATTTGAAAAGAAATATTGGTTGTGCATTTTCATGGAAAATGGTCTATGAAGTATGCATTATGGAAACTAATATGCACAGAAAGAAAGATGCACAGAAATCTAGCACCATCCTCTGACTGAACAAAATTCCAATTTGGAACTTTTGCATGCTTTAAGGAGGGGTTCAACTTCTGAACCTTAAGCATGCTACACCTTTTCCAATAAAGGTGCAAACATTTGGCAAGCACTATGCACATGAAATATATTACATGGGTTTTAAGGTTAAGAGGGAGGTTTGGTTTATTCTAGCTTAAGTATGGTTACAATTTCCATTGTGGGAATAATGGTAGTAGAGCTATTTGGCCATAAGAAAAACTACCATTTATTTCTATATAGTTGGATTATTATAAGCCAAGAAATAGTACATTGGCAAGATACCTTAAGCTTAAAATCCCTCTTATGGAGCATCAAACTCCATAAAAAACCCATGGCATGCCTGATCAGTAAGGCCATAGTAGAAAAAAATTTTCTCTTGAAACCACGATACAATCATGGTAACTTAGAGCATTATCTTCTCAAAGCTCTAAGTAAGAGAAAATATGGTATAACAGAATTTTAGTTTGGGAAGATGAAAGTATTAGTGTTTTTGTTAAAAAAAAAGTTCTTTGTTTGAAAGAACTACATAACTATTTGGAGCTTTACATTTTTCTTCCAAGCAAATGCAAGGCATGAAGAGAAGGTAAAACTCAAGGGTGGTAATAAACCATAAGTACCATTTTCTAATGTCCTAGAAATAAAGGACTATATAGTAAATGGAATTACCATCTACTTCAACATAGAGATTTGATTGGCAAATCAATTATTCTTTCTCAGATTACTCATTATGTCATAAGAGATGATATCTAGTTGAGATATAAACTAGCTCTATCATCAAGTGACATGAAAGGGATCTTGTAGAGTATATCTGAATCAAGGAATAATTGAAAAACCAATCTTTTGACACTAGTCTTATCAAGTTGCAATAGAGACTTGGTAAGTTCAAACTCCATTGTAGCATAGGCAATACATATGCTTTGCAGTTGAAATAACACTAACAAGTCCAAGAAGTAATAGATTTGACGTGTTTAGAAGAAGGTTTGATCCCAAAACCCAAGCTAAAGTTACCTTTACTAAAGTGGAAGTGTATGCCGGATGGTATGGGACACCTAGGTTTACACTACCACTGAAGTAAATTCGGTGGTATGGGACATCGAATTTGTGGGTAATCTCAACTTGAACTTTGGGACCTTTGTTCTTTCAAATACTTTTGAAAGAGCACAATTTTCAATTTACTCTCAGATTTTTTTAGGACGAAAACTCTTAAGGAGGGGAGAAAGTCCCCAAGAACTTGCATCTTATGCCTTGAAAAGATCAAATAGGGTATTACATGTCACGAGGAAGGAGATAAGGAAGAGAGCTCACACACACACTCTCACTCTCAAGGAGAAGCACACACACATATTGAGGCAAGGAAGAATGATCTTCTTCTTCTTCTTCTATTACATAAAAAGGAATGTACAAGGATGACCTAAAAACAAGAATACAACAAGTGCAATATATAAAGATCAGTACATAAGGAAAAACTAATATCCGCGAATTAGTGAGCTGGCAAGAAACAAATGTGCCATCACTCGCGGTAGATAAATCTAATAAAGCTCAATGAAGTATCCCTGACATATATCGGTATGACCACTATACATGTCAGAGAAACGAAAAACTGGTACGTGTCATCTTGGATCATCACATGTTGAGCTTGATATCTCAACACTCCCCCTCAAGCTCAACGCCATATCCTGTAATCCAAGCATCTCTCGAAACTTCTTTAACTTCTCAGCTCCAAGTGCTTTGGTGAAAATATCAGCAACCTGCTCATCTGTTCTCACATAAACAAGATCAATATCACCTGCTAATACCTTCTCTCTGATGAAGTGATAATGTACTTCAATATGATTTGTTATAGCATGGAAAACAGGGTTCCGTGCTAACTGTATGCTGCTAAGATTATCACAATAGATAGTGATAGGCTTTTGCACTTCCACACCTAAATCTGCAAGTAACATTTCCAGCCATGATGCCTCACATGCTGCCATTGCAACACCTCTATAATCAGCCTCTGTACTTGACAAAGCAACAATGGGTTGCTTCTTGCTGCTCGATGTAATAGCTGCACCTCCAAGTGAGAAAAGAAAGCCACTAGTAGATCTTCTATCTGGAGTACTGCCAGCCCAATCTGCGTCGGTGTATCCATGAACCTGCAATTCCACACCAGCTTCATAAAACAATGCATAGTCCAAAGTAGCACTCACATAACGTAGAGTGCACCTAAGAGCATCCAAATGTGGCTTCCTGGGAACCTGCATAAACTGACTTTCAAGTCCAACAGTATAACTTAGATCAGGCCTTGTAATTGTGAGATATATAAGACTTCCCACAATTTTCCTGTACATAGTAGCATTTTCCAATGCTTCACCTGATGTAGTATCTAATTTCAAATTCTGATCTAATGGCATAGAAATTGGCTTACAATCAGCCATACCATACTTTTGCAGCATATTCAAGGCATATTGCCTTTGCGACATCCATATACCTGTTTTTGTATGTATAAACTCAATGCCCAAGAAATAGCGCAGCACACCAAGATCTTTCATGTCGAATTCCTGCATAAGAAGTTTCTTTACCTCTTTGATGCTTTCTTCATTATCACCACCTACAATCAGGTCATCAACATAAATAGCCACAATAGTGATGCCATCATCAGCCTTCCTTGCATATAGTAAGTGATCTGCATCACACATAGAGAACCCAATGCTGGTTAAGTAATCAGCAATCCTTGCATGCCATGCACGAGGGGCTTGCTTCAGCCCATACAAAGCCTTTTGCAACCTGCAAACATATTCTGGATGCTTTGAATCTTCATATCCTTGTGGCTGGTCCATATATACTTCTTCTTGTAACTCACCATGTAGGAAAACATTCTTCACATCCATCTGATGCAAAGTCCATCCTTTTGCTGTAGCTAATGCAACAAGTGTTCTGACAGTAGACATTTTAGCTACAGGGCTGAATGTTTCCTCATAATCAATGCCATATGTCTGTGCATAACCTTTAGCTACCAATCATGCTTTATACCTGCTTATGCTACCATCAACATTATGCTTTACCTTGTAAACCCATTTGCAGCCTATGGATTTCTTTCCTTGTGGCAATGGAACCAGCTTCCATGTATCATTTCCATAAAGTGCAGCCATCTCCTCATCCATAGCTTTTTCCCAATCTGCATTACCAATTGCATCTTCAAAACAAGAAGGTTCAGCATCTTGTATTACCTTTGTCGTGTAGGCACAATGGCGAGCCATGTAACTATCATATGTCAATCGTTGCACTGAATTACGCATCCTCCCAGATCTTCTTGGTCCTGGGTCACTTCTTCTTGTATCATCTACATGTGCCCTTCTTACTCCTGGAGTCTTCATAGGGGGCAATCCAAGTTCCTCATCAATACTCTTTTCTGAACCACTTGAATCTCCATCAACATCTTCAAAACCTGCACCTGTTCCAGCAGAAAACTTTTCTTTACCTTTCTTGGATGTATTTGATGAATTTGCTGGACTGAAATTTCCACGCAATCTTCCACTCCATGGATTTGAGTTGGAACTATTGCTTGGTGATGCATCCGGTTCACTTAAAACTTGAGATTTTGCACTAGATTTTTCAGCATTTTCTTTGTCATTTGGTTCAAGATTCAGTCCTTCTTTGGCATCTGCATAGAAGCTTGACATTTCATCAAATACCACATCTCTGCTCACCTTCACGTGTCGTGTGAGTGGGTTATAACATTTGTACCCCTTTTGCTCAAGGGAATATCCAATGAAGACACATTTTTCTACTTTTGGATCAAGCTTCGTCCTCAACTCATCTAGAACATGTACATATGCAATACAGCCAAAAACTTTCAGATGTGATAAGTTTGGCTTTTTACCTGTAAACTTCTCTTCAGGTGTAACTTGATGTACAACATCAATCGGAGTTTTGTTCATGATGTATTCAGCAGTATGCACAGCTTCTGCCCAATAACAATGAGGCATATTCTTCTCAGCCATCAAGGCTCTTGCTATTTCTGCAATATGTCTATTTT
The DNA here is from genome assembly GCA_020310875.1 of Ceratopteris richardii. Lineage (NCBI taxonomy): Eukaryota > Viridiplantae > Streptophyta > Polypodiopsida > Polypodiales > Pteridaceae > Ceratopteris > Ceratopteris richardii. Next base: position 56,811,957 of record CM035430.1, on the reverse strand, counting down.
TGCGTTCAGCAACACCATTCTGTTGTGGTGTGTACCTGCATGAAAACTTACACCGAATTCCATGATTTTTTAGAAAACTGCTGAACTTATTTGACATGTATACACCTCCTCCATCAGATCTTAATGTTTGAATGTACTTCCCTGTCTGCTTTTCCACCATAGCTTTAAAATTCTGGAAGTGAGTGAACACCTCGGTCTTCTCTTTCATGAAATATACCCATAGTTTGCGTGTATGATCATCAATGAAGGTAACATAAAACCTGCAACCACCCATAGATGTGGTCTTTGCTGGACCCCAAACATCTGTATGTACTACTTCTAGTACATTCTCACTAACATGCTTGTCATGTGGAAATGATGCTCTTGACTGTTTACCAAATTGACATGTTGCACATACCTTTTGCATTTCTGCAACTTTGAAATTTGGTAGTCCATGGACAATCTCCTTTGACTGCATCATTTTCAGCCTTTGCAAGTTTGCATGTCCAATCCGTTTGTGCCATATCTCTATATCTGCAATAACTCCTGCACCTTTTGCAAACATGGTTGCATTCATTTAAGGAATCTTCACATTTAAGGTGAACATCCTACCCACTTTGTTTCCTTTGGCAACCAATCGTCCATCCTGCTTGTACTCTTCTACATATAATCCATCAGCATTGAACCTGACTTGTAATCCCTGGTCAACCATTTGTCCAACAGAAACTAGATTCTTTGTTATATTTGGAACATGCAACACATCAGCAAGTTGTTTTACCTTCCCGTCCTCCATAGACAATGCTATGTTTCCTATATGCTCAATAGGATGCGATGTATCATCACCTGTTTCAACATATCTAGGAATTGGCATTTTTTGCAAACTACTAAACCATTCTGCATGACTGGTCATGTGATTTGAAGCACCTGAATCAACATACCAGACATTATCATTCGATTTTGAAACACCAGCAGACATCGTATTCATCATGTGATGTTGAACCATAAACAGCTTCTCAGAATCATCTGCACTTGTGGATGCATAGTTGTTTTGCTGCCTTCTGTTATTTTGATTCTTTAACCTGCAATCACGTTCAAAGTGTCCAGGTTTACCACAATTCTAGCATCCTTTACTATCATTACCTGAATCATTTGTTTGGAAATTTTTGTGACCTCTTTGGCTCCCCCTGCCTCGAAACTGTCCTCTTCCTCCTGCATGATTCTGTTGTTGACCTTGGTCTTGGTTACTGTTTCCTCTTCCACTTCCAAAACCTCTACCTCTGCCTCTTCCTCTGCCAGAGTAGAATACCTGCTCAGAACTCGGCTTTCCTTGGGAGTTTGAGTCCTCACCAAGATTCTTTTCTTCAATAATTAGCATAGATACCAGATCAGCAAAATTTGGAATATTTTCCCTGGTCTGTATGGAAGTTCTGAACTGCTTATATGCAGCTCTTAAACCACAAAGGCACACTTCCACCTTATCATCATCATCTACATTCACGCCAATAGATGCAAGTGACTCACATATGCCTTTGATTTTAAGAGTGTAGTCACTTATCGACATGCTCTTCTTTTCCAATGTATGCAGCTCGTTCTTGAGTTGCAATTTTCGTGCCTTTGTATTAGTCTCATACAAAGTGACCAAGCTGTTCAAAGCCTCTTTTGGAGTCTTGGCATCTTGTATGTGTCCAATCATGCTATCCTATATGCTAACAGATAGCCAATACATTACCTTTCGTGCTCCTTGATTCCATTCCTCATATGCTCTTAACTGGTCTGCAGTCCGATTCCTTTCTGGTAACTGCGGAGCATTTTCATTCTCTCCTTCGATGTACTTCCAGTAGCCTTTTCCCATCAGGAAATTCGTCATTATAAATCTCCAAGCATGGAAGTTGTTCTTATCCAGCTTATGGCTCATAAGCTGACTCATTCCATCTGCGGTTGCCATTTTTGCAACAATTCACAACACTGCAAAACACTACAAGCAGCACTTCTGCTTGAACACTGTTGCACTATGACGTGACTGTTCGATCTCAGAAAAACACAGTTTTCGTGTATCAACAGTACACGGAATCGCTTGAAATTCTGGATCTAGAATATATGAGTGTCGTCGAACACAACGCAAGTTACAGTTTCTGAAACTGACCTGGTTTTTCTATGGGCCCCACCTTGCGAGCTTGAAACGGAGGTCGAGATGGCTCCGAAACTTCGATTTGAAAACGGAGGCCGTTTGTGAAATCGCATTTTCTCCACACCTTGCCGCGTAGTCTTCACTGTTGCCTTCTCCAGGAGCTCTCTACAGCCACGCTGGCTCTGATACCATGTCACAAGGAAGGAGATAAGGAAGAGAGCTCACACACACACTCTCACTCTCAAGGAGAAGCACACACACATATTGAGGCAAGGAAAAATGATCTTCTTCTTCTTCTTCTATTACATAAAAAGGAATGTACAAGAATGACCAAAAAACAAGAATACAACAAGTGCAATATATAAAGATCAGTACATAAGGAAAAAACTAATATCCGCGAATTAGTGAGCTGGCAAGAAACAAATGTGCCATCACTCTCGGTAGATAAATCTAATAAAGCTCAATGAAGTATCCTTGACATATATCGGTATGACCACTATACATGTCAGAGAAACGAAAAACTGGTACGTGTCATCCTGGATCATCACATGTTGAGCTTGATATCTCAACATTACAAAGGTAAAAGATAGGCAAGAAATAGATAAAGTTGAAGTACTTCCTCGTATTCTAGTACTTCATATATCTTTCATTACATCTTCCAACTAAATGAAGTTCTCAAAAAATTGAAAAAAATCTCAAAGAACCCCAATGCAAGAGAAAACTTGCATACACCATAAGGATTGTATAAATCCTAAGGGGGTTAGGAAAAGAAGTTGGATGAGCTATAAAGTATAAACCTAAAGGTATTATGATGCTTCATAGGGATAACATAACATACATTATGGATTCTAGTAATATAGACCTAAGGAATATGACTTCTTGTATGAAGCATAATAGCTAGATCCCCAAGTAAAACCCATGGGTAAAGCTTTGAAGCATGAAGGGATCTATTTGAGAAAGACCTACTCTTATCTCTTATTTTGGCTAAAAAAGAGAAGGAAGCCAAGAGACCCAAGTAAGGCAAAAATCAAGTCAAATTTTAAGTTTGATAAGATGAGTCACACCACATTAAATGGTTAACCAATTATTTAAGTAAGATTAGTAGTGGTGTATCTAAGCACCTTAGTCCTTGCTCTTATAATTTGGTACCATAGTATGAAGGGCATTTAAAAGGACATAAAAGGTGAGAAAGTATAGAGACAAAGTTTTGTGGATTGGATGAGGTACCCACTGGTATGGGACAGTGGGTACTGAATCCGGTTGAGTACTTTTTCTTGATGGCCAGAAGGAAAAGGGACTCATGATCCAATGGAATACGTCACGAAGATAATGTCTAGGAATAGACATCTTCTTCAATTATCCTCTCAAAGGTGTTAAGAATTATTGTAAAGGATCTGATCTATCTCTCATAGAGAGATTAGAAATAAAGAGAGGATCAACGTCTTCGAGTTTGAAGGTAAACTCCAAAGGATGAAGCTCTAAAAGCTTGATCCCAAAGTATGACTTGAAATTCAAGGAACATAAAAATGATCTTAGACCAAGTTTGAAAGAAAGCTAAGAAAGATCATCTTTTGGATACTTGATATTTCAAGTCAATTGAAAAATAAGAAAGATGTCAACATAGGACATCTTTAATAGATTGAGAATATAAGGGAGAGAACTCTAGAAGGATCAAGAAGCCCCTTAAGGTTTGAGATCTAATAAAAATTCCGTAAAGGTTAAACATTGAAGAAATGATTGGAATAATCTATTTCTACTTATAACCTTAAAGATAACACGATCTTTTACACTATGAGTTCCCATCCTGGGACGTAGTTATAAAGATCTTAATCTTTTTGGAAAAATAAGTAAAATAGATTTCAATCAAAGGCTACAATAGTTAGATTAACCCTTATGGATTCTAGTCCCTTAAAAGTGGATTCTCAAAACTACATAAAGTTTTGAAAGAACATTGCATTCACTTTTTGGTAAGCTCTCTCTAAAGATAAAGAGGATGTTATATAATCCACCTTTACCATTCTATTGGTTAGGTAGGGATTATATAATGAAATTCCCCTCTATTTAGAATTATTGGAGGCGAATTGCAAACAAGGAAATTCACCCATTTCACTAAAAAAGAGTGATTTGGGTAGGGATAATGAAATATTCATCTTCCTTTTAGAACAAGTTGGGTTCTAACTTGAGATATGAATTTGATAAGAAACCTGAAGAAGCATTCACCTATTTTGCTAGGTCCATGCACAAGTGGTGCAAAGCAATGGACCAAGGTAGTAATTTAGCTGAACTCACTTTGTATCCACCTAATTCACATGTTTTGAGCTATGGAGACCCAGATGACACATAGCTTAAACAAAGGAAATAGGCAGGGATGTTCTCTTCCACCCTTCTCATTCTTTCCATACTTTGCATTCGACTCTGTTCTTTTTCTTATGCAAACTAGATGGAGCTTTGAATGAATGGGACAGGGAATTAGACCACACATGGATTCTCCTCTTTTTAGATTCAGTCAGGGTCGAATTCCCCTTTCAAATTAAGAGGCAAATTTAGAGAGATGAAAGCCATGATCTTTGCGATTGATCATGGAGCACGGGGGAATACCCCAAGGTATATGTCTCCACTCATTTTCGAGGACAAAAATGCTTTTAAGGGGGGGGGGTGTTGTATAATTACATGGCTCTAAGGGATAGAACCCTTGGGTTTCTAGGTGTGAAACCCTTGGGGTTTATGGGTTTATTTACCCCTTGTAGATGGGTCTTGAACCTTAGGGCTAATTCTCTAAGGTTGAGTACCTTAGGTTTGAGTGGAAGCTTCTCCTAGCCACTCGATTTGTACGTGAGAGCTTGGAGACTCTTCTTTTAGAAGCCATGTGATTTCATGTGATTTCCTAAGCTTGGAAACCATGTGAACACCTTAGGGACCCATGTGATGGAAAGTACACATGTCCTCTTGAGAAGGACTTACCCCCTTGGTCTTGGAGCTATATATTGGAGGGGTTGGTTGGGTGGAAATACATCTCTCTTCCTAGTGTGTGGCCTTGCTAGTTAGTCTTGTGTGAAGGCTATGGAGTCCTTCCACAATAGGGGGGAACCTCCTAAAGAGGGAAAAAAGTGCCCGGACGGTCCTAGTGTGTTCACACACAATCACTACCTAAATATATCAATAGTAACAAATCTGAATCTTGATCTCTTCCTCTACCACTGGATGCATGCATGGCAACCCAAATTAATGCAACATCCCTAGTGTATGAATAAAAGGAATATCAAGAGCAAGCCAAAAGCATTGGACTAAGGCTCAAACAAGGTAAGAAATTGTCTCTAAGTCTTGAAGGCTTCCTAGACCATTGGTTTTGTTAGTTTAAAAGAAAGTTATAGAGAAAAATTACAACATTAGGTCAAAGAGGAACAAGTTACCAAGAGGCGATTGAGGGAAACAAGCCTCATTTCCCATATGTATTCCAAGTTTAGCCACCAGTTGCACATGAAGAAAGCCCTCTAACCATGTGTCAGTAAAACCTTTAAAATCGTATCAAGGGACCACACAGATTAAGAGGGGGAGAGTGTTGTAGATGAATGTAGACAAGGAAGTAGAAGAAAGAAGTAACGAAAAGCAAGCCCCAAAATTTTCAATAAATGGCCCATTCTCTTTTTTCCAAAATCCATTGTAAAACCTTGAGAAACCATGTAAATGCTCTAGAGGAGTCCTCTAGATGCATGACCCCTGAAGTCTATAAAATTATCCATGTACATTAGTAGGAATTTAGTGATTTATAGGAAGTGTAGATCTCTTATATGAAAGGTCCATTTTTAGGGCACATGTATATAAGTCACATTGTGACTCTTTGTAAAGACTTTTTGCCATTGTGAAGAAATAACAAGCAAAATTTTGAATTTGCTTCTTCTTGACTATGTATCTTCTTCTCCATGAGCTTGTATGTGTTTTTGATGCATGAAATCCATGCCTAGAGGTGTTATCTATCCCTTTCCCTTCTCTTTTTGCTATTTTAGTGTGTGAGTGAAGCTTTGTGAGTGTTGGTGTGAGAGTTGGAGTTTCCCAACACTCTGTATTTTGCTCATAACTTTAAGCACGCTTGTTAGATTAATACCATCATTGGATGCATCTCATTGAGTGCTCCAAAAGAATCCACTATTGACCATATTTGGGCATCACCACTGAGAGATATGACTTGATTTGTGATTGCTAGTACAACAAGTATCATGATACACATTCTAAGTGAGGAAAGTGTTGTGAGAGATATATTTCCTGATTTGCATGCATTACTTGAACATTCACTTCATTAGCCATCACGAGAGCACATGTCTTCATACACTTGATGTGGTCTAAGTTCTTGGATTGATAATTTAGCGAGTGGATCAAATCCACCACTATATGCACTTCTTGATTATTGAGGTATAGTCTCCTTCATCACATGTCCCTAAGACATCGTGAGGTTAGGTACACACGTTCTGATGTTACCTTATCTGATCCAATCCCTTATCTGTTACTTCTTTTGACCCTTGGTATTCCTTACATTCACACACTGGGTTGATGTATTACTTTGTTTTCCATGCTTGCTCCCAATGGGTGCAGGTGAAGCACTTCAAGTGTCTGGAGCATTCTTGCAATCATGTTTTTCTTCTTGTACTTCTTCATGTTTTGGCATGTATGTTTCTTTGTCTTCATGCAGCTAGTGGTTTTACATGTGATGTATTCAAATTTGTTTTGTCTTCTTGCACTTCTTCCCTAGGACTTGCTGCATTTCTTTGGCCTGTGTCTTTTCTTTTCCTTGTGTCTAGTTTCATCATCATTTGTGCCCCTAGAGGGATTTGGGTAGAGAATAGTCTTTTTTATCAAATTGTTTTTTTTTATTCTTCTTCTTCTATGTTTGCTAGTCTCTCCCTCCATAGTTACCAGGTTCGCTCTTAGGCTCGGATATCATCAAGTTAGGATTAGGGTAGAGGATGTCCTAAAACTACTTTTAGGACTAGATATGGGCACTATGAGTTCTTGGTGATTCCATTTGGTCTCACCAGTGCTCTAACCACTTTCATGAAGCTCATGAATAGTGTATTACAACCATCTCTAGGGAAATTTATAGTAGACTATCTGGATGATATTTTGATCTATAGTAGATCAGAACAAGAACACTTGGAACACTTAAGAAAACCATTCCAAGTAATGATGGAAAATTCACTCTTTTCTAGGGAGTCAAAGTGTGATTTTTTCAAAACAGAGGTTAGATACCTTGGGCATATAGTCTCCCAAGAGAGAATCCAGATGGATCCAAAAAAAGTACAAGCTATTATGGAATAGCCACATCCTAGGAACCTGGAAGAGTTGTAGTTCTTCCTAGGTTTATTAGGATTCTATCAAAGATTCATTAAGAATTATGTCAAGATTGTTGTCCCGATGATGGAACAACTTAAAGGGAAGGGGAAAACCTTTCCTTGGGGAAATAAAAAGAAGCAAATTATGGAAAAGTTGAAGGTAGCAATTGCCATAAATCCACTTCTACATATAGCATATCCTAATAAACTGTTTGTGGTTGAGACCAATGTGAGTGATTTTGTTGTAGGAGTGCTTTTAGTTCAGGATGATTGACCACTAGCTTTTGAAAGAAAAATATAGAATTTTATTAGAAGAATTACTCCTTCTATGAGAAGGAGTTATATGCAATAGTCCATGCTTTGAAGAAGTGCCGTCATTATCTATATGGATGCCAAAGTTATGATAGTGTTTGATCAAGAATGCATTAAGTGCCTCTCTAATAAAATAGACCTTAAAGGTCGGAAGGCCCGATGGGCAGAGGCCCTTTAGGAGTTTGATTATGAGATTAGGTAGAGGAAGGTAAAGTTTAATGTGGTGGTTGACTCACTTAGCCACATGCCTATGCTCAACAAAATGATTTTTACTCAGATCACTAGTGAGCTACTTGAGTCCATTAGAGAAAATGTAGGCTTGATCTTCCATATTCCAAGATTTGGGAAGCAAAATAGAAAGGGTATCATGATACATGAGTTTCTAGAGAGGATGGATTATCGAGTGGTATTCAAGAAGGATTCAAGTGAAAGAATTACAATATCCATGATGGATATCTGTTATATAAAGGTAAGTTGTGTGTCCCTAGAGACTTTGATGACACAGGACACCCAAGAGTTAACAAAACTTATGATCTTGTTAAGAGGAAATTTTACCATTAGGGAAAAAAATGAACCCTCCATGTGCCGTTTAGATTAGAGAGTGATTAGTGATGGACCAATGAGAGGAGGTTGGTGACCACAATCTAGCCCCTTAATCAACTAAGCTAAGTATAGGCTTCCCTTGGTTTACGCTAGTCAAAACCACATAACATTGCTAAAAATCATAGTTTTTTCCCTCAAGTAGTTTTTGAAAGACATGGGATTCAAAAATAACCCTTAGATTCCCTTAAGGTTCAATGGCTAAGATCATTTCTTGGGCAATGTGTGGCTTTGAGTTGTAGCCCTTGGATTTTGCTTGCATCCAATGGCTATGATCACTCATTGAAGAGGAAAAAGTGCCTATTATTCGAGTCATTGGATTTTGAAAGAATCTAATGGCTTTGATTACATCCATCCAAGGATCATTATGAATTCAATATTGATCATGTACTCGTGATGCTATCTCGTGAAAAACATATGCAGGTCCCAAAGAAAATATTCTCTCCATGTAAAAATTTTGCAACATTTGTCTTTTAGTGATAGGGTGTGTCTATATTTTGTATTTTAGTGCTAGTATTTTGGGTTTAAATCTCCATCCTCCAAGCCTAATGAGATCTGATAGATAGAATTCAATGCGGACTCTGATTTTCTCTCTTTGTAGGAGTGTGTTTATTTTGTCTTTTGTTGCCTGACTGTGTTCCCAAGTTTTTCATTTTATCATGGCCATCCAACCAAGAGATCTAAGGTCTAAAAATGGCAACAAATTCTCTCTTGGAGTTTATTTTTTATTTGGTTGTACAATACTGATATTGATTTTTCCTAACCTCTTAGTCTACCCAATTAACCATTTTAGCACCTTAAAATTAGGAATCCTTACAAGGCCGATGCAACTTTCATCTTTTCCCCTAATGCTCACCTCAAATTCATAAGGATGTCCTAGAGTATGTGCTTAAGTGCACTAAATGACAGGTCAATATAGTTGAAAGATTGAGGATCGAAGGACTACTCCACCCATTGCAGGATATTCCCAATGGGAACTGGAAGAGCATCTCCATGGATTTTATACTAGGATTGCCTAAGAAATAAAGAGGGCACAAGTCAATCTAGGGAATTGTGGATAGGTTAACCAAAATGGCTAGGTTTATTCCAACACCTAGTATAGTGAAGACACCTGAGTTGGCTAGGTTACATGTAGAGAACCTATACCGGTTATATAATGTTCCTCTAGAAATTGTTTTTGATCGAGATAGGAAGTTTATTAGAAACTTCTAGAGAGCATCCTTGAAACGGTTGGACATCAAACGTAACATGAGTACATTCAAACATCCATAGCCGGATGGGAAAATAGAGAGGGTTAACCAAATCCTAGAAGATAATATGCTTCGAGCATATGTGAACGAAAGAAAAACTAATTGGGAAGAGTACTTACCTATAATAGAGTCTGCATATAACAATGCCAAGCACTTTTCCACTAGGCATAGTCCATTTATGCTTACGTACAAGTTTTAACCAAGAGCTCTTTATGATTGCAACATGAGAAAGTCCAAGATGCAGAGGACTTCTTAGAAGATATGAACAATGTACTTAGACTTGCTAAGGACAACATTAGGAGAGCTCAAAATAGAGCTTGAGCCTATGTTGACCTTCAAAGGAGAGACATCAACTTTGAGGTACGAGAGCAAGTTTATCTTAGAGTTCCCTCTAGATCTAAAGCAAATGACTTAACATACATGAAATACATGCAAATGACTTAACATACATGAAAAAAGATAGTAAGAGTCAATTTTGTGTTTGTGCGGGTGAGCTAAAAGGAGGATTAAGAAAGATGATAAACGAGAAGGTGGTGTAGATAGGAGGAACATAAAGTAAAAGATAGAAAAGGGAAGTCGCTACTTATAAAAAGTCAAGAAGTGTTGGTTCGTAGAGGGATAATATCAAGTAGTGTTGGTTCGTAGACTTTGCACTGAGAGATGATATCAAGAGAGAAAGATTGTGTCCTTTCGTTGGTGAGATACATAAAGGAAACACTAAAACGATGAGAGAGAAACTGTTCATGAAGCGTGAAAAGTGTCATAAAATGAGAGAAAGATGGTGAATAAACTAAAGATCAAGGTCGTGCCATGGAAATGCCTGATGTATTCGCGTCACACTGGAAATCATGGTTACATTTGCTTTTGTGTGAATGCATTTTGGCATCAAGAGCTTTCCACGAGTCCGTCAACTGAAGAAAAAACTAAGAAAGAAAAAAAGCATGAGCCGCAGCTTCAAAGCGACGTCTTTCGGTCTTGCTTTTGCTTTTTTTTTTTTTTTTTTTTTTTGCTTTTGAAACAATAAACAAAGCTTTCTTACTACAGCTGAAGAAGCCCTCGTGGAAAGCATGCAAGCTTTCGCTGCGTGCGCAGTGCGCATCTCTTCTTGTTCCCTCGTGTAAAGAGCTGTCTAGACCAACACATCAGCAATAAATCGTTGTTTAATCACGTGTCTTCTCAACACCTTCAGGCCTTCGCACAGCGGAGATTGTTTCTTCGTAAGCGTTTAGATTCTCGCTGAAAAAGCAGAAAAAAACAAAAAAACGCAGAAATGGGGTTAATCAGCTTGTGAGGTTTTGGACGGAGATCCATTGAAGCTCCAAGTATGATCTATACACAACGACAGCCTGGAGAATGTTTGAAAGAAATCTTAAGATTATAGCTCTTATGTCTCTGTACGTCTTTGTACACAACAAGTATGATCTGTACACAACAAAAAGCTTGAGAATGTTTGAAAGAAATCTTAAGATTATAGCTCCAACAAAAAAGTTGAGAGATCCATTGAAGCTCCAAGTATGATCTGTACACAACAAAAAACTTGAGAATGTTTGAAAGAAATCTTAAGATTTTAGCTGTTACGTCTCTGTACAACTACAAGAGATAGCTGCTTAAAAGTGGAGCGTCAAGCTTTTTATCACAGTTAATCACATTTTCGACATTCGTGCTTTTTATAATAATCTTCTATCTCTTATAAACTCATTACATCAACATATATCTTTTATATTGGCTAGACGATACCATATGGCGCATTAGTATACCCTTTGCAACTCCCTACCCTATCACATAAGACTCTCCATGTTCTATTGTGGGATCACATTGATAGCTTTGGCTGTCAAACATGCCACCATCGCTCATATTCGCTCTTGCAAAATAGCAAAGGATGCTTGGGATACACTTACCACTTTGTAGCAGGAAAGAAATGAGGCTCATGTTGCTTAACTCAAAAAAACATTGGACAGTGCGCATATGCATGAAGGAGATTCTATGGGTAGTTTTTTGACAAAGATCAAAGATTTGAAGGGAGAGTTGATTTTTGTCGATGAAGTCTTACCAGATAGCTCACTTGTGTAGACTGTTCTTAATGGTCTTCTAGATTCATATCAAAGTTTTTCTTCTACCCTTTGGTTGATGATGAAAGGCAATCCAAATGCCTTATTTAAGGAGATAGTCTCTATTTTGTCGCAAGAAGACCAATCTAGGCAGAACAGGTCCATTATACATGTTGTACATCAAGTTTTCTTAGCTAGTCAAAAGGGTGAAGGAAAATGGAGCTCATCTACTAGCAAGCAAAAATCTGCTAAGGTTGCACAGTCAAAGAAGGAAGGCAGAGATGAGAAGAAAAGAGAAAAGCAGAAACAATATTGTAAAGGAAATGATCATTTCATAAAGAGTTGTTTGAAATTAGGTGCAAAAGAGGCAAAGAAAAAAGAGGTTGGAATGGTTGTTGTAGAGGCTTGTACACCTAAAACAAAGTTTGTAAATCTTATGCATAATGAAGAATGGGCATTTACCACTATTTGCAGTTATGACCCATCTTCTCATGAATAGTGTATGTCTGTAATAAACTCAAAAGTTTGATACTTTGACAGTGGGGCAACCAAACATATTGCCTCATAGGGTAGTTTCTTCAATTCACTTAAGCTTTCCTCTACAAGGAATTCTATAACATACACCAACAAGTCCTCTTATCCTATCATGGGAGTTGGTAAGATCATGTTGACTACTATGGATGCTAATTGTTTCACATTATCAGATGCTTTGTTTGTGCTAGGGATCAAGAAAAATCTTGGTTGTGAAATTTATTGATGGTAGATGTACAATTTAGGATCTATCAAATGGTAATGTTATTATTGCTTCATGCATTCTATGTCCTGGACTGTATAAGCTCATAGATTATTCAAAATTTGTTAATGATTCAACATGTGCAGTTCAAGATTCTCAGGCTATCTTAGGCGCAAAGCTTTGGCATGCACCCTTTGTTCATCTAAATTTATCTAGTTTGCTATGCCTGTAGAAGTATGAAATAGTGTCCTCTCTACCCAAGCTTGAGGCACCTAATAAAAGTGTCTATGAAAGCTATATTTTGGGCAAACTGCCGTGTTCCTCCTTCCCAGACAATGGTTTGGTTTGAGCTACTAAAAAATTGGAGCTTGTTCACAGTGATGTCTATGGTCCTATGCAGAAATCTTCTTTTGGGAGTAGCCTTTACTTTGTCACTTTCATTGATGATTTTTCCAAGCATGCATGGGTGTATCGAGTAATGAAAGCAAAGTGTGAAGTGTTTATGTTCTTCAAACAATTTCCAATTTTGGATGAAAATCTTTCAGCATGCCAAATGGACATGCATTCCCTCCATTTGGCATGTCCATTTCAGCATGCCAAATGGACATGCCAAATGGATAAAACATTAGCACATAATGTCATATATACCTCAATAGAGTGAAGCTGTTGAAAGAAAGAACAGGTCACTCATGGAAATGGCAAGGTGTATGGTCAAAAGTCAGGCTTTGCCAAATAGCTTTTGGCTTGAGGTTGTTATGTGTGCAACATATGTACTTAATAGTGTCCCACCAAAGCAGTGCAGTCTATTACTCCATATGAGGCTTGACATGGTCAGAAGCCATCTGTTGCTCATCTACATGTCTTTGGTTGTTTTGCATATGCATTAGTGCCTGAATAACAATGCAAGAAATTGGATGATAAAGCAGTGAAATATAGTTTTGTTGGATATAGTTATGAATGCAAAGGGTATCGTCTATATCATGCACCTAGTAAACACATTTTGGCTATTTCTGATGTTGTTTTTGTTGAAGATGCAATTTAGCCATTACTTTCATGTACTAAGGAGACATCACTTAACTTCAAAGATGTGTATGACACTTATGCTATCTTGTTTTACAGGTGGGCAATCAAGCGTTGGTCCAAATGAGGTAATTTTTTAGCCTTTATAGGTTCCACATGATGATGTAGATCATTCCATATTGTATACAAATTCACATGACGCACTTGTTAATGAGAGGGATGATATAAAGAAGGCAAAAAATATGCCTAAATGGCTAGTGCAGACTTTTCGAGATAGCAAATTAGATGCACCTCTATCATATCATACTCATTCAGGCTTTCATAGTGCTTCTTTTGCATCACATTGTTATGCTATGGCTACCTCTAGTATTTGTGATGAGAGTGAGCTTGTTTCTTTTGATGAAGCACAAAATTTAGAAAATTGGATGGTTGCTATGCAATAACAATATGATGCTATTATGAAGAATGGTATCTGGTCTTTATGTGATAAACCTCCAGCAAAAAGGCCATTGGCACTAAATGGGTATACAAGTTGAAACATAAACCTGATGGAGAAGTTGACAAGTGTAAGGTGAGGCTTGTTGCAAAAGGTTATGCTCAAGAAAGTTTGCTGAGACCTTTGCCCCCACATGCTAAACGACTACTGTTTGTAGCATCTATGCACTTGCAGCTCACCATGGTTGGAATGCACATCAATTGGACATTAAATCAGCATTTTTGAATGGTGACTTACATGAAGAAGTGTATGTATTTCAACCCTATGGTTTTATGCGCAAAGGGCATGAAAACAAAGTGTATAGGTTGAAGCAAAGCACCATATGCTTGGTATGAAAAGATACATGCCTACTTAATGGCACATGGTTTTAAGAATATTCCAACTGAGAGAACCTTATATGTGAAGCATGCAAATGATGTGCTTCTGATAATTGTTGTCTATGTTGTTGACATGCTAGTCACTTGTCCTAATGAGAAGCATATTGCTGATTTTAAGGATGATTTACATGCCTTTTTTGAGATGTCAGATTTGTGGCATTTGCATGCAAGTTGATGGGTATAGCTTTGTGTCAAACAAAATATAATAACTCATTATTGCAACATTTTCACCTTGAAGACTATAAACCTATTGCCACTCCTATGGAAACAAGTCTAAGCTGAATCTGCATGATGCTTGATATGCATTTGATGGTGTTCTATCAGCAGGCTATTAGATGGTTGATTTACTTATGCATAACTTAGCCTAATGTTTAGTTGGGTGTCTCTTAGATGAGAAGGCTTATGCATTGCTTAGGTGTCAATCATTGGAAGGCGCTTAAGCGCAACCTTAGCTACTTGAGTGGTACCTATCTACTTAGATTGTTTCCTCCCAAAGGGAAATCACTACCGCTAGATTTACATGCTTTTTTTTTACTCTAATTGGGCTAGTTTCTATGAAACTCCTGTGTCCACTAGTGGTTTTTGCTTCATGATTGGTAGTTCATGCATATCTGGGTTGAGTAAGAAGTAGCCTATTGTGGCCACTTCTAGTTGTGAGGTTGATTATAGAGCGACTATTGAGTGTCAATGGCTTGGACTCCTTTTGGTTGATTTGGGTGTTCGTCAGTCTCCTACCACCACCATCTTCATTAACACCAAGATCACATTGGGAGTTATGTGGAACCCTATGTTCCATGATCGCACAAAGCACATTGAGGTGCACTATCACTATGTCAGGGAGATGTTCTCTGCTAGAGAGATCACCTTGGCATATGTGCCCACATAGAATAACATTACAGATATTTTCACAAAGGCTCTACCTCAAGAGAAGTATGAAGCTTTCCATAAAGCTTTGGGCTTACTTCCTTTTGTGGATTGATCTCTTTACACATAGCTTGGCACTTCCTTATGCATGAGTGGCAGATCCTTGTTCACCACATCACTCCAAGGGGGGGTTGTTGATGTATTCTACTAGTGATGTGTGTGAAAACACTTAGGACCACTGGGGAACCTTTTTTCCTCTTTAGGAGTTTCTTTTCCCTTGGCTTGTATATATGCCTATAACTGTAACGGGTGATATATTCTTGTACATTTCAAATAATACATTGTGTATTGTGTTTTGTGCACCAAGCTTCTTCTTCTTCCTTGTGATATTTGTGTGCTTTTGCAGACCTAAAACTCCAACAATTAGCCCATCATAATCCTAACCTGTAGGTCATGAGTTCAATTACCCTTGGTAAAAACAATCGGTATCTTTAATGGTTTCATAAATTATTCCAAGGATATTATAATTCTGAACCAAAGAAATCTCTGAGGTATAAGATTAAGTGGCATAAAATTAAGACAAGTTATGCCTTTCTCTCATGTTCAATGCACCAAAGGATTCAAATGAGGAATTTAAGGCCGTAGGAAATCATCAAAGAGCATTGAAAGGACAAAGAAGATGGAAAGATTAATAATTTGTATAGATTGGAGGATGAACTCACTAGTATGGGGGAATGGGAATAGAATCATTTTGAGAAATTTCTTAGATGGCCAGAGAGAAAAGAGACCCAAGATCCGATAGAAAACATCAAGATAAGCTTAAAGTTAAAACCATTGAGACTAAGGTCTTAGGTTCATCAAGAGGTTTTTTTTTATATAAAGGAAGTTCGGCAATAGCCTACTCTCCCAGACTTGAATTAAATTAAGAAACAAAGATACAATAGAAGGGGACTAGTGCCCACGGGACCCCCCAAATCCCACAAAGCAGGGGAAGCAAGATTGATTCCTAGGTTGCTTTACAAAGAAGGCTGATCACCCTCTCGTCGCCCTCATGCGGGACCCACTTGGGTTTGAGCTTGTTGTTTATCGAAAGGAGGACTTGATGGTGCCTGAAGGGGGGGGATTTCTTACTGTTTACAATCCTTTTGCCAAGGAGGAATAGAGATTTTTCAATCGACCACTCCCTGGGGGGGTCGCCGAAGTTGAGAGCACACCGCTCTCGCCAAATTTTCCACAGGACTTCCCCTCTGATAGCGTTCCAGAGAGCCGCAGAGCAACCAATCGCTTCACCCAAAAGGACTTGTTTCCAGCTAAGCTGTTTTTGAATTCTGATTTTCCGTCCAACCATCTGCCAGATTCTGTAGGAGTTGGGGCAAGAAAGGAAGATGTGTGGGACATCTTCAAGTGCCCGGTGGCAGCGCTTGCACCACGGAGGGATCCCACAAATTTTGCTTGCTTTATGGTTAGTCCAAATTCCTCGATGCAGAATTTGCCATAAGAGGACAGACTTCTTAATCTCTATAAGTGGGTGCCAGATACCCATGAATTTCATGTCCCACCGAAGCCGCGTCCAAGACAGGCACCACTTCTTGTTGAGGTTGGTATGGAGGTCAGTCGTTTCTTTGATATTCGGGATTTTGAGTAGGCTGTTTCCATTGTGCCATTTGAGACCACGCGCGTTCGGAGTATCATGTCCCATGAGAAGGCGAGTTTTGTGACGATCCCAAGCGAGGCATCTGCTTTGCAAGATGTTCCATTCTTCGTAGGAGATGTTTATGCGAGGGTCGAGATCCTCGTAGTTGATCCAGCTGTTGGTGTCATGTTTCCAGAGGTGTTTCCATTTTTTAAATCCTTTGTTCCATAACTTCTTAGCATTTTGAATGTTCCACGACTCCACCCTCCGGATGCCATGTATCGGAAACCAGATAGAGTCGTTTTGTCTGATTCCGGCCGCCCACTTCCAGTCTTCACTAATTCTTGTGAAGCTTTTGACTTTGTTCCAGCCCTTCCAAAGGGAACATACGAGATTGGAGCCTTTCGGGGAGACGGGGATCGGGGAGAATAGCAGGGTCATGATGTCTAGATTCTTCCAGTTCGGGTGCCCCATGAGGGCCAACTCTTGCTTGTTTCTGAAGATCAGCTTGGCCCACGAGGCCTCCCTATTGCACCAGGCCTTGATCATCCATTTGGCAGCCAGTTTGTTGGCCATACACCCAATGTCTAGGATACCTAGCCCCCCGCTATCTCTAGGGCTGGTGCAGATGGCCCATTTGATTTTTGGCACCCCCCTTCTGTTGTGATCGCCCGTCCACAGAAAGTTTCTGCAAATACTGTTCAGTTTGGACAGGCCTTGCTCGTTCGGTCTCCAGCATGAAAGGAAATATATGGTAGAAGAGAGTAGGAACGTGTTGATAACCATCGCACGTCCAGCGAGATTGATTTGCATACCTCTCCAATAGTTGAGCTTGTTTTCCAGTTTGGCCATCACCCAACTCCATCGCTGCTCCATAGAGACGCCAAACCCCATGGGGATTCCAAGGAGGCGAAAGATTTGGCCCTGCGGAATGATTTGACAGCCATGATCGATGAGAAGGCCAGGGTGATGTCCCACTATAGCCCTGAAGGCAGTCTTAGAGTGGTTGATTTTGGATCCAGAAGCATCACAGAAGGTAGTAAGACACCTCCAGAAAGTCTCCAGGCTCGTATTATCATTGTGGACGAACGCATTCATATCGTCGGCAAAAAGTCTCATGATGATTTGCCCGTGGTCGTGAGGCAGCCGGAGGCCTTTGATATTGCCAGCTTCCACATGATGTGTCACCAGACTACTCAGCCCCTCGGTGGCGACGGCAAAGAGAAGGGGGGCCAGAGGGCACCCTTGTCTAATAGACCTTTTAAGGTGGATTGCCTTCGATAGCTTGCCGTTAACGTTAATTTGGGTCGTTGCGTTTCCGAGAAGGGTCGCGATCATCTTGGTGAATTTCTGACTACATCCGAGATCAAGGAGCGATTGCAGAATGTAGTCCCATTCTAGCCTGTCGTAGGCTTTGTCAAAATCAATCTTGAGGAAGACCACATCTTGGTTAGACTCATTTGCAAATTGAATGCCTTCCCAAATATCCATAATGGTTTCCAGGATAGACCTGCCTTTGATGAAGCCTTTTTGGTCCTCACTAAGCCAAGATCTCAGGTGGCACGAGAGTCTGTTGGCGATGACTTTGGCGATGATCTTGTATCCTGTTTGGAGCATCGTAATAGGCCGCCAGTTCTCGATTCTGTTCTTTTCCCCCTTCTTGTGAATCAACTTGATAATCCCATTGTTTAGGCAAGACGGAAGAGCTCCAAAATTTAACGCTTCTTGCCAGACCATCCGAAGAGGGGTGGCAACCACCAGCTTGAAGGATTTAAAGAACTCGTTAGTGAGTCCGTCGGGTCCCGGGCTTTTACCGAGAGGGAGGGCCTCAATGACCTCAATGATTTCTGATTCAGAAATCGGAGCATGGAGCAGAGAGAGGAGGTTGGGAGGAATCTTCCGGGGGGAAACCCTAGAGATGGCAGCCATACAGTCCCTTCTATGGTGGGATAGCGGGTTCGAGGATCCCAGTAGTCTCGTGAAGTGCCCTTCGATGATGCCTAAATTATCTTCTTCCGAATTGCACACATTGCCAAGTGGGTCAATCAGTAGTGGGATCGCTTCTCTGTTGTGTTTACTTTTAAGTATACGACACATCTCTTTGGTGGGTTTGTCGGCTTTGCCAGCCCACCACTCCTTGAAGAAGATTTGCAAGTTTTTCCTTTGTATTTCTTCCTCGTATCTCAACGCTGCTCTAATTTTTCGGAGACCTTTCTGGGCTTGATGTTTACCTTTGTTCACTTCCTCCTCGAGCCGCCAGAGTCTGTGGTAGAGAGCCCCCCTCCGAGCCCGCCTCACAGTCTCAAGCATCTTCTTAGTTCTGATCATGATCTTACGAGACTTGTCGACCGCATTTCTCCAGCACTTGGCTGGGGCCAAGCCAGAGGCGAACGCCACCTTCCAAACTTCGGCAATTTCTCGATGAACGGAGGGGAGAGAGAAGGTGGATGCATTGGCGTGGAACCACGGAGCCTTGTGGGTCTTGTTGGCAGGTTGAAAAGTGATAACGATCGGATAGTGATCAGAGATGGTGAGGTCAGTGCGTTGCGTGATGGTAGGAAGGCCCCACTGTTGGGTAAAACTCTGAGAAATGTAGCATCTGTCTAGTCTAGCTTTCCTCAGGTCCTCGCCCGCTTGGAGATTCGACCAAGAAAAACCATTCGAGTCTTTGAATTCAACCAAATCCAAGTGTAGTTTGGTCATGTCCCATGTTTCTTTCTCCCGACTGTCGATGACCCTGCCCTTACCCATCCATCTGTCCATTGGGTCCTCCACCATGTTGAAATCACCACAAATGAGCACGTTGTGGGGAAGCGAGTCTAAGGAGGCCCAAGTGTTCCGTCTCTCCAAATCTCCGTTAGGGGCGTACAAAGAGACCATAGTAACACAAAGAGGGGCGCCAAAAGAAACAGCAATCCAGCGGTGACTCCCATCTTCAATGAAGTTTTCAAGCTTTTCAAACCAGCGTTGTTTAACACCGATAGCCGTTCCTCCAGACCCCCGTGGGTGTTTCGTTGGGATCCACACGTGCGTCGGAGAGACCTGCCTGAGCCGTTTCTGGAGGTCTTCTCCGTCAATTTTGATCTCTTGAATGCATATAAAGTCTGGGTTTAAGCTAATGTCGCGAAGCCATTGACCAATGATGGTCGCTCTTGAGGGGTCGGTTAGCCCTCTAGCATTTAGCGAGATGACAATCATTTTTGTATTGATCCCTCTTTGCGGGAGGGAGCTTTGTCCTTCCTTCTCTTGGCTTCATCTTTCTTTTTCGCTGGGATCTGGTCTCGACTTAGAAATCTGATCTTGTGGGGGCTTTTCCAGGGTACCTCCATGGGCTGTTTTCCTTTGCGGGCCGCCCCTTGCTGGGAAGACTTGGGCCCCGTGCTCAGCACCGTTTCTGGGATCGTCGATCCAATGATGGAGCTTTCACTGTCCATGTTGTCTTCGTTACTAGTGGTGAAGCCATCTTCTTTGCTTGTAGTGTAGCCCTCCTGAGGTACCTCCTTGAAACAATTGAATACATGGTTATATTTACAAAAGAGTAAATGAATAAAATGACATTTACCCTAGAAAAGTATATCCTTTACCCTCTTAAGAAGATGCATTCTTTTCAATAGAATGCATAACTAACTTTAGATAGTACAATAGATTTGGATAAATAAGAGGATAAACATTTTAGGGCATTTTCCAAGTCAAACTCCAAAAGTAAGGAACTTGCTAAAAGTAAAATCTATTCGTGTATAAATCCTTAAATAATAGAATGATCTATAAAAGATCACCTCGAATCTTTGGATGATGAGGATAAGTGATTCAAGAAGGCTAACTAAGTTCTTAGAGGGGTTTGGGTTATGATACTAAGAAAGAGGTATATTTCTTCCAAGAATTTGGAACTTAAAGCAAATAAAATTTTAACTATTTAACTCCATTAAATCGATAGAAGGGTTTGCAAGAAGGTATCTTGATGGTTTGATAAGTTTTGTTCCTCAATTAGTTCTGAGCATTTGAAAGAATTGGTTTAGTAACATAAGCTATTTGTTCCTCTTCGCAAAGCCTTGGTGACTGTTGAGGTTAGCATATATAACTATCTTGGTTCAAGCTATTTAGTTCTAATTCTCTTTTGAAGAAACTACTAAGCAAAGAATAAGAAGGAACCTAGGTAAAGACCTAGAAGAACAATCTACCAAGTTATTCCAATTCCTAAAAGTCATGATTGTTGTCTTTGGATCAACAAATTCTTTGAAACAAAATATTTTTTAGAAGGATTATACCATGTAAGGACAAGGATATGTTCTAAGAATTAATCTAAGAAAAATCAAGGATGATCTAGAAAAGGATCCATTTTAGAAGAAAACAAACTTTTCAAAACTCGGTTTAAGATATATCACTCTAAGAATGCTTGAACATTATGTTTCAACAAAAGATTAGATTGCTATAAATACACCAAACATTCCATGGAATAAGAAGATAGAAGATCTCCTTATGATATTGAGCACGTCTAGGTAGGGATTAAGTAAGCCTAGTTTACTAAGTTCATGTAGTTGTAACTCTTGGAAATATAAATAAAGTATATTTGTATTTTTCAGAAACTATTGAAAATTGAGTACATAACATCTAAAGATTCCTCTCTTTTTGGTGAAACTGGAAGATGAATCTATTTTTTTGGCCCTTTTAAAATAGAGGTAAAGAATCTTTTACATACTCCTAAAAATTATACATTTCTAAGAAGGCAAAAAGTTTAAAAAAATGTAGTATTTTGTGGAGCTCAATGTTTGAACATTCCAAAGGGAATCAATTAAGCAAAGATCACCAGAGAAGTCCACCCATTTCCTTTCCTTTTAGATTGAGTAAGGTAGTAGCCCTTATATGATTACAAGAAAGGAATCTAAAGAAAGAGATCACCATGTTCAATATAGATCATGGAGCACTGGGGAATACTCAACATATTATAGATACACACATTTAAGAGGGAAAAAATGTTAAAGGGTGGAAGAATCTTGTATAAATATGTGTACAAGTAGTAGAAGACATGAGTATTCAGGGTCCAAAGTCTCTTGGAGAACCCTTGGAGTCTATTGAGAAACCCTTCGGAAAGTGTCTCCAAGACTGTGGTCTCAACCCTTGGAATATTTGGATTTATTTGGTCCAAAGTCACTTGGAGAACCCTTGGAGTCTATTGAGAAACCCATGGGAAAGTGTCTCCAAGACTATGGTCTCAACCCTTTTAGAATCCATGTGGTTTCCTGCGACTTTCACAGATAGAAGGCATTGGATTAGAATCCATGTGGAGGGACACTTGGCAAGGTCTCCTCACATTTCCCACCTTGTCCTATACACACACACACACACGTGTGTATATATATATATATATATATATATATATATATATATATATATATATATATATATATATATATATATATATATATATATATATATATATATATATATATATATATATATATATATATATATATGTGTGTGTGTGTGTGTGTGTGTGTGTGTGTATGTATGTATATATATATATATGGGTGGCATTGGTTGGGAAGATATGTTTTCTCTCTTTACATGGTGGCCTTGCTACATAAATTAGCTATTTTACTTCTTAGAGTTAATGTTGTTCCAAAAAAATTGGTATCAAATTCTAGGACATAGGGTTGGGCAAGATGGGTAGATTTTGCAAGGGCTCAAGACACCAAGGTTGTGAAGAAGAAGGTTCAAAACACCAAGGCTAAGAGCATGAGTTCGAGAGACCAAGATTGAGAACAAGAAGGTTCAAGAGAATGTGCAAGGGTGAGGACATCAATTTAAGGGGAGATTAGGGGTTGATCATTGAGGAAAGTGATATCTAGAAGGGGACAAAAAATGTTAGAATCAAGAATTGCACAGCATGGTTGAACCATAACCTAAGAGGGAGGATTAGGAAGTAATCCTAAACCATAGCTTTTTGGGGAAGTGGTTATCTTATCATACTCCTAATTGGTAGATCATGAGTTTAATTCCCATCGGGGGGTTCATAGGACCTACAAAGTCGATACCTCACTTAGAGAATGCACGTCCTCCCATCATGGATCTTTGTAGCATCTCATCCTTGTGCATAGGATATTGTGTGCAATGACATGTGTTTCACTTCTTCACCTAGGTATGCACATCCATATGAAGAGTGGGCCACCACAGACCTGAAAATTGTATAGCCTTGATCACTTGATTGTTGATATATTTAGGTAGTGATGTGTGTGAACACACTAGGACCACCAAGGCACTTTTTTCCCTCTTTATGAGTTTTTTCCCCTAGCTTGTATATATGCCTATAGCCCTAACGGGTTACTTATCTTTGTACATTCTCTTGGTAATACATTCAATATTGTGTGTTGTGCTCCAAGCTTCTCAGACCTCAAACTCCAACAATTGGTATCAGAGCAGGTCGTCATTTCATCTAGGGCATCATCAACACCCCTCCGGTCATAGTCATAAAATCACACAAAATTTGGTGAGCATACTCAAGGAGATTAGGAGTTCAAGATAGCTTCATTCTCTAGTGTCAAAATCATGATCTGAGCTCATTTCGGCCATCGAATGCACTATTGTAGTGCCTGTGCACGCAATGTTCTCTTTTTGTGCCAAATATATATACAAGTTTTGGTTCACCTATGTAAGCATCTTGAAGTCCGCTACAAGTTTAGTAGGACTTGATAGGGTAGTTCTATTCAAATTTATGTGATATAGTCATTTTTCTACATCAAGGTATTTTAGTTAGTGGCCATGGCTCATGGCTAAAAGTAGTGATGTATTCCATATGTTGCTATTGAGGATAAGTTGGATGGTACCAATTAACCATTATGGGATTATATGATGCTTCATGTATTGGTTGCAAAAGGACAGTGGAATATTGTGTAGGGTGTTGAAAAATGTCCTATTACATCTACAAATACAATTATTGAAGTGATATAGATGGCATTGAAGACGATGATATTCTTTATGTTCATGTTTGTGATGTGGTTCCTATTGCACCTACTACAGAGAAAAATCACTGGGATGGCAGATATGCTCAGGCACATGCATTGATAGCCTCGTCTATCAAACATGCCATTATTCCTCACATTTGCTCTTGTAGAATAGCAAAGGATGCTTGGATACACTTACCACTTTATACCAAGCAAGGAATGAGGCTTGTGTTGCTTACCTCCAAAAACAGTTGGAGAGTGAACACATGAATGAAGGAGATTCAGTGGACAATTTTCTGACAAAGATCAAAGATTTAAAGGAGCAGTTGATTTTTGTTGATGAAGTCTTGCCGGATAGTTCACTTGTGTAGATTGTTCTAAATGGTCTTCCAGATTCATATTAGATTTTTGCTTCTATTCTTCCATTGATGATGAAAGGCAATCCAAATTTCTTAAAATTTGAGGAGTTCGTCTCTGTTCTGTTGCAAGCAGATCAATCTAGGCAGAACAGGTCCATTATGCATGTTGCAGATCAAGATTTCTTGGATAGTCAACATTTGTTAGCCATTACTGAATAGCCTATGGCTTGTATTTGGCATGGCTGTTTGGGCCACATATATTGTAGTGAAATGGAAAATCTTTCTCAATCTTGCTATTTATTTGTGTTATCTTTCTCTAATTTTTCATTTTGTGAGCATTCTTTATATGGAATTCAAACTAGGAATGTGCATAAGACATAGGTTGACTCTTCAATTTAGCCTTTAGATCTCATTCATACAGATGTGTGTGGTCTTATGCCTACAAGGTCATTAGGTGGTTCTCTTTACTTTGTCACTTTTGATAGATGATGCTACTTGAAAACTCTAGGTATATCCTATCAAATCAAAGGATGAGGTATTCCCTAATTTTAGAAAATTTCTTGCTTTGGTTGATACTAAAAAAGGAACTAAGCTTAAGGCTTTATGTTCAGATAATGGGGATGTGTATACCTCACATGAATTCAACCTTTTCTATCATTCTAGAGTAATTTGTAGAGACTTTATAGCTCCTTATACCCCAATATAGAATGATGTAGCTAAAAGGATGAATAGAACTATTCACGATAGAGTATTTTTTATGTTGCATCATGTAGAACTTTCACAATGCTTTTGGGAAGAAGCAATATTGAATGCAATTCACGTGATTGATCTTTCACCTAGTACTGCCAAAGGTTTGAAAGTGGCACCAGAGTTATGGATAGGGAAACCGCCATATTATGATCATCTTTGAGTTTTGGGGTGTGAGGTGTATGTTCATATTCCCAAGAATATTAGATAAAGTTAGACCATAAGTCAAAGAAATGCATTTTTCTTGGATATGGACGAGAAGGCCAATTTGGATATTGCTTATGCAATCTTGAAACATGGTCAATGATCAAAAGTAGTGATGTCATTTTCAGGAAAGCAATATCGCCAACACTAGAGTAGAAAGTGCCCATGTAGAGGGAAACAATTCACATCAAAGCTAGTCAAGGGACACATAAGTAAAACATTCATTCTATAATTGAGTATGAAGGGAGATATCATAAAGTTTCACTTTTTGTTGCTGTATATGCTTAGAGAGCTTCAATTATGACACATAAAAATGCTACACATAGGGATGTTCAGGAGAATGTCCAATCAAATCAATCTACAAATGTTCTTGTTTAGCAACCATTGAGATGTTTTGCATGTGTGTTGCATCCACTTGATAGATATGTTTGAGGTTTGGATTTTGTTATGCTAAAAGATGATGGTGAGCCTTCTTGCTACAAAGAGGCTATGCAAATAGAGGATCATGTCAAGTGGGAGCATGCCATGAAGAGTGATTTGGATTCTATTCACAAGAATGGTACTTGGGATTCAGTAACTTCACCAAAAGCATTACTAGGTAAATAGGTGTATAGGTTGAAATTCAGATCAGATAGTGCTTCTCCAAATTATTAAGCATGACTTGTTGCAAAGGGTTTTAAGCAACAACATGGTGTTTATTTGGAGGAAATATTCTTTCCAGTAGTGAAGATGACTATACCACACATGTTTCTTGGATTCATGGCAATGGAGGACTTAGAGCTAGTCAAAATCTATGTGAAAACAACTTTCTTGAATGGAGATCTTACAAATGAGATCTATATGGAACAACCAGAGGGTTATATAGGTCCTGGCAAAGAAATTCTAGTTTGCATGTTGAAGAAGAGCTCATATGGACTTAAACAGTCCCCTATACAATGGGATAAAAAATTTGACGATTTTACGGTTTCAAGGCTATTCTCGAAGCAATGAGATCATTTTCTCTACACAAAGAGATGTTCAGATGGAAACTTTATATGCTTGATACTTTATGCCAATGATACGTTGATTGTTGGGAAATCCTGTAATGACTTGTCATTTCTCAAAAAGCAGCTGAGTGAGACATTTAATATGAAGGATTTAGGGGATGCAAAACACATTCTTTGCATGCACATTACTCGTGATAGGAGTAAAAATTGCATATAATTATCTCAAAGTGAGAACATATCCAAAATACTTCACAGGTTCAATATGCAAGGTGGCAAGTCATTGAGTACATCTTTACCCACATATGTGAAACTCAGCAAGGATGATTGCCCCAAATCAGATGAGGAAAAGGAATTCATCACCAATATTTCTTATCAATATGTTGGTAGTCTCATGTATGCTACAATAGCTATGAGACTAGACATTGCATTTGTAATGTGATTTGTGAGTAGATATATGTCTAATCTTGGCAAGAAGCATTGGGAAGTGGTCAAGATGATTTTGAGATATTTGAGTGGTAGTAGGGACAAGTTTCTATGCTTGGGTATAGGAAAGGCAACCATTATTGGTTACACATATTCTGATTATGCTAGTTGTGTAGACAATCGAAAGTCTGCATCTGGGTATATTTTTCATTTTGGTGGGGGTGATATCTCTTGGAGATCTGATCTTCAAGAACATACAATTGTTCCCACTACAAAAGTAGAGTATGTTGCAACAAGTGAGGCATGTTAAGGAAGCATTGTGGCCTTCTCTTCTTTCTTTTAATATGGGTCTACCTCAGCATGTATCTTTTTTGCTTATTGATAGTTAGAGTGCCATTTCTTTGGCTAAGAATCTAGTCTATCATGCAAAGACCAAGCACATTGAGGTGATGTATCATTTCATTAGAGACTGCTTAGCCACTGAGCATATTATTCATCGGAAGATTCATACTTCAAATAATGTTGCAAATGCTTTGACTAAAGCTCTACCTCAAGATAGCTTTTGACACTATTGTCACTTGATGGGGGTTACTTGATTCAAGATATTACATTGGTATTTGTATACTATGTAACATGATCATCATGTGAGTGCTATACTTTGTATACTTACAGTTAGGTATTCTTTATCATTCCTTATTTTCTTTTCCATACTCACTTTGGCCATATTGGCCTTTAGTCAAAGATTATTATTGTTAATGTTCATGTGAAATGCCAAATGGTTGCTAGATGTTTTTTTATATGTTCTTTAATAAAACATATAGTGGCCTCGTTAGCCACATACTAGAAGTTCAACTGCATTGGTAACACATAGGAAATCTATTTTTGTGTTGTGTACTATGTAGGTCGATGTACTCTATAGGTCTACTATGGAGTATTGTGTGTGATGTCTAGAGCTCGATTTTCTACTATGAGTGTTGGCATACAAGTCATAAGCAGAGCATACAGGCACAAAGGAACAGTCATGCATAATACGGCAACAAGGCCCAATCATTTTTTTCATAAACAATTTCCAACTCAAGTGATTTTCATCACTACACACACATTGTAAATCCCATTTTTGGTAGAATAGACTCCACTTTGTTCAAGCCGAGGAGTCCTCAAGCTTAAGGAGTATTAGAATTATCTACATACCAATTTTCATAATTTTTAGACTCTGTTTGAGCCCTCAAATAGGCTCTAGAACCTAATTTTTAACTAGGCCAGACACTAGGTCTGGACAAGGCCAAAGCTAGCCACAAAACTATAAAAAGAGCTAGAGAGCTCATTTTTGAGGTTAGATTGTTAGTGATTTGAGCTTATGTAAGAGACTTTTTGACTAATGCAAAGAACTCCATTGTTCCTCTCCTTGTTCTTGCCTTGTGTGTGCGTGTGTGTATGTGTGTGCATGTTTGTGTGCTTCTCACTCACACTTGTGCCATCACTTGCTCATAGTCTTCATACTAGTCCTCATGTCTCCATGGATTGACAATTATGAGGTGGATCTCATCATGTTGGTACTCACCATTGTACTAGAATGACACCAAATTTGGCACCGTTGTCGGGGAGACAGCTTCGAGGACGAGCGTGTGATGGTAAGACGTAGAGTTGAGACATTGGAGTCATAGGTAATATCCTTTATTTTCTTTATTTTTTTTTCAATTTTTTCTTGTTTTTGCATCACCATTATCATCCCCGTCACCTCCCACCTCCATCTCCATCTTCACAAAAATTTCAGTTTTTGGTCATAGTCCACTCCCCACCTCATTTCCCTCATTTCACTTGTGAGAAAGAGTGAGAGAGAGCTTGCATGCTATCTATTTTTGTGTGTTTTTTGAGCTTTTGCTGCAGGTTCTAGATGTACCACCATCTCTAGCAGCTTGCATATGTACGACAAAACTCGGCAGAGGTCCTGGGACGACGAACTGTCTATCGCGACAGACCAAAAAACTTAATATTTTTTGAATGCATGCTTGGCACGATAACCTACATCATTAGAGCACTCCAAATCACTAGAAGTTTCTAAAAAAATTACGTTTTTTCAGTCTATCGCGACAGACAGGCCCACCACAGACGATAGACAACATCTATCGCGACAAACAGGACCCCACGACAAACACCATCTATCGCGATAGACCAAACCACGACGGACGATAGACCTCGTCTATCGCGACAAACACCATTTATCGCGACAGACAGGCCCACGACAGACGACAGACACCCGTCTATCGCGATAGGCAGGACCCCATGATAGACCCCGTCTATCGCGACAGATAGCCCCACGTGACAGCTAGTGTCTATCGTGACAGACACAGTCTATCCCAATAGACAGACATTTTCGGCAAAAAATGGAGGGGTAATTTTTGAAAATTTGGGCTACAAATTGGGCATATTTGCATATTCAATCACCTCTACCATTACAAAGGCCTTAGAAAAATGCACTAAACTCCTGAAAGGTCCTGATTGTCTGTTTAACCACCTAAACCCTGAACTATCATAACTTTTTCATATGAAATCCATTTTTTGAGCTCTAGGGCTTGTCAGAAAGCTCGTGGTGAATAATGCATTGATTTTCAGATAGGGTATTTTGAAGTTGACCCTCTGTGGGGTAGGTACACCAAGGGAGCTATAGAGGAAATGTTTTGACAATAGAAAAGGGGGAAAAAAGGGTCATTAAAAGTGTCTGAAATAAACTGTCTGTCAATTGAAGGTAAAAAGTGGAGCTAAACTTGGGATTTTTACTGGATCATCGAGAGCTTTTGGAGAAAGCAAAGAAAATGCCATTGTGTGCAGGCTTGGGAATGCATTTCCTGGGCAGACAAGCATAGCAAGGAGGAGCGACTTGAGGTTGGAACATCTCTTAACCCCCTCAGTCCATTCTTAGCATAGGCTAAGTGCAAGTAGTTGCCCAAATTGACTAGGAATACGATAGGAATACTCAAGTTCGCAGAGCCTTTAATTTCTCAAGTCCAAGAATAGGCTAAATTGTAGTCAAGGGACAACTTAAAGGAAAAGAACTTAAACAAAGTGGACGAAGAACATCAAGTACGACACACTTAACTGCTCTTGATGATGCTAAATTAAAGACAAGAACACACATACAAAGGAACTCAAAAGGAACAAGTGATTGGTATCAAAGAATCAGCAACATGGTTGTACAAGGATCATTGGGTTAATTGGAAGGGCATATGAACCTTAGATCAGGAAGATACCTAGGGAGAGACGGGACCCAAGAAACCTAAGAAATGCAGATGAATTCCCTTTGCCACAGCCTAGAGAACACGCTAGAACCTTAAGGCCTACACAATTGGTTAAGTCCATGAAGAATTGCTTCGATGGCACAGGAGACCCGTATGACCATGTGGCAGAGTTTAGGCAAGTTTTGAGAGCTAAACAAGTGGAAGACTTTTTCATTCAATACAATGCTTTCGGCCTAACACTCAAGAACACTGCATTGACTTGGTTTCAACCACTTCACCAAGATCAGTACAGAAGTATAGACCAACTTCTTGAAGCATTCATCACTGAGTTTTCCAAAAGTGGCATTAGGCATAATACATCTTCCTTGATATACAACTTCAAGCAAATACCTCAAGAGACGTAAACAAGCCATGCAATACAGGTAGATTAGTAAGATGGTTCCTCTTACTAATGGAATATGATTTTGAGGTAGTGGTGAGGAAGGGCAAGACTCATTTGAGAGCGGATCATCTCTCGAGGCTCACATCCGGAGAGGCCCCACAAGGAGTATCAGATGAACTTCCTGATGCTTACTTGTTTAATTTGGAAGTTGTACCTCAGAGGGCTAAGCCATTAGTGCCAGTACTGACATTTGGGCCTAAACATCCAGTAGTAAACACTCAAGATAGGGAGGTAGTAAAAGCCCAGAAGTACCATATCATGGCAAGGAGTATGTACAAGTACACGGATCAAGGCATATTATCCTGTTGTGTGGAGGAGGATGAGTACGTGAAGTGGTTGGAATTAGCACATGTGGGTGCATTAGAGCAACACTACTCAAGGCAAAGAACTTTACAGACACTAAATAGACTCGGAGTGCATTGGCCAACTATGGAAGCAGATGTCCATAGGATGTGCAAGGAATGTCCAATCTGCTGCACTAAACCACCAGTGGAACATGCCACTCTTTATCCAGTGTCTTTAGTGCCAAATTGGAGTGAACTGTTAGTAGCCTTCCTAAGAACGAAAACATTCCCTCAGGAGATGGCAATGGCCAGACAAAGGAGTTTAGCACAAGAAGCTTTAGATTATACTCTCATTGGAGATAATCTATAAAGACGAGAAAAAGATGGGTATCTTAGAGCATGTGTCCACGAGAGCAAATATCTGAAGATCTTGGACACTGCTCACCAAGGTGTAGCAGGAGGACACTTTGGACCAGATCGGGTGATCAAGGCAATACTATTTGTAGGTCTTTGGTGGCCAACCCTTCACATGGACGCACATACCTATGTGAAGAGGTGTGATGTTTGTCGGCGAACTCAGTATCCTATACGTAAAGATGACATGCCATTGAAACCTATGATGGGTGGGCGTGCATTCTCTAAGTGGGGAATAGACTTTGTCGGTCCTATGAATCCCCCAGCTAAGGGTTCCCATTCTGAATACATCATTTTGGCCACAGACTATCTAACCAAGTGGGTAGAAGTAAAAGCCACAACGAAGAACGATGCTCAAACGACAGCAAAGTTCTTATTTGAGAATGTGTTCACTAGATACAGATTGCTAATAGAGTTAGTGAGTGATAGAGGCACACACTTCTTGAATGAAGTCATAGAAAACCTTCAAAAAGAATTCTTGGTGATACATAAGAAGTCTGCCCCCTACCATCCACAAGCTAATGGACAGGCTGAGAGCACAAATAAGATTATATGCAATGTATTGACAAAATTGCTTAATAATAAATGCTCTGATTGGGACAAACAGCTACACCATGCTGTTTGGGCATACAGAGTTGCCTATAAAACGGTACTCCAAGCCACACCCTTTCAGATGGTGTTCGGCCAAAATGCAGTGCTACCATTGGACTTTTTGATACCTACATTGAAAGTAGCACAAG
This sequence comes from Ceratopteris richardii, assembly GCA_020310875.1. Classification (NCBI taxonomy): domain Eukaryota; kingdom Viridiplantae; phylum Streptophyta; class Polypodiopsida; order Polypodiales; family Pteridaceae; genus Ceratopteris; species Ceratopteris richardii. The sequence goes on along the minus strand of CM035430.1, from coordinate 56,780,420 downwards.
AGCATGACTGGACAGGCCATGAGCTCTCCTCTAGAATCTTCAATCTTCAATGATTAGGTGAAACACGATTGAGAGCTGCAGCAGGAATTTATGCAGCCAAGAAAAGACAAAAAGCATATTTCGATGCACATGTGAAGGATAAGGGCTTGAAAGTAGGAGACCTAGTCCTAGCCTACACCTTGAATCAACATGCATGAAAGTTAGAGAAGAGAGGCTATGGACCAATGATTATCAATAGGATTTCCACAAGTGGAGCGGTTCAACTAGCCACTCTAGAAGGCGACATTCTACCAAGTTACATAAGTGGATGTAGAGTCAAGTTATATCAGGAACCCCTCACTGAGGAGATGTTAAATTGACTCAATACTGCAAAGAAACGTAAGGAAGAGGAAAAGCGAATTAGGGAAGAAGCAGAGGTAGAAGCTTTAGAACGCATCCGACGAATGAAATTGAGAAGACATGGTAGAGATCAGCCTATGCCTGACTCTCAAGAATCTATAGGTTATCACATAGCCATGTGCGAGGCTTTAGGTGAACGTTCCCATAGGATAGTCGATCGACGAGCCTTTGTGACCCTAGAGGTAGGACAAGGAAAGAGTGCAAGGACTATGAGAGCCTTAATTGACTCAGGAGCAGCCACTAGTGCTTCGACTTTCTTACTGCCAAGAACTGCAATTGATGGTCAATCCTATAGAGGCATATCTCATAGGATTGGGAGGTGTGGAAACCCCTTGCATGGGAGAGGTGGAACTTCCCCTCTACATTCAAGAGGTTCTAATGGCAGTAAAAGTGCTAGTCTACGAAGACAAGGATCTTACCGAACCTCTTGTCTTGGGCCAAGACTGGATCTATGATCATGCAGTCAACCTCAACCTAAGAAGTGGACTTCTTCAGGCGTGGATAGGCCAAAACCACATCACGATTGAATTAGAAAATCAAGCACTCATGCCACTAGAAAAGGCACCAAATCTTGGTCCCTCCAGGAACCAGATGAAGATAACGATGTTATTCTTGCCCAAAGTTCTATGGTGCAGAAGATTGTCTCTCTTGACAAAAGTGCAAAAGTCAAAGATGAGTTCCCTTCTTTTCCAACGAGGATTCGAGGAAAGCAAGCCGGGCAACACACGACACAAGGGAGGCCGATGATCAAGAAGCATGAACACCAACCTGTACAATATAAAGTACCTCGTGGCATGAAGCAGATCTGGGTACGCAAGGGTGAGCAACCCTCCACTTTGGAGACATGATCCCAAAGATGCACCAAACGGGCTACAGTGTCGAGGGTTACAACGAAGGAGTATCCTAGGCATCAATCTAGACAAACCATTTCTATTTGGGTTCCAAAGCGGTCAATGAAGGACAGATATGGGTGCCTAAGACCTGCTTATGAGCTCAAATAGCTTCACCTCCATTCACAAGATTGAATCAACACTCATAAGCACTCTCGACACAAATCCAAGGGCAAACACCTATGCTCCACCCCATTACATCTTTGTTCACACCTAGGAGTGTGGGGAGATGGGCACCCAAAAGGTCCCAAATCCAACATGGCCCAAACCACAAACCGTCACATGTCATCACCACTAAAAGCTACGATTCCACAATGGAGACTTAAACCCCATATCAAACCCCCTGACCCACCTTTTTAATTCCATCCACTCTGTGATAGGTGCATTCTGAGAACATTGCACATCCAAAGTATGCATGTAGGGTGAACACTAACCTACTAACCAACATTTACACAAATCACAAACACTTCACCCAATAACCTCTAACCACTCGGAATGTCATGTTAGTATTGTGGAGGGAACACCATAAGATCTTGTTTCCTATGCAATGCTAATGTGCCTCTCTTCTTCTAGCAGATAAGCATCAACAGCTACAAGCAGTCTCATGGCAGAAGCAAGAGGTTCGAGCTCACAGGTAGGAGTAAGTACAGCAGGGATTAATGTGGAGAGTCTATCTATTGAAGTGCCACCAACTAAACGACCAGTAGAGCTGCAACACCTCCAGCAAATACCCATACGAGACCCTCCCACAGGAATAAGAGAGAGTCCATGCAAATTCTCATTGGTTCAATGGCATGCCAGGGCCTTTAGGAGAGGCTAAGTATATCTGGGAATCCAAGTGTGAGTATGACAAGTCATGGGTCTGATTCCAGTTCTTTTCCAAAGAATTGGAAACCCTCCAGAACACACAAGACCTTCAAACCATATGGCAACGTGCAGGGCTATCGGAGTACTTTGAGGCCCTTACCCAAACCAGATCTCCTACGATGTTACTATTTGGTCTCAACATTACAGGCTAATGCAGAAAAGGACAATCCAAGAACGTTCGTTCTTCCTTCTTTGTTGGGCAACAAGGAGTTGAAGAGGTTCGAACTTACATTGGAATTGGTGAGCTCTGCTTTGAATATGCACGGCACACATGTACCTTCTGAGAAGGATGCTCTCATTCCCACTAACATGAAGGCCCGGAAACTATTGAAGCTGAAAGATAGGGCCGCACTCACACCAAACGTGTCTATCCCTCTCCGTATGTGCATGCAACATTTTGCTTTTCCTAGTCAAGATCAATTCACACAACCTCACAAAAGAATATGGTTCGCTCTTTACTTGGCGGAGACAGGTGCGTTACTGATTAAGCTTGCTGTATGGATTGTGGAGCAGTTGTATGAGGCAAATAAAAGGACATCTAGAAAACTAGTGTTGAATGGTTGTTGTGCAATCACACGCATTATCTATAGATGCTTAGCATATGATGTACCCATTGAACGTGCTTTAAATTGGGCACTACAAATGTTTAAGAGACTCAAAATTGCCACACATCAATCCAAGCGCATGAGGGGCTCAATTCCTTGTGTCTAGACACGTGAAGTTTTGGCTACTCCGGAAGTCTCGCCATGAGGGGAGGCCACTGTACCTCCCTTCACCATTAGAATACCCAGGTCTGGATCTGAAGGTACATCACAAGCTGCCCCTTTGGCTCCTCCTATCCCATCTGAATTTGAATTTGCTACGACTGGAGACGTTGAAGGGATAAGCACCTTCGACTTTGAATCATTCTTGCAAAATACCCAACTCTCCGATGTCGAATTCTTCTCGGACATAGAAGAACAGGGCACCTCTTCCCAAAGACAGAGGAAATCCACAGAACGCTGCCATGTACATTGGGATGGCGAACAGCAGGGTCAACAACGAGGACACCTAGAAGAAGAAGAAGCAGAAGAAGAAGAAACCACGCTAACCCCCGCATATACAACATAACTCAGAAGGTTGTATCAAATCATGGAACCAGTGCGATCACAATAATTGGTCACCGAACAGATCAGTAGGGTGCTCATGGCTCACCTATTGGAAGAAGTTGAAGTTGACTCTGAATACAGCAAAGGCCTAATATTGGTGGCAGAAACGTATGGAGTAGTGGAAGCAGTCCGAGCAGCGATCTAGAGGCCTCCTATTCAATATGAGCCATGAAGATTCCAAACACGACCACGGTCTGGTAAAAACATCTAGATTCCCATTACTATGGGGGAAGGACCTATTATTACATCCGAACCCATTGAGACAACTTCCCAAACAGCAATAACCTCTGGCCAAGAGCTCCCAGTCACCCAGGATGAATCAACCGAACCACTACCACCGACACCTCCACCGTCACCTCCTCGAACTCAAGCTGGAGACACCACCTCGACTACCCAACCCACAGAGCAAATCTTCATCTTCCGTACTCCCACCTCTGGTTCAACTTTGTTCTCCATCTTTGAAAACCCTATCTATCAAACCACCACCATCACAACCACACGACCTGAACCGCTCATGGAGATAGCCATAGGACAACCAGCCTCCACAACCTCTATCGCAGGACATCCTGACACCAGATCCATATTTTTTGGATTCCCTACCACCAAACTCCCCTTTGTGACATTCCCGCCTCCTATCTCTCACTTCCCACCCCCCATACCACCATTCCTTCAACCAGCCCATGACTACTTTTGTAGAATGTTTCAAGCCACCACCCCACCCTCCTCGTCAATCACGTTCCCACCATCCACACAACACTTATTCATCACTATCACACACACACCACCTACCATTCCGATATACATGGTAGACACTACACTCACGTCCACCCTTGAGGGCATGTACATTTCGCCACCCACAACACCTCCACCACCCCCCACACTCCCACCTTCCCCTATCCCCCCTCCACCAATCTCACCGGCACAAACATCACCTGTAGACACAACATTCACTCTTCCCATTCCCCAATTCCCTCCCCTTGCATCTTCCGTTGTACAAACCACACCTTCATCCATAGGCAATGCATTTGACACCATGATTGCATGTATGTCGCAGTTAAGGACAGAATACTATCAGCTGCAAGCACATAATCAAAGGTTACAAGAACACTCCAAAGTACTACAACAATGCCTCGATACACTGAAAGAGGACAAAGCCACTCTCCAAACTCAATTTCAAACCTTACAAGAGGCTCATGGCATTTTGGAGACACAATTTCAAAATGTGGATCAGGAATCAATCCAAGGGTTAGAAAGCCATTTGTAGATACAACTGGAAAGAAATTCCAAGCTCCAACGCAACATGGCCCTGCTCAAACGACACCTTGTAGCAGCACACGAGGAAAATAGAGGGCTTCAACAACAGAACTAGGAAAACTTAGAAGCAGCCATCGAAAGCATACCCGGGGCTCCCATTAGTCCTTCCAAGTTTCAAGCACTAACCCCAGAAAGCATCAAAATCATTCTTGAAGATTATGCCACTTTACTCGATGCACATGACCAGCTATCAGAAGAACTAGGTCAACTGAAGCAGACAAGACAAAAAGAAATGATAGCGGGTCCCCAGGCTACTGACTCAATTGCTTCTCTTATCACGGATCCCGAGGCCCTTCAAGATCTCCAAAAACAAGTCGCAGAATTGCAAGCACTTCTACTCCAATATGAAAGACCACCATCCCCCCCTGAGGCGCCCATAGATGAGGAGACAGTCTCCATTCCGGTGGAACAAACGTTTGATAAGGAATACGATCCACAACCCTTCCTAGGAGGACAACAAATGGAAGAAGGTCAGGAAACGTTCGAAGCACCACGACCCCCATGGCTATGATAAGTGGAAGAAATGGGGAGTTCTCATGAAGAGCGAACAATAGTGCAAAATCAGGCCATGAGAGTCATACAAGAAAGAGTGTTACAATCCAATTACTTCAAGAACCTGTCATCTAGACGCCTTATCCTCTCATCAGAACTCCAATATAGGCCTTACAATGCAGAAATACAGAGGGTCACAGGCAAGATTCCTTCCTTTGCTACCCAGTTTCAACCCAAAGACCTTCCTCTAGAGGTGTAAAAGGCAAAATCAGTCAACCCACATGGCGGCAGAAACTTCTTGAGACATATCCTGAAATGCTGTGCACATGGAACAATGCACCTTTACATCTATTTTACAATCCATGCTACGGCCCCTTTCCACGATGCAGATCATGGAAAGCATTCAACATAAAGGTACAAAATAATGCTCAATGTAAGGAATGGTTCAATTATCCATACATAGCACCATTGTAGGGACCACCATCGATAGCATACATGATGGCCACAATTCGACATTGGACGCCTCGACTGAAGCCCATGCTAGATGTGGCAACCCAAATGATGCTTAAGATTTTGGATATGATGCAGGTAGTACTGAAAACCTTTAGAAATGAAGCAACACCATAGGTACGTCTACCGGGGTTTATCAATGGAAATTACGATTTGGTGTATGGCATGAGCACCACGCCCAACATTCGTGTGGCTTACGCCTGGCATGCATGCATCAAATACCTCCCTGCATGCTATAAACAGACATTCGAAGACATCTTCAGATCAGGTTTTTGGGAGTATGACTCGGAGGTCTTCACACCGAAACCTACACACCTACTTCATCTTTTTGCATGCGAACGAGTTATGTACTCCGAGTACTACACTAAAGCTGCAACCAAATGTCTCAGGTGCAATAAATTGGGATGCATTCGAAGCTGATCTAGCAAGAGGATTAAGTATAGGAGAACACGAGCTAGCCACAAACGTCATCCAATACTATATTGGCCACCCTATAGAACAGAGGTCTATCAGGGGCAACAGACGCTAGGAAGGGGGGAGTGTTGGCATACAAGACATAAGTAGAGCATACAAGCACAAAGGAATAGTCATGCATAATACGACAACAAGGCCCAATCATTTTTTTCATAAACAATTTCCAACTCAAGTGATTTTCATCACTACACACACATTGTAAATCCTGTTTTTGGTAGAACAGACTCCACTTTGTTCAAGCCGAGGAGTCCTCAAGCTTGAGGAGTATTAGAATTAGCTACATACCAATTTCCATAATTTTTAGACTCCGTTTGAGCCCTCAAATAGGCTCTAGAACCTAATTTATAACTAGGCCGGACACTAGGTCTGGACAAGGCCAAAGCTAGCCAGAAAACTATAAAAAGAGCTAGAGAGCTCATTTTTGAGGTTGGATTGTTAGTGATTTGAGCTTATGTAACAGACTTTTTGACTAATGCAAAGAACTCCATTGTTCCTCTCCTTATTCTTGCCTTGTGTGCGCGCGTGTGTATGTGTATGTGTGCATGTTTGTGTGCTTCTCACTCACACACTTGTGCCATCACTTGCTCATAGTCTTCATAATAGTCCTCACGTCTCCACATATTGACAATTATGAGGTGGATCTCATCACGTTGGTACTCAGCATTGTACTAGAGTGACAATGAGGTATCCTTCAAGAGCGCTTAAGAAGAAGAGTTCGTCCTGATGCATCATCATTTCAGTTCCAACACTTACTCCCTTTTGTGGATTGACCTTAGTCCACAATGTTTGACACTTACTTATACATGAGTGTCATCCCTTTATTCATCACATTACTCCTGGGGGGTTGTAGGTATATTTCAATAGTGAAGTGTGTGAAAAGAATCAAGACTACCAAGGTACGTTTTCCCCTCTTTAGGAGTTTTTTCCCCTAGTTTCTATATACATCTATAGCCCCACCAGGCTACTTTTCTTTCTACATCCACTTAGTAATACACTCAGTGTTGAGTTCCAAGCTTCCTGCTCTTCCTTACTTTACTTACATGCTTTCATAGTCCTCAAGCTCTACTAATCACATAGATACCAACTGTACTCTTATCTTCAAAAGATTATCGTAAAGATAATATCCCTTTACTCTTTTGAGATAGTTATTTTCTCATATTGAATTGAAACCAAACTTGTAGGATAATTCCTACAACATGTCTATGCATTATTCTTGTGATAAAGGTTTATATCCATCTCCTTAGTAATCTAAATCTATTAGGATATTGAGATATAACTTTCATTAAATTTACCTTAACATATGTTTATGGTTTTTTGTTCTTGTATGTTATATATCTTTTTCATTATGTATCTTCATAACATACTTTAAGTTTTAGAACCATTAAAACTCCTATGTTTTTTAAAACATTTCAATACGCATATCTTCTTTTTGTTATTGTTAGAACATCTCAATACGTATAGCTTCATAACATACTTTAAGTTTTAGAACCATTAAAACTCCTATGTCTTGTCCTTAGTTTGTTATGATTGTAATATTATTGTTCATGTTCAATTACATGCACAAAGATGCATACTACGTTTAATTGAATTCTTAATGAAGCATATAAACGTTCATATACCATCATGGTGCATCTAATGTGAAGAAATTAATAACATGAAGGGAAGAAATTGTGTATGTGCATGTGGACATGCACCCCTCCCATTTTCATCCCTGACACACTCGATCCTTTGTCCACATAAGAATGCATCTACTCAAAGTTCAATGAAAGTCTATTCACCTCCTCGTTAGAGAATACAAAATAATCAATATGGTCCCCCTATGTGTGAACGTATTACAACAAGAATATGCATTTGTTATCCATATAATTATAATATCTGAGTGAAAAAGCTAATCTAAACTAAGACTTGAAGATTTTCCTAAGCCTTGCTAAGTGTTATGGAAGTTGGAACCTTTTAGTTGAAGAAGAAGAAAAGAAGAAACTATGTGCACAAGAGCTCTACAAAAAGAGAAATGCATGATATGATGAAGGGTATACCATCCAACCATGTGACTTAAGCTTAAATGCTTTTGGTGTGAAACTAAGCCCACCATTCCTTTTCCATCAGCCATACCTTAATAAAGAGTGAATATAATGTGGAATCATCCTAGCATTCCTTTCATCAACTAAGGTTTTATAACCATGCTTTATAACATTCCCTTCTCCTTAGTTCCATTTTTTCCTCAAAATGGCATTGGAAGGCATGTGGAAAGGATTCTCTAATGGTCACTCTAGTTAGCCCCTATTCACTTTGTACATAATCATCTATAGTTGTTGTTTTGCCTATCCTTACCCTTAAGAAAACCCTTGGGAAGACAAAATATATATGGGAAAACATTTATGAAAGTGTCTATTATCTCCCATATACACCACTTCCAAAACACTGTTCCTAAATAAAGAGAAGGCCTCCTAGTTTTCCTTTTATCCTCCAAGGTTTCACAACCTTACTTTACAACATCATTACGCCATATGACAACCATGTTGACTTCAAGAAAAAGGGTTTTTGCTCTATCTTATTGTAACTAAGAGTAGTTGCTAGTCATTCCATTTTAGATTATGTAGCATGGGTTGAGTCAATACCTAAACCACTTAATTTCACTAGGAAGAGTTAGCCAAATTATTTTTTGATTGGTGATTGCACATATCCAACATTACCATACATGTTAATCCCTTTAAAAGGCTACAAGGAAGGATCTTCCTCTCTTAAGTACTATAACAATTTCATCCAATCACGTTGTTGAGCGCATTAAAGTCAAGTTGGTCAAAGTCAATTGCAGTCAAAGTCAAAGGTCAAGGTCAAAGTCAACAGGTGCAGAGTCAAAGTGCTAAAGTGCAGGTGTCAAAGTGCACAGGTGGTGCACAATTAATTGTCCACAAAGGGTAAATTGGAGAAAGTGGGTTGCAGGTGGCATAGGTATTTTCTCTAATTTCCCTAAGGTTCAAAGTGTGTTTTAAAGTGTTTTGGAAGGTTCAAGTGAAACCTTCCAAAAGGAGGCCGGCGGCAAAGGAGACTTTGGGATATTTGGTATTTTGTAATTGGGCACTCTATGGGATTGTGCACAGAGGTATTGGCTTGTCTTGTACTTCAAACATTGTAATTGTCTTACTGTAATCAATCGGCAGAAGCTTCCAGGTGTATTTTCTCTTCTTGTTTCTTCCCTTTTCTCCTACAAACCCTCAAACTCCTTCTTGTCTAAGAATCCCCCAACAAAATTTGGCACGCCCGGTGGGACGTCCAAGGAGATTTGAGCTTAGGAGAAACCAAGTGCAAAGCATAGAAGAAATCAAGTGTCGACAGAACCACAGTGCTACTTCATCAAACAAAAGGTAAATATTCTTATCAAGTGTCTCATATTCAGTGGGCTATGAGCTGCTCATGACCGCAACCCGGTCCCAAGTATTGAGGGTCACCTGCAAGCAGACAAGAAGGAAGGTTGTTAGAAGGTCCCCCAGTCCACTATCTTCAACATCATCAGTCAAGAGCATGGCGGGTCAGGTAGACTTGGAAACTTTACTCTCTAGATTAAATATAAAGTTTCCTTCTTTCAAAGGCCTAGCTCAGGAGGATCCGGATGAACACATTAGAAGGTTCTTGGCACTATGTAAGACTAGAGGCCTAATGGGTAGGGAGGATGCCTTTTTTATTCTCTTCCCTGCCACATTAGAGGGATTAGCTGATAAGTGGTTCAGCCAGTTTGCTGAAAACCATTTTACCACTTGGGATATGATGAAAGATGCTTTTAAAAATCAGTTCCAGCATGGCAACACTGCGGAGATTATCATAGAAGAGCTAGAAAATTTAAGATTAGGTCCAGGAGAAAAGTTCCCAGAGTTTGTGACTCGGGCCAAAGCACTAATGGCTAAATTGCCAGATCCACCACACGATTTTTTTGTCAAGAAATGGTTGGCTAAGCCCCTACCAGTCGCCACCCAATGCAAAATGAAGGAATTAGTGCTACCTACAGCCGCCATAGAGGAGTTCATCAGCACAGCCACACGCTTGGAGCAGATAAGGTACCAATATGGAGCAACTTCTTCCCAACCAACATATGGTACAGAAATGGAGGATCCAGTGATACAGCTAAGGAAAGAGCTGGAGCGCTTAAAAAGAAATAAGCCCTACAAAGAGGAGGAGAATGCTGTTGCTCAGTTGAGAAGGGAGATTGAAGCTCTAAAGCTCCAAAAGGAGGAGGAGGCCCAGGCAGAGGAATTGGCTCAGCTGCGACAGGAGTTGCAAGAGCTCAAAGGAGGTGGCATCAAGAGTGGACTTTGGTGTTCCATGTGCAGCAAGCAAGGTCACATAGTAAGTGAATGTCCTCTGTTAAGTGTGACTTGTCAATTATGCACGAAAGTTGGCCATGAGGCCCATGAATGCCAACCAAGAGGAATGCCTGCAACGACATACTGGACACAAGGAGGACCCCCAACACCAGCAAATGTGATGGCTGCTGCACCAAATCAAGGTAACAACTATAATCCTAGACAGAGGAATAACTTTGGAAATGGACCTAGGAGGCCAATCATCTATTTCAGATGTGGAGAATGCGGGCACTATCAAAGTAGGTGCACCCTACCAGAAAATGCCCCTCCTTGCAGGAACTGCCCTGACGCAAGAGACCATTATACAAATTGTTGTCCTAAGAATCAAGCCTCTTCCTCCGGGCCCCATATTCAAATGATTTCTGTGCACAAGGAAGAAGTGTGTGATCCAGTCAATGAGCCATCTCCATCTACCAGGGTGGTGCAATTAGAAGAAATAGAATCTTTGACTGTGCAGACAAGAAGCAAGGGGAAGGCTCAATCAGACATAGGACAAGGGTCAAAGATTAAGGAATGGAATCAAGACAGAGAACCATCTGAAGATAAAACCACCACAGGTGCAGATACAAAGCAAAAAGAAGATCTCATATGCACCAGTGATGCCATTGGTCATGCCTTCAACAGGGCTCATGAGGAGTTTGATAAGTCAACTGAAGCCCATGCTCTCAAGGAATCAGAGGCTTCAAAACTACTCAAGTCCATGAAAAAGGAGGTTAGTATTTTTTATCTAATAAAGATGGATGGGAAATTCAGGTCAGAGTTATTGCAGATAATTGATGAAGCTTCCACTACAAGTTTGGTGGCAAAGACTGCAGTTTTACATAAAGGAAAAATTGTAGGGGAAGCACCCCTTACAGATTATAAAAGTCCTCGGCTGACAGTATCTATCAAAGGTCATGAATTTCAAGGAGTTATTGTGGATGGTGGTTCTGGCATTAACTTGATGCCTGAACATACAATGAAAAAGATTGGACTCCACCCTTCAAGGCCTGCAAATTTCACTGTTACTTTGGCAGATCAGAGCAAAATAACGCCCTTGGGAGTAATCCCAAAAGTTCCACTTGAAGTACAAGGTAATCTATTCATTCTGGATTTTGTAGTTTTAAGGTTGCCCCAGGTTGAAGGAGGATTTCCCCTCTTAATTGGACGACCATGGCTGAGGCATGCAAGTGTCATTCATGATTGGGGCAAGGACACTATGTGGGTACAAAAGAAAGGGCAAGAGCTGACACAGATTCATTTAGAAGAGGGCCTAGATAATCAAGGAAACACTAGCATGATGCAAACAGTTGGCATCTGCAAACAGAATCGGAGGATCAACCCCAAATAGATTTCGAGGAAGAAGAGGATATTCTAAATTGGCTCCAAGCATGCAACTCTTCCTCTTGTTTTGGAATTTTTCTTAATAATTCTTGCACGGCTGAAGGCTATGATGAAGATAAGGAAAAAGTCCAGGTTGATGGATTGGGAGAGCCCATCACAGACCACAGAAGGGGCAGGAAGACACCCCTCAAATATAACTTGGAGGAGGATATGACAACCACGGATAAAGAGGTTACTAAAGCTAAAGGCAAGGTAAAATATTCTAGTGAAGAATGTTCTTTCCCAATTCAAGAAATCCCTGCAAGATGGATGCAGGACAAGGAGGAACACATTGAAGTCCAAAATACACATGCTTATGAAGCAATGCATAAAAAGCTAGTAGAAGAAGACAAGGAAGAAGATGAGCACGAAGATAATATGGTAGAGAGAAATCATGTCCAAGAAATACAATTAGGCACTCAAGACAACAATCGGCCAGTTTTGGTGGCCACTTGGTTGTGGAACCACCCAGGGCTCCTTGAAAAGGTAAAATCATTCTTGACGCATTATACAGATGTTTTTGCCTGGCATTATAAAGACTTAGAAGGATTGCCTGCAACTTATGGAGAGCACAGAATCCCTCTGGTTGATGGAGCCAAACCCATAAGAGGGAAGAGTTATAGACTTAATCCAAAATATGTTGAAGCTGTCTATGTGGAAATACAGAAGATGGAGGATGCAGGAATCATCATTCCTGTAGAACACTCAGAGTGGCTCTCACCTATGGTTATAGTACCAAAGAAGAATACTAATAAAATCAGAATTTGTGTTGACTTTAGAGCACTCAACAAGGTGACCATTCCAGATGGGTTCCCAATGCCTTTTGCAGAGCAGGTCATTGAAGAAGTGGCTAGGCATGGATTATATAGCTTTATGGATGGATTTAGTGGCTATAATCAAATATCAATACACCCAGAGGATCGTGAAAAGACTGCTTTTATCACACCTTGGGGAACATATGTGTATGTAAAAATGCCATTTGGGCTCAGAAATGCTCCAGCCACCTTTGACAGAACGGTCAATCTCATTTTTGGCCCCCTATTGTTGGAACCACTTAGAATCTTCATGGATGACTTCTCTTCGTTTTCAGGTTCTCACAAAGAAACTCCTCTAGATTGTTTGGACCATCACTTGAGGCAGCTGCAGAATGTTTTCAAAAGATGCAGGGAGACTAAGCTAAAGCTCAATCCAAATAAATGTCATTTCCTTGTGATAGAAGGAACTCTCTTAGGACATGTGGTGTCGGCTAAAGGTATGGCCCCAGATTCTGACAAAATCATTTCTATATTAAAGTTGCCTAAACCTAAATCCCCTAAAGAGATTCAGAGTTTCTTGGGGCATACTAGATACCATAGAAGATTTATAAAAATGTATGCAAAGATAGCCAGACCACTGGCTAGACTTACAGGTAAGGAAGTACCCTTTAAATGGGAAGAAGAGGAGGAAAAAACATATCAAACATTACGGTCAAGGTTAGTGTCTGCTCCTATTTTGATCACACCTGAGTGGTCAAAAATATTTCATATACATGTAGATGCCAGTGCCTATGTAGTGGGGGCAGTTTTGACCCAACCCTGTGAAGAATTTAAAGTGGACAGACCAATTCAATATGCCAGTAGAATCTTGACCAAGGCTGAAAGGAATTATAGTACTACAGAAAGGGAAGCCCTAGCAATGGTCTTTGCTGTCCAAAAATTCCGTCATTACTTACTGGGAGTAAAATTTATTATTATAACAGATCACCAACCACTAAAATACCTACTCAACAAACCACACGCCACTGGTAGAATATGGAGGTGGTTATTATTGTTCCAAGAGTTTGATTTTTCTGTAGTCCATAAACCAGGTAAAGAAAATGTTATGGCGGATCACCTATCCAGAATCAATATGATGAATCAAACTAGTGGAATCAATGATGATTTTCCAGATGCTCATCTGTTTGCTGTACAAGCTCAAGGTTGGTATTATGATATCAAAAATTTCATTAAAACTGGGTTGTATCCAGAAAAGGCTAGTGTTGTGCAAAAGAAGAGACTGCTAATCAAGAGTAGACCATACACCTTCATTGAAGATAAATTGTATAGACAGGGCAACGATGACAGGTTTAGGAAGTGTTTGGAAGAAGAAGAAGTGAGGGAAGTCCTTCACTCTGCACATGAAGGAACAGGTGGTGGGCACCTTCCAGGGCATATTATGAGTCAGAGGATACTGGATGCTGGTCTATGGTGGCCTACACTATTTAAGGATGCAGATGAATGGGGAAAGGCATGTGACGTTTGCCAGAGGTGTGGACCTAAGCCAACAAAGCAGAGGCATAACCCCTTGATTGTTTCCACTTCCTGGCAACCATTTGAGAAGTGGGGGCTAGATTTTTTAGGGCCCATCTACCCTCCCACAATTCCAAAAAGAGAAAAATATCTCTTGATAGCTACAGATTATGCGACAAAGTGGGATGAAGCTATTGCCTCCCCTGATTGCACTGCCCAAACTGTTGCTGATTTCATTTATAGTAGCATCATTTGCACGTTTGGATGTCCACTTGAAATTTGTACAGATCAAGGTACCCATTTTGTCAATAAGGTCCTGCAGGAAATTTTCAACAGGTATAGAATTCTACATGGGACCTCTTGTGCTTACTATCCAAGAGCCAATGGATAGGCTGAATCGACAAATAAGGTTTTAATCTCAATGTTAAGGAAGGAGTGTATGTTACAACCCACTTCCTGGGGCATTGCTTATCAAGGTACCCTATGGGCATACAGGTTAGCTTACAAAGAGGCCACAGGATATTCTCCATTCCAACTGGTTTATGGCATATTGCCCATTGAGCCCTTTGAATTTTTACATGGATCACCTAAGATAGCATTCATGCAGGGCAAGAAAGCCTGTGATATCTCTCAGAGGCTCGGAGCACTACATAAAGTGGAGGAGATTCGCCTACTAGCAACAAAACAATTGATAGAAACCCAGATGAAGAGAAAGGAGGCACATGATCGCCATCTGTGGACCAATAACATATTACCAGGCATGTTAGTTCTTCTCTATAGACCTCATCTTCATACTCAATTGAGAGGAAAATGGCTTCCACACTGGGAAGGGCCTTATCGAGTGAAAACAATGCTAAATTGGGGTGATGTGGAGTTAGAGATGCTGAAAGGAGAGGCCTTGCCACTGGTCAACATTTCAAGGCTCAAGGCCTACCATCAACACACTTGAAGAAGTATGGATCACCTGGAAATGCCAAATCTGTCCAGGTTGTAAATAGCTTTCCCATCTCCTTCTGCTTAGTTTTAGTAGTTTTCTTTATCAATTTCATACTTGTTCCTTGGTTTTTAGCAAACCGAGCTGGCATTTCATAACCGCTGCAAAAGTAGAAGTTTTGGGTATTTTTGGACATTTTTCTAGCATTTTTAGCATTTATCTAGCATTTCTTATCCCTTTCCGATGTCATTTTCTTGCCAAATAGGAGGAATAAATGGAGGCTCTCTATGGTTTGATGAAGGATATTTGGCCTAACCTTGTAGAAAATTTCATGGAAAATTTTTCAGAATTTTTTTGGCATTTTTTTAGATTTTTCCTTCATTTTTACCTATTTTTGGCTTATTTCCCCCCCCCCCCCCAAAAAAAACAAGGCCCTTCAGGTCGTTTTTTTATTTTCTGCCCAAAAATAAAATAAAATAAACTAAAATAAAATATCCCCCCCCCCCGCCCCCCGTTCTGACAGCCCCCGCCCCCCGTTCTGACAGCCCCCCCCCCCCCCCCGCCCCCCATTCTGACAGCTCCCCCCCGCCCCCCGTTCTGATAGCCCCCCCCGCCCCCCGTTCTGACAACCCCCCCCCCCCCCCCGCCCCCCGTTCTGACAGCCCCCCCCCCCCCGCCCCCCGTTCTGACAACCCCCCCCCCCCCCCCCCCTCTCCCTCTATAAAAGCACAATCTTCCCTTCAAGAACCACACACACGGATCGGCGTTTACAGGTATTTTCTTTTTTATTTTTTTATTTTTTTATTTTCTTATTTTTTCATTTTCTAATTTCCTTTTTATTTGTTATCTATTTGTTATTCTTTTCTTTTCTTATTCTTTTATATATACTTCTTTTTTTAATCTTGGTTTCTTTTTCCTCTTAAATTTTCTCTTCTTTATCCATTTGTAATTACTACTGTCGACCTCCGTTTTTGCCATTTTAGCAGTCGTTTTTAGGATAATTGAACATGCCGAACCCAAATTTTGGGTTATGCACTCTCGGTTTGGATGTTTTTCTTCTGTTTTATATATGTTCGCTATAGAATCCATTCTTAGAACCCTGCTCTATGTGGTTGCAGTACTGTTGTGCCGCATTCTCGATCTGTATCTATGGCATCTTCCGCTCCCTAGCAGGATTCATCCATGGCTACCGAGGCATATTCAGAGCTCGCTCCTTCCGCCTTGGCCTTCGGTCCTTTCCATCCCGAGGTAGGCCCCCTATTGCCTATGGCCCCCTCCCGGTCAGCCCCTCTCGCCTCCACCCCGACCGTCCCTGTCGCCACCCTACACCCCGCCCCTCGGGCCCCCCTACCCTCCATAGTCCACCCCGTCCCTCGCGCACCAGTACCACGCCCTACTACCCCTTCCACCCCTACCCATTTACAGGGTAGTCAGCCTTTCGTGGTGTCCCTTCTGTGCCTCTCCATATCTGGTTCCTCGTTACATAGCCCCGGCCCTCTTCCCCCAGCTTCCCATCTTCCCGTTGCAGCGCCTCCCACAGCCGTGCCAACGCTCTCCGATGGTTCTAGTGGCCACCCCGCACGCAGTTCCGGTAGTCATTCCACATCTCCTGTTCCCCATCCACCATCGTCATCCATCGTTGACCATCGCGACCCATCTTTGACCCTATCCATCCGCCTGCATTTAGCCTTGCCTCCCATCCCGCTCTTTGATCTCCTTCCCGAGGGTTGCCTCCGTCAGGCCGGTCTTTGGCGATTGGCCTCCCTCCTCTTATCTGAGGCGGAGGGGTCCAATATTCGCACAGCGCTGCTTGACTTCCCTCATTTCCCATCCAGTTCGCTGACCCCTGTGGTCATAGCTGCCGGCATAGGTTCTAGCATACATTTGTTTCATGCTCCGCAGTCCATTTACTCGGGGTTATCTCGGGAAGAGACCATAGCTTTCTGCATTTCATTATATGGCGTTGATGCCATGCCCACCCACTACCAGCTCGCTGTCCTTCATTCGTTCATCTTCTTTTTCTTATTTCGTAGTCCCTCCTCAGACCTTCCGTTGCACGATAGTCATATAGCTGACCCCCTCTTCTGTTTTTTACATGGCCGCCCATTTCCTTATGCCACTCTCATGTTCCATTCATTTCTCCTGTGCTCTCGCCGATTCCATGATGCCCTCCACCGCAGCACCCGTTCGTTCTCCGTTTATTCCGCCCCAGTGTTGGCTTGGCTCTTTCATCTGCCTGGTACATAGCTCATAGCATCGAGCCGTAGTCTTGACCCCTCCCATCCTCCACCTTCTATTGACCATTCTTCCCATCCCCCTCCTCCGCCGCCCGTTGTCGTGCCCACCGCCCCTGGCACTCTTCCGCAGGCATCTGTTTCCATCATCGCCTCCACTCCCCCTCCAGCTCGCAGAGTCCGTACACGTTTGATGGATTCCTTTCCTACCCCTATCCCTCCCTCGCCCATTCATTTCCACCCCTCGGCAGCTGCCTCCCAACCTCCTCCCTCTCCCGCCATATCCATTGAGTCCGCTTCCACCTCCCATCGTCATCCCTCGCCCCCTGCTTCTCCCACTTACCCCCAGCCTACCCCGGCCCCACCCCCACCACCACCCGCCGCGCAGCCTTCCGTCTTGCAGCCTTCCATCCCTGATAGCCTCGACGACGACCCACCATTTGTGGGCCTACTTCGTGATGCGAGCCTCGTCGCGAGTGATGGCGCCAATGCCGCCCGTCTCTCCCTTGATTCCGTCTCAGCGACAGCTGCACTTCACCAGCAGTATGCTCTGACGATCGATCGCATTCGTGCTGCTGCCGCGGCTCAGTGGCAGACGTCGCGGGATGCGTTGCGGGCCATGCAGCAGGACCGGGACCGGTATCGAGATGAGGCTCATGCTGCGACTCGCGCTCTCATGGAGATCCGCCAGCGTGCGTCATTAGGCATTTGTGATAGTCCTGAGTGTCGATTGGTCCGCCGAGAGCGCGACCACCTCCGCAGGTACAGGAGCAGGATTGCTGCATGGACTGAGGAGGCAGCCATCATTCCTCCCGCCTCACCCGACTTACCTCTACCTCGGGACGATGTTCCTCTTGGGAGAGGCCTCCTTCCCCGCCGATGCCATAGTCATGCGTTCCGTGTCTATCCACTAGGTTCTAGGTATTCACACATCCTTGAGTTTCCAGAGTTTCATTGGCTTTACCCTAGCCTCATTTTGTTGTTGAGGCTCGGTGTAGGATGCATCTACTTATCCCTTTTGGTTATTTTGCCATTCATTAGCTCATCATTTCTTTCTACTAGACAGATCTTTGCCAGTCCTTGGCACTTCATGTACTTACCATGGACAGTTGTCTCCTTGTTCCTTTCTGCTTTTATATGAGATTTTGGTTCAGTGTTCATTGTGTGTTCATTGTGCACTCTCTGGTTGATTATTGGTTGTTTTATTACTATGACTGTGTACAGGTTGGTCTCTCTCTGGTTGGGTTTTTCTTTCATTTCCACCCTCCATATAATTCCGTCTCCCTCTTTGCTCTTTTCCCCCTCTTCCCCACCCCGCCCCCACACCCCATCATTTCCCCCTTCCCCTCTTCCCCACCCTGCCCCCCCTCCACAACCTTTCCCCGCCCCACATTGCTGAGTACTCTCTGGTGCTTTCTCCGATGCTCTTGATGGTCTTGGTTGCTGCTCAAATGTCCTATTAAAGTTTTTGCAGCTCTCTTATCATGGTGTCCTATATGCTCTGAGTTTGGCTGTAGCTCTCCGGGACGGAGAGCACATTAGGTGGTGGGCAACTGTTGAGCCCATAAAAGTCAAGTTGGTCAAAGTCAATTGCAATCAAAGTCAAAGGTCAAAGTCAACTGGTCAAAGTCAACAAGGTCAAGGTCAAAGTCAATAGGTGCAGAGTCAAAGTGCTAAAGTGCAGGTGTCAAAGTGCACAGGTGGTGCACAGTTAATTGTCCACAAAGGGTAAATTGGAGAAAGTGGGTTGCAGGTGGCAGAGGTATTTTCTCTAATTTCCCTAAGGTTCAAAGTGTGTTTTAAAGTGTTTTGGAAGGTTTAGGTGAAACCCCCCTTATGTGCAAAAGTGAAGACTTAAAAGGAAACGTGAAGGCATGTGAAGCGGCAGCAGCGTACGCACAGGTGAAAGTATGGCCCCCCCATTAAAATTTCGGTTTTATTCTAAAGTCACTACAGGACAAAACAGTGAGTCGTTGGCTGCCACTTGTGAGGACAATCTTGGGACATCAAAGTGAGCACCAAGATACCATTGCAGTTAGGAGCGTACGTGATCGACACACTCAAATGAAGGCAAGGTCTATTCTTGGACCAATCTTAGAGTAAGCAAGAGAGCATAGTCTAAGGAAGCAAGAGAGAGAAGTGTAAGGGTCACCAGTGTGCGACGCAGAGAAGTGGAAGTGAAGGAGTGCATGGAGAGTGACTAAGGGATTGTGCAGAGAGTGCTAAGCTAGTCCCCCAAGTATCTCAAGGTCCCATTGCAGTGTGCGCGTGCCGACAAAAGGTATTCACTCCTCCCCCTTTGTGGAAGCTTGGTGCAATGTGTGCACAAGGATAAGCTTGAAGCAGGTGGAGGTCTGGTGCAAAGGAGGCCGGCGGCAAGAAGACTTTGGGATATTTGGTATTTTGTAATTGGGCACTCTGTGGGATTTCACAGAGGTATTGGCTTGTATTGTACTTCAAACATTGTAATTGTCTTACTGTAATCAATCGGCAGAAGCTTCCAGGTGTATTTTCTCTTCTTGTTTCTTCCCTTTTCTCCTACAAACCCTCAAACTCCTTCTTGTCTAAGAATCCCCCAACACAAGCAAAAAGAAGTTGACTGAAAGAATTTTTTATATGTTTAAGGAAAGATCTAACATGTTAAAATTGCATGTGAATTTTTTTTTTGGAGGTGAAGGTTTGGAGGACATAAACTCAACATAGCTCCGAAAAACTACATAGCAACTAATCATCATCATAATCGTAACTAATGATGTGTGTATTTTAATTGCATGTAATTAATGATGTCATGTGTGTTTCAATTGCATGTTTCAATCTAGGCATGGTAAAGAAGTATAACAAATGAAATGTCTTCAATCTTGATATTTGATCTTTCATGTAAGATTTCATAGTAAATCATGTTGCTGGTCTATTGAAAATTTATATTATTTCATTTTGTTGCACTTTATATATGTTCATTGGCAATTTAATTTTTTGTAACTTATATTTTCCCATGTGAGAAGATGGAGGAGTGAATCATTATCCTTACACTTTAAATTTTAAAATCACTATTTTTATTATTATTATATTTAAATACATTTGAATTTCCTCTAAAACCCATGCCCATTATGAGCTTCCCCATCATGCATCATAAGCATGACTCGATCCCTTGACAAAGCGCCATGACCCGAGTGTGTTACCACCAATGACCACACACTTCATGGATCACATTACATAATAGAGGAAAATGAAATGTGCATTAAATATAAAATATTTTGAAAATAGTGAGTGTCAGAGGAGTACTAGAATATTGTGCCCTTCGACTAGACTAGAAAAGATTTGGAACTATACCTTTAATTAAAACGTCGCCTACATAGGGGAAATAATACAAGGATATCAAACTATTAGAAGAAGTCCCACAAACTAGGACTGATAGGTATGGATATCTGGATTAGAGATGAGAGTTCCATGCTCCACCCTTTTGTCCAAAAGCTACTTTCATTCTCATGCAAGTTCACTTATCCCACATGAAAGGAAATTCTCCCAAACTCCATATAAGCAAGGCCTCCCTTCACTCCACACAAGTCATTCCACTCTAGCTCATTGCCAAGAGTGTGCTTCCACTCCTCATGGAGTCTCCATGCTCATAGAGCAATCTTTGTAAGTTCATTTCCATTTTAATCTATTCATCATGTTTTCATATCTTTTGTTTCTTCCTCCATAGTTAATTTGTTTTGTGGTTAATTGTAGAGTAGGAGTAGCTTCTTTCATTTCAACATGGTATCATAGCATAGCTTAATTATTTTTACTTTTGAGTTATATTTTTGTTATGTTCATCATTATCTTGTATTTCATTCTTAATCCCTCCCTCCCTCACTTTCACATCCTTCTAATAACGTCCTTCTAAGCACTTTTTCCATCTTCCTTATTGGTTCTTCCATTTTTTTGTGTTGCATCACTATTATCAGATATATTTCATCACTATGATGGAAACTTCTTTTGTCAATAATACTTTCTTTTTAATCATTCCACATTTGATGAGCATTCCTGATTAGTTTTTCTTAAGTGTCATAATCATGGCGATTGTTATTCTATAAAAAAGAACGTGCTTATAACCACTGTGATCCTATACTCATCATGATCAACAAGTGAGGCTGAGCTACTTGATAGAGCATCTTATTGTTCCACAACCTCAGCTTTCGGTCTGCGTAATGCTCGTGCTCCATGGCTATCATGGTTCCGCGAGGAAATGAAAGGATAGAAGTGGCATAATAGAGTCACGGAGTTGCTTCAAAGCTTGTGTGAGTCTTGCGTAGCCAAAACCCTAAGAGAGCAGGTCCAACAACAACCCCAACTCAAACGTGATGGGTCCGTCTAAAAGGTGATTTTAACTAGAATGACATCCTTAATTATTGTCTGCTGGGTGCTCGGATTGCCCTTCTGTAGGATCTTATGGGGAGCAAGATCTATGTTCTTCGCTTCCTCCTCCATCTCTACTTCTACTTGCGCTTGGGATATGAGCTCTTTCTGAAGAGAGTGTACGCCCCCTACACCTCTTTGCAGGTCCTCCATGAACGATCGTGTTGGCCTCTAATGCGCTCTCTTTAGCGACTACAGAAGAGCAGGGAGCAGATGAAGCTGATCCCTTCATGCGAATCCAGCCAGAAGATGACAATATCGAGCTTTCGAAATGAGAGCAACTCTAGCGGACTATGAGGTGTTGTGTAGGCATAGCCCGGTTACAGTACAAGCTACACACGCTCCCTTGTATGGTTAAGTCCTCTGTCAGTGCATGGAAGGTAGAGGTGTAGGATAATCCTATCAGCACCATAGAGTGTCGTACACAGTGAGGTACTGCCAGAGTTGGCACCTCTGAGCAGAGAGAATCTGCACTTCTAGAATTTGCAGCATTACTCTTTGTCACTCAAAGAGCGAAATACAAAGAAGGGAGTTATCTGCGAACCTGCACACAAAGAAAACGGGTTTTCTCATAGATGATGATAGAGACAATGACGAGAATGCACGGAGCATCTGGAACGTTCATCTCGTCTGTCGTCTTAAATCGATGCAATGAATCTAGCCTCCTGGGAAGATTACAACAACTGGCACTTTGATCTAGAGATCTTCCCTCTCTTGACTATTCAGAAATCGTATGCTTTAGTCCAAGCCTGCATAGCCTAGTGGTTGATGCTTTGAGTCTCAAGGAGGAAGTCCTGAGTTCAAATCTTGGCTGGACATAACCATGAGTTCCCAAAGATGGGTGTCCATGAAGTTCCCCAAGATGGGTGCCTCTACCTTACGAGGTCGGGTGTGTGTGTCTTTCCAATTCATTGTACTCTCAAAAAGGAAATCGTATGCTTTGCATAAACGTTAGTAGTGACCTGGCACAGGCGCGCACTATACAGAGAAGGTGAGAAGGAAGTAGAGGAACGAGGAAAATTAATGCACTTCATTCAGCGCTGGCCATTCGAAGGACATAAGAGTGACAAAAAAGACGAACCATATGGAAATCATTCGATTGTTAACTTAGGAGAAATCTCTAGAAATCTTCCTCAGTTTTAGTGTGGATAAATTTGCGCTTCACTAGTTGGTAAGCTGAATGGGACCATCGATCGGTTCTATTAATTGAGACTAATTGTTTTGGATCCTCTGCAAAGAGATTTCAAGTGGCAACAATGTTCAATCCTACTGCATTGAGTTAATCATATGAAGAATCCTTATATTTTTTGCTCCATTTCATTCCATACACTATGGAGAGCCGATTTCTTACATGGATATATCCTTTCTACCCACGTGACATTCAGCTACATATTTTTTAAGTAACATGAGCATGCATACATTCTTTCCATGTCATCTTTTTACAACATCATGCACAAGTATTCTATGGCTTCTTGTAATGGGATTAGACACTGCCATATATATGTGGTAAGACCTTCCCAATGCCATACAAAATTATAATTCGAGTGCCCAAGTATACCCTCTATCTCCATCACAAGAAGAATATGGTGGCCACAACATCAACAACACCCATGGATCAACAAAAACACCAAGTGGAGGCTACATCAAAAAAAAGGGGGGGGGAGGAGGATCCTACCAAAAGCAACCCAACAATGGAATTCAAATACTACAACAAAAGGAGGAAAATGGTTCCATAAGCACTACCTACCCCATCTTGTAAACCCTTCATATGTCTTGGGATCCCATATGTCCCAAGATTCAAGGGATGCCATATGTCCCAAAATTGAATCCCATATGTCCAAGTTATGTCTAAGGATCCCATATGTCCTTAGATCCTAAAAACCAAATGGACTAAGTGATCCCATATGTCACTAGTCCCCATGTTAAAAACAAAAGGGCCATCACCTGGAGGGGGGATGTTGAGAGTTCCATGCTCCACCCTTTTGTCCAAAAGCTACTTTCATTCTCATGCAATTTCACTTATCCCACATGCAAGGAAATTCTCCCAAACTCCATATAAGCAAGGCCTCCCTTCACTCCAGACAAGTCATTCCACTCTAGCTCATTGCCAAGAGTGTGCTTCCACTCCTCATGGAGTCTCCATGCTCATAGAGCAATCTTTGTAAGTTCATTTCCATTTTAATCTATTAATCATGTTTTCATATCTTTTGTTTTTTCCTCCATAGTTAATTTGTTTTGTGATTAATTGTAGAGTAGGAGTAGCTTCTTTCATTTCAACACCCATAACCCACGACCATATGTATGAAGCAAGATATGTGGATTACATGAACTCTCTTTAGGGAGATGAACTAGATACAACGAATAATTAGAAAGCATCTTGTACTACAAGATTACAAGAGGAAAAGACAGGATGTCCAAGATACTAAACTACACAAGACTAAAACAAAGGACAAGACTAGAACCCAATCTGGAACTCGAAAAGTACTTACTTGGAGATCATGACTCCTTGAGCTCCCAAGATTGGCATTGCCAAATTTAAGTATATATGTGGCCAAACCCTCCTTGTATAGGTTTTCCAAGGCGGTTCATCAATGGCAGTTACAAATTGATGGCCATCGATTATGTGATCAATTTGAAACAAGACCTCTGCGTGTTAGAATCAGGAAAGTACATAGTCAATATTAGGGTTTTGCATATTCCAGATGCGATGGTAGGATTAGTTTGTCCAAATTCTGATCCAATCAAAACATATAAAAATTCACATATAATCTAAGCTTCAAGATGGTTTCCTTTGTGTCCATTACATCACCTCCCCCTCAAGTGACGAGTTTCATGAGAAGAATTATGTGACTATGAGATATTCTAAAACTTGAATGTTCACAGCTCTTGCACCTTGTACAGTTCTTGATATATGGTACTAGAACACGATGACCATCGATATCTATTATGAAAGTGGAAAGGGTTTTGTAGTATATCTAGGTACAAAATCAAGGGCATGATTCTCATGATGGACAATACTCCTCTTTTGACTCTGATGATGATCTTTTGATGTGGGATGGTGATTATGCAAGTCTTGAACCCAACTTGTTTTTTCTTCTTAGGACCTTTGAATACCATGTGGTCATGGTCTCCACAATAAAAGCCTACTCGATTATCCTTCCGGTCTTTTCTTTCCTTTGGTGTAAGTCATTTGACACTGATGTTATCCAACTGCATGGGTTTTGGTTGAGTTTCTTCCAACATATGCTATTGTTGAATAGAGGTGAACTTGTATTCCCAATCTCTAATAGAATTTTTCTTTTCTTGCTTTCTCTCGAACAACCTATTATCACACTCAATCGCTTGATTCATGAATTCATTATAAGTTTTTACCTTGGGCCTGATTATCATGAGGTCCTTGACATCATCATGTAAGCCCCATGGAAAGTGGTTGATAAAATAATATTCATGTCATGTGAGATCACAAATGATTTGTCTGAATTCTGGATCATATGCAGATGTGGGCCTATTTCCTTGATATGCAGATGTGGGCCTATTTCCTTGATGTAGCTTCCATAGCTTTGTTTCAACAAAAAGTAAACAATTGGTATCTCCAAAAGAAGACATGAACTCTTCAACAAAGGCCTTGAAATCATAAAAAATATGTGTATCCTTCTCAAGGATAGGTGCAAACCATGAAAGATCTTATGAATAGATTCACTTTTCACCATTTTCGCTTCACAACAAATGGGATTCATTCTGGGGCCCATAGGTGAACTTCTAGACAAGAAGTGTGTCGAAGAGGGTCTAGATGTCATGCCCTTTGCCTACTCTCTGGTTTTCTATCTAGTGCAGGTTGGTGCTTGGGTGGTTTTCCCTACTGTGCCAAATTGTGTGCAAGTATAACCCCTGCAATGGTAACCATGCATGCATCTGGACAGTGGACTCACTAGAAATGCCCCCAATGTCCAGGAAACAAAGCACGACAAGTGTAATTGCTAAGCCTTCCCTTCCTCACTTTTTAGAGAACGTCAGATGTCCCTTACATCATGGGCAGATGTCTAGCAATCGGAACACCCCCTTTCAATCCTTGGTCTTGTACTTTGATGGCCAAGCATGTCGACATTGGGCCAACCCATCCCTCATCTTGCCTGCTCACTCAAAGGGGCTTTGGACATGGAAATGGAGAGCCACTTTGCCTATTGGCAACTGGCAACCTTGGACTTGATGAACATCTACAGCCATGCCGGAACCCCTTCAGTGGCCGTTGCTTCATGCTTTCGGGTTAATTCCTACTTCCGTTATCCAACTGACCTCTCGGCCAACTTATTCTAAGTCCCACTCACTCTCAAGTAACTTAAGGGGATTGCCCCTTTAACTTCATGGTTGTCCATCTCCTTGTGGGTTAGGCAAAGAAGGCCTCCCCTTGGAGTAGGTTGTCACACACCCCCCACCTCCCCAACCCCCCTCTCTCCCCTCTCGGCCCCCTCGCCCCCCTTGTCCCCAAGACCATAGGATAATTTTATCATATGTTTTGGCAACCCCCCATTATTTTTTTATTTTTATCCAGCAAAATCTTTTGGCTCTAGATTGTGCCTCAAGTGGCCATTTATTTTAAACTTGGGGTCAATGTCATGGTTTTTGACACCCTAGACTCATTTTTTGCATTAGTTTCACCAAAATCCATTAGTTTTTCAGTCTTTTGGTGAAAATCACCATGCTTTGCACACATTTAACATGTGTGTTTTATCTTACCAATGGTCCACATGGTTTATATTCCCTCCTTCACATTTTGCATATGAATCACATGTATGTTCCATGTTTTGGTATTTTTTAAACTATCATTAGCCCAAAATCATACTCCATGCCCATTCCTTTGGACCTACACCTAGCCTTTGCCTGCCTTCCTCCATCCCTATTCCTCGCTAAATCCTCAATCCTCCCTGGCCTTTCTTTCTTACTCCCCCAACAATCTTGCTTCTTCTTCCATACCACTAATATGGTGTCCAATTTTGCTATTCCCTTACCGAGAAGTTCATATGTTTTGTTCATGGTTTTAACCACTCTTATGTAGTGGTGGCACATATTTGCTCATGGTTTGGCTATTAACTCTCCAAGACGGAGAGCCCATTAGGTGTTGGGCAACTGTTGCATGGGTCAAAGGTCAAACTAGTCAAAGGTCAAAGTGGTTAACTGTGGAGCGAGTGAAAGGTCAAAGTGGTGACTTTGCAAGTGATGCACTTGGAGGTGCAAAAGTGCGAAGTAGTGCATAGGTGGTGCACCAGTGCCGAGAACAAGGGTGCACAGGTAGTGCATAAACAATTTGTTCACAATGGTTTTGCAAGAAAAGTTGAATGCAAGTTGTAGAATTGTCTTTTTGAAGGGTTTTCAAGGTTTCTTAAGTGTTTTGGAAGGTTCAAGTGAACCCCCCTTATGCACACATTTTGAAGAAATGAAAGGTCAAAAGTGGAAAAGATATGAAGAGAAAGTGGTATGCAAGAGATTATGTGTGGGATCCCATTCAAATTTTTGGTTCTCCTAAAGTCACTATAAGACAAAATAGAGAGTCATTAGCGCTACACAAAAAGTGTTTCTTGAGACATCAAAGTGAGCACCAAGATACACTAGGAGTTGAAGCGATGTACGAAAAGAGAATCAACACACAACCATAGGATTAGTAATTCTTAGGCTAAGGAGTTAGACTAAACAGCAAGAGAGAGCAAGAGCGAGCAAGAGACTGGGACAGTGAGTACCCAAAGAGCAACTAGGAGAGCACCTAAGGTGGAACAAGTACCATCAAGGAAGTGTTGCACGTCGACAACAGAGAGTGATCCTTCCTTCAACCTTATTGGAAGCTTGAGTGCAAGGTGTGCACAAGGGCAAGCTACTAGACAAGGTGGAGGATAGAGACTGAGGAAGTTGACTGCACAAGAAATTGTGGTATTTTTGTACACTTGTGTGTGCTCTTGGCTTCTCCGCTATGCACGCATAACAATTTTGTCTCATTCTAGACAAGTATAGTGTAGTTCTTATTGTTAATCGACACAAAGGCTTTTGGTGTATTTGTATCTCACCTTCTTCTCCATTCTTCTCCTACAAACACTCAAGTCCCTTTCAACAAGGGCTTTAATCTCTTCCCAACACTTTCCTCAAAGAACTGCAATTAGAAGCATGCACACAAACAAGAATGTAGCTAAAACAATTGTTCAAAATGATTGTAATCCATTGGTGTTACTTTCTAAAGTACACATCCCTAATGCAGTGGCTTAAAGAAGAGTTAATCCCAATGAAAACAGACCCTTCAGCCTGAGTGTGCTCAATAAAAAAACAATCATGATCGGAAGAGACAACTTCACATTGATTCTCCCATTCACTTTTAAAGCCCCAAACTATGGAATCTGAATAATCCAACATGTGATAGGGTTTGTAGTATATGCGAAGAAGCTCATGGTGGTTGTGGGAACAAGCTCTATGGAGTGGACTCTAGAGTCCAGAGTCCCCGAGTGCCCACTTTTTTGTCTTTTTTGGAAGAGCTGAAGTTCCGAGTCCCGACTCCCCAAGTTCAAGCACCTCTCCTTCCAAGAAAAGTTATCAAGTTTTTTATTTTTATTATTTTTGAGAGTACAATGGATTGGAAGTACACATCATGAGAGACTCATGGGCATGTCCTTCCAAGAAAAGTTATCAAAATTTATATTTTTAACTTTTTTTAGAGTACAATGAATTGGAAATACACACACCCAACCTGGCAAGTAGAAGTACCTATGATGAGAGACTCATGGCATGTGCAGCCAATTAGACGACGCGGGCTCAGACTAATTATTCATTCATTTCGGCACTAGTTGTTTTGTTGTGAGTCGTGACTTCTTCAAACATGGAAATCTCTACGCTGTCTCTTCTTTCTTGCAAGTTTCAACTCCGGAGTCCCGACTTTCCTTAAACGTTCATTCACGCTGCCATATGGCGTGGATTTATTAGGTCCGACCGCCCACTGCTCAGTGACCTCTTTTCTGATTTGACCTCTTTTCTGATTTGATCTGCTTTGAACATAAGTGATGTCAGTTTGCCTTCTCTACTTTTTTTTTGAATCGATACTAGCTATTGACATGCGTTGAGCACCTATATCCACTCATAGACATAGACACCTCATATTCGCACAATTATTGCATTTTGATGGTCTACCTTGCTCTTCAATTTTGAAGGCTATCTACACATGATATCTATATTTTACATTTTCGATGCGATTTATGATCTCATTTTACGATCTAAAAATGGCCAAAATGGGTCATACGGTCAGTGATTCACACAATGGACATGTCTTGCAGAAAAGTCTCTCAATCATGAATGTTTTCACTTTACTTATATAATTGTATTATGTCATGTACTTACAATCGCATGTTTTGTAGTTTGTGGTTATGCATCTTTTTAAATGAAGGTTCAGCAAGCACTTACTCCCTCCGCTTTAACTTTGGAAGTACAACTATATAGGTGAATGGGCATAGTACTATGGGGACTCTCCATGTTCCATACAACAATGGTTATACGAGGTTACAACTGTATTAAATTGGTTGGGACCACATTAGGAGAAAAATGAACCCTCCATGGGCCTTTTAGATTAAGGAGTGATTAGGAACGGAACAATGAAAGGAGGGTGGTGGACACAGTCTAGTCCCTTAATCACATAGGCTAGGCATAGGCTTCCCTTGTTTTTGTGTGGTCAAAGAAGAGAAAATTACTTCGAAATAATGGTTTTAGTTATGTGAATGGTTTTAGGAAGCTTAGAAATTAATAAGAGCCCTTGGATTGGCTTGATGATCCAAAGGGTGAGGTTAAATGGCAAAAGTCAAGGTAAGTTTGAACAAGAGCCCTTGGATTTGTAAGTCTTTCAAAGGCTTAGATCTTTTCCCTCTTCAAAAATGCTCCTTCATTTTCTGACCCTTGGATTAGGGTGTCTATCAGACGATAAATAGAGAAGATCTTTAATTTTTGGCACCTTGTCCTATGAACCATTAGATGTGGTCTATATCCAATGGTTCAAAATGAAGACATCATACAAAAGCGCCTTTCTCCTTGGACCATTGGATGAGCGCATCCATCTGACGGCTCAAATTGCCTGCGCCCAAGTTCTCAGCATAATTTGCTTGTGAGAGAGAGCGAGAGAGCGTTTGTGTGCTTGTGATTTTCTGTGTTTTTTGAGATTTTCTGCACGAATCAGCATCCCCAACAGCTGCACAGCTCCAGCAGGTAAAAAATTTGACTGTGCAGGTCCCGAGGCGTTGACCTCTGTCAATCACGACCGACAGAAAAAATGATCTTTTTGCTAAACAAAGTACATAACCATAATCTACAGGCCTAGAGCTTCCCAAATGTGTGTTTAAAATTTTAAAATTCCTTAGATTTCTGTCAATCGCGATTGCCCTATCAATCGCGATGGACAAACCACGATGGACACATGCCGACGGCTCTGTCAATCGCGACTGACACGTCAATCGCGACCGACAGAGTCAACGACCGACTGACCATGACTGACAGAACCTACGCGTAACACGTGTCAATCGCGATCGAGCCATCAATCGCAATCGAGCCATCAATCACGATCGACCAGTCAATCGCGATCGACCCAGTCAACGATTGCTTGACCACGACGGACAGACCCTCGCGACGGACCTGTCAATCGCGACTGACAGAGTCCACGATCCTTTGACCATGACTGATTGAATTATCGGGCCACGTGTCAATCGCGATTAACCCATCAATTGCAACTGACA
Organism: Ceratopteris richardii; assembly: GCA_020310875.1. Taxonomy (NCBI): domain Eukaryota; kingdom Viridiplantae; phylum Streptophyta; class Polypodiopsida; order Polypodiales; family Pteridaceae; genus Ceratopteris; species Ceratopteris richardii. The sequence goes on along the minus strand of CM035430.1, from coordinate 56,750,026 downwards.
GCCACGACTGACCAGTCAATCGCGACCGACATGTCGATCGCGACTGATAGAGTCCACGATCCTTTGACCACGACTGATTGAATTATCGGGCCACGTGTCAATCGCGATTGACCCATCAATCACGACTGACAGCCACGACGGACCAGTCAATCGCGACCGACACGTCGATCGCGATTGACCTATCAATCACGACTGACAGAGCTTGCGAACGCGATAGACAGGCAAATTTGGCCAATTTTTTAGGGCAAAAAATAGTGGTTTAATTTTTTGGCAAATTGTGGGGAACTTTTAAGGGTTAGTAGAGCATTGTGAGGCCTATACCCAAAGCATTTTGAGAAGTCCTGTCTGCCTGCTAACCTGTTTAAAATCATGATTTGGCCCAAAACCTTGAATGGACATAACCTCCTCATACGAAATCTGATTGCGGTCATTTTTGTTTTGTTGGAAAGCTCGTGGGGAGTACAACCAAAACTTCCACTGGTGATGGTAGAATTAATTTCAGGATTATTAGACAGGGTAATTTGAAGTGACCATATCCCGGTGTAGGAAAAATAAGTTTCCCTTGGGATTGTTTTTCATAAAGACAAAAGGCAATTGGGTTTGTGAATTACATGCATGAAAGTGATCTGTCTGTCAACTGAATTCAATTCTTGAGCTAATTGTGGATTTTTCAGGTTCTTTGAGAGCATCGAAGGGTACTCGAAGCAAGAGTAAGTGCGAGCTTGGGAACACGCTTCCTGGGCATACAAGGGCAACCCAGGGAAGAAACTTAAGGTTGGAAATTCTCAACACCCTCTGTCAATCCCTAGCATAGGCTAAGTACGGATAGAGGTTTTCATTAATTAGGAACACGTTAAGAACGACCAAGTCCAAGAACTCTAATCACTCAAGTGCAAGTGCTAGGAGATTACAATTGCGAAACAACCTAAGGGAAAGAAATTAAATCGAGCAACCGCACTCAAAGTACGATAAAAACTTAAGTGTTCCTTGCGACGAAGATTAATTGGACAAGAAGTGACACCCTAAGAGCAATTAAAAAAGAACATGACTGATACAAAAGAACTCAGCAACGCAAAGTGTACTTGGGAAAAATTGGGATTATTCAATTGGGCTTATGAACCTTAGATCAGGACGACACCTAGGGAGAGATAAACAAAGTCTTAGATCTTCAGAGGCTAGTGTCAATCATACTGCTAGGTCTTGGGCCCAGCAGTTGAGCCATCATTCGTACTACCCTGGCTCTGAGACTAGCGAGTCTGAGATGTCCCACGGTATGGAGAGACCTACAGGAAGTTCTGGAGTGCCATATTTACATAGGGTAGAAGGCCCTTACAAGACGCAACTCGAATACCTTAGGACCAACCGATTAGGTGCTAGCATCTATGAGGACGGCGTAGGAAGATCTGTGGTCCAGATCAAAAACCCTGACCAATCCATTGGACTAGAACATCCAGCGGTCAAGTTTGAAAATGGAGCGTACTTGGACAAACAAGGGACAATATATGTAGTCACCAATCATCCAGATAGGACAGATGAATTTGGGAATGTGGTCCCAGAAACGGACTTAGGTGACCTAGAGCAAGGAAACATGGGTGTAGAACCTAGAACCCCTCGAGGCAAATCTGTTCTCACTAGGATTATCACACCAGAGTGGATTCCCCAAGACAATAAGAGCATAGATCTACTCCTGAACCGAGAGACTGATGAAGCCTTTTGGAGGTATAGATCTGATAAGCCGAATGAGGTAGGAAAAACCATGATTTATGAGTTTAAAGACCCTGATAGCCCACGTAGAGTGACCTACTTAGATCACTCTTCAGAGAGGGTCTTTGTGGTTACAGAAAATGATAGGCATGCTTACACTTGGAAAGGTGAATTTATTTTCCCCCAACCAAGATCAAATGTGTCCTTTGGTCACCAAGGAGCTGGAACCTCCCACGCTCATGGAACTCAAAGAGACAGACATAGAGATAGACCGGAGGTAAGCTTTGCCAACCCAGTGGGAAGAGACAGAACGAGAACGGAAACAAGTAGAGTGGAACCTGAGGGACTTAGAGCCCCAAGGAACCAGAGGAATGCTGATGATTTCCCTCTGCCAAGGCCTAGGGAGCACGCCAGGATTTTGAGACCGACTCAGTTAGTTAAGTCCATGAAGAATTACTTTGATGGCACAGGAGACCCATATGATCATGTGGCCGAGTTTAGGCAAGTCTTGAGAGCTAAACAAGTTGAGGACCTATTCACGCAATATAATGCCTTTGGTCTAACACTTAGGAACACAGCCCTTACGTGGTTTCAACCATTGAATGTGAGACAGTTCAGGAGCATAGACCAACTTTTAGAGGCTTTCATCACCGAATTCTCTAAAAGTGGCATAAGGCATAATACTTCCTCGTTGATACACAGCTTCAAGCAGACCCCTCAGGAGACCGTGAGACTTGCAGGAAGAAGGTTTGGGTAGTATCTTGAGAGATGCCCTGTTCCTGAGTTACCAACACCAGCTAAACAAGTGGCTTTATTCTTGGATGGATTGCTAAGTACCAAATTGAGGTCATATGTGTACTTGAAGGACCCTAGGACTATAGAAGAGTGTGTACGCATGTGCATCGACATCGAGGATAACCTAGGGGAAGAGTTAGAGCTCTCCAAAATCTACAAAGATTCAGATAGTGCTTCTAGCCTCTCTTCCACACAATCCACATCTATCGAGGAATTAGCAGAGAAAGTAGCTCAGAAATTAGGTGTCTCTAGCAAACAGATCCCAAGATTTGCCCCTGTGAAAAGATGCTATACTTGTGGAGGTGACCATATGGCGAATGTATGTCCCATTATGGCCCAACCCCAAGTGAATCCTAGTAGCCAATACTGCACCATAGAATGGAGATACACAAATCACACAGCACAAGACTGCCCATACAATAAGCAAGCAGTTAGGCAAACCTACCCTCAGCCCTATCCACAACAAGTAATGTATCAGAACCAGTACCCTCCACAACGCTATGGCAGACCGCAGCAACCCTATCAACAACCCTACCAAAACCAACAAAGGCCACAACCTGTGTTAGCTCAACAACCTCCAACCCCCGCTAATGTGATTCCTGTAAAGTATGCAGCTGCTGAGGAAAATTTGAATAGAGCCATAGTCCCAATGACTCCATTACTCTCAAAAAGTGACCCGAGTGATCATAGTTTTGATTCTACTCACATTGATAGCCCCCAAGCTTACTATATGCAGTCTCCTGAACATGGTGAGTCTTACTATAGTGAAGAACCGAATGAACCTAGTTGGGAGCCAGATTACACAAACATCATGTACGCAAACCCCAACTCTAGACCTCAACCTAGGCAGGTAAGACCCTCATTCCCAAGGGGGCCATGCTACAGATGTCAGGGAGATCACCTCATTCGTGATTGCCCCATGCCTGCACCTACACAACCCCAGTCAGTAACAATACAAGGCTTTTGTCAAGACTGCAGGAAGGAGCATGTCTTATGAGATTGCCCTAAGAATCCTAATAATATGCCAAAAATAACTCCAATTAACGTTATTGGGTTAGTTGTAGACTCAACAGGAAGTGTCACTTCCACTGCACCAGTGCAAGTGGTCACTAGGGCCCACGCTTTGCAACAAGACCCAGGAATAGGTCAAGAGAAGAGTGCAGAGGTTAGTGAAACCGAGAGCATAGCCAAAAAACGGTCGAGAGCCTGGAGGGATAGCCGAGAGAGAATGAAGAGACAATGGTCTAAAAAGATGAGTGACTTAGAAGAAAGCATAAGAGAAACAAAAGCAAAAATTGTTGAACTCACCTCTCAAACAAACTCTCACATACCACCACCACCCTCACTTCCATCACCATCTAACCCACCATCTGTCCACCTACCTAAGACCAAACCACCACCCCTAGAGTAGGATCAGTGTTAGCTGACCCCACTCCTGAAGACATAGACATGATGCTTAGGGCATATCAGGCCAGAATCCAAGAAGGGCCAATTGTGACGGATCATGACAAGTGCTACCCTAGAGCTGACCTAGAGATAGAAGGCACCAAGCTGTGTGTGAAAATGGTCGCATTGGCTCAAACCATGTTTGAAGCCAGTCGTCTCTTCAACTACTCTAGCTCAGCTAAGACACAATTGCACTTGGATGGACTCCTAGAGAAATTAGAGAGCATAATTGCAAGATCTGCCAAGGAAGAAAAAAATCAAGGGAAAGAGGAGGCAAGTAAAAGAATAAGCCTTCCCCCACAGGAAGCTTTTGTGCCCAATTCCACTGAACCAGACACCTCCTCTTCTATGAATAGGTACACACCAGAATTCCTACGAGAGATTCAAGAAGACAAATGGGCTAAAGAAACTGAAGTCCCTCCTCCCATTGAACTTGTGGATGACGCACATGATCAATTCCCACAAGATATTCCCTCCATTTATGGAGAGCAGGAGAGCACCCAGTCTCAAGAGAGATTAGACTTTGAGTCTAATTCTTTACATGAGTTACCCCACTTCAAAGGCCCATGGGAAGCCAAGTCGACTTGTATGAGAGCACCCACAGTCATGGTAAGAAACGAAGACTCAGTCATACCTAGGAATACGGAGGTAGTAAAAAACACTAAAGTGCAGTGCAACCTCACTTTAGAAGAGCTACTCAAAGTTAGGCCAAAACTATGGAAACATGTAGCCAAACAAGTACCAGAAATAGCAAAACCCCATTCCCAGGTAGGTTCTCATAGAACAGTGCCTGAAATTCCTCTAGACAAGATAGGAGATATGAGTGAAGGTGAAGAAGGAAACACCTATCTTCCCATTACCCATCAGGGGTATACAACTAAGGCAATTCTAGACTCAGGTGCAGGAGTCGCTATTGCTACCACTTCCCTATGGAAGCGGTGGGGCAAGCCAGCACTCAAGCCCACGAGGATGAAATTGCAAATGGCTGATGGTCACATAGAGAGGCCTTTAGGACTACTTTAAGGAATAACTCTCACTACATGTGGTGTAGAGTTTGAGCACACGTTTGCTATCTGTGATTTTAGCAAGAACCATGCATATGAGATGATTTTGGGAAGACCATTTATGCGACAGTTGCAAGTGGTCCAGGATTGGGGAACCAATTCCTTGTATTTGCAACACTTAGGTGTTACGACCAAAGTCAATCTCAAAGATTACTCTCATAGAGATGTTCCTCCTATTCAATGGAATCCCATCCATAGAGCTAAAGATGATACAGAGTCAGTGCACTCAGTAGGATCAGGATCCTCATGGATGCAGGAAGACACTCATTTATGGATGTGTAAAGTGGCAGTAGAAGAGGAGAAGAGAGAAAAAGCCAGAGAGATAGGTGCAAAAGAAACACATAGATCCATTCAAGACCCAGCCTATGCACCTGTAGTATTTCTTGATGAAGAATTTGAACCCCACGGCTGGGCTGAAATCCTAGCAACCATGGATGTAGCCATCAATGAAGAACAATGGACACCACACTGTGATGAGGATGGCTATGACATTTCAGTTTTCTCCATAAAGCCAATCATGGGAGATGCAGTTCTAGAAGAATGCAAACCTAGCCCTGATGCATTTAAGGATGCAAGTGACTCCGACCTAGAGTCAATCATTATGGACCCACCTTTTGCATCAGATGAAGAATACTTCTATGAAGTAGAATTCCAACCCCAGAGACACGAAGAGATAACAAATGATGTACGGTCAGCCACACAAGTGACCCCTAAGGATGAAGGAAAGAAAAGGAAGAAGAGAGAAGTCACACCAGAAGAGGAAGAATCTTTGTTTGAGGTCCCTGAAAACTTTAAAAAGTATGAGATAGACGACAAGAGAGTCATGGTAAGAATGCCTAAGCGAGAGGCACGATCAGGAGAAGCCTATGATAACAAAGAAACCACCAAGAAAATAGTAGTAGCCCTAGAAGAAGGAGAGGAGAGATGCACGTACATAGGCCATGACCTAACAGAGGAAGAAGAGCATGCATTAATAGCATTGCTAAGAGAATACAGAGATGTATTCGCTTGGAGTTACAAGGATTTGAAGGGTGTTGATCCAGACATATGCTCACATACTATCCCCATGACCTCAGATGCCAAACCCTCCAAGCAAAAGCCATACACATACAATGATAATTATGCTGCTAAGATCAAAGAAGAGATAGATTGTCTGGTAGAAGCTGGATTCATCTATGAAATTGAGCACACTGAGTGGGTATCCCCCATTGTAGTGGTGCCCAAGAAGAATGGAAAGCTGCGTGTATGCATTAACTTGAAGAAGGTCAATGCAGCCACAATTCGAGATAACTATCCGCTTCCTATCACAGAACATCTCTTAGAAAGAGTAGCAGGCAAGGAAGTGTACAGCTTCCTTGATGAATTTTCGGGCTACAATCTCCATAGCTCCGGAAGATCAGCATAAAAGAGCTTTTACCACAGAGTGGGGTATATTTGCCTTTTGAGTAATGCCATTTGGGCTTACCAATGCTCCTACAACCTTTCAGAGACTGATGTGCCACGTGTTTAAAGAGTTCTTGATGAAGAATTTGGAAGTCTATGTTGATGATCTCTGTGCTCATTCCAACATTAGACAGACACATATACCAGAACTCAGGCAAATCTTTGACAAATGTAGAGAGTATCAAGTCTGCTTGAACCCAGAAAAGTGTGTTTTCATGGTCAGGCAAGGCAAGATTCTAGGACACATAGTGTCAAAGAATGGCATATCCACCGATGAAGAGAAAGTAAGAGCCATAGCCGAGTTACCTAGGCCAAAGAATGTCAAGGAAGTACAAGCATTCATGGGGCATTGTGGCTATTACCAACGGTTTATACACATGTATGCCATCATAGCAAAGCCTCTGTATGGAATTTTGACTAACTTCGAGTGGACGGATGAATGTGAAAACTCCTTCAATGAGCTCAAAAGAAGATTGTGTTCAGCACCAATCTTGACCACACCGGATTGGAATAAGCCCTTCCATGTTCATGTGGATGCATCCAATTATGCTATTGGATGTGTACTTGCACAACCTACAGGCGAAGGCAATATGGATCTTCCAATTGCCTATGCTAGTAGATAGTTGAATGGGGCTGAACGGAACTATACAACCACTGAACGAGAGGGATTAGGCATGGTATATGCAGTTAAAAAGTTTAGACACTATTTGCTTGCAGATAAGTTTAATTTTTTTACTGATCATCAAGCACTATTGTACTTGGTAAACAAGCCATGCAATACAGGTAGATTAGTAAGATGGTTTCTCTTACTAATGGAATACAACTTTGAGGTTGTGGTGAGGAAAGGGAAGACCCACTTGAGAGCAGACCATCTCTCTAGGCTCACATCGGGAGAAGCCCCACAAGGAGTATCAGATGACCTTCCTGATGCTTACTTGTTTAATTTGGAGTTGTACCTTAGTGGGCTAAGCCATTAGTGCCAGTATTGACATACTGGCCTAACCACCCAGTCATAAACACTCAAGGTAGAGAGGTAGTAAGAGCCCAGAAGTACCACATCATGGGAGGAAGCATGTACAAACAGACAGATCAAGGGATATTGGCTTGTTGTGTGGAAGAGGATGAGTACGCTAAATGGTTGCAATTGGCACATGTAGGTGCATTAGAGCAACACTACTCAAAACAACGAACCCTACAGACATTAAGGAGACTTGGAGTGCATTCGCCTACTATGAAAGCTGATGTACATAAGATGTGTAAAGAATGCCCAATCTGTTGCACTAAACCACCTGTGGAACATGCCACTCTTTATCAAGTGTCCATAGTGCCAGATTGAAGTGAATCATTAGTAGCCTTCTTGAGGACGAAAACATTCCCTCAAGATATGACCCTGACAAGACAAAGAAGTCTAGAACAAGAAGCCCTAGTTTACTCACTCATTGGTGATAATCTATACAAGCGTGGTAAAGATGGTTACCTGAGACTATGTGTCCATGAGAGTGAATATCTCAAGATCTTGGAAACTGCTCACCAAGGTGTAGCAGGAGGACACTTTGGACCAGATCGGGTGATCAAGCCAATACTATTTGCAGGCTTCTGGTGGCCGACCCTTCACATGGATGCACATACCTATGTGAAACGGTGTGATGTTCTTCAGAGAACTCAGTATCCTATACGCAATGATGAGATGCCACTAAAACCTATGATGGGTGGACATGCATTCTCTAAGTGGGGAATAGACTTCGTAGGTCCAATTAATCCCCTAGCTAAGGGTTCCCATGCTGAATACATCATTGTTGCGACAAACTATCTAACAAAGTGGGTAGAGGTAAAAGCTATGACAAAGAACGATGCTCAGACAACTGCTAAGTTCCTATTTGAGAATGTGTTCACAAGATACAGGCTACCTATAGAGCTAGTCAGTGATAGAGGGACTCACTTCTTGAATGAAGTTATTGAAAATCTGCTCCAAGAGTTCTTGGTTGTACACAAGAAGTCTGTCCCCTATCACCCACAGGCTAATGGGCAAGCCGAAAGCACAAACAAGATTCTATGCAATGTGCTTACCAAATTGGTGAATAATAAACGCTCTGATTGGGACAAACAGCTACACCATGTTGTTTGGGCATACCGAGTGGCCTATAAAACGGTACTCCAAGCCACACCCTTTCAGATGGTATTTGGTCAAAATGCGGTGCTACCTTTGGACTTCTTGATTCCCACATTGAGAGTAGCACAGGAGCATGAGTGGACGGGTCATGAACTCTCTTCGAGAATTTTTGACCTTGAACGATTAGGTGAAACCAGACTAAGGGTTGCAGCAGGAATATATGCAGCTAAGAAACGACAGAAGGTGTACTTTGATGCCCATGTTAAGGATAAAGGATTAAAGGCCGGAGACTTAGTTTTGGTATATACTCTGAAGCAACATGCAAGAAAATTAGAGAAACGCGGCTATGGACCTATGATCATAAATAGGATCTCAACGAGTGGAGCAGTACAACTAGCCACCTTAGAAGGTGATATTCTTCCGAGCTACATCAGCGGGTGCAGAGTCAAGTTGTATCAAGAACCTCTCAGAGAAGAAATGCTCAGTCGACTCAACACTGCTAAGAAACCCAAAGAAGAAGAAAAACGAGTTCGAGAAGAAGCTCAAGCAGAAGCTTTAGAACGCATCAGAAGGATGAAGTTGAGACGGCAGGGTAGGGATCAACCTAGGGCAGGTGCCTATGAGGATCTAGGATATCATGTGGCAATGTATGAAGTCTCAGGAATACGTCCCCAAAGAATAATAGATCGACGTCCTTTTGTGACCTTAGAGATAGGACAAGGAGTTAGTGCAAAAATTGTGCGAGCATTGATTGACTTAGGTGCAGACACTAGTGCGGTGAGACTTTCTTACTGTCGAGAATTGAAATTAAAAGTCAATCCTATAGAAGCATATCTCATAGGATTGGGAGGTGTGGAAACCCCTTGCATGGGCGAGGTGGAACTTCCCCTCTCCATTCAAGTTGTTCCAATGACAGTTAAGGTACTAGTGTGTCAAGATGAGGATCTCACTGAGCCTTTGGTCTTGGGTCAAGACTGAATCTATGACCATGCAGTCAACTTAAACCTAAGAAGTGGACTTCTTTAGGTATGGGTAAATCAGAGTCAAATTACAGTTGAGTTAGATAATGGAGCACTCAAGGAACTAGGAAAGGCACAGACTCCTGGTCCTTATAGGGGTACACATGAAGTTGACCATGTTGTTCTTGTCCAAAGCTATGTGATGCAGAGGAATGGTGATCTCAATAAAGAAGTCAAGGACTCAACGGAACTCCCTTCTTTTCCAAAGGCCAGAGGGAGGCAGCAACCATAGGCAGATCAATTACTGAAGACTACCTATGCTAGAGGCCAAAAGAATGTGCGAAGCAGAATGACTCAGCCATTGAAACAATTGTGGGTGCGAAAAGGCGAGCGGCCTATAACAGTCAAGCGACAACAATCATCTCAACTTCCTGTTAGTAATCAACGACATGATACTAATAAGAAGACTTCCAAAACTTCTTTTGAGAAAGTGAAATCTATCTAGGTGCCCAAGAAGTCGATGAAGGCTGGCCCACAATCAAGACAAATTTGGGTGCCTAAGGCTTGCTTGCGGGCTCAACTAGTCCCGCACGAATCACATCATACACGACAGGGTTCACTCACTCAAGGAGTCGTTACCCACTCTTGTTTAATACGCATGAACACACAGTCGCCCAGAAGCACGCACAGACTCACTTGTAAATGGGTCCCAAAAACGCCTCATTCCCAAGCAGACATACTCATAAAGCCCTCCAGAGTCTCCACTAAACCAAAACCGAAAGCCATCCATTGTGTTTGGCAGCCTAAAACTTGTAATAAAACCCCCGAACCCCAAATGTAAATTCATCCTCATTTGCTAACTACATCACTCATACACTGCATCTTTCCATCTAGCTCGTAGGACTATCCATTCATTAACTACACACACCATCATCGAGCACCCACTGACCCACTGACCCATTACTCACCTCATGATAATGTTGTAACGGGGACAAAAAGTGTTCTATCTTGTCCATTACAATATTAACGCATGATTCTATATTCTCACAGAACCAGCAAGCAAGCAATAACAATGGCAGAAGCAGGAGGCACCAGTTCCCAGGCAGGGTCTAGCGCACAGATTGTGGACATTGAAACCCTCCTCCTGGAACCACCACTCACCGAGAGGCCTCAAGAACTTCAAGCAGTGCATGTTCTCCCTATTCAGGACCCTCCTCAGGGACACACTTCTCAAGTGGGGAAACACGCTCATTGGTTTAGTGATGTCGCAGGGCCATTGGGTGATGGCACCTACTTCTGGGAAGCAGAAATTGAGTTCAATGGCAAATGGGGACGCTACCATTTCTTCACTCGCGAATTTGAGAACTATCAAAATGCAGAAGTAATGCGATCGGTTTGGACCAAAGCGGGATTGGATAGCTATTTCATAGCACATTTGCCTAAGCCAAATTTCCTACGCTGCTCCTATTTTATCAGTACCATCACTCCTAGTAGGGCCAAGGGAGGCGATAGTACTTTTGTGCTACCCTCACTATTGCCAGGCCACGAACTCAAGAGATTCAAACTGACCCTCAATTTGGTACGGGCAGCATTGAACATGCAAGGGATGCATATTCCCACTGAGAAAGAAACAATGGTTCCAGGCAGGATGAAGCATAAGGATCTCAACAAATTGAAGGACATGGTAGCAATGACACCTACCATTGCTCTACACCTACGAACTATTATGCAACATTTTGCTTTTCCTAGCCAAGAACGATTCACTATGCCACCAAAAAAGATATGGTTCAGCTTGTACTTGGCAGAGACAGAGAATCTCACCATCAACATACCGCACTGGATCATCGATCAAATACACCTAGCCCATCAACGGTGGAATAAGAAACAAAAAAATGTACTTCATGGATGCTGTGCTCTCACAAGAATAATTTACAGGTGCTTAGCGTACAACGTGCCCATTCAAAGAGCACTAGTATGGTCCAGGGCCCAAGAGCTCCAAAGACGACTATCAACGGCGGGCCCTCCATCGAAGAAGATGAGAGGGGGAGTTCAATTACCATGCACTCAACCAAGGGGAGCCACTACCACACCTGAGGTGACTCCTCCACAAACCAGGCATGTCCGACCATTTACCATTCGCCTACCCAGACCAAGTGCAGAAGGACCCAACCTGGTGTTCCCTCCTATTCCTTCAGACTTGGAGTTCCCTCAAGGTTACACCCTTGCTAATCTGACAGATGAAGAAATTGCCCGTTTGATCAATGAATCTAACCTGGAGATAGAAGCAGAGCAAACCCAAGGACAACAACCCACGACTACAACTTCAGCCCTGACCCAATCTGGAGTAGTAGAAGTAGAAGAGGATGAAGAAGAGACAGAAGAACAAGAGGCAAACGAGGACTATGATCAAGAATATGAAGAACTTTCAGAACTAGCAAGTGCCCCGGCATACTCGGCCCAAATAAAAAGATTATACGAAACCATGAAGCGGGTCCAAGAGCAACACAAACTGTCGCTCGAGACAGGAAAGATGATCATGAGCCAAATGTTAGCCGAGGAAGGTGTGGATGACATGTTTATCGAATCAATGAACCTGCACGCTGATGCAGTAGGCTTAGATGAGGCTGTTCATGCAGCCATGACTTATATTCATCGATTTGAGAAACGAGTGCCTACCTGTCCCATGCGATCGGGCAAACAAATCCACATCAATGGATCAGAACCAGGAGGTAACACACAAACAGAAGAACATCAGGCGGAACCACTCTCACCACCAACCTCACCTCTCACTACACAAGTCACCTCACCACCTGGCACTACCACGCCTATTTCTGCCATTACCATAGTAGTCATGGGAATTCCTCTCTCTCCCGGTATCCAATTCGGAGGAGTTACCATGCCCACTTTCACAACACTCTTCACAAATATCACATCCACCCCACCCACTGTTCCCATCTACACAGTCACACACATGTTCGACACAATGGAAACATCACCAGCCACAGCACCACTCCCACCCACCACGTAGCCTCAATCTCCCATACCCCCTCCACCTACCTCACCACTTGACTCCACAGCATTCACAACTCCCTTCCCCTTCCCCATTCCCCCTGCATCTTCATCTTTCGCTGCATCGTTCAATGTAAATAGTATATTCATGGCATTACATCAATGCGTGTATCAACTTCAGAGTGAGTATCAGGCTCTCGAAGACCGTCATCATCAACTGACTACGCATCATCAACAACTACAGAGACGGCTTACAAGTATAGGAGAAGAAAATGTAGACCTCAATCAACGTTACACCACTCTCGAGCAAGCTCATCAAACCCTCCTGGAGATACCTCAACCATCACAAGAGTCAGGTGTCAAACAACTCGAAGCCTTATTGGAGGTCTACCAAACAGATAATCTGAGAGTCCGGTGAAATTTGACTCTACTCAGAAAACACATGGCTACAGCCCTTGAAGAAAACAAGAGTCTGCAGAAGCAAAACGAAGAAAACCTCGAAGTTGCCATGGAAGGCTCTCCCCATGAAATCGACCCAGAACAATTCAAAGCAGTTCCCTCAGAAACAATGAAAACAATTTTGGAAGGCTATGCTGATTTATTAGAAGCACATGAAGATTTGGAAAGGGAACTGGATGAGCTACGTCACCAGCTCAGGGAACAGGAGGCACAACCCAAAGTCATAGAAATGACCTCGACTTCAGGGGAAGTAAAGGCATTAACATAGTAGGTGGCGGAACTGCAGAAGAAGTTACTAGAATATGAAAGACAGCCCTCTCCAGTTGTAGAACCAGAGCCAGATGAATTGGTATCCATTGAGGTGGACGAAACGTATGAGGAACCATATGTTCCTATGCCGATGCCAGGTGGTCAGCAAACCTCAAAAGGAATGGACACCTTGGAAGTCGAAGTACCCCAATGGCTCCAGACATTAGAAAAGACAGCTACAACCCATGAAGATCGAGTGGCAATCCAAATTCAATCAATGGACAAATTAGAAGACACCATCATAAAGTCAGAATATTTTCGCAGTATGTCTCATCATAGATGGATCGGCACCAACGACGATCAGTATGTGCCATACTGTGTACTCCTGGCAGATTACAACGCGGAGATCCAACGCCGATGTGGCAAAGCTCCAACTTTTGCCACACAATTTCGGCCCGATGATATCCCAGAGAGTGCTAAAAAAGGATCCATTCATCAACCCACCTGGAGGATCCGTCTTCTTGAGACCTACCCAGAGATGGTTCGTACTTGGACTAACATGCCACTCTTTATTAAATACAATCCCTGTTATGTTCCAGTCTTCCGTAGACGCACCTGGCTCGAGTTTACCATTGCTGTCAAGAACATCAAAGGCTGTGCAAAGTGGTTAAATTATGTTTATCTAGCACCTCCACAAGGACCTCCCACTGTGAATTATATGATTTTTACCATCCGTCACTGGAGCATTCGACTACGGAATACCCCCGATGTGATGGCCCAAATCTGCATGAAAATCTTTGAATTAATGCTGATCACATTCAGGACATTCAAGAATATTAAAGACCCCCACTTCTCAGGAGTTGGTTTTCTTACAGGCAACCAAGATCTGGTATACGACATGAGCACCACCCCATCAATAGAGGTAATATATGCTTAGCATGCCAGAATCAAGTACCTCCCAGCTTGCTTTAAACAGACATTCGAGGAGATGTTCGTAACAGGATTCTGGGAATATCACTCAGAAATATTTGTACCCAGGCCCTCACATCTCCTCCACTTATTCATTGTGGAAAGAACCATCCATTCAGAACAATTGCGGGTGCCACATCTGGACGTACCAGGACCAGTGAATTGGGATGCACTGTTAACAGACCTAGCACGATGGCTACTATTAGAAGAACACCACCTCGCTGCCGATGTTGTTCAATATTATGTCCAACGCACAGCTAGACAAGGGTCTGTCAGAGACGACAGACGCGAGAGAGGGGGGGTGTTGGCAGTAGTCAAGGAACTGAAGGAGTCACAAGACAAGGAAGCCTACGTAGGGAGTCGGAACGAAGAGAAAGCACAAGCAGACACAGTAGTCAAAGAAGATCTGGCAAGTAGGCCATTTAAAATTTTCAGGCATCAAAGAGTTGGGCACACAAGAAGAAGGAGCAAGTAGGGAGCTCCAGGAAATGTATGTCAAAATGTTAGAAGAAATCCCTACAAAAATAGTGATTTTCATCACTAAAAACCATTGTAAATATCATTTCATATTTTTGTAGCTCTGTGCAAGCCAAGGAGTCCTTGAGCTTGACGAGCTTTAGAAGTACCTACCTATCAGTTTTCACATTTTTTAGACTCCGTTTGAACCTCCAAATAGGGTAGAGAACCTAATTTTTAACCAGGCCGGACACTAGGTCTGGACAAGGCCAAAACCTAGCCAAAAACTATAAATAGAGCTAGAGAGCTCATTTTTGGGGGTTAGCTTGTAAGTGATTTGAACTTGTATGAGCTTTTTGAAAGTAATCTAAAGAACTCCATTGCTTCTCACGCTTTGTCTTGCCTTGTGTGCACGTGTGTGTATATGTGTGTGCATGTCAGTGTGCTTCGCCCTCATGCATTTGTGCCTTCACTTGCTCGAGGTCATCATACCATCCTCACGTCTTCCCGGATTGACATTAAAGGAGGTGCTACTCATTACTGAGCTACACCAGGCATATGAACCTTAGGTCAGGCAGACACTTAGGCCGAGACAGACAAAGCCTCAGATCTTCTGAAGTTAGTGTCAATCACACCGCTAGGTCTTGGGCCCAGCAATTGAGTGACTACCCATGCACTCCCCGACCAGAAACAAGTGATTCTGAGATGTCCTATAACATGGAGAGACCAGTAGGTAGTTCAGGGGTGGCGTACCTAGAAAAGCCAGAAGGACCTTACAAGACTCAGTTGGAATACATCAGGACTAATCGTCTAGGTGCTCGCATCTACGAAGACGGCCTGAGAAGATCTGTGGTCTAGATTAAGAATTCCGATCAACCCCATGGACTAGAACACCCGGTAGTCAAGTTCGAGAAT
This sequence comes from Ceratopteris richardii, assembly GCA_020310875.1. Classification (NCBI taxonomy): domain Eukaryota; kingdom Viridiplantae; phylum Streptophyta; class Polypodiopsida; order Polypodiales; family Pteridaceae; genus Ceratopteris; species Ceratopteris richardii. The sequence continues at coordinate 56,734,448 of CM035430.1, read as the reverse complement.
GGAGCATACCTAGATAAAGAAGGGACTATTTATGTAGTCACCACCCTTCCAGATAGAACAGACGAGTTTGGGAATGTGATCGCAGAGACTGACATGGGTGATATAGACCAAGGGAACTTAGAGAGAGAGCCGAGGACTCCCCGTGGTAAGTCAGTCTTGACCAGAATCATGACTCCAGAGTGGATTCCCCAGGATAATAAAAGCATAGATTTGCTTTTAAACCGAGAAATCGATGAGGCTTTTTGGAGATATAAGCCTGCCCAGGCTCATGAAGTAGGTGCTCTCACAATCTATGAGTTTAAAGACCCTGATAGCCCAGGCAAAGTAACCTACCTAGACAATACATCAGAGAGGATCTTCGTGGACACTGAGCATGGCAGACATGTCTACACATGGAAGGGTGAATTTGTTTTTCCCCAACCTCGGTCCAATATGTCCTACAGTCACCAAGGAGCTAGGAGCTCCCAAGCTCATGGAGCTCAAAGAGATAGAAGTAGAGACAGACCTGAGGTAAGCTTTGCCAACCCCCTAGGAAGAGAAAGGATGAGAACAGAAACAGATAGGGAAGAAACCGAGAGACCTAGAGCCCCAAGGAACCAAAGAAATGATTATGAATTCCATTTTTCAAGGCCAAGAGAACACACTAGGACCCTGAGGCCAACTCATCTGGTGAAGTCCATGAAGAATTACTTCGATGGCACTGGAGACCCTTACGACCATGTGGCAGAATTTAGGCAAGCCCTGAGAGCTGAACAGGTTGAGGACCTATTCACACAATACAATGCTTTTGGCCTAACTCTTAGAAACACAGCTCTTACGTGGTTTCAACCACTACATGAGAGGTAGTTTAGGAGCATAGACCAACTTTTAGAGGCTTTCGTCACTGAGTTCTCTAAGAGTCGCATACGGCATAATACCTCCTCCCTAATTCATAGCTTCAAGCAAACACCTCAAGAGACAGTCCGACTGGTAAAAAGACGGTTTAGGCAATACCTATAGAGGTGTCCGATGCCTGAGTTACCCACACTAGCCAAGCAAGTGGCTTTGTTTTTAGATGGATTGCTGAGTACCAAGCTTAGATCATATGTGTATCTGAAAGACCCCAGAACCATAGAAGAGTGTGTACCCATATGCATAGACATTGAGGATAATCTAGGAGAGGAGTTGGAGCTTTCAAAAATCTACAAGGATTCGGATAGCTCTAGTAGCCTTACCTCCGGTCAATCCACATCTATTGAGGAACTTGAAGAGAAGGTAGCTCAAAAACTAGGTGTCTCTAGCAAACAAATTCCAAGATTTGCGCCAGGAAAACGATGCTATACTTGTGGAGGTGACCATATGGCGAGTGTATGCCCCATTATGGCTCAACCCCAAGTGAATCCTAGTAGCCAATACTGCACCATAGAGCGGAGGTACACCAACCACACTGCACAAGATTGTCCTTATAATAAGCAAACTGTCAGGCGAAACTACTCTCAGCCATATCCACAACAGGGTAGATTCCAGAATCAATACCCATCACAACAGTATGGTAGGCCCCAACAACCCTACCAACCACCCTATCAAGGGCAGCCTAGACCTCAACCAGTCCTAGCGCAGCAACCCCCTGCTCCAACCAATGTAATTCCAATGAAATATGCATCTGCTGAAGAAAATATGAATAGAGCCATAGTCCTAGTAACACCCTTGCTATCAGAAACTGATCCAAGTGACCATAGTTTTGACTCTACACATATTGATAGCCCACAGGCTTACTACATGCCGTCACCCGAGCATAATGAGACATACTATTATGAAGAACCCAGTGAATCTAGTTGGGAGCCAGATTATACTAATGTCATGTACGCAATCCCCAACTCTAGACCTCAACCTAGGCAGATAAGACCTCCATTCCCTAGAGGGCCATGCTTTCGATGTCAGGGAGATCACCTCATCCGTGATTGCCCTCTACCAGCACCTACACAAACCCAATCTGTGACAATTCAAGGATTTTGCACAGATTGTGGAAAGGAGCATTTGATACGAGAGTGTCCCAAGAATCCCATCAATATGCCAAAAATCGCTCCTATCAATGTTATCGGGTTAGTAGTAGATTCTACAGGAAGTGTAACATCCACAACCCCAGTGCATGTGGTCACTAGAGCTCAAGCCTTGCAGCAAACTCAAAGAGTAGGGCAAGAAAAGAGTTCTGAGGTTAGTGAGATGGAGAGCATAACCAAGAAAAGGACAAGAGCTTGGAGAGATAGCCGTGAGAGAATGAAAAGACAATGGTCACAAAAAATGAGCAAACTTGAAGAAAGCTTGAGAGAAACCAAAGCAAAGATAAGTGAACTCGCATCTCAAAACCACCCTCACACTACTCCACCACCCCCCTTTCCATCTCCCTCCAACCCATCACCTTCCATCCCCCAACTTTCTAAACCACCATACATAGCCCACCCACCACCCAGAGTAGGATCAGTCCTCGCCGATGCCACTCCTAAGGATCTAGACATGATGCTTAAAGCATATCGGGCTAGAATCCAAGAAGGGCCAAACATGACAGATCATGACAAATGTTACCCTAGAGCCGATCTAGAGTTAGAGCGAACAAAGCTTTGTGCTAAGATGGTAGAATTGGCGCAAGCCATGTTTGAAGCCAGTCGCTTGTTCAATAGCCCTAGCTCCACTAGAACACCGTTGCATTTTGATGGTCTATTGGATAGGTTGGAGAGATTACTTACAAAGTCTAGAAAAGGAGCCACCTCCCAGGTCAAGGAGAGGGCAAGTGATAGAATAAGCATTCCTCCCCAGAAAGCTTATGTGCCGAACTCCACTGAACCAGACACCGCTTCTTCTATGAATCGGTATTCACCTGAATTCCTGTGAGAGATTCAAGAAGAGAAATGGGCTAAAGAAAGTGAAGATCCACCTCCAATTGAACTTGTGGATGACGCGCACGATCAATTCCCACAAGACATTCCTTCCATTTATGGAGAGCAGGAGAGTGCCCAATCTCATGAGAGGTTAGACTTTGAGTCTAATTCCTTGCAGGAATTACCCCATTTCACAGGGCTTTGGGAAACTAAGTCCACATGCATGAGAGCGCCCATGGTCATGATAAGAAACAAAGATTCGATCATACCTAGGAATACTGAGGTAGTAAAGAACACTAAAGTGCAGTGCAACCTCACTTTAGAAGAGCTACTCAAAGTTAAGCCAGAAGTGTGGAAACACGTAGCCAAACAAGTGCCAGACGTAGCAAAATCGCGTTTCGAGGTAGGATCTCATAGAACAGTGCTAGAAATACCATTGGATAAGATAGGAGACATGAGTGAAGGAGAAGAAGGAAATACCTATCTCCCAGTTACCCATCAGGGATACACAACCAAGGCAATTTCGGACTCAGGTGCAAGAGTTGCAATTGCTACCACTTCCCTATGGAAGCGTTGGGGCAAGCCAACACTCAGGTTGATGAGAATGAAATTGCAGATGGCCGATGGTCATATTGAGAGGCCCTTAGGATTTCTAGAAGGAATAACTCTCACTCCATGTGGTGTTGAGTTCGAGCATACTTTTGCTATATGCGACTTTAGCAAAAACCAAGCCTACGAGATGATTTTGGGAAGACCATTTATGTGGCAGTTGCAAGTGGTACAGGATTGGGGAACCAATTCTTTGTATTTGCAACACTTAGGTGTTACAACCAAAGTCAATCTCAAGGACTACTCTCATAGAGATGTACCCCCCATCCAATGGAATCCCATCCATAGAGCCAAAGATGATACTGAGTCAGTGCATTCCATAGGATCAGGATCCTCATGGATGCATGAAGACACCCACTTATGGATGTGCAAGGTAGCAGTAGAAGAAGAGAAGAGAGAAAAAGCCTAAGACGTAGGTGCAAAAGAAACCCATAGATCAATTCAAGACCGAGCTATGCACCTGTAGTTTTTCCTGACGAAGAATTTGAGCCTCACGGCTGGGCTCAAATTTTAGCAACAATGGATGTAGCCATCAATGAAGAACAATGGACACCCCACTGTGACAAGGATGGCTATGACATTTTAGTCTTCTCCATAGAGCCAATCTTGGGAGACTCAATTTTAGAAATATGCAAACCTAGCCCTGATGCATTTGAGGATGCAAGTGACTCCGATCTAGAGTCAATCATTATGGACCCACAATTTGCATCAAATGAAGAATACTTCTATGAAATAGAAGTTCACCCTTAGAGACATGAAGAGCTCATGAATGAGGTGAGATTAACCACACAAGTGACCACCAAGAATGAAGGCAAGAAGAGGAAGAAGAAAGAAGTCATACCAGAAGAGGAAGAATCTCTGTTTGAGGTCCCTGAAAATTTTAGGAAGTATGAAATAGACTATAGGAGAGTCATGGTGAGAATGCCTAAACGGGATGCTCAAGCAGGAGAGGCCTATGATAACAAGGAAACCACTAAGAAAATTGTTGTAGCCTTAGAAGAAGGAGAGAAAAGGTGCACGTACATGGGACATTACTTGACGGAAGAAGAAGAGCGAGAGCTGGTAGCTTTGCTAAGAGAGTACAGAGATGTATTCGCTTGGAGCTACAAGGACCTAAAAGGTGTAGACCCCGACATATGCTCTCACATGATCCCCATGACCTCAGATGCCAGACCCTCTAAACAAAAGCCATACACATACAATGACAACTATGCTGCCAATATCAAAGAGGAGATAGATCGCTTGGTTGAAGCTGGATTCATCTATGAAATTGAGCACACTGAATGGGTCTCCCCCATTGTAGTGGTGCCCAAAAAGAATGGCAAATTATGTGTATGCATTAACTTGAAGAAGGTTAGAGTGCCTTATTTGTACAGGGTAGAAGGCCCTTACAAAACACAGCTGGAATATCTTAGGACCAACCGATTAGGTGCTAGCATCTATGAGGATGGCCTAGGAAGATCCGTGGTCCAGATTAAAAACCCTGACCAATCCATAGGACTAGAGCACCTAGCTGTCAAGTTTGAAAATGGTGCATACCTGGACAAGGAAGGAACTATATATGTAGTCACTAGTCACCCGGATAGGACAGATGACTTTGGGAATGTAATCTCAGAAGCGGACTTAGGTGACCTGGGACAAGGGAACATGGGTGCGGAACCTAGAACCCCTCGAGGTAAATCAGTTCTCACTAGGATTATCACGCCTGAATGGGTCCCCCAAGACAACAAGAGCATAGAGTTGCTCCTCAATCGAGAAACTGATGAAGCCTTTTGGAGGTATAAGTCTAATCAGCCAACAGACATAGGAAATATCATGATCTATGAGTTTAAGGATCCGGATAGCCCAGGCAGAGTGACTTACTTAGATCATGCGTCAGAACGGATCTTTGTGGTGACAGAAAATGATAGGCATGCTTACACTTGGAAGGGTGAATTTATTTTCCCTCAACCAAGATCAAATGTATCCTATGGTCACCCTGGGGCTGGAACTTCCCAAGCTCATGGTACGCAAAGAGACAGAAGTAGAGATAGACCAGAAGTAAGTTTTGCCAACCCAGTGGGCAGAGAAAGAACGAGAACAGAGACGAATAGGGTAGAACCTGAGATGCATAGAGCCCACAGGAACCAAAGAAACGTAGATGGATTCCCTCTGCCGAGGCCTAGAGAGCACACAAGAACTTTGAGACCCACCCAACTAGTTAAGTCCATGAAGAATTACTTTGACGGCACAGGAGATCCCTATGATCATGTGGCTGAGTTCAAGCAAGTCTTGAGAGCTGAACAAGTGGAAGATCTGTTCACGCAGTACAATGCCTTCGGTCTAACCCTTAGGAATACAGCACTTACATGGTTTCAGCCATTAGATGAGCGTCAGTTCAGGAGCATAGACCAACTCCTAGAGGCATTCATTGTAGAGTTCTCTAAGAGCGGCATAAGACACAACACCTCCTCATTGATTCACAGCTTCAAACAGACCCCCCAAGAGACTGTCAGATTGGCCGGAAGAAGATTTAGACAATATCTTGAAAGGTGCCCTATTTCGGAGCTACCCACATCTGCTAAACAAGTAGCCTTATTCCTTGATGGATTGCTGAGTACGAAATTGAGATCCTATGTGTATCTAAAGGACCCTAGGACCATAGAAGAATGTGTACGCATGTGCATTGACATTGAAGATAACCTAGGGGAAGAGCTAGAGCTTTCCAAAATCTACAAAGATTCAGATAGTGCATCTAGCCACTCTTCCACGCAATCTACATCAATTGAGGAACTTGCTGAGAAGATAGCTCAGAAATTAGGTGTAACTAGCAAACAAATCCCAAGGTTTGCCCCTGTGAAAAGGTGCTATACATGCGGTGGTGACCATATGGCGAACGTCTGTCCCATTATGGCTCAACCCCAAGTTAACCCTAGTAGCCAGTACTGCACTATAGAACGGAAGTACACAAACCACACTGCGCAAGATTGCCCATACAACAAGCAGACTGTTAGGCAACCCTACCCTCAGCCCTACCAACAAGGAAGATACCAGAACCAGTACCCTCCACCACCACAATATGCTAGACCCCAACAAACCTACCAACCACAATATCAGGCCCAACAGAGACCCCAACCGGTGCTAGCTCAACAGCCTCCAAACCCCTCTAACGTGATTCCAGTAAAGTATGCTGTTGCAGAAGAAAACCTGAATAGGGCCATAGTTCCAGTAACCCCATTGATCTCAGAAAGTGACCCGAGTGACCATAGCTTTGATTCTACACATGTCGATAGTCCCCAGGCTTACTACATGCAGTCTCCAGAACATGGTGAGTCCTACTATAGTGAAGAACCAAGTGAACCTAGTTGGGAGTCAGATTACACGAACGTCATGTATGCAAACCCCAACCCTAGGCCTCAACCTAGGCAGGTACGACCACCCTTTCCTAGAGGACCCTGCTACCGATGTCAGGGGGATCACTTCATTCGTGATTGTCCCTTACCTCCACCTACACAACCCCAGTCAGTGACTATCCAAGGTTTCTGCCAAGATTGTGGAAAAGAACATCTCTTACGAGATTGCCCTAAGAACCCCAATAATATGCCAAAAATCACTCCTATCAATGTGATTGGTTTGGTTGTAGATTCCTCAGGAAGCGTCACTTCCACTGCACCAGTGCAGGTAGTCACTAGAGCTCAGGCATTGCAGCAAAACCAAGAGACAAGCCAGGAAAAGGGCCCAGAGGCTAGTGAAACCGAGAGCGTAACAAAGAAAAGGACTAGAGCATGGAAAGATAGTCGAGAAAGAATGAAACGACAATGGGCCAAAAAGATGAGTGAGCTTGAGGAAAGCATAAGAGAAACCAAAGCGAGGATAACTGAACTCACAGCTCAAACTCCCTCTCACATCACCCCGCCTCCACCACTCCCATCTCCATCCGACTCACCACCTTCCCCACCGCCTCATCAAATCCCACCACCCCCTAGAGTAGGATCAGTCCTAGCAGATCCCACTCCTGAAGACCTAAACATGATGCTTAAAGCATATCAGGCCAGAATCCAAGAAGGGCCAAACGTCACGGATCATGACAAGTGCTATCCTAGAGCTGACCTAGAGATAGAAAGAACCAAACTGTGCGCGAAAATGGTCGCATTGGCTCAGACTATGTTTGAAGCCAGTCGCCTTTTCAATTACTCGGGCTCAGCCAAGACGCAATTACACTTGGATGGATTCCTAGAAAAGTTAGAGAGGATAATTGCAAGATCTGACAAGGAAGAAAAAAATCAGGAGAAAGAAAAAGCAAGCAAAAACCTGAGCCATTCCCCATCGGAAGTTTATGCAGCCAATTCCACTAAACCAGACAACTTCCCCTCCTTAGAAAGAATAGAAAGGCTAATTGCACAATCAGAAAAGGAACCTGTCCCTCAAAGAAAGGAAAGGGCGAGAGAACAGATAAGCAAGCCTCCTCAAGAAGCTTATCTCCCCCCCCAAAAGTCACAGGAGCCTCCCTCGAAAGCTTACGTACCTCCACAGGTAACCCACATTCCTTCCCAGAGAGTGTATGAGCCTGCTCGGAAGAGTAATAGAATAAGCAATCCTCCCCAAGAAGCTTGTGCTCCAGCCATTTATGAGAGCAAGGAGAGAGCCAACGGAAGAATAAGCCCTCCTTCCCAGGTTGCTTATGTGCCCAATTCTACGGAGCCGGACACTTCTTCTTCTATGAATCGGTTTGCACCAGACTTCCTACGAGAGATTCAAGAAGACAAATGGGAAAACGAAAGCGAGGTCGCCCCTCCTTTTGAACTTGTGGACGATGCACATGACCAATTCCCACAAGACATCCCATCCATTTACGGGGAACATGAGAGTACTCAATCTCACGAGAGATTGGACTTTGAATCTAATTCCATACAAGAGTTACCCCACTTCACAGGCCCATGGGAAGCAAAATCCACGTGTATGAGAGCACCCACAGTCATGGTAAGGAACGACGACTCAGTCATACCAAGGAACACGGAGGTAGTAACGAACACCAAGGTGCAGCGCAATCTCACTTTGAAAGAACTGCCTGAGGATAGACCAAACGCGGGGAAATATGCAGCCAGTCGAGTAACTGAAGTTGCAAAACCTCATTCCCGGGTAGGATCCCATAGGACAGTGCCAGAAATTCCCTTGGATAAGATAGGAGATATGTGCGAAGGTGAAGAAGGGAACACCTATCTTCCCATTACCTACCAGGAGTACACCACCAAGGCAATTTTGGACTCAGGTGCAGGAGTTGCAATTGCCACCACCTCCTTATGGAAGCGTTGGGGCAAGCCGGCACTCAGGCCGACGAGAATGAAATTGCAGATGGCCGATGGTCACATAGAGAGACCCCTAGGATTGCTAGAAGGAATAACTCTCACCACTTGTGGTGTCGAGTTTGAACATACCTTTGCCATATGTGACTTCAGCAAAAATCATGCCTATGAGATGATTTTAGGAAGACCATTCATGCGACAGTTGCAAGTGGTACAGGATTGGGGGACCAATTCTTTGTACCTGCAGCACTTAGGTGTTACAACCAAAGTCAATCTCAAGGATTATTCCCATAGAGATGTCCCTCCTATCCAATGGAATCCCATCCATAGAGCCAAAGATGATACAGAATCGGTGCATTCCATAGGGTCGGGATCCTCATGGATGCATGAAGATACTCACTTATGGATGTGCAAGGTAGCAGTAGAAGAAGAGAAGAGAGAGAAAGCCAGAGAGGTAGGTGCGAACGAAACTCATAGACCCATTCAAGACCCAGCCTATGCACCTATAGTCTTTCCAGATGAGGAGTTTGAACCCCATGGCTGGGCGGAAATTTTAGCAACAATGGACGTAGCCATCAATGAAGAACAATGGACACCTCACTGTGATGAGGATGGCTATGACATTTCAGTCTTCTCCATAGAGCCAATCATGGGAGAGGCAGTTCTAGAAGAATGTGAACCTAGCCCTGATGCATTTGAGGATGCAAGTGACTCCGATCTAGAGTCAATCATTATGGACCCACCATTTGCATCAGATGAAGAATACTTCCATGAAATAGAATTTCAACCCCAGAGGCATGGAGAAGTTACAAATGATGTAAGATTAGCAACGCATATGACCCCTAAGGAAGAAGGAAAGAAACGAAAGAAGAGAGAAGCCTTACCAGAAGAGGAAGAATCTTTGTTTGAGGTCCCAGAAAATTTTAAGAAGTATGAGATAGATGACAGGAGAGTCATGATAAGAATGCCTAAACGAGAGGCACAATCAGGAGAGGCCTATGATAACAAGGAAACCACCAAGAAAATAGTAGTGGCCATAGAAGAAGGAGAGGAGAGATGCACATATATAGGCCATGACCTGACAGAAGAAGAAGAGCACGAATTGATTGCCTTGCTAAGAGAATACAGAGATGTATTCGCTTGGAGTTACAAGGATTTGAAAGGGGTTGACCCGGACATATGCTCGCACACCATCCCCATGACTTCAGACGCCAAACCCTCTAAGCAAAAGCCTTATACATATAACGATAATTATGCTGCTAAGATCAAGGAAGAGATAGATGGACTGGTCGAAGCTGGATTTATCTATGAAATTGAGCACACTGAATGGGTATCCCCCATCGTAGTGGTGCCCAAGAAGAATGGCAAGCTGCGTGTGTGCATTAACTTGAAAAAGGTTAATGCCGCCACGATTCGAGATAACTATCCGCTTCCCATCACAGAACATCTGTTAGAAAGAGTGGCAGGCAAGGAAGTGTACAGCTTCCTTGATGGATTCTCGGGCTACAATCAAGTAGCCATAGCTCCAGAGGATCAGCATAAGACAGCCTTTGCCACAGAATGGGGCATTTTTGCTTTTAGAGTAATGCCATTTGGGCTTACCAATGCACCAGCTACCTTCCAGAGGCTGATGTGCCATGTGTTTAAGGAGTTCCTAAGGAAGAGTTTAGAAGTCTATGTTGATGATCTCTGTGCTCATTCCAATGTTAGACAAACCCATATTCCTGAACTCAGACAAATCTTTGACAAATGTAGAGAATATCAGGTCTGCCTGAACCCAGAAAAGTGCGTTTTTATGGTAAGGCAAGGCAAGATTCTAGGACACATAGTGTCAAAGAATGGCATATCTACCCACGAAGAAAAAGTGAGAGCCATAGCAGAGCTACCTAGACCAAAGAATGTCAAGGAAGTACAAGCTTTCATGGGGCACTGTGGGTATTACCGACGTTTCATCCACATGTATGCGGTCATCGCAAAGCCCATGTACGGACTTCTGACTAACTTTGAGTGGACGGATGAATGTGAGAATTCCTTCCAGGAACTTAAACGAAGATTATGTTCAGCACCAATCTTGACCACACCAGATTGGAATAAGCCATTCCATGTTCATGTGGATGCATCCAATTATGCCATTGGATGTGTGCTTGCACAACCTACTGGTGAAGGTAATATGGATCTTCCAATTGCCTATGCCAGTAGACAATTGAATGCGGCTGAACGGAATTACACCACTACAGAGCGCGAAGGATTAGGCATGGTATATGCAGTCAAGAAATTTAGACACTATTTGCTTGCAAATAAGTTTAAATTTTTTACTGATCATCAGGCATTGTTATACCTAGTAAACAAGCCATGCAATACGGGAAGATTAGTAAGATGGTTTCTCTTGCTAATGGAATATGATTTTGAGGTCGTGGTAAGAAAAGGGAGGACTCACTTGAGAGCAGATCGTCTCTCTAGACTCACGTCTGGAGAAGCCCCACAAGGAGTATCAGATGACCTTCCTGATGCTTACCTATTTAATTTGGAGGTGGTGCCGCAGTGGGCTAAGCCATTGGTACCAGTCTTGACATACGGGCCTAACCATCCAGTGGTAAACACACGGAATAGAGAGGTTGTAAAAGCCCAAAAGTATCACATCATGGCCGGAAGCATGTACAAGCACACAGATCAAGGGATCTTGGCTTGTTGCGTAGAAGAGGATGAGTACGCTAAATGGTTGCAATTAGCACATGTAGGTGCATTAGAGCAACACCATTCAAAACAACGAACTTTACAGACTCTAAAGAGATTCGGAGTGCACTGGCCAACTATGGAAGCGGATGTCCAAAAGTTGTGCAAGGAATGCCCAATCTGTTGCACTAAACCACCTGTGGAACATGCCACTCTCTATCAAGTATCCATTGTGCCAGATTGGAGCGAACCACTAGTATCATTCCTGAGGACAAACACATTCCCTCCAGACATGACTCTAGCTAGAAAAAGGAGTTTGGAACAAGAAGCCCAGGATTATTCACTCGTTGGTGATAATCTATACAAGCGCGGTAAGGATGGTTACCTGAGACTGTGTGTCCATGAAAGTGAGTATCTTAAGATCTTAGAAATTGCTCACCAAGGTGTAGCAGGAGGACATTTTGGACCAGATCGGGTGATCAAGGCAATACTATTTGCGGGCTTCTGGTGGCCTACCCTTCACATGGATGCACATACCTATGTGAAACGGTGTGATGTCTGTCAGAGGACTCAGTCTCCCATACGCAAAGATGAGATGCCACTGAAACCTATGATGGGTGGACGTGCATTCTCTAAGTGGGGAATAGACTTCGTAGGTCCTATTAATCCCCCAGCCAAAGGTTCTCATGCGGAATACATCATTGTGGCAACAGACTATCTCACCAAGTGGGTAGAGGTAAAGGCTACAACAAAGAACGATGCTCAGACAACTGCCAAATTCTTGTTTGAGAATGTGTTCACAAGATATGGGCTACCCATAGAACTAGTAAGTGATAGAGGCACTCATTTCTTAAATGAAGTGATTGAAAATCTACTCCAAGAATTCTTGGTAATACACAAGAAGTCTGCCCCCTATCACCCTCAAGCTAATGGACAAGCTGAGAGCACTAATAAGATTTTATGCAATGTACTGACGAAATTAGTGAACACTAAACGCTCTGACTGGGACAAACAGCTACACCATGCTGTTTGGGCATACCGAGTTGCCTACAAAACGGTACTCCAAGCCACCCCCTTTCAGATGGTATTCGGTCAAAACGCTGTGCTACCCTTGGACTTCCTGATTCCTACATTGAGAGTAGCACAAGAGTATGAATGGACAGGTCATGAGCTCTCCTCTAGGATCTTTGATCTTGAACGATTAGGAGAAACAAGACTGAGAGCCGCTGCAGGAATATATGCAGCCAAGAAGAGACAGAAGGCATACTTCGATGCCCATGTGAAGGATAAAGGCTTGAAAGCGGGAGATCTAGTCTTAGTCTATACACTGAAACAACACGCGAGGAAGCTAGAAAAGAGAGGCTACGGACCTATGATCATCAATAGGATCTCCACAAGTGGAGCAGTACAATTGGCCACATTAGAGGGTGATGTTCTCCCTAACTATATTAGCGGATGCAGAGTCAAGTTGTATCAGGAACCCCTCACGGAGGAAATGCTGAGCCGACTCAACACTGCGAAGAAACGCAAAGAGGAAGAAAAGAGAATTAGAGAAGAAGCTCAAGCAGAGGCTTTAGAACGCATCAGAAGGATGAAATTACGAAGGCAAGGTAGAGATCAGCCTGGAGCGAATGACTATGCAGACCAAGGATTTCCCATAGCCATGTGTGAAGTTGCAGGAACAAGCTCGAATAGAATAATTGATAGACGTCCTTTCATAACCATAGACATAGGACAAGGAAAGAGTACAAGGACCGTAAGAGCCTTGATTGACTCAGGTGCTGCCACTAGCGCTGTTAAGTTGTCTTACTGTCAAGAGTTACAGTTAACTGTCCATCCTGTGGAAGCATACCTCATAGGATTGGGAGGCGTGGAAACCCCTTGCATGGGCGAGGTGGAACTTCCCCTCTACATTCACGAGGAGGCAATGACCGTTAAAGTACTAGTGTGTCAAGATGAGGATCTCACTGAACCTCTCGTCTTGGGTCAGGATTGGATCTATGACCAAGCAGTCAATCTAAACCTAAGAAGTGGACTTCTCCAGGTTTGGGTCAATCATAGTCGAGTTACAGTAGAATTAGACAATGGAGCACTCAAGGAACTAGGAAAGGCACAGACTCCTGGTCCTTCCAGGGGTACACATGAAGATGACCATGCTGTTCTTGTCCAAAACTATGTGTTGCAGAGGAATGATATTCGCAAAAAAGGAGTCAGGAATGCAACGGAACTCCCTTCTTTTCCAAAGGCTAGAAGGAGGCAGCAACCCAAGGTGGATCAAAGGCAGAAGAAGCAGGGTACTACCTATGTCCGAGATCAAAAGTACCTGCGCAGCAGAATGGCCCAGAAAATAGACCAGGTATGGGTGCGGAAAGGCGAACGACCGGTTGCACCACCGTCAACTACAGGGGCAAAGCCTCTTATTAGTGACCAACAACACAACGCTAATAAGAAGTCTTTCAGAAATTCTTCTGCTAAAGTAAAATCTATTTGGGTGCCCAAGAAGTCGATGAAGGCAAGCCCACAATCAAGACAAATTTGGGTGCCTAAGGCTTGCTTGATGGCACAAGTAGCTACGCTGAGGCCACAACCTAAACAGCATAACGCAGCGACGCATACTGCCAGATTTCACTCGTTCTCGACACTCATGTACACACCAAAACCCAAGAGCGTACATGTAATCAATTGTAAATGGGTCCCAAAAAGGCCTCGTTTTCAAACCACGACACCGAGAAGGCTCTGTAGAGACTCTCCGAAACTGAAGGCAAAGCCCACTCACTGCATTTGGCAGCCTAGGGCCTGTAATAAACCCCCCGACCCCAATTTGTAAATTCATACCCACTTACTAACTGCAGTAGTCTCCTAGGACAACACAAGCACTAACTACACACACTGTCTTCATGCACTTACTAACCACTAACTCACCATCCACCTCATGTTAATGTTGTAACGGGGACAACAACGGATTTATTCTGTCCATTACGATGTTAACACTTGGTTCTATATTCTCACAGAACCAACCAGCGAACAGGGCCATGGCAGAAGCAGGTACCAGTTCTCAAGCCGGATCTGGTGCCCAAATTGTGGACATAGAAACACTTCTCCTTGAGCCACGTCTCACCGCAAGACCGCAAGAGCTTCAAGCCGTGCATGTGCTCCCCATTCAGGATCCTCCTCAAGGGCACACTTCTCAAGTAGGTAAGCATGCGCATTGGTTCAGTGATGTTGCGGGACCACTGGGCGATGGAACCTATTTCTGGGAAGCAGAATTGGAATTCAATGGCAAATGGGGTCGATACCACTTTTTCACACGCGAGTTTGAAAGCTATCAAAACGCCGAAGTCATGAGATCAGTATGGATCAAAGCGGGTGTGGACAGTTAATTCAGGGCTCACTTACCAAAGCCGGATTTTTTACGATGTTCATATCTGATCAGTACCATCACGCCAAGCAGGGCCAAAGGAGGCGACAGCACCTTTGTCTTGCCATCACTGCTGCCGGGTAATGAGCTTAAAAGATTCAAGTTGACCCTCAATCTGGTAAGAGAAGCATTGGGCATGTATGGCATGCACATCCCAACAGAAAAGGAAACCATGGTTCCAGGTCGAATGAAGCACAAAGATCTTAATAAGTTGAAGGACATGGTAGCGATGACACCTACCATTGCGCTTCACCTGCGAACCATCATGCAACATTTTGCTTTTCCCGCCCAAGAACGATTCACAATGCCTCCAAAGAAAATATGGTTCAGCTTGTATCTAGCAGAGACAGAAAGCCTGCCCATCAATGTGCCACACTGGATCATAGATCAGATCCACCTAGCCCATCAAAGGTGGAACAAGAAACAGAAGAATGTGCTCCACGGGTGTTGTGCTCTGACCAGAATAATTTATAGATGCTTGGCTTATGACGTGCCTGTTCAGCGGGCACTCGTATGGTCCCGAGTCCAAGAATTCTAGAGAAGACTATCAACAGCAGGTCCCCCATCAAAGAAGATGAGGGGGGGAGTCCAACTACCCTGTGCTCAACCAAGGGGAGCTACCACTACACCAGAAATCACCCCTCCCCAGACACGACGAGTTAGGCCATTCACAATCCGGCTACCAAGACCAAGCACAGAGGGACCTAATCTGGTGTTTCCACCCATTCCATCAGATTTGGAATTTCCACAAGGATTTACTCTCGAGGACCTCACGGATGAAGAAATTGCCAGATTAATCTATGACTCTAACCTCGAAGCTGAAGCAGAGCGAGCTCAGGAACCACAACCCCAAACAACAACATCGGCCCCCACCCAACCACAAGTTGTAGAAGTCGATGTAGATGAACAAGAGGCAGGAGGAGATGAAGAAGAAGCCGACGAAGAACAACATCAAGAATATGACGAACTCTCCGAGTTAGCAAGTGCGCCAGCATATTCGGCACAAATCAAGAGACTATATCGAACCATGCGACTGGTTCAGGAACAGCATCAGATGTCTCTAGAACAGGGCAAAAGACTCATGAACGACTTGCTAGCTGAGGAAGGCGTGGACGAGTTGTTCATTGAGTCCATGAACCTTCATGCCGACGCCGTAGGACTGGATGAGGCCATTCATGAGGCAGTGGCCTACATTCACAGGTTTGAGAAAAGGGTTCCCGTTCGTCCCAGGAGGTCCGGGAAGCAAATTCACATCAATACATCAGCACCAGGCGAGGCAGCGCAATCAGAAGAATATCAAGAAGCACCGTTGTCACCACCATCCCCACCTCGCACTACCCAATTTACCCCACCACAGGGCACTAGCACTGCCACGTTCACTACCACTACCATTGTCATGGGCATTCCACTCTCTCCGGGAATCCAATTCGGGGGAGTCACCATGCCCACCTTCACCACCCTGTTCACCGATGTCACATCCACTCCACCCACGATTCCCATCTACACCGTCACTCAAACAGTTGACACGATGGAAACATCACCTGCCACAGCACCACTCCCTCCCCCCATGCCACCTTCATCACCCATACCCCCTCCACCCACATCTCCACTTACATCCACATCATTCACCTCTCCCATTCCCGCCCCCATTCCCCCTGCATCTTCACCCCTCCCAGCATTATTTAATGTAAATAATATATTTTTAGCATTAAACCAATGTGTATACCAGCTCCAGAATGAGTACAAAGCTCTGGACAACCGGTATCAGCAACTGGAAACGCACCATCAGAACTTACAAAGACAATTTCACATTCTACAAACAGAAAATGCAGAACTGAATCAACGCTACACGACGCTTGAGCAGGCTCACCAAACATTATTGGAGGCACCCCAACCATCGACAGAATCAGGTGTCAAACAACTAGAAGCTTTGCTCGAGGTATACCAAGCCGATAATCTCAAAGTCCGGCGTAACCTGGCACTTCTCAGAAAACACATGGCGGCCGCCCTTGAAGAAAACAAGAGACTGCAGCAGCAAAATGAAGCAAATCTAGAAGCAGCAATGGAAGGCTCTCCACACGAAATTGATCCAGAGCAGTTTAAAGATGTGCCCTCAGAGACAATGAAGACCATCTTGGACAGCTATGCAGATCTATTAGAAGCTCATGATGACTTGGAAAGGGAACGTGATGCGCTGCGCAATCAACTCCAAGAGCAACAGACAGCACCCAAAATCACAGAAACGGCCACGACTTCAGAGGAAGTCAAGACATTGAAAGAGCAGGTGGCCGAATTACAGGCACGATTACTCACACATGAAAGGCAACCCTCTCCAGTTGTCGAACCAGAACCCGAGGATTTGGTACCCATCGAGGTAGATGAGACGTATGAGGAACCTTACGTTCCTATGCCAATGCCAGGTGGTGAGCAAACCGCAGAAGGAATGGATACATTAGAAATTGAAGTACCTGAGTGGCTCCAAACACTAGAGAAAACAGCATCAACTCATGAAGATGGAGTGGCCGTTCAAATCCAATCTATGGCAAAGATAGAGGACACTATTATTAAATCAGAATACTTCCGCAGCATGTCCCACCATAGATGGATAGGAACCAATGATGATCAATACGTGCCATATTGTATACTCCTGGCGGACTACAATGCAGAAATCCAACACAGATGTGGCAAACCTCCAACGTTTGCTACACAATTTGGGCCCGATGACATCCCAGAGAGCGCTCAAAAAGGATCCATTCATCAACCCACTTGGAGGATCCGACTCCTCGAAACCTACCCGGAGATGGTTCGCACCTGGACGAATATGCCTCTTTTTATTAAATATAACCCTTGTTATGTTCCTGTACTCCGCAGACGCACATGGCCAGAGTTTACCATTGCAGTCAAGAATATCAAGGGATGCACCAAATGGTTAAACTACGTCTATCTAGCACCTCCTCAAGGGCCTCCCACCGTCAATTACATGATTTCCATTATACGGCACTGGAGCATCCGATTAAGGAATACCCCTGATGTAATGGCCCAGATGTGCATGAAAATTTTTGAGTTAATGCTTATTACATTCAGGACATTCAAGAATATCAAGGACCCACACTTCTCAGGCGTCGGATTCCTTACAGGAAACCAAGATTTAGTTTATGACATGAGCACCACTCCTTCCATAGAGGTGATATATGCTTGGCACGCCAGAATAAAATACCTCCCAGCCTGCTTTAAACAAACATTCGAAGAGATGTTCATAACAGGGTTCTGGGAATACCACTCAGAAATATTTGTACCCAGACCCTCACATCTCCTCCATTTATTTGCTGTGGAGCGAACCATTCACTCACAACAGTTACGGGTGCCACATCCAGATGTCCCAGGGCCAGTCAATTGGGATGCATTGCTGACAGATCTAGCAAGGGGACTCAGGTTAGAAGAACACCACCTCGCCGCCGATGTTGTACAATACTACGTCCAAAAAGCAGCTAGACAAGGGTCTGTCAGGGGCGACAGACGCGAGAGTGGGGGGGGTGTTGGCAGTAGCCTTGGTACACCAGGACTTACAAGACGTGAAAGTCAAAGAAGGGAGTCAGAGCGAAGGGACAGCACAAGCAAACAGGGCAGTCAAAGAAGATCTGGCAAGTAGGCCAATATTTTTTCAAGACATTAATACAAATCAAAGAGATGGACATGCAGGGAGGAAGAGCAAGTAGGGAGCTCGAAGATATGTATGGCAGATCACTAGAAGAAATCCCTACAACAACAGTGATTTTTATCACTAACAACCATTGTAAATATCATTTCACATTTTTGTAGCTCCATTTTGTGCAAGCCAAGGAGTCCTTGAGCTTGAGGAGCCTTAGAAGTAGTTGCGTACCAATTTTCGTAATTTTTAGATCTCGTTTGAGCCCCCAAATAAGCCCTGGAACCTAATTTTTAACTAGGCCGGACACTAGGTCTGGACAGGGCCAAAAGCTAGTTGAAAACTATAAAAAGAGCTAGAGAGCTCATTTTTGGGGTTAGATTGTAATTGAAACGAACTTGTAAGAGCATTTTGAAAGTAATCTAAAAGCTCCATTGATTCTCACTCTTTGTCTTACCTTGTGTGCTCGTGTGTGTGTATGTGTGTGCATGCTTGTGTGCTTCTCACTCACGCACTTGTGCCGCCACTTGCTCAAGGTCTTCATACCATCCTCACGTCTTCCCGGATTGACATTAAAGGAGGTGCTACTCATCATTGAGCTACAGATGCCCAGGCACATGCATTGATAGCCTTGTCTGTCAAACATGCCATTATTCCTCACATTCGCTCTTGCAGAACAGCAAAGGATGCTTGGGATACACTTACCACTTTGTACCAGGCTAGGAATGAGGCTCGTGTTGCTTACCTCCGAAAACAGTTGGAGAGTGAGCACATGAATGAAGGTGATTCTATGGACAGTTTTCTTACAAAGATCAAAGACCTGAAGGAACAATTGATTTCTGCTGATGAGGTTATACCAGATAGCTCACTTGTGCAGACCGTTCTGAATGGTCTTCTTGATTCATATCAGAGTTTTGCCTCTACTCTTCGGTTGATGATGAAAGGCAATCCGAATGCCTTGTCATTTGAGGAATTAGTCTCTGTTCTGTTGCAGGAAGATCAGTCCAGGCAGAACAGGTCCATTATGCGTGTTGTAGATCAAGCTTTCCTCGCTAGTCAAAAGGGCAAAGGAAAATGGAGCTCTTCTACTAGTAAGCAAAAATCTACAAATGCTGCACAATCGAAGAACCAGGATAAAGATGAAAAGAAATCAGAAAAGCAGAAATTGTTCTGCAGGTACTGTAAAGGAAATGATCATATTATAAAGAACTGTCCAAAACTGGTTGCTAAAGAGGCAAAGAAGAAAGAGGCTTGAATGGTTGTTGCAGAGGCCTCTACACAAAAAATAGAGTCTGCAAATCTTGTGTAGGAAGAAGAATGGGTGTTTACTACTGTCTGCAGTTTTGACCCATCTTCTCATGATCAGTGCATGTCTGCAGTAGACTCAGATGTTTGGTACTTTGACAGTGGGGCGACCAAACATATTACCTCGCAGCGCAGTTTCTTCTCTTCACTCGAGCCTACCCCTACAGGGAATACTGTCACATGCGCCAATAACTCCTCTTATCCTGTTATGGGAGTTGGTAAGATCATTCTGACTACTGCTGATGGTAGTTCTTTCACTTTGTCAGATGCTTTATTTGTGCCAGGGATCAAAAAGAACCTGTTATCAGTTTCTGCATTAGCCAAGATTGGCTTGGTTGTGAAATTCGTTGATGACAGGTGTACAGTCCATGATCTCTCAAATGGTGATGTGATTATTGCTTCTGGCATCTTATGTCGTGGGCTGTATAAGCTCATAGACTATGAAAGATCTGTGAATGATTCGGCATGTGCAGTTCATGATTCTCAGGCTATGTCAGATGCAAAGCTTTGGCATGCACGCTTTGGTCATCTGAATTTTGCTAGTTTGTTACGCGTGCAGAAATCTGAAATGGTGTCCTCTTTGCCCAAACTTGAGGCACCTGGAAAACATGTTTGTGAAGGCTGTATTTTGGGCAAAATGCAGCGTTCTTCCTTTCCAAAAGATGGTTCAGTTCGGGCTACGCAGAAATTGCAGCTTGTACATAGTGATGTCTGTGGTCCTATGCAGACACCCTCTTTTGGAAATTACCTTTACTTCGTGACTTTCATTGATGATTTTTCCAGGCATGCATGGGTATATCCACTCAAAGCAAAGTCCGAAGTGTTCATGTGCTTCAAACAGTTTTTGGTTTTGGCTGAAAATCTGTCAGCATGTAAAATGGGCACCCTCCGTTCTGATCGAGGGGGGGGAATATATGTCTTCAGATTTCAATGCATTTCTGGCTGAACGTGGGATAAAACACCAGTGTACGGTACCGTATACACCTCAACAGAATGGAGTTGCTGAACGAAAGAACAGGTCACTCATGGAGATGGCGAGGTGCATGGTCAAAAGTCAGGCTTTACCACATAGTTTCTGGCTTGAGGCTGTCATGCGTGCAGCATATGTACTGAACAGGTGTCCCACTAAAGCGTTGCAGTCTATCACTCCATATGAGGCTTGGCATGATCGCAAGCCATCTGTTGCTCATCTGCGTGTTTTTGGTTGTTTGGCATATGCATTAGTGCCTGAAGAACATCGCAGAAAATTGGATGATAAGGCAGTAAAATGTATTTTTGTGGGGTACAGTTCTGAAAGTAAAGGCTATCGTCTGTATCATCCACACATTAAACGCATTCTAGTTAGCCGTGATGTTGTCTTTGTGGAAGATGCTATTCAGCCATTGCCTTCATGTACTAAGGAGACATCTGTTAGCTCCAAAGACATGTATGATACTTTGATGCCTCTTTTTACAGGTGGACAGGCTAGTGCTGGTCCTAATGAGGCAACTTCTCAGCCTTTGCAGGTTTCATATGATGATGCAGATCATTCCATTTCTGATGCAGATTTACATGATGCACTTGCTGATGAGAGAGCTGATATTGAGCAGGCAAAAACTATGCCAAAATGGCTGGTGCAGACTTTGCGTGATAGCAAATTAGATGCACCTTTGTCATACCGTACTCGTTCAGGCTCTCATAGTGCCTCCTTTGCATCAGATTGCTATGCTATGGCTGCATGTAGTCTCTGTGATGAGAATGAGCCTGTTTCTTTTGATGAAGCACAAAATTCAGAAAATTGGATGGCTGCTATGCAATCTGAATATGATGCTATAATGAAGAATGGTACATGGTCCTTATGTGACTTGCCTCCTGGCAAGAAGGCCATTGGCACTAAGTGGGTATACAAGCTGAAGCGTAAACCTGATGGTACCGTTGACATGTATAAGGCTAGGCTTGTTGCAAAGGGTTATGCGTAGGAAAGAGGCATTGATTTTGATGAGACCTTTGCACCTACATGCTGTATGACTACTGTTCGGAGCATTTGTGCACTTGCAGCCCATCATGGTTGGAATGTACATCAGTTGGACATTAAAACAACATTTTTGAATGGTGACTTGCATGAAGAAGTGTATGTTTTTCAGCCCCGTGGCTTTGTGCAGAAAGGGCATGAAAACCAGGTTTGTAGGTTAAAGAAGGCATTATATGGTTTAAAGCAAGCACCACGTGCTTGGTATGAGAAGATACATGCCTATCTGATTGCACATGGTTTTGTGAAGAGTCCAACTGAAAGCACCTTATATGTTAAACGTGCTAATGATGTGCTTCTGATCATTGTTGTCTATGTTGATGACATGCTGCTCACTGGACCTATTGAGACACATATTGCTGATTTTAAGGCTGATTTGCATGCCTCATTTGAGATGTCTGATTTGGGGCATTTGCATCACTATTTGGGCATTCAGTTTATGCATGTTGATGGTGGAATGGCTTTGTGTCAAACGAAATATATTGATACATTATTGCAGCGTTTTGGCCTTGAAGACTGTAAGCCTATTACCACTCCTATGGAGACAGGTTTACGATTGAGTCTTCATGATGCTGGAGATGCATTTGATGCTGTTCTCTATCAGCAGGCTGTTGGATGCTTGATTTACTTATGCATTACTCGGCCAGATATTCAGTTTGCTGTCTCACAGATGAGCAGGTTTATGCATTGCCCAGGAGTCACGCATTGGAAAGCGGTTAAGCGCATCTTTCACTACTTGAGTGGTACTCGGCTACTTGGGTTGTTTTATCCCAAGGGGGGATCACTACCGCCAGATTTGCATGCTTTTTCTGACTCAGATTCGGCTGGTTGCTATGACACTCGTGTGTGCACCAGTGGTTTTTGCTTCATGCTTGGTAGCTCATGTATATCTTGGTTGAGCAAGAAGCAGCCTACTGTGGCCACTTCCAGTTGTGAGGCTAAGTATAGGGCAGCTTTCACAAGGACTGTTGAGTGTGTGTGGCTCAGACGCCTTATGGCTGTTTTGGGTGTTGGCCAGTCTTCTGCCACCACCATCTTCACTGATAGTCAGAGCGCATTGGCAGTTGCGAGGAACCTTGTGTTCCATGCTCGCACTAAGCACATTGAGGTGCATTATCACTATGTCTGGGAGAGGTTCTCTGTTGGGGAGATCAGCTTGGCATATGTGCCCACGCAGGAGAACATTGCAGACCTTTTCACGAAGGCTCTGCCTAGGGAGAAGTTTGAAGCTTTTCGCAAAGCTTTGGGCTTACTTCCTTTTGTGGAGTGATTTCCACATAGCTTGGCACTTCCTTATACATGAGTGCCAGCTCCTTGTTCACCGCATCACTCCCAGGGGGGATTTGTTGATATATTTAGGTAGTGATGTGTGTGAACACTCTAGGACCGCCGGGGCAGTTTTTTCCCTCTTTAGGAGGTTTTTTTCCCCCGGCTTGTATATACGCCTATTGCCCTAATGGGCTACTTATCTTTGTACATTCTCTAGTAATACATTCAGTATTGTGTGTTTGTGCTCCAAGCTTCTTCTTCTTCCTTGTGCTGTTCGCGTGCTTCCGCAGACGTCTATCTCCAACAAACATGATCTTTGAGGCTTTGTTGAAGTTTTCTTTACAATGCAATTTAGAACTATAGGCTATGATTTTGGCTTCAATTAACCCCAAAGTCCCTATTTAGGAAGATGGCTTGTTAGTTTCTATTCTCTTGAATTGCCTTGAGCCATGCATTTTGTTTGCCTGTGCCTTCTGTCTTCTATGTTCTCTTATATGATTTTTGGCATCTCATAAGAAAGACTAGGTTTATCTCACATTTTCAAACCATTTATGACTTGCCAAGGTATTAGAAACAAGTATAGATTCAATGATTCTAATGACCTCAATCTGGATAAATCTCAAAAGTAGGAGTCCGGTGTTAGTGTGTTGGTGATTCCTAGCTTTGATAAGTGTAATAATTGCATTGTGATTAGATAGGAAAATGATATTATCTATCATGGCATGAAATTCCTAGTTATTTGCAAAAAGGGAAGTCCAATAGACTCTATCAAGATGGGAAACACAAAAATTATCCCCAATTTGATTATAGAACACGTGAAGATCAAATTACCAAAGATTTCTTTTGAGGTTGAAGAATTGATTGAGCTAGCACCAGTCCCTTTTTTTTGGAGCCATTGAGCACCTAGACCTTCTTTTTGAATCTATATGTGAAACATGTTAACATAATGATGTCATCAACAAGGATGATGGGAGGCAAGAGGGACATTAATGACTTCCATCCCAAGGATCCCTTAGTACTAGAGTTTGCTATGTAGATTGAAACAAAACTAAAATTGTAAGGTTGGCCTAAATGAATAGCAACACACTGATTATTGGGGTCTATAGTATGGCCCACTAAGTTGTTAGTTATAGAGGGGTGCATACCAATGTAGGTGCCTACTCCCTCGATATTGTGGTTCATGTTAAACTAGCTAAAATCCGGATGAAGGATGTTCTGATTCCACCCAATTTGGGGCCTTGAATTTTGATTTCCTGTAAACATTTATTTGTGCTATCAAGGAATGAGCATTTATGCTTTTATTAATAGCTTGAACCTTGGAAAGATTAGTAAAATCGTTACAATTGTAGGATATGAAATATTCATGACTAAAATTGGAGGTAGAGGCTCCTTCCTTGATTTTGCCTAAACATTCAATGGAGGTTGAGAGCTCATTTGTAATCCTTTCTTTCCTTTTGTTCCAAGTATCCATGAATGTGTCTACTATGTGTTCTTCCCCAAGGTTTCCAATGTCTAAAAATGTTTCTTCTAGAATCTTGTCCTGCATGTCAATTTCTTTGTCTAGATTATTAAATTGGGTGCTTTTAACAACATCAACCACATTATCTTCGCCCATTGCTAGGGAACTATAATTGTTGTATCGAATAGGCACAAAGTTTGGAGGGCAGTAAGGCGAGTGGTCTAGGAGAATATTCATTGGTTTTTTGGGATTTTGATTCGTTTTATTGACTAGAGTGAGACCATCTTCATCAATGATATTTTTAGGCTTGCTTGGTGGTTTTCTTTGTTGATATTTATTCTAGTAGGTAAGATGTCCCATAAGAAGTTTGATTGCAATTTCAGCCTCAAAAGGTTGGAAGATGTACCAGTTGGATGTGAAGAATGCTTTTCTAAATGGACAGCTTGAAGAGGTAGTCTTCATGGAGCAGCCCTAAGGATTTGAAGATGAGAGGTTTCCACATCATGTATGCAGACCTTAAGAAGGCTCTTTATGGACTCAAGCAAGCCCCAAGGGCTTGGAACCTAAGAATTGTAGAATACTTGGTAAAATGTGGATACAATCAGAGTCATGAAGACCCATCACTCTTTGTGAAGAAGGAAGGTAGCAAAATTGTTTTCATTTGTATATATGTTGATGATTTGATCATTATAGGGGATGATGAAGCCAACATCAAGGACATAAAGAGGAAGCTTGGATCTGAGTTTAAAATCTCTGATTTAGGGATTTTAAGGTACTTTCTTGGGATTGAAGTACTATATAAAGAGGAAGGTATATAGTTGATGCAAAGAAAATACATTATAGACCTTTTGAAGAAGTTTGGATTGTGTGATTGCAAGCCCTTTAAAATCCATTAGAAGTAAATGTTAAACTAAGTGCTCATGAAGGTGAAGAAGTGAAGGATGTCACCATGTATAGGTCAAGAATTGGCTCTCTCTTGTATGCTACTATGACAAGACCATATATTGCACATGTAGTTGGAGTGTTATCTCAATTTTTGCAGGCACCAAGAGTAGCTCATCTTGTTGCAACCAAAAGGGTACTTAGGTACCTCAAATGACCAGTGAATGAAGGTCTATATTATCCATTTGATGATGGATTAAATGTACAAGCTTATTGTGATGTGGATTGGGCAGGTTCCAAAGATGACAAAAGGAGCACTAGTGGACATGTTATCATGCTAGGCATAAAGACCATCTCATGGATGTCAAAGAAACAACCAAGAGTGGCTCTCTCATCAATCAACACTGAGTATAGAGGCTTAGCACAAGTCTCATGTGAGCTTATGTGGTGGCTCAAGAAGTTGTTTATTGATCTTGATTTGCAGGTTAAGCAAGTACCTATTTTTGTGACAACATAAGTAGCATATGCTTGGTTCACAATCTGGTGTTCCATTCAAGGTTGAAGCATATAGAAGTGCATTACCACTTTATTAGAGAGAAGATAATGTCAAAGGATGTCAAGATGGAGCATGTTAATAAAAAGGACCAATATTCAGATATGTTTATCAAAGCTATGGATGGAGTAAAGCTACAACACTTCAAGGCATGCATTGTAATGAAGGAGCTAGGCATTGAGACTTGAGGGGGAGTGTTGAAAATCAAGTCTCATCATGAAAAAGGACTCAACCACAAGTTTTTCAAGTGGAACAATAAAAAAGGAGGACCCAAAGTTGTGGAATCAAGTTGGAAGCTCCATCAAACTCAATCAAATTCAAATCTCATCAATTAGTCACCAAAAAATGCACCTACACTGATTGGTGGGGGTTAATTAGATTGTAGGAAAAGTAAAACTCTATATAAGCACCATCCTGCCTTTGTTTCTTGAGTTGTATGCATTCCATGAGTTTCCCATTTAGTTTAGTGGTCATAAAATCTAGCAAGTAGCCCCTTGCTTGCTTACCTCATTTTATCATGATTTTGCTCCTCTCTATCTAGAGGTGTAGTTAGTCTTTTCCAAATCAGATTGTAGAGAATTATTTGCTTTCTCGTTGTACTCATTTTCATTGATTTCAAACTTCATTTGGTCTCTCATATAGTGCCGTGAAATTTTCCAAAGTTTCAAGTTCTTTGACTAAGTGAGTTGTGAGAAATTGCCAACTTTGTGAAGGTATATCTTTGCACGTAGGTAGAGAGTGTTGCAAACATGTAGCCTGCTTTGCAGAGGATGGTTCTCCTAGCTGGGATATCCATTTGGGATGATTTAAAGCGTGTTCGATAGCTCTTATAATGTAATTTTGCAAAATTTCATTTTAAGAGTTTGTATAGTTGTAGAGCAAAGTTCAGAATAGTGAGCATATATCATTGTTTGTGGACCTAGTGGAGGGCAACCATCTTCCATTGTTGCATTGGGGTATTAGAATCATCCCCCATCAATAACTAGAGTAGAGCATGGTAACTAGAAAGAAACAACTATAATCTAGTGATCAAACAAAAAATAATGACAAATTGAAGGCATCAAAGGCAAGACTCACACCAAAGGAAATTAAAAAAGAACAAGTAATTGACACATCAAAGAACCTTGTAAGGTGGTTCTACTCAAAAGTTTGGGAGAATAAGTGGATCAAATTAATGAACCTTAGATAAGGCAGACAAATAGGAAAAACTGATAGACAAAGCCTTATATCATCTGAAGCTAGTGTTGATCAAAGGACTAGATCTTGGGCTCAACAGTTGAGTGATTATCCTTATGTATTAAAATTAGACACTAGGGACTCTAAGATGTCTTTCAACATGGAAAGAATTGTCGATATTTCAAGACTAGCATACCTAGAGACCCTAGAGGGACCTTATAAGACCCAACTTGAATATATTCAAACCAAATGCTTAGGTGCCTACACCTATGAGGATGGTTTAAGAAGATTGGTGATTTAGCTTAGGAATCAAGAACATCTCTTTGAAATTGATAACCCCATGGTCAAATTTGAAGAAGGGTTCTACATAGATAAGTAGTATGTGGTAACCAACTTACCTGATAGGATGGATGGATTTGGATTGATCATACTTGATTTTGAATTAGGAGATCTTGAGCATGAGAGCAAGGAAAGAGAACCTCAGAATTCTAGAGGCAAATTAGTCCTTATAAGGATCACACTCCTTCTTCAAATTTACTTTTGATTTTACCCTTTTATAGATAGATGACCCTTGTATTTTCATCTACCATTGTCAGACTGCCTTTAAATTTTGTTCCAAAGAAGATTTGTATTTGTTCAAAGATTTGTTAGCATTTCTTTCTAATTTTAGGTAAGATTCTTCCCTCAAAAACACCATAAGAAAATAGAATTTAAATTTTTTTCTATTTATTTTCTAGGACCTTTTTGCAAATAAAAATGGAAGGGTCTTGGGAGAAGCCTATATAAAGGCCAAGAACTCACTTGTACAAAGACTTTTTGGTGGAATGAAGTTGTGAGATCTCTTCTTGCAAATTCATTGTGCATTTTGAGTGAAGTTATTGAGCGATTGTGGGTGTGTGACACTTTTTTATGCATTATGGAAGTATCATCTTGTTTGAATCATTTTGAAGTGATTAAATGTGATTAACTCGTTTTTTGGGTGATTAATTCTTGAGGGGAAGGAATTTCATAGGCTTCTGAGCTCTATATAGAGCCTTCAACTTGGTCCTTTTATATTTCACCTCTTGCAATTTGTAGTGCTTATTGAGAGCCTGGAAATGAGCTAAGGCATGCATCAAAGAGATAAGTATTTAGAGGGCTACAAGCATTTTGGTGATTCAGCCTCATTGGGAGCATTGTATAGCGATGCACCTATGGAAGCATCTGATATAATGTATCTATTAGAAGTGTCAAAGGACAAGAAGGAAAAAGAAAGGGATTAGAAGGATCAAGAAGATAGAATAGTCATGTAGATCAGGTAAAGAATAGGCCCAATCAAAATTTCAAAAATTATTTTCAATCAAGAATGATTTTTATCACTAAACTAATATTGTAAATATCATTTTTGATATTTCAAACTCCATTTTTTTCGAGCTGAGGAGTCCTCAAGCTTGGGAGTACTATAAGTACCCACATACCAATTTTTATAATTTTTAGATTCTGTTTGAGCCCTCAAATAAGCTCGAAAACCTATTTTTTTATTACGTTGGACACTAGGTATGGACTAGGACAAAGCTAGTAAAAAAAAACTATCAAAAGAGATAGAGAGCTTATTTTTGAGGTTGGCTTGTTAGAAGTTTGGCTTGATAGAGATTGACACTTTTGTATTGGAGTTCTTTTGTAATTAAAAGTAATGGCATTCCATTATTCCTCTCTTTGTTCTTGCCTTGTGTGAGTGTGTGTGTATGTGTATGCATGGTTGTGTGCTTCTCACTCACTCACTCATGCATTCCACTTGCTCGAGGTCATCATACCATCCTCACATCTTTGTGGATTGATAATTATGAGGTGGATCTCCTCACGTTGATACTTAATCATTGTGCTACAGCCTGACACCAAATTTGGCACCGTTGTCGGGAGTCCAGCTTTGACGACGAGTGTGTGATGGGAAGATGTAGAGTTGTGATGTTGGAGTCATATGTAATTTCTTTACTTTTCCTTTCTTCTTTCTTCCTTCATCACCATCACCATCCTCGCCATCTCCGTCTTCCATCTCCTTCTTTGCCAAAATTTCACCTTTTGGTCATATTCCCTTCCCTACCTCATTCCCCTCATTCCATTTGTGGGAGAGAGAGAGAGAGAGAGAGATAGAGAGAGAAAGAGCTTTAGTGCATTCAGTTTTCTTCTTGTTTCTGACCATTTTCTGCAAGTTTTAGTTGTATCACCATCTCCAATAGCTTTCATAGGTACAATAGACCTTTGCATGATTTTCAAGATGACAACCTCTGTCTATCGCGGCAGATAGAGAAAGTTAGTATTTTTTGATTGTATGATAGGCATGATAGACTACATCACTAGAGCACCCCAAAGCACTATAAATTTTCAAAAATTATGACAGAGACCATCTATCACGACAAACAAAAATCCATGATAGATGATAGATGAGAAACACTGTCTATCATGATAGATATCTCTCTATAGCAATAGATAAGACCGATGATAGACCCCATCTATTGCAAGAGATAGAAGGCCATGATAGATGGCAAATAGAATCTATTGCAACAAACAATCATCCATCATGATAGACACCCATCTATCGTGATAGACAACCACCCACGATAGAGACAATCTATCACAATAGACACTTGTCTATCATGATATACATGCAAATTTGGTTGAAAATTAGGGTTTTTATTTTTTGAAAATTTTGAACTAATTTTCAGTGCCATTTTTTGGTTGGCATAGCATCACGATTTTCTCACAGCATCATGAATGTCTTAGATAGTTGTGACATTTTCCCACAATTGTAGCTACCTTAAACAAGTACATAAAGATCTCGAGAGGTTATGTTTGTCTATTTGACCCCCAAAAGTCTAAGTTGAAATAACTTTCTCATCCAAAATTTGTTTCGAAAGCTCTAATGTTGATTCTTAGATAGGTAATTTGAAGTTGACCTTCAAGTGGGATTAGGAAGCAAAGGGAGCTCTAGAGGATTTTTCAGCAATACAAGGGGGAAAATGGGTCTTTAAAAAATGCATGAATCAAAATTGTCTATCAAATACATTAAACTTAAAGATTGATCTAAACTTGGGACTTTTACAGGTCCATTAAGAACCATTCAAGGGTGTCTAGAGCAAGGTAAAGTGTAGACCAAAGCAAGGTTTGGGGAATGGTTATTGGACATCATAGCACTTTGTGGAGCACTAGGCTCGAGCTTGGAAGAACTCTTAACCCCCTTAGTCAATTTCTAGTATAGGCTAAGTGTGATTAGTGAGAGTGATTAATTAGGGTGATGCTAGGTACGAATCAAGCTCAAGAAACCCTAATTACTCAAGTTCAAGCATAAGTTAGGATATTTTTACGACAAACCCTAAAGGAAAAGGACTTAAGTGGATCAATAACATCTCAAAGTGTGATAAAACTCAAGTATTCCTAACAATGATAAATTGGTAGACAAGATTACATCGGAAAAATCTATACAAAAACAAGTAACTGATACAAAAGAACATTGCAGCGTGATTGTACTTGGGAAAATTGGGACTAATAGACAAAGCTTATGAACCTTAGATCAGGTAGATACCTACTCGGGAATGGACAAAGCATCATATCTTTTGAAGCTAGTGTCAATGACATAGCTAGATCATGGGCCCAACAACTCAATGTTCAACCCTATGTGCTGAGTTTAGAGACTAATGACTCAAAGATGTCATATGGTATGGAGAGGCTAGCATGTAGTTCTGGTATCGCATACTTAGAAAAGCCAGAAGGGTCATGTAAGACTCAATTGGAATACATTATGACCAAACAATTAGGTGTTCACATCTATGAGGATGGTATGAGAAGATATGTTGTCTAGCTTAGCAATCCAAATCATCTAGTTGGACTAGAACACCTAGTGGTTAAGTTTGAAGAAGGCTCATACATTGATAAAGAGGGAACCACGTTCGTGTTCACAAGCTTACCGGGTAGGACATATGAGTTTGGAATTATCATTTCTGAGATGGAAATGGAAGACCTAGATGAAAGAACCCTAGGAGGAGAACGTAGGACACCTAGAGGTAAGTCCATCTTGACTACAGTGATCACCCCAGAGTGGATCCCCCAAGACAATAGGAGCATATAGTTATTCTTGAATAGGAGCATTGATGAGGCATTTTGGAGGTTTATGTTGATATATTTAGGTAGTAATATGTGTGAACACACTAGGACTGTCGGGGCACATTTTTCCCTCTTTAAGAGGTTTTTTCCCTGGCTTGTATGTATGCCTATAACCCTAATGGGTTACTTATCTTTGTACATTCAATATCGTGTGCTATGCTCCAAGCTTCTTCTTATTCCTTATGCTATTTTTGTGCTTCCATAGACCTAAAAGTCCAACAATTGGAATCAGAGCAGGCTATCACTTCATCTAGGACATCATCGACACCCCTCTGGTCACAGACTTCAAATGTATTATCATAGTGCATATGCTAAAGATATATATAGATTTTGGTTCGCCAGTATAAGTGCCTCAAAGTCTACTACAACTCGACAAGGTAGTTTTGTTCAACTTTTTGAGATACAATCATTTTTCTGCATCAGGGTATTTTAATCAGTGGCCATGGTAGAAAGCAATGATGTATTTCATATGTTGGTTGTTGAGGATAAGTTGGATGGTACCAATTACCCATTATGGGGTTATATGATGTGTCATGTATTGGTTGCAAAAGGACTTTGGTATATTGTGTAGGGTGTTTAAAAACATCCTATTATACCTGCAAATATGATTGCTGAAAGTGATGCACATGACATTGAAGATGGTGTTATTCTTTAGGTTCCTATTTGTGCTTCGGTTCCTATTGCACCTACTATAGAGCAACTTCTTTGGGATGGCAGAGATGCACATGCACATGCATTGATAGCCTTGCCTATCAAACATGCCATTATTTCTCACATTCACTCTTGCAGAATAGTAAAGGATGCTTGGGATACACTTACCACTTTATACCAAGTAAGGAATGAGGCTCATGTGGCTTACCTCCAAAACCAGTAGGAGAGTTAGCACATGAATGAAGGAGATTCCATGGACAATGTTTTGACAAAGATCAAAGATTTGAAGGAGTAGTTGATTTCTGTTGATGAAATCTTGCCTAACAATTCACTTGTGTAGACTGTTGTTAATTCATATTTGCATCTACTCTTTGATTGATGATGAAAGGAAATCCAAATGCCTTAACATTCAAGGAGTTAGTCTCTGTTCTACTGCATGAAGATCAGTCTAGGCAGAACAGGTCCATTGTGCCTGTTGTAGATCAAGCTTTCTTGGCTAGTGAGAAGGGCGATGGTAAATGGAGCTCATCTACTAGTAAGCAAAAATTTACTAATTCTACACAATCAAATAAAGATGATAGAGAGGAGAAGAAAACAAGAAAGCTTTTTTTTTTTGCAAATACTATAAAGGAAATGATCATGTCATAAAGAGTTTTCCAAAAACAGCTGCAAAAGAGCCAAAGAAGAAAGAGGTTAGAATGATTCTTGCACATGCCTCTACACCCAAAATAGAGTCTGCTAATCTAGTGTAGAATGAAGAATGGGCATTTACTACTATTTGCAATTATAACCCATCTTTCCATGAATAGTGTATGTCTATAGTAGACTTAGATGTTCTGTACTTTGATAGTGGGGCAACCAAACATATTACTTGGTAGTGCAGTTTCTTCACTTCACTTGAGTCTGCCCCTACAGGGAATATTGTCACATGCGCCAACAAATCCTCTTATCTTGTCATGGGATTTAGTAATATCATTTTGACTAATACTGATGGTATTTCTTTTACATTGTTGGATGCTTTATTTGTGCCAAGGATCAAGAAAAATCTGTTATCAATTTCACCATTAGCAAAGATTGGCTTGGTTGCAAAATTTGTTGATGATAGATGTACAATTCATGATATACCAAATGGCGATGCCATTGTTGCTTTTGGCATTTTATATTGTGGGCTGTATAAGCTCACAAGCTATGAAAAATTTGTGAATGATTTAGCATGTGCAATACATGATTCTTAGGCTATGTCAGATGCAAAGCTTTGGCATGCACACTTTGGTCACCTGATTTGCTAGTTTGCTATGCCTATAGAAATCTGAAATGGTGTCCTCTTTGCCCAAACTTGAGGCACCTGGTAAACATGTTTGTGAAGGCAGATTTTTGGGCAAAATACAACACTCTTGCTTCCCAAAATATGGTTCAGTTTGAGCTACTCAGAAATTGCAGCTTGTTCACAGTGATGTTTGTGCGCCTATGGAGACACCTTCCTTCAAGAACTACCTTTACTTTATGACTTTCATTGATCATTTTTCTAGGCATGCATGAGTGTATCCATTGAAAGCAAAGTTTGAAGCATTTATGTGATTTAAGCAGTTTTTTATTTTGTATGAAAATCTATCAACATGTAAAATGGGGACCCTCTGTTTTGAGGGGCATTATATGTCTTCTGACTTTAATACATTTTTGGTTGAACATGGGATAAAACATTAGTTTACAATGTTGTATATGCCTCAATAGAGTGGAGTTGCTAAAAGGAAGAGTAGGTCACTTATGGAGATGGTGATGTGTATGGTCAAGAGTTAGGCTTTACCACAGTTTCTGGCTTGAGGCAATTATGTGTGCAACATATGTACTTAATAGTTGTCCCATGAAAGCATTGTAGTCTATAACTCCATATGAGGCTTGGCATGGTTGCAAACCATCCGTTGCTCATCTGTATGTTTTTGGTTGTCTAGCATATGCATTAGTGCTTGAACAACAATGTTGAAAATTTGATGTTAAAGTAGTGAAATGTATTTTTGTTGGGTACAGTTTTGAAAGAAAAGGCTATCATCGATGTAATCCATAGACTAAACAAATTTTGGTTAGCCATGTTGTTTTTGTGGAAGATGCTATTCATCCATTACTTTCATGTACTAAGGAGACATGAGTTAGCTCCAAAGATATGGATGGAACTTTGCTACCTCTTTTCATAGGTGGAGAGTCTAGTGCTGGTCCAAATGAGGCAATTTATCAACCTTTATACGTTTCACGTGATGATGTAGATAATTCCGTTTCTGATGTAGATTTACATGATGCACTTGTTGATGAGAGAACTGATATAGAGGAGGCAGAGACTATGCCTAAAAGGCTGGTGTAGACTTTGAGAGATAGGAAATTAGATGCTTCCCTATTATATCATACTCATTCAAGCTCTCATAGTGCTTCTTTTGCATTAGATTGCTATGCTATGTCTACCTCTAGTGTATGTGATGAAAATGAGCTTGTTTCATTTGATGAAGCACAAAATTCTAAAAATTGGATGGATGCTGGCAAGAAGGCCATTGGCACTAAGTGGGTATACAAGCTGAAGCATAAGCCTGATGGAATAGTTGATAGGTATAAGGCTAGGCTTATTGCAAAAGGTTATACTCAAGAAAGAGGCATTGATTTTGATGAGACCTTTGCACCTACATGCCGAATGACTACTCTTTGTAGCATTTGTGCACTTGTAGCCCATCATGGTAGGAATGTACATCCCTTGGCCATTAAAACTTTGTTTCTAAATGGTGACTTGCATGAAGAAGTGTATGTTCTTCAGCCCCATGGCTTTGTGTAGGAAGGGCATGAAAATAGAGCATGCAGGTTGAAAACCACATTATATGGTTTGAAGCAAGCACCATGTGCTTGGTATGAAAAAATACATGCCTACCTAATTGCACATGGTTTTGAGAATAGTCCAACTGAGAGAACCTTATATGTTAAGCATGCCAATGATGTGCTTCTCATCATTGTTGTCTATGTTGGTGACATCCTACTCACTGGTCCTCATGAGAAGCATATTGCTGATTTTAAGGCTGATTTGCATGCTTCATTTGAGATGTCAGATTTGGGGCATTTGCATCGTTATTTGGGCATTCAATTTATGAAAGTTGATGGGGGAACATGTTTATGTCAAAAAAAATATATTGACACATTATTGTAGTGTTTTGGCCTCAAAGACTTTAAACCTATTGCCACTCCTATGGAAATAGGTTTACGATTGAGTCTTCATGATGCTAGAGATGCATTTGATGTTGGTCTCTATCAACAGGATGTTGGATGCTTGATTTACTTATGCATTACTCAGATATATATTCAATTTTCTATCTCACAGATGAGCAAGTTTATGCATTGCCAAAGTATCAAGCATTGGCAAGCGGTTAAGCGCATCTTTTGCTACTTGAGTGGTACTCGACTACTTGGATTGTTTTGTCCCAAGGGGGGATCACTACCGCCAGATTTACATGCTTTTTCTGACTCTGATTGGGTTGGTTACTATGGCACTTCTGTGTCCACTAGTGGTTTTTGCTTCATTTTTGGTAGCTCATGCTATCTTGGTTGAGCAAGAAGCAGCCTACTATGGCCACTTCTAGTTGTGAGGCTCAGTATAGGGCAACTTTCATAGCGGCTATTGAGTGTGTGGCTCATATGCCTTATTGCTAATTTGGGTGTTGGTCAGTCTTCTGTCACCACCATCTTCACAAACAATCAGAGTGCATTGGAAGTTGCGAGGAACCGTGTGTTCCATGTTTGCACTAAGCACATTAAGGTGCACTATTATTATGTCAGGGAGAGGTTCTCTCCAAGAGAGATCAATTTGGCACATGTGCCCACATAAGAGACATTGCAGACCTTTTCACAAAGGCTCTACCTAAAGCTTTCCACAAAGCTTTGGGCTTACTTCCTTTTGTGGATTGATTCCACATAGCTTGAAATTTGCTTATACATGCATCACCTTGTTCACTGCATCACTCCCAAGGGATATTTGTTGATATATTTAGTTAATGATGTGTGTGAAAACACTAGGATCACCGAGGCACCTTTTTCCCTCTTTTTAGGATGTTTTTTTCCCCGGATCATATATACACCTATAATCCTAATGGGCTACTTATCTTTGTACATTCAGTATTGTGTGTTGTGTTCCAATATTCTTCTTCTTCCTTGTGCTATTTGCATGCTTCTATAGACCTAAAATGCCAATAATTTAAACCTAACCAACCTAACGAAGTTGGAGCAGTCACCATCTATGAGACCCGGAGACACCAAACAAGGTTGTTTATGTAGATAAAACTTCAGAGAGGATGCTTCTAGTTATGGAGCATGGTAGGCATGGCTACACCTTGAAGGGCAAATTGATTTTCCCTCCACCAGGATCTAATGTTTCCCATGGTCTTGAAGGAACAGAATCATCCTAAGCTCATGGAACCTAGAGGGAAAGAGCTAGAGGGAGTCCTGAATTGAACATACTCATCCATCTTGTTGACAAAATGAATAAATCAAGAGAGGCACAAAAACCCAACACACCAAAGAGGCATGGATGAGTTTCCTTTGCCGAGACAAAGAGAGCACCCTAGAATCTTGAGGCCTACCCAACTGGTGAAATCCATGAAGAATTACTTCAATGGTACTAGAGATCCATATGATCACATAACATAGTTTAGACAACTGTTAAGAGTGGACCAGGTTGATGACTTGTTCACTCAATATAATGCCTTTGGTATAACACTTAAGAACACATCCTTGATGTGGTTTCAACCACTACATCAAGGACAATTTAGGAACATTGATCAACTACTAGAGGCATCTATCACAGAATTCTCTAAGAGTGGTAACATACACATTATCTTATCTCTGATCCATAGCTTCAAACAAACATTCCAAGAGATCGTTAGACTAGCAAGATGAAGATTTAGGAAATACCTAGAGAGATGTCCTATGCTAGATTTACCCACACCAGCAAAAAAAGTGGAATTATTCTTGGATGGTTTGCTAAGTGCCAAATTGAGATCTTATGTGTACCTAAAAGAACCATGAACCATATAACCATGCATTTGTATGTGCATTGACATTGAGGAAAATCTAATGAAGAGTTAGAATGGTTAGATGTGCTAATTTTGTAGGTCACTCTGATAAAAATGGAGAGGAATGATCAAGCACATTCAAGTGATGCAAGAGAAGAAGAGTCAACACATAAGGGCTCAATGAGTATACATGACTTTGGTGATCGCTACTCTTGAATCTCTTGTTGTTTGTTTGACTGATGAGTGCATTGGAATAAGGAATTCATGTGAATAATTTCACCTTCTACTTCTCCAATTTTATGAGAAGGATGTTTTGCCTGTTTGTTGTATTTTATAGCATATAAGTGAGTGCCTTTGCATTTGAGTGAATGATCTATATGTATAATAATCATTCGGTTGTTCAAGAGCGAAGTGCATGTATCCCATTTATACATGTACATATGAGTATGCGATTACAAGCAAGCATTAATGTGCATACTTATATATGTGAATATATAAGTCCGCATGTGCAAGATCAAATGTGCACATGTATTTGTGTATATTTATGTGTGTGCGCATGCTTGTGTGTGCATGTTGATGAGCATATGTGTGTGAGTGCACCTGCTGTTCATGTGCACAAGAGACTCGTACTTCACCATTTGGGGCAAAAGCGTTATGTCATGTCGTGTCTGATGCAAATGGAAAGTTTCTTTTTAGCACTATAACTTGTGGAAACTACAAACTTGTACCATTTTCAAGATGTGAAAATATTATGATTGATTTTTCACCAACTTCAATTGATGTACATGTTTCTCATCCCATACATTTCTTATTGAACCATTCAAAATCATCGGATTTTCTGTCTGAGGTTGAGTTGTTGATAGTCCGGGGAGGGAACATAAGGTGTTGAAATATTGGTCAATGATTATGTCAAAGCAATTATAGATATTAATGGTTTTTGCAAGCTTCATCAGATCACATCCTCAAGGTATACAGTGGAGGTAGGAAAGTGGCATTATTAGTCCAGTTCATTAGAGGACTTCATGATGCTATCGAATATTCCTTCACTTCTAGATATAGTTGCTTTAAAGTATGATCTATATAGGTTTCTCTTGGTTGATATTTCCACTCATCCAGGAAGCCACCAAGTAGCATTCATCCACAGTCCTGCCTTTGTAAAAGCACAAACTAAGTTGGTGGATGAACATGGTTCTTTTTGCTTTGAGGTGTCTCCTGGAGAGTACAAATTGACACCAATAACTAGCCAGACAGAACAGGCTAATGGGCTTGTTTTTGCACCTGAATATCTGACATATTTGTCAGCAAACCAACCTTTGACATTGCACTCATAGAAGCAAAGGTCAAAGTATTAGGAAACAAGCTTAATAGATGAAACAAATTGTTTTGAATTCAGCAAGGTATTACCAAGAAAATATTTGATAAACATGAGGCATGAACCACATGTACGTGTTCCACATCTAGTGATGATTGGTCACTGCTTCGATGGCAATATGATGAGACGTAGCAACAACATCATGATTGTCAATTCAACGTTTCCTCTTGAAACTTCAATTGGAATCAGATCGCTGACATGGATTCCGTCTAACAATGCAGATAGTTGAACCCATGATAATGTCAAGTTGATATTTTGTAAGTCATTCAGATGAAACTTATTTAATTTGCACAAACATCTATCTCCTCTAAGATAATTTGACTTTGTATTTTGGGCGCACTCTTGTTTATGTGTCATCTTTGGAATTCATTTGAGAATGCTCATCTGTTACAGTACAAAATTCTTTTACAATATACTTTCTCATCAGCTTGTGAAGTTAAGTTAAAGAAGCAAAGGACTTGCAAATTTTTTTTTAATATAAAGGAAGTTCGGCATTAGCCTACTCTCCCGGACTTGAATTAAATAAAGAAAAGTACAAGAGAAGGGGACTAGTGCCCACGGGACCCCCCAAATCCCACAAAGCAGGGGAAGCTTTTACAGAGCTTAGATGACATTACAAAGAAGGTTAATTACCCTCTCATCACCCTCATGTGGGGCCCACTTGGGTTTAAGCTTGTTATCGATCAAAAGGAGTACTTGATGATGCCTAAAGGGGGGGGATTTTTTACAGTTGACAATCCTTTTGCCAAGGAGGAACAACGATTTCTCAATTGACCACTCCTTGGGGGAGTCACCGAAGTTGAAAGCACATCTTTCCCGCCAGATTTTTCATAGGACCTCCCCTCTGATGGCGTTCCAGAGAGTCGCGGAGCAGCCGATCGCTTCTCCCAACAGGGCTTGCTGCCAACTGAGACGTTTTTGAAGTCTAATTCTCTTTCCAACCACCTGCCAGAGTCTGTTGGAGTTGGGGCAGGTAAAGAAGATGTGTGAAACATCTTCGATAGACCGGTAGCAGCGTTTGCACCAGGGAGGGATCCCACAAATTTTGCTAGCCTTAAGGTTGGTCCAGATTCCATGATGAAGAATTTGCCATAAGAGGACAGACTTTTTGATTTCTATGAGGGGGTGCCAGATAGCCATGAACTTCATGTCCCACCGAAGCCGCGTCCATGACAGGCACCACTTTTTGTTGAGGTTAACCTGATAGTCGATCGTTTCTTTGATGTTCGGGATTTTTGATAGGCTATTCCCATTGTGCCATTTGAGACCAAGCGAGCTCGACATGTCGTGTCCCATGAGAAGGCGAACTTTGTGTCGGTCCCAGGCGAGACATCTGCTTTGCAAAGTGTTCCATTCTTCATGCGAAATGTTGATGCTAGGGTCAATATCCTCAAAGTTGATCCAGCGGTTGGTGTCTTGTTTCTAGAGATGTTTCCATTTTTTTAAGCTTTTGTTCCATAGCTTCTTGGCATTTTGAATGTTCCAAGATTCCACACTCCGGATGCCATGGATCGGAAACCAGATAGAGTCGTTTTGTCTGATACCGGCAGCCCACTTCCAGTCTTCACTTATTCTTGTGAAGCTTTTGACTTTATTCCAACTCTTCCAAAGGGAGCACACCAGATTAGAGCCTTTCGGGAAGACGGGGATCGGGGAAAACAGCAAGGTCAAGATGTCAAGATTCTTCCAATTTGGGAAACCCATGAGCGCCAACTCATTCTTGTTTCTGAAGATCAACTTGGCCCACGAGGCCTCCCCGTTGCACCAAGCCTTAATCATCCATTTGGCCGACAGTTTGTTAGCCATGCACCCAATGTCCAAGATACCAAGTCCCCCACTATCTCTATGGCTGGTGCAGATGGACCATTTGATTTTAGGCACCCCCCTCCTATTGTGGTCGCCCGTCCAAAGGAAGTTTCTACAAATACTATCCAGTTTGGACAGATCTTGCTCTTTCGGTCTCCAACAAGAAAGGAAATAAATGGTAGATGATAAGAGGAACGTGTTGATAACCATAGCACGACCAGCAAGATTGATTTGCATACCTCTCCAATAGTTAAGCTTGTTTTCGAGTTTGGCAAGCACCCAGTTCCACCGCTGTTCCATAGAGATGCCAAACCCCAAGGGAATCCCAAGAAGCCGAAAAATTTGGCCCTGCGGAATGATTTGACAGCCATGATCAATGAGAAGGTCGGGCTGTGACCGACCAATAGCTCTAAAGGCGGTCTTAGAGTGGTTGATTATGGATCAGAGGCTTTTCACAAAAAGTAGCAAGACACTTCCAGAACGTCTCCAGGCTGGTACTATCATTGTGAACAAAAGCGTTCATATCATCGGCAAAAAGTCTCATGGTGATCTGACTGTGGTCATGCGGCAAACGAAGGCCTTTAATGTTACCAGCTTCCACCTGATGCTCCACCAGCCTGCTAAGCCCTTCCGTGGCAATGGCAAAGAGAAGGGGAGCCAATGGGCACCCTTGTCTGATAGATCTTCTAAGTTTGATCACCTTTGAAAGTTTTCCATTAATGTTAATTTGGGTCGATGCGTTTCCGAGAAGGGTCGCGATCATCTTGGTGAATTTCTGACTACATCCAAGATCTTGTAGCGACTGTAGAATATAGTCCCATTCTAGCCTGTCGTAGGCTTTATCAAAGTTGATCTTGAGGAATACTACTTCTTGTTTAGACTCATTTGCAAATTCAAGACCTTCCCAGATATCTATAATGGTTTCCAAAATTGACCTGCCTTTGATGAAACCTTTTTGGTCCTCGCTTAACCACGCTCTCAAGTGGCAAGAGATTCTGTTGGCAATGACTTTGGCGATGATCTTGTATCCTGTTTGGAGCATTGTAATGGGACGCCAGTTCTCTATTCTGTTCTTTTCCCCTTTTTTGTGTACTAACTTGATAATGCCATTGTTGAGACAAGAAGGAAGCGCGCCAAACTTGAGTGCCTCTTGCCAAACCAAACAAAGAGGGGTGGCAACCACCAACTTGGAGGATTTAAAGAACTCATTAGTGAGCCCGTCGGGTCCCGGGCTACCTGAAGGGAGCGCATCAATGACCTCAATGATTTTGGCTTCGGAGATAGAGGCATGAAGCAGAGAGTGAAGGTTGAGTGGTATCCTGTGGGGGGAAACCCTAGATATGGCTGCCATACAGTCCCTTCTATGGTGGGAGAGGGGGTTTGAGGTCCCCAGGAGTCTCGTGAAGTGCCCTTCAATGATCCCAAAATTATCTTCTTCCGTATTGCATACATTGTCATTTGCGTCTAGCAATAAGGGGATCGATTCTCTGTTGTGTTTCCTTTTGAGGATACGGCACATCTCTTTGGTGGGTTTGTCGGCTTTGCCAGCCCACCACTCCTTGAAGAAAATTTGCAAATTTTTCCTTTGTATCTCTTCCTCGTATCTCCGCAGCGCTCTGATTTTTCGAAGTCCTTTCTGGGCTTGAGATTTTCCTTTGTTCACTTCCTCCTCGAGCCGCCAGAGTCTATGATATAGAGCTTCTCTACGAGCCCGCCGCACAGTCTCTAGCATCTTCCTGGATCTTATCATGATCTGTCGTGACTTATCGACCGCACTTCTCCAACACTTGGCTGGGGACAAGCCAGAGGCGAATGCCTCCTTCCACACATCAGAAATTTCTTGATGGATGGAGGGGAGAGAGAAGGAGGGCACACTGGCATGGAACCAAGGAGCCTTACGGATCTTGGTGGGGGGTTGAAAAGTGATGACGATCGGGTAGTGATCAGAGATGGTGAGGTCGATGCGTTGTGAGAGGGAAGGGTGGCCCCACTGATGAGTAAAACTCTGAGAAATGTAGCATCTATCAAGTCTAGCTTTCCTCAGGTCCTCGCTTGCTTGGAGATTTGACCAAGAAAAGCCATTCGAGTCTTTGAATTCGACCAAATCCAAGTGTAGTTTAGTTTTGTCCCACGTTTCTTTCTCCCGACTATCGATGACCCTACCCTTGCACATCCATCTGTCCATAGGGTCCTCTACCATGTTGAAGTCACCACAAATAAGCACGTTGTGGGGGAGCGAGTCCAAGGAGGCCCAAGTGTTAAGTCTCTCTAACTCCCCATTATGGGCATACAAAGAAACTAAAGTAAAACAAAAGGGAGCACCGAAAGAAACAGCAATCCATCGATGGCATTCATCTTCAATGGAGTTCTCAAGCTTTTCAAACCAGAGTTGATTAATATCGATTACCGTTCCACCGGACCCCCGGTGATGCGCCGTTGAAATCCAAACATGGGTCGAGGAGACATGTCTAAGCCGTTTCTAGAGGTCTTCTCCGTCAATTTTAATCTCTTGAATACATATAAAATCTGGGTTTAGGCTAATGTCGCGAAGCCATTGACCAATGATGATCGCTCTTGAGGGGTCGGTTAGCCCTCTAGCATTTAACGAGATGATGATCATTGTCGTAGTGAGCCCTCTTTGCGGGAGGGAGCTTTGTCCTTTCTTTTCTTGGATTCATCTTTCTTTTTCGCTCGGATCGGATCCCGAGTTAGCAATAGGTTCTTGTGGGGGCTTTTCCACGGTAACTCCATAGGTTGTTTTCCTTTGCGGGATGCCTCCTGCTGGGAAGAATTGGGCACCGTTTTCAGCTCCGTTTCCGGAATAGTCGATCCGATGATGGAGCTTTCACTATCCATGTTATCTTCGTTGCTAGTAGTAAAGCCGTCTTCTTTGCTTGTAGTGTAACCCTCCTGCAAGGTTTCTTTACTGTCAGGGATCTCTAGGCCTTTGACGTCGGTGTCCACCTCAAGTTGGTTCCAACCTGGGTAGTCAAACTCATTGATGTCCTTTTCCAGATTGCAATACAAGTTGCTGGAGGGGGTAACTGACATGTTGTTTCGCTCAGAATTTGCCCTAGGGCTTCTTTTCCTTCTTCTTCTGACTTCGATGAACCCGTCTGCATCAGCTTCTGGATTAAGGGGGCCCTTGAATTCCTCTACTTTCGTCGAGTGATTCAATGCTCCATTGCTATCTTGAGCATTTTTGGGGGCTTCTTGGTTTCGCTTGCTTTTTCGTCTCAAAGGGCAATCTTTAATCCTGTGACCTTGTTGGCCACAACGAAAGCACGCGTTGGGAAGGTTTTTGAAACTGATGTCTTGCTCCCATACATCCCCTTCGCCCAAGTCCAGTTTGATCTTCGATGGAAGTGGCATACTGAGGTCAGCCTCGACACAGATTTGAGGGTGCCACCGAGCGTTGAACGAGTGTCTTGCACCTTCATAAATGAGACCACCAATGTCCTCGCATGAGGCCAACGGCTTGCCGATAGGAGAAACGATGTCCCACACGAAGTTGTACAAGAAGTATGGCAGGTTAGGGAGCTCAACCCAGAGAGGGTACCGAAGCGATTTCGATTTGTCGGGAGTAAAATCAGGGGACCATCTGAATAGGCACAGGGTCGCCCGGCCGAGTTGCCAAGTTCCGACACTAAGGGCTCGAAACGCCATATCTTCATTTTCAAAGACTAG
The DNA here is from genome assembly GCA_020310875.1 of Ceratopteris richardii. Lineage (NCBI taxonomy): Eukaryota > Viridiplantae > Streptophyta > Polypodiopsida > Polypodiales > Pteridaceae > Ceratopteris > Ceratopteris richardii. The sequence goes on along the minus strand of CM035430.1, from coordinate 56,690,624 downwards.
CAGCAAGTGGCTTGCCGGTAAGAACTGACACTTACAAACAACTAGCCCATGGGGGAACCACTCGTTGCGAAGCCACTGTCGCACAGTTTCGAGCGGGGGCTTAGGGCCGAACATTTGGCCAACGAGGCAAACTTTCTTGAGCTCCTCCTGAGTTGACAGAATTGCGGATCTACTGAGGGAGACCAAGGGGGGTTCAGCACTCTCGAAGGCCCCTAGGGCGGCACAAGAACCCCCCTCCAACAAAGAGGCCAGGTTATCGGTCTCCCCGGGAGGAGGGGCCAGGTTACTTCTCACAAGAGAGGGGGTCGCCAAATCCATGACAAAAGAGGGACACCCCGAGAATGAAGATCTTTTTCTTTTTTGATGAACAAACTCAGAGTTTTAGAGAAGATGTCAACTGCATTGAGCTTACACCCACTCCACGACGGATACTGGCACCAAAAGGAGATGCTTAGAGTTAACGCGGGTGAAGAGAGAGAAATAGCCAAGAATTGGCGCTAAAGTTTTCCAATAATGCTTTTCGAAACTTTAAGCTTCACACATTGCCCGACTGGATTTTAAGTTCTTGGAAACATCTTTAACACTTGTAGCTACTTGAGTGAATGCCGAGTCTCGACTCGATTTTAAGTCCCTGGAAAATGCTCAAGGGCTCGATGCACACGAAGGGCGGACAAAAGCCCTTGAAATTCTTATCTAGAAAAGGTCTTTAAAGCTTTAAAGAAAGGTGATTGTAAATCTACAGGCAAATCTTCGGCAGATTTACTTTTCTTTTTCCAAGGGAAATGAACCAATTTGTTTGTCTGAAAGAAGCGGCTAAATCGATCTAAACAAGGCCATGAGGAGCCAGGGGCCCGCTCCCCACTCCGATCAACCAGGAGAAAACCGAATCAGTCTGCTGTCAATCGTGGAAAGGGAAGCCGGCCTTCGAGGTGCACCAAACCGTCAATCGGATAGGAGAAAACCATCATCGCACAAAACCATCAATCGTCTAAAGGGAAACCGGCCATCGTTGGAACACCAAACCATCAATCGGCAGCAGAAAACCATCCATCGCACAAGAGACCATCAGTCGTAGAGAAGGAAGCCGCCTGTCCCGCGATCTATAACCATTGGTTCTCGTGCGGTTGGCACACAGAACTGCAAGCAGATACAGATCCGGAGCGCGATGGTGCTGGAGCTCAAGTAATAACTCCAGCAATCGATTAAGAAAAGCGACCACTCCACGAAGGACGCCTGAGCAGGCATCGCGCGAAGGACACTGAGTGCTCTGTGATTGAAGGGCCCCCCACCTCTTCCAAGGCGCGTGACTCAGGAGTCGGCGCAAGCTGCAACCTGCCCAATCTCTCTCTACCCGCGGCAAGCAACCGCGATAAACGCGCCCACTGGACCCACGCTGGACATCAGGCCCTGTCGATCGTGAGCGGGAAACCATCCATCGTCAAAACAAAACCGTCAATCGCCAAAGTAAAACCATCGATCGCCAGAGCAAAACCATCGATCGCAGAACCCGTCAGTCGCGAAGAAACGCCGTCAATCGCGCGAGACACCTTGGATGGCGATGGACAGAAGTGAAGGCGATGGACCAATGTGTCAATCGCGAAACATCCCTATCGTTAAAGCCAAACTGTCGTCCATCGCAGCTATGAATCCATCGTCGTCGATCGTAGCTTGACACCTTGAAATCCGTCAGAGTCCCATGTCAGTCGCAGCTCTCAGTCTGTTGTCAGTTGCCTCTCTCACTCCACGGTCAGACGTCACCGGTCAAACTCCAATACAAGATCCATCTAGCTCCGAGTCCGTCATCAGTAGCGGCTCTCAGATCGTTGTGTCCGTCGTCGCTCCTCAAACCGTCGTGTCCGTCGTCAGTAGCAGCTCTCAGACCGTCGTGTCCGAGTGCGCAAATATTAATTCTAATTAGTTTAGCTTTGAACAGCTGAAGAGTACTTGCAAATTTTTTGGGACTAGTGTGTTTAGTGGTCTTTATTCTTTTCAGAGTCAATAATTGCTTAACACTTATCCCAAGAACGACTATACAGTTTGTGAAATTCACTAACTGCAAGGTATCAGGAACAATCTACTTCAATATCACTTGTTAGTGTTCTTGGAATCCTGTGTGATAGGAAGTGCTTGAGCCGATATGGGAATAAGATCACTAAATAACCACGCGTTCTTTATTGATCCTTTGTTATGTTGAGGAAACGTAAAAAAAACGAGAGTGTTTAAATGTCTAGAGTTCAATGAGATGCATGAAAGAATGAACTTCTAAAATTTCATAAGTTTTCATACATCTATACACACGAAGCACCTTGTGTCCAATCCCAACGAGAGTTACTCCCTCCCTCCTTACCACAAAACCCTAGGACATACCTGGTGAACCTGACGTGAAAGGAGGAGATAAGTAGAACTCTTGAGCTTACATTGTTGGAGCAAGTTCTTGGGAAGCCTATGTGATGGTTTGAGTACCACAAGATCATGTACCCTTGAAGAAAATACTTGAAGTGATGAAGAGTTGTCTTGTGAACTCACTCTTGTAGTTTCTTGAGTATTAACCTATTGTAAAAGTAAAAGAAACAAAAGTGATTGAAGCCACTGATGTTAGGTAAAGAACTCCATGATTTTGTAATAGAATCTATCACTAGAATTTAGGAAAAGTGTTTTAGGTGAGCATGAATTCAAATTCAAAATATGGCTCCAAGACACACTATATATGTGGGACCAATTTAGTCATGCAAAACACACTCCTTAGCAAAGCTTCTTGTTAGATTTGAGTGTGATCTCAAAGCTCCTACATGTATCAGTAAGTCTATTGTAGTTTCCATGTAGTGTGCATTTGAGTTCATACATATCTGTTGCCATAACATCCAGTCTATGTGAGTGTATTGTTCACTGTTAGTGATCTCAATTTTTAGTCAGGTTGTAGAGATGATTTCTCTGAGCATGGTTAATTTTTTTCAATGATTTAATTTTATAATTGTAGCTCTCTAAGTCTACTTTCAAATAAAAAAGTTTCATTGCATTTGGATCTTTCAATTATGAGAAACAATCATCAGAATCTGACTGTGTATTTACTTCTACTGCTTCCTAAAAAGTTGGGATCACATAGGTGATTAGTTAAATTGATTTCTCTCAATATATTCACTCATCTTCATTGAAATAACTTTTAATAGGTTTATTTGCACTTCATCTAAAAGCTCTCTAGCCAATTGTAACCAAAGAAGGAGCATTGAGTAAAATAGTAGAGCTTATCTTTCCAATAGAGAGTTTTCTCAAGTTGACCATTAGTCGAACCTATCTATTTTGAATCATCTATTTGTGAGTGATCTTCCAAGGTACATAGGGTATCTAATACATCAATTTGCAAGATAAAAGGGCCCACTACATATCCGTAGAGTCAATTTGGTTGGTGTAGTGCAATGTTTTAGCAACACCATTTCATCTTCACCAAATACAATCCATCTCTTCACAATGGTATTAGAGCAAAGTTGAACAACATGGCAGATGGATTCCCTTCATCAATTGAAAAATTGGACAGAGGTAATAACTCTGCTCGCTCATTAAGGATGGAGGCTTACCTTCAAGGTAGGAGTTTATATGGTTATGTAGCTGGAGATGAAGTTATGCCTTCAGAAACAAAAGTCAGCCTACATAAGAAGAGCAAGAAAGATTGAACACATGGTGTTCCAAGGATGCACTTACAAGATCTTATCTCCTCAACTCTATCTTGGATTTTTTTTGCCTCACATTAGAAGTTGTAAAACCTCTCAGGAAGTGTGGAATGCACTTGAGGCCTTCTTCTCTTCAAGCACAAAGGCCAAAAAGAATCAATTATGGTTGGATTTCACAACCCTCAATAAATCCCCCAAGAAAATGTGATAGATTTTTTCACAAAAATCAAGGATATTGCTGATCAGCTAGGAACCATTGGAGAAGTGATAGATGAAGAACATATTGTAAGGCAAGTGATCAATGGCATAAAGGTAGATGACAAGTGGGAAGCCTTTACCACAACAATGGATCTATACATGGATATGCATGTACCAGACTTCAGTATACTCATTGAACAACTACTTACTCAAGAGGCCAAGCTTATGAAGAATGGAGAAGGTTCCAAATGTAATCAATCTTCTGCCTATACATTGATAAAAGTAAACTCAAAGACAAAAAAGGGAAAGGAAAGAAAGTGGATGATGAAGCAGGTACACACCAAGCTAACTATGCGGGTAGAGGAAGAAATGCTAGAGGAAGAGGTAGAGGAGGCAGACAAGGCAAGGGGAGACCCCAAGACTCTAATCCTTGTTCTATTTGTGGGTTAACCAATCATACAACTGAAAATTGCTTTAGGAACTCCATGAATCAAAGAGGAAGAGGCTACAATAGAGGATGTTATGGATACTCAAGAGGAAGGTTCAACAATTTTAATGGCAATCACAACAATTACAACAATTCAACCTATCAAGGAGGATACAAAGGGAGAAGAGATTTCAATAACTACACAGAGGACTCGAATCAAGAGGACTCATTGCTACTCATGAATATGACAATACCCCAAGGTAAATTTGATGAGCATGTTTTCTACATAGATTCAAGGTGTTCAAATCATGTGGCAAGAAATGTGGCTCTTCTCTTAGATTTGGAAGATCCAAGAAATAAGCATGAGGTACAAATAGGTGATGATACAAGGCACCAAAAGATAGGAAATGTAAAGACACCAGATTGAAATTTCAATCTTTTTAACAAGGTACTCTATGTTCCTACCATCATTAAAAATTTGATAAATGTAGGGTAGATTGTGGAGAAAGGTTTGCAAGTCAGATTCACAAGGAGAGGTGCATTTGTTGAAGATCCAAGTCTAGGATTCAGGAAGATTGCAAAGGGTGAAAAGATAGGTAGATTATTCACATTTGAATTACAAGATACAAGGAACATTTCTCTCTTTAATTATGGTAATCAAACACTCACAAAATTGGAAGTTTGGCACAAGAGGTTAGCACATATTAGAGAAAGATCACTAAAACAGATATGTAGAGACCAAACTGTACTTGGACTTCCTAATTTGTCAAAGCACCATATGATTTATAAGTGTAGTGCATGCCAATTTGGAAAGTCTCACATGTTACCATTCATGAAGAAAGGGTATATGCATGGAGACGTCTTGGAATTGATTCATACAGATGTATGGGGACCTCGCAAGGATGCTTCAATCTTTGGATCAAGGTAATATGTCTCTTTCATTGATTATTGTAGTAGATGGACTATTCTATATTTCATGAAACACAAGGATGAAGTTTTTTCATGCTTCAAAAAATACCTAGCTCTTGTGGAGAACCAAACAGGTAAGACACTAAAGAGGCTAAGATCAGATGGAGGGGGAGAATATTTCTCCCATGATTTTGATTCCTTCCTTCAAGGAAGGGGAATCAAGAGAGAGATAAGTACAAGGTACACTCTAGAGCAAAATGGAGTGGTAGAGAGAAGAAATAGGACAATTGTTGAAGTTGTAAGATCTATGTTGAATGAAAAACATTTATCTAACTACTTGTGGGCTGAGGATGTATCTACAACCATTTATTTGATTAATAGGTTACCTTCAAATTCTCTTGCTAGCTTGGATCATTGCAAAATCTTTGGATGTATTTCCTATGCTCATGTTCCTTCATAGATTAGAGGAAAGATGGACCCTAAGGCAGACAGATGTGTATTCATTGGATATCACAACAATAAAAAAGGCTATAGGCTATTCAACCCAAGCAACAAAGGTTTTTTGGTTAGTAGAGATGTTGTGTTTGATGAGAATAGTTCTTGGTATGAAGAATCATGTAGGAAAGCCAACTTATCTTATGATATTGAAGAAGATTTTCCAAAGCTTATCAAAGACAGCCCTCCTAAAGTTGAAGAGTAGGATATCTCAGAAGATAATCGTAGCTCAGTGATGAGTAGCACCTCCTTTAATGTCAATCCGGGAATAAATGAGGATGGTATGAAGACCTCGAGCAAGTGAAGGCACAAATGTGTGAGTGAGAAGCACACCAACATGCACACACATACACACACACGTGCACACACGGCAAGAACAAAGAGAGTAAGACAATGGAATCACTTCTATTGCCACAAAGTTCTCTTACAAGTTCAAAACTACAAGAAGCTAGCCCAAAAATGAGCTCTCTAGCTCTATTTATAGTTTTTTACTAGCTTTGGCACTGTCCAGACCTAGTGTCCGGCCTAGTTAAAAATTAGGTTTTAGGGCTTATTTGAGGGCTCAAACGAGGTCTAAAAAATATGAAAATTGGTAGGCACTTACTTCTAAGGCTCCTCAAGCTCGAGGACTCCTCGCCTTGTACAAAATGGAACTACAAAAAAATGAAACGGTATTTACAAGGGTTTCTAGTGATGAGAATCACTTTTAAAATGATGTAAGATTTGGAAAAATTTAATGGGTTGCCTTAGTGCTAGATCTACATGCATGCCCGTACTTGCTTCTTCTCATATGATGTCAACACTCTCCCCCCCTAGCGTCTGTCGTCTCTGACAGACCTCTGCTCCACGGTTTGATCAATGTACTGTTGTAGTATGTCAGTTGCCAATTCTTGTTCTTTGATCCGTAGTTCCCTGACCAAATCTCTTTGCAGGACATGCCAATTAACTGCGCCAGGCATGTCAGGTTGTGGCATAGTGTAGAGCTCTGAATGCATTGTTTGTTCGCACGCGAATAATTGTAGTAGATGAGTTGGTCGTGGCACAAACACTTCTGAGTGTGATTCCCAAAACCCCGTGGTGAACATGTCATCAAATGTTTGCTTGTAGCAAGCAGGGAGATATCTTATTCGTGCATGCCATGCATAAGCCACTCGGATACTCGGGATCATGCTCATATCATAAAGTAAGTCATAATTACCATTTAGGAAGCCTAGAATTGGCGGTTGGATGTGACGTACATTGCGGAAGGTCTTTAACACTACTTGCATCATGTCTAGGATTTTGAGCATCATCTGCGCGGCGACATCTAGGATGGGGTGAAGGCGTGGCATCCAATGTCTGATAGTGGTCATCATGTAAGCTACCGTTGGTGTGCCTGTTGGGGGTGTGATGGAGGGGTAATTTAGCCATTGTTTGCAATTATTATTGTTCTGAACCTTTATAGCAAATGCCTTCCATGATCTTCTGCGTTGCACTGGCCCAAAGCAAGGGTTATACTTCAAATGCATGGGAGCATGATCCCATGTTCGTAGCATCTCTGGATAGGTCTCAAGTAATTTTTGCCTCCAGATAGGTTGTAATATGGCACCTTTTTTAGCTTCTTCAGAGATGTCCTCTGGTTGGAACTAGGTTGCAAAGGAAGGATACTCTTTTGATTTCAGTGTTGTAGTCTGCCAATATCACAAAATAGGGCTTATACTGTAACTCTGAGCTGGTTATTAAGCGCCTAGGAGCCAGGTGCTTGAAAAATTCTGATTGGAGTATGGTGTCCTCAATGGTTTTCATGGCCAGCATTTGAGTTGTTATGTGCTCGTCGTGAGTGTTGCCCATCTCTTCTACCTGCTTCATCCACGCAGGAGGGGGTTCCTCGTATGTGTCCTGTCCCTCGTCAGTGATTCTGCCTCCTAGAAGGGGTTGAGGCTCATAGTTATCTTCAAAAGTCTCTTCCACAGTTATGAACATAGTCTCCTCTTCTGTTGGTTGATCGAGTGGGGAGGGAGGTCGTTCATATTGTAACAATTTAATCTTTAATTCTGCCACTTGTTGGCGTAGCTCAAGTACCTCGTTGATCGTTGAAGATTCGGGCTCTGGTGAAGTAGTAGCATTGACCATCTCTTTAAGTTCTGCTGGGTGTGGTGGGGGCACTTGGGATCTTTGTAGTCCCTTTACCTGGTCTGCCAATTGGTCGAGAGGGTCGCATAATCTTCCAATACCTGCTGAATGTGTTCTGAGGGGATAGCTTGGAATTTGGCAGGATCGATGGGTGCCCCTAGAGTGTTTTCTATGGCTTCTTCGAGATTGTCTTGATTCTGTTGTTGTAATCTTCTGTTCTCTTCTTGAGCAGCTGCTAAGTGTCGGCGAAGTAAGGCCATGTTTCTTTGTAGTCTAGCATTGCGAGCTAGATGATCTCTGAGTTGTTCTTCCGTTGCCTTACTCGTCTCTATATGTTTGGCTTCGAGCTCCGCATGGGATTGTTGGAGGGCAGTAACCTCTTGTTGTAATGGAGTGTTACTCAACTCCAAGGCATTGACACGTGCCTGTAGGTGGGACGACAGAGTGCAAAGCTCTTTATTTTTTTCTTCCAACAATCTGTATTCCTGCTTAAGTTGGGCAACAGCTTCGAACATAGTGTCAAGTGCATGACTAAATGAGGTGGATGCAGAAGTGGAGGTGAAAGATGCAAGGGTTCGGGAAATGGGGAAGGGAAAAGTGGATGTTGTGCTAACGGTGGGTGTGTGCGGTGACGTGCCTGAAGTCACAAGTGGTGATGTTGAGACAAAAGTGGTGGTGAGTGGTCTTGTGGAGGGTGAAATGTCCATGGGATCGGACGTGATTGTGTGTGAAGTGTGAATTGTGAATATAGGAATGGTGGGTGGTGTGTTAGTGGTGGCCGTGAATGTGGGGGAGGTGGGGTGGGAGTGGGATTTTCTCTTATAATTTCAATTTCTTGAACAAGGTTTGCCAAGAATGGAGGTAGGGTGGCTTGTGTAGGCTCTGAGGAGGTTGATTGGGGCTCACTGGTTTGGGGTTGGGAAGAGGAAATGTAGTGGTGAAGGGAAATGTGGGTGTTAATGTTTGGGTAGGGAGATGTGGCTGTCCAAGAGTTGGTTGATAAGATGGGTGACCTAATATGGTTTGATGGGTGGCGGGATGACCCATATGAGGTTCGGAAAATGAGCAAGCAATGATAGAGGTAGGGATAGTTGAGGAGGGTAAAATGGTGGTGTGCGGCATAGGTTATGTAAGGATGGCTATGGGTTGTTCAGTGATGCTAGAGGCAAGGGGTTCGGTGGGTGGAGTGGGCGGTGATGGTGGAGAGGGTATCTCTGTGCTATCCTCATGTGCATCAGTGTCAATGGGGCTGGTCATGTGCACCGAGTGGTAGTAGGGAGTGAGGTAGAGACTTCCATCTGAATCATTTTTCCCTTTCATGGTCGCATATCCAACCTTCGTTGATCGTATTGAGGAGGGTTGCGATGTAATATGATCCGCATAGCTTCCATAATCCCATATGTCTCAGCTAAAAGGTTCAATGATTCAGCAAAGTGGGGGTCCGTGTTCTCTGCTTGAAGCATTTGCTTCACCATCACTCTATTTGCCTCTTCTGATAGCTTATGCCTCTTTTGTACCTGCTTGATCGTTTTGTAGAGTCGTTTGAGTTGTGCAATGTAAGCACGGGCTTCCTCCTCACTCTCCTCTGCTTCATTTCCCCCTTGCATGTAGAGGGGAAGTTCCACCTCTCCTACGCAAGGGCTTTCAACACCTCCTAATCCTATCAAATATGCCTCTAGGGGTTTTACCTCCAATTGCAATTCTTGGCAGTAAGAAAGTCGAACTGCACTAGTGGCTGGACCTGAGTCAATTAAGGCTCTCACTGTCCTTGCACTCTCTCCTTGTCCTATTTCTAGGGTCACAAAAGGTCGTCGATCAACTATCCTATGGGTCCGTTCACCTGAGGCCTCACACATGGCCATGTGATAACCTAGAGCTTCTTGAGAGTCAGGCATGGGCTGATCTCTACCTTGTCTTCTCAAGTTCATTCGTCGGATGCGTTCTAAATATTCTGCTTGTGCTTCCTCTCGAATTCATTTTTCCTCTTCTTTACATTTTTTGGCAGTATTGAGTCGATTTAACATTTCTTCTGTTAGGGGTTCTTGATATAACTTGACTCTGCATCCGCTTATGTAACTCGGTAGTATGTCACCTTCTAGAGTGTCTAGTTGTACTGCTCCACTTGTGGAGATCCTATTGATAATCATAGGTCCATAGCCTCTTTTCTCTACTTTTCGTGCATGTTGCTTCAATGTGTAGACTAGGACTAGGTCTCCTGCTTTCAAGCCTTTATCCTTCACATGTGCATCGAAATACGCCTTTTGCCTCTTCTTGGCTGCATAGATTCCTGCTGCAGCTCTCAATCGTGTCTCACCTAAACGTTCAAGGTCAAAGATTCTAGAGGAGAGTTCATGGCCTGCTCAGTCATGCTCTTGTGCTACTTTCAATGTAGGTATCAGAAAATCCAATGGTAGCACTGCATTTTAGCCAAGCACCATCTGAAAGGGTGTGGCTTGGAGTACCATTTTATAGGCAACTCGGTATGCCCAAACAGCGTGGTGTAGCTGTTTGTCCCAATCAGAGCATTTGTTATTCACCAATTTAGTCAGCACATTGCATAAGATCTTATTTGTGCTCCCAGCCTGGCCATTAGCTTGTGGATGATAGGGGGCATATTTTTTGTGTACCACCAAGAACTCTTGGAGTAGATTTTGAATGAGTGCCTCTATCACTTACTAGCTCTATTGGCAATCTGTATCTAGTGAACACATTTTCAAATAATAACTTTGCTGTTGTTTGAACATCATTCTTCGTAGTGGCTTTCACTTCTACCCACTTGGTTAGATAGTCTGTGGCCACAATGATGTATTCAGCATGTGAACCCTTAGCCGGGGGATTAATAGGACCAGCAAAGTCTATTCCCCACTTAGAGAATGCACGTCCACCCATCATAGGTTTCAATGGCATCTCATCCTTGCGTATAGGATACTGAGTCCGCTGACAAACCTCACACCTCTTCACGTAGGTATGTGCATCCATGTGAAGGGTGGGCCACCAAAATCCTGCAAATAGTATTGCCTTGATCACCCGATCTGGTCCAAAGTGTCCTCCTGCTACACCTTGGTGAGCAGTCTCTAATATCTTGAGGTATTCACTCTCATGGACACACAGTCTTAGGTAACCATCTTTACCACGTTTGTATAAATTATCACCAATGATTGCGTAATCTAAGGCTTCTTGTTCCAAAATCCTTTGTCTAGCCAAAGTCATATCTTGAGAGAATGTTTTCGTCCTCAGAAAGGATACTAATGGTTCACTCCAATCTGGTACTAAAGATATTTGATAAAGAGTAGCATGTTCCACTAGTGGTTTAGTGCGATAGATTGGGCATTCTTTGCACATTTTATGGACATCAACTTCCATAGTTGGCCAATGCACTCCGAGTCTCCTTAGCGTGTGTAGGGTTCATTGACTTGAGTAGAGTTGCTCTAATGCACCCACATGTGCTAATTGCAACCACTTTGCGTACTCGTCCTCTTCCACACAACATGCTAATACTCCTTGCTCCATTTGTTTGTACATACTTCCTGCCATGATATTATACTTTTGGGCTTTTACTACCTCCCTATCTTGAGTGTTTACTACTGGATGCTTAGGCCCATATGTCAGTACTGGCACTAAGGGCTTGGCCCACTGCGGTACAACTTCCAAATTAAACAAGTAAGCATCAGGTAGGTCATCTGACACTCCTTGTGGGGCCTCTCCTGATGTGAGCCTTGAGAGATGATCTGCTCTCAAATAAGTCTTGCCCTTTATCACCACTACCTCAAAGTCGTATTCCATTAGTAAGAGGAACCATCTTACTAATCTTCCTGTATTGCATGGCTTGTTTACTAGGTACAGTAGAGCTTGGTGATCTGTAAAAAATTTAAACTTATTTGCAAGCAAATAGTGTCTAAACTTTTTAACAGCGTATACCATGCCTAATCCTTCTCACTCAGTGGTCGTATAGTTTCGTTCAGCTGCATTCAATTGTCTACTAGCATAGGCAATTGGAAGATCCATATTGCCTTCACCAGTAGGTTGTGCAAGTACACATCCAATAGCATAATTGGAGGCATCCACATGAACATGGAATGGCTTGTTCCAATCTGGTGTGGTCAAGATTGGTGCTGAACACAACTCTTTTTTAGCTCATTAAAGGAGTTCTCACACTCATCAGTCCACTCAAAGTTTGTCAACAGGCCGTACAGAGGCTTTGCAATGATGGCATATATGTGTATAAAGTGTCGGTAATAACCACAATGCCCCATGAAGGCCTGTACTTCCTTAACATTTCTTGGCCTAGGTAGCTCTGCAATAGCTCTCACTTTCTCCTCATCCATTGATATGCCATTCTTTGACACTATGTGTCCTAGGATCTTGCCTTGCCTGACCATGAAAACACACTTTTCTGGGTTCAAGCAGACTTGATATTCTCTACATTTGTCAAAGATTTGTCTGAGTTCCAGTATATGTGTTTGTCTAATGTTGTAATGTGTGCAGAGATCATCAACATAGACTTCCAAATTCTTCCTCAAGAACTGTTTAAATACATGACACATCAATCTCTGAAAGGTGGCAGGCGCATTGGTAAGTCCAAATGGCATTACCCTAAAGGCAAATATACCCCACTCTGTGGCAAAAGCCGTCTTATGCTGATCTTCTAGAGCTATGGCAACCTGATTGTAGCCCAAGAATCCATCAAGGAAGCTGTACACTTCCTTGCCTACTACCCGATGCTCAATGATAGGAAACAGATAACTATCTCTGATAGTGGCTGCGAACTTCCCGTGGGTCTGTCCATACCTTGAGACATCCCTGATTCACTGGTATCAGAGCTGGGGTAGTGAGAGTGGCGGCTCAACTGCTGGGCCCAAGACCTTGCAGTGTGATTGACACTAGCCTCTGAAGACCTAAGGCTTTGTCTTTCCCTTGCTAAATGTCGTCCTGATCTAAGGTTCATATGCCTAACTGATTAGTCCAAATTTTTTTTTTTTTTTTTTTGCCCAGAGTACAACCTCGTTGCCGATCAATTGGTATTAGTTACTTGATTCTTTTTTAGTTAATTATTGTGTTTATGGTCTTGTCTGATATCACGTCGTCAGGAATACTTGAATGTTCTTCGTGCTTTCAGATTGATCGCTCCACGTTAGGTTCTTTTCCTTTATGTTATCGACAGTACAGTAACTCAGTTTTTAGCTTGAACTTGAGTTTTTAGGTAGTCTTCAACTTGATGACTGCCTATCGTCGCTCTGACTTACTCCTACCTCTCGTCGTTCTTAGCCTAAGCTATGAATTGACAGAGGGGGTTAAAAGTGTCCAACCTTTTGTCTCCTGCTCGGTTGCCCTTGAGTGCCCAGGAAATGTGTTCCCAAGCTCGCACTTACACTTGCTTAGAACGCCTCTCGATGCTCTGTAAGAGTTTCAAAGTTAGCTTTGAAATTTTCATTCCAAAGACAGAACCAATTATTTTCATTCATGTAGCACATACACAAACTTGCATAGTGATTTTCAAGAAAACAATCCTAAGGACCCCTGACTTTGATCCCCCTGGGTATGGTCAACTTCAAAATACCCTATCTAAAAATCAATGCATTATCTTTATAAAAAACAGTTGAGGGCGTGTAGTATATGCTACGAGCTTTCCAACAAGCCCTAGAGCTCAAAAATTGGATCTCGTATGAAAAAGTTGTGACCGTTCAGGGTTCTAGGGTTACGACAGGGTTCAAACAGGATCACTGTGCAACAGGTTTTCCCCAAGTTGTTTTCCTAAGACTTCCCCATGCGCTCAAGATCATAATATTTGTGACCAAAATTTAGCCCAACTTTTCAATTAACAAACCCTAAAAAATTTGGCTAAAATTGGCTGTCAATCGCGATGGATAGGGCTGTCAATCGCGATGGACAGGCAGTCAATCGCGATGGACAGAGACCTCAGTCAATCGCGATGGACAAGGGGTTGAGTCAATCGCGATGGACAGGCAGTCAATCGCGATGGACAGAGAGTTCAGTCGGTCGCGATGGACACTCAGTTCAATCAATCGCGATGGACAGGCAGTCAATCGCGATGGACAGAGACCTCAGTCAATCGCGATGGACAAGGGGTTGAGTCAATCGCGATGGACAGAGACTTCAGTCAATCGCGATGGACAAGGGGTTCAGTCAATCGCGATGGACAGGCAGTCGGTCGCGATGGACTGGCAGTCAATCGCGATAGACAGAGCTATCAATCGCGATGGACAGGGCTGTCAATCGCGATGGACTGAAATTTTGCAAGATTTTCAAAAATTTTAGTGGGAATGTGGTGTGCAGGGTCTCTAGTCCACTGTGGTGCACTCAGATTTACCAACAAGTGAAAATTTCTGTCAATCGCGATGGACAGAAGGCGGCGACTGCGAGACAGTTTCGTCGAGTTCCGTACCTGCGCGGAAGGCTGGAGATGGTGATGTGACCTGTACCTGCAAGATAGCTCAAGAAACATGCAAAAACAGCACATGCAATTTCGCTCTCTCGCTCTCTCTCACAAGTGAAATGAGGGAAATGAGGTGGAGGTGGGGATATAGTCAAAAAACTGGAATTTTCGCGATGATGGAGATGGACGTGGGAGATGGTGATGATGATGATGGTGATGAAGATGGTGAAGAAAGTAAAAGAAAATCTATGAGAGTGAAGAAAATACCTACAACTCCAACGCGTCAACTCTACGTCTTACCATCACACGCTCGTCCTCAAAGCTCGATCCCCGGCAACGGCGCCAAAATTTGGTGTAGCTCAATGATGAGTAGCACCTCCTTTAATGTCAATCCGGGAAGACGTGAGGATGGTATGAAGACCTTGAGCAAGTGGCGGCACAAGTGCGTGAGTGAGAAGCACACAAGCATGCACACACATACACACACACGAGCACACAAGGTAAGACAAAGAGTGAGAATCAATGGAGCTTTTAGATTACTTTCAAAATGCTCTTACAAGTTCGTTTCAATTACAATCTAACCCCAAAAATGAGCTCTCTAGCTCTTTTTATAGTTTTCAACTAGCTTTTGGCCCTGTCCAGACCTAGTGTCCGGCCTAGTTAAAAATTAGGTTCCAGGGCTTATTTGGGGGCTCAAACGAGATCTAAAAATTACGAAAATTGGTACGCAACTACTTCTAAGGCTCCTCAAGCTCAAGGACTCCTTGGCTTGCACAAAATGGAGCTACAAAAATGTGAAATGATATTTACAATGGTTGTTAGTGATAAAAATCACTGTTGTTGTAGGGATTTCTTCTAGTGATCTGCCATACATATCTTCGAGCTCCCTACTTGCTCTTCCTCCCTACATGTCCATCTCTTTGATTTGTATTAATGTCTTGAAAAAATATTGGCCTACTTGCCAGATCTTCTTTGACTGCCCTGTTTGCTTGTGCTGTCCCTTCGCTCTGACTCCCTTCTTTGACTTTCACGTCTTGTAAGTCCTGGTGTACCAAGGCTACTGCCAACAGCATCTCTGCAATCCCAACGAATCTGCTCTACAGTAGGTGCAACAGAAACAGAAGCACGAACAGGAATCTGCGGAATATCATCTTCGACACCATCTTCATCAGCTCCAGTACCTCCATCACCTGTATTTGTAGTACCTATAGTCGCAGGTGTAACAGGACGTCTTTCAACACCCTGCACAATGTTCCACAGTCCTTTTGCAACTAGTACATGTCGCATCATATAAGCCCATAATGGGTAGTTGGTACCATCCAACTTATCCTCAACAGCCAACATACGGAATACATCACTGCTTTCAGCCATGGCCGGTGACTAAAATACCTTGATGCAGAAAATTGACTGTATCTCAAAAAGTTGAACGGAACTACCCAGACGAGTTCTGCTAGACCTGTAGCAGACTTCGAGACGCTTAAACTGGCGAACAGAAACTGGTATATACCTTTGGCACAAAAGGACGAAATAGCTTGCACAAGCGCTGCGATAGTGCGTTCGGAGGCCGAAACGAGCTCAGATCGCGATTTCGGCACCACACAGCAAAGCTGTTTTGATCTCGGAAACACCCTGAGTATGCTCACCAAATTTCGTGCGAATCTGAGACTGCAAACAGAGGAGTGTCGACGGTGCCCTAGAAGAAGTGACGACCTGCTCTGATACCAATTGTTGGAGATAGACGTCTACGGAAGCACGCGAACAGCACAAGGAAGAAGAAGAAGCTTGGAGCACAAACACACAATACTGAATGTATTACTAGAGAATGTACAAAGATAAGTAGCCCATTAAGGCAATAGGCGTATATACAAGCCGGGGGAAAAAAACCTTCTAAAGAGGGAAAAAAGTGCCCCGGCGGTCCTAGAGTGTTCACACACATCACTACCTAAATATATCAACAATGTTTCAACTTATAAAAAAAAGAAAGCCAAAGAATTCATTCATGATTTACATTGGAATAATAGGCGTACATCTATAGGACAAGAAAAAACACAACTAATCGAAAGATTTTTTTAGGACCTTTTTGCTAGCCCACCTATTTTCAAGGTATCAAGATGGCAAGATTGTGCCCAAATTGTAAGTTACATAGTTAAAACCATTAGTGAAGGTCTCAATGCCCAATTTGATCACCCTTTGGAACTCAATAAAATTATTGGAGATATTCACTCTCTTAAAAAAGGTAAAACTCCAAGTCCTAATAATCTACCAACTAAATTCTTTCAAGCTTTCTCTTCCAAGCTTGCTTCACTCATCCTTGACCTCTATGAGGAATTGTTCAACCATAATGGGTTGCTCAAATTTGTTAACAAGGGAGTGGTTAAACTCATTTTTAGAAAAACACAACAGGCACTTGATCAACAACTGACATCATATCTCTTGCCTAAAAATTGTGTACAAGATCATAGCTAAAGGACTTGATAACAGAATTAGCCCACACACACCCTCATAAGGCCAAAGTAGAAAGGCTTCACTCAAGGAAGATTCATTATGGACACCATCATCTCACTATGGGAAGGCATGAAATTGACCCTAGAATCAAAAATCTATTTTTTGCATAATTGAATTTGACAAAGCTTATGATAATACAAGTTGGGACTTCACGTTGCAGTCACTTCAAGACTCTAGATTTGGTGCATTCTTCACTCCTGTGGTTCAGTACCTTTTATCTAATTCTTCAAGCAATTTTTTAGTTAAGGGCTCATTGACAAAGCCCATAATTTTGAAGAAATTGATTAGATAGGGATGTATTCTAGCCCCCCTCCTATTTCCTATTGTGATCGACTCGCTAGGCTGCTCTTTCAACATGAATTCAATAACAACGAACTAAGAGGTATCTCCTTACCTAGGGTGTCAAGAAGATATCCTATTATAGTCTTATGCAAATGACACTAATGCAAATATCCAAAATGACCCGAATATTCAAGCTTGATTTTGGGAGATAGTTGAAATTTTTTTCCTTGCTAGTGTTTCCATTATCAACCACAACAAAAGACTAGTGAAAGCTCTTGGAAACCCTTTACCCAATTTCATTACCAAGGCTAGTGATCAACCTACAAATGATGGAGAATCATGAGACTTCTTGGCATTCTTTTTGGCTTTAGTGTGTCCGCCAATAATAGTTGAGAATGGATTTTAAATAAGAGGTTATGAATTGGAACATGCTTCAACCCAACCTCACATACAAGATCTTCTTGCATAACCACTATATCACTCCATCTATTATCTTCTCTGAGGTTTTAATCTATCTAAGGCTTGATATAGGAAGATCAAATCTAGCCTCATTAACTTCATTTAGGGAGCCTCTGAGCAAAGAAAGAGCCTCCCCAAGTTAATTACACTACTTGTAGTCTCCCTAAAGAGGAAGTTGGCCCTAAACTTCTCGATCTTGAGAAAATTGGTAGAATAATGGCTGCTAAATGGATCTTCTAGAAAGCTACCGGACTTTCCTACTTGGATATTTTTTGTCATACACACCATCTAATATAGCAACCATGATTTCCACTTTAAAGGTCTCATATATTTTCAAAGAGCCTTCTCTACATGGCAGTACCTATAAAAAAAGATGAGACTTCTTGAGTGTAGATAAGGAACTATTGAGGACGGTAAGATCTAGTTCAATTCCCCACACCCACCCCTTATACAAAGTTGCTTCAGGACAAGATACAAACTCATGAAGAGAGGAATTTCCATGCACAAAGGTATTCGAGATAAAAACCATCAGCTCTTGGACTTCAACATACTTTGTCAAGAAAAGAATATCTCTCAAATATCCGACAATATCCTCTATAGGAAGTTTGCCTAGGAAAGCTCCTCCAGAATGACGGCTAAAGATCCTAGAGACTATTGGAAAATATTCTCTTCTTCCCTTGGGTCGTGGGAATCTAGATCAACCCTTACTACCAATCTCAATAATATATGGGGCATCAATTGGTCTTGACAACAATGGAAGTATGGAATTTTTGTTTTTTCTTTCTTATCTTTTAGCCATAAGAATCGATATTTTTTTGGCTCTTACTTCATCAAGGTATTTGGTTTGGCAACAAGTTGAATTGTATACAACATACTTAGATAATCTAGCCATTCTACAATTAAGAAGAATCTCTATTAGATCTGCTTGTTGATTGCACAGACACCAAACTTTACTGGATGTGGCTACATGCTAGATGGCTTCCTTGAAAAAAAAAAACCTTCCGATGGAATGAGATATTGTTAGGAGTAAACTCTTTTATAGACATATTCTTTTGTAACACCGTTACGATCAAAATATTATCTATAATTTGGAATATAATTTGGAGAGAAAGAAACCATATGGTTTTCAAAGGTGATGTTTTTTTTCTAATCTATAAGAGATTTAACTAAACACTACCTTTTGCACCTAAGAGAATCAACCTTACTAAATACTTCTTCCGGTGTGTACAATGGGGTCCTAAAATCCCTCCCTAGGAAGAAAAGCAAAAGATGGTGTTGTGAAAGGACTCCATAGCCTCCAAAAACTAAACTAAGAAGTCTAAGGGAACTAACTAGCAAGGCCACACACTAGGAAGAGAGATGTTTTTCCACCCAACCAACCCCTCCAATATATAGCTCCAAGTCCAAGGGGGTAAGTCCCTCTCAAGGGGACATGTGTACCTTCCATCACATGGGGCCCTGATGTGTTCACATGGTTTCCAAGCTTAGGAAATCATGTGAAATCACATGGCTTCTAAAAGAAGACTCTCCAAGCTCTCACGTACAAACCAAGTGGCTAGGAGAAGCTTCCAATCAAGCCTAAGGTACTCAACCTTAGAGAATTAGCCCTAAGGTTCAAGACCCATTTAAAAGGGGTAAATAAACCATAAATCCAAAGGGTTTCACACCTAGAAACCCAAGGGTTCTACCCCTTAGACCCATGTAATTATACAACATGCTCCCCCCCTTAAAAGCATTTCCGTCCTCGGAAATGAGTGGAGATATATACCTTGGGGTATTCCCCCGTGCTCCATGATCAATCTAAAGCATCATGGCTTTCATCTCTCTAAGTTCGCCTCTTAATTCAAAAGGGGAGTTCTACCCCGACTGAATCTTAAAAGAGGAGAATCCATGTGTAGTCTAACCTTGCCCTAATCATTCAAAGTTCCATCTAGTTTGCATACAAAAAAGAACTGAGTCGAATGCAAAGTATGGAAAGAATGGAAAGGGTGAAAGAGAACATCCTTGCCTATTTCCTTGTTTAAGCCATGTGCCATCTGGCTCTCCATAGCTCAAACATGTGAATTAGGTGGATACAAAGTGACTTCATCTAAATTACTACCTTGTTCCTTTGCTTTGCACCACTTGTGCACGGACCTAGCAAAATAGATGAATGCTACTTAAGGTTTCCTTATCAGATTCATCTCTCTTACATAATCCCCGTCCAAATCACTCTCTTTTAGTGAAATGGGTGGATTTTCTTGTTTGCAATTCGCCTCCAATAAATCTAAAGAGAGGGGAATTTCATTATATAATCCCTACTTAACCAATAGAATGGTAAACGTGGATTATCTAGTTTTTACAAGGATATAACATCCACTTTATCTTCAGAGAGAATTTTGAATAGCTTACCAAAAGTGGAACCTTGCAATACCCTATTTGGCCTTTTCAAGGCATAAGATACAAGTTCTTGGGGACTTTCTCCCCTCCTTAAGAGTTCTCGTCCTCGAAAACTACCTGAGAGTAAATTGAAAATTTTGCTCTTTCAAAAGTATTTGAAAGAGTTTATTTTCAATCTTTTATTGTTCTTCCTGGTTAAAAGAATTATTCAGAGCTTCTTGCTTTCTCTTCTCTAAAATTACAGAACAAATGTCCCAAAGTTTAAGTTGAGATTACTCACAAGTTCGATGTCCCATACCACCGAATTTACTTCAGTTGTAGTGTAAGCCTAGATGTCCCATACCATCTGGCTTACACTTCCACTTTAATAAAGGTAACTTTAGCTTGAGTCTTGAGATTTAAACCTTCTTTTAGTGTAATCAATTAGGAGGTATTACTTCTATAGATTTGTAAGTGTAATTTCCATAGCATGTTTTGGTGCTCATGTAACTTTAAACTTACCAAGTCTTAGTTGTAATTGTTAATTTGACAAGACTTAATGTCAAAGATTCCTTCGTTTAGATGTACTCTAAAAGATCGTTGTTATGTCACTTGATAATAGAGCTAGTTTATAGCTCAACTAGATATTATCTTTTTTTGACATAATGAGTAATCTGAACAAAGAATAGTTGACATGCCAATCAAATCCTTATATTGAAGTAGATGGTAATACCATTTACTATTTTGAATAGTCCTTTACTTCTAGGACATTAGAAAATGGTAATTAGGGTTTATTAAAACCCTTGAGTCTTACCTTCTCTTCATGCCTTGCATTTTCTTACAAGAACAATGTAAAGCTCCAAATAGTTCTTTAGTTCTCACAAACAAAGAACTTCATTACACAAGAGCATTTATACTTCCGTCTTCCAGAACTACATATATTATGCTTTCTCTTTCTTAGAGCTTGACAGTAGGTGCTCTAAGCTACCACAATTGTATCATGGCTTTAAGAGAAAAAAAAAATATCACTACTTTAAGTCTATGGCCTTGCTGATCAGGCATGCCATGGGTTTTTATGGAATTTAAACTTCCATAAGAAGGATTTTAAGCTTAAGGTATTTCAAGAAGTTAGGATTATTTGGCTTTTAATTATTAAGCCAAACATAAAGGAATTAAATGGTTTATAGTGGCCAATTGGCCTCATCACCATTCTTTCTAGAAACTAATAAAATCAAATCCTACTTAAGTTTAACTTCAAGAACTTAATCTCTCTCTCAACTCAAAAACCCATGTAATGCTATTCCAAATGCATACTTTTAGTCTATGCCAATACATTTACACCTTTATTGGAAAAAGGTGTAGCATGCATAAGGTTCATATATTGAACCCCTCCTTAAAGCATGCAAAAGTTCCGAATTTTGAACTTTGCTCATTCAAAGGATGGTGTGCAAAATTTCCATGCAACTTTTTATATGCAAGTTTCAATAGTGCATTAGATGCATTCTTCTTAACGATGACCAATTTTATGCACGTTCAATCTTTCTTTTCCAAAACCATATGATTTTGATGCATAGTGCAATTCCATTCCACGATCAATTGTTTATGTGACCAAGCAAAATTGGGTCACCTGAGTCTATGCATCCACTTCTGAGTTCATTTCTATCACAACATACAGTGCATGCTTCATAGTTTGAAGGAAAAGAAAAAAGGGCACTTATCTGGAAATTAAGCTTCGTCCATCCCTCGGCTTTTCTTGAGTTTTCTCATGGTGGTGAAGTAGATTTGGACCATCCCACCTCATCCATTGTTGAAATCCTTCTTGGGCATTTCGTACTTACTTATGTGCCCATATGTGTGCATCTACCTTTAAATCATGCATCTAAGCAAGCATGCATTTCGAAGGGTACAATCTCTATGCATTGGAGAAGGAACTTTTCAAAAAAAACCATGTCCTCATAATTGCATATGCTAGTAGGTAAAGCCGCCTTTCATGCAAAAGAGATTTTTGTAAATAATGCATAAGGTTCAAAAAATTGAACCCCTCTTTTAAACATGCATGGAATCTACACTTGTAGTTCCATTATTTATGAGTCTAAATTCACATATGCTCATAATGTCCATGCATGCTATGCCATGCTATGATGGATGTTCCATACCCAACCTTATAGAGTAAGTCCCTTCCATGTTAATGCACATGAGTGCACATGAGTTTATGTATGTAAACTTAAGATGTGCACAAAGAAAGCTTTAGATTTGTCATTTGTGTTTAAAAACCATACCTTTCCAAAAGGCAATGCACATACATTCTTTTTTTTTTCTTTGTAACAATGCATGCAAGTGCTCTATTGCTTTTCAATGCTAATCTTTCATTAACGTTTTATGGTCTCCCAAACAATATCGAAATTGAAACTTTCACTAATGTTTCAATGATGAGTTATTATCAAAATAATGAAGGATGTGACAAAGAGACATTGAAACCAAGCATAAGTTCAATAATACTTAGCTTTTAGATGAAGCTTGGTCCTTCTGTTGATGTTCGAGATAAGCCGTCCTGACCATTTCCTTATTTTTGTGATGCTTCTTGTGGATACTCCTCATAGAAAGTCTTAATGCTCACCATCACCTTGAATGCGTGAGAGGCTTGGCTGGTTCCTTTTTGAAGACAAAGATTTCAAAAGTTCCTAAAGCTTAATTCACATGCAAGAAAAATCCTCGAGTTCTTTCTCAACTCAAGAATTTATCTACGAGCTTGAGGAAGAAAAATAAAAAGAGCTCATAGTTACTCTTTATGCATAAGAATGAAACTAATTACCCATGCGAAGAAAATGGGCTAATTTTTTTTTTGCATAGTAATATGAAAAACAAACTAATATATATACCGTTCATCCTTAAAACAAGGGAAAAGAACGATGAGAAACTCGTCATTGAATTACTGCGGCTGAGGCGAATGATGATTCCATAAATTACTCCGGCTCGTGCGCTGTTAACATCCCATAGACAAATAATTCATCAGTTGCAGCTCTATAATATGACCCTCGTCAGGAATCCTGTGCTCAACTTTTGAAAAGACCACAAGACCCTGCTGTCTCGATCAGTCCGCAGACACGTGACCTGTGCTCTGTCATGCGCGTTCACATACATGGACTGTTAACCTAACCGTACGTGGTTGGGGAGACCTCTAAAAGCTCTCAAGGTTGGGTCATACGATGGATCTTGTAGCCTCCTTCGAGGGGAACAAAACCACTCCGATGGCTCTATCTCTGACTATTCGGTAGTAATTGAAAACCTCAAGCAAATTCTCAGAGAATATTCGTGAAGATATGCTTAAGCTAAACACAAACCATGCTCTGATACCATTGTTGTGAAAGAACTCCATAGCCTTCACAAACTGAACTAAGAAGTCTAAAGGAACTAACTAGCAAAGCCACACACTAGGAAGAGAGATGTCTTTTCACCCAACCAACCCCTCCAATATATAGCTCCAAGTCCAAGGGGGTAAGTCCCTCTCAAGGGGACATGTGTACCTGAGAGAATATTCGCGAAGATATGCTTAAGCTAAACACAAACCATGCTCTGATACCATTGTTGTGAAAGGACTCCATAGCCTCCACATACTGAATTAAGAAGTCTAAGGGAACTAACTAGCAAGGCCACACACTAGGAAGAGAGATGTCTTTCCGCCCAACCAACCCCTCCAATATATAGCTCCAAATCCAAGGGGGTAAGTCCCTCTCAAGAGGACATGTGTACCTTCCATCATATGGGTCCCAAGCTTAAGAAATCACATGGCTTCTAAAAGAAGACTCTCCAAGCTCTCACACTTACAAACCAAGTGGCTAGGAGAAGCTTCCAATCAAGCATAAGGTACTCAACCTTAGAGAATTAGCCCTAAGATTCAAGACCTCAAACCATAAATCCAAAGGGTTTCACACCTATAAACTCAAGGGTTCTACCCCTTAGACCCATGTAATTATACAACAGATGGACTATAAAACAATCTTGGATGGATAGAGAGGCCATGCTTTAGTATATAAACTAAAGATGAACTTCAAGGACACCATATGTTGGCTAAATACTTCAAGGCACTAAAAAAGAAGAGTATTTTGATATTGAGACATGAAATAGAATAGAAAGATAGATAGAGAGATGAAGGAGCAAAGATGCACATATGTGCCATACATTATAGAATATGAAGTACGTGAATGTTACAAAGAATCATAAAATTTGCACAAAAATGCACCAATCTATTACATTTCTTCATAACTTCACAATCTCCATCATATGTGGATGATGTCCTCCATGTGTAGATAAGCCCCAAGTCAATGTCCTCCTTGTTGTAGAAGAAGAAAAAAACCCTAGCTCTTGCCCTCCTTGTTGAAGAAGCAAGAAAACCCTAATCAATTCCTCCAAGGGGAAGAAGGCCTCTCCAAGTCCAAGATCCAAGCTTGTGCTTCATAAGAGTGATGATTTTAGAGCAGCATACCTTCTCTTTGTATACAATTTATCCAAGTATGCTTTTGACAGCAAAAATCTAGAAAAGAACTTCAAAAAGCTAATCTCGTGAATCCCAGCGAAATTACTGTTGGATTTCTTGGGATGGATTTTTTTATTATTTATTACTTATTTTTCATGTTTTAATATAATAAACATGATATTGTATATTTTTGCCACTTTTTATTGCTTTTCACTTAGAAGCAGATACTTTTTAACTTTGACTTCTAGCTTAAGGATTGGCTTTTGACTCCTCATATGTGATTCGAATTCAGCATATCATATATAATTGGATAGCTCTTGAGTAGCACTTTCCAAACATATGATGTAAAGTTTTTACATATTTTGACGAATTTTGATAATCTTTGACCTTGTTTGGCCATGGTTAACTTTGCCAAAAATTGATCATTTTTAAAAATGTGTGCAATTCTTGTTGTGGAAGGTTGTGTTTTCAACATGGATAACCGGACTAGAGAAGATATCAGAGATCTAACAACCTGGGATCATAGGTGTGAAATAATAAGCCATCTGAATTACAGAACTCCCTTGAAGGGTATGAACTAGATACAATAAATAATTGGAAACGATCTCATGCTACAAGATTACCAGAGGACAAGACTAAATGTGGAGAAACTAGACTAGACATGGCTAAAAAAAGACAAGAATATGAAATAGAATTTTTTTTTTTTGAGGAAGTTCGACAATATCCTACTCTCCCAAACTTTAAGTATTAGAAAGAACAACAGTACAAGAGAACACACATAGCACTCATGAACCCCCCGAATCCCACAAAGCAAGGGTTGCTTAAAACTTGGTAGAAAACATTAAAAAGAAGGTTAATAACCCTTTCTTCCCCGTCATGGGGGGCCCACTTGATTTTAATCTTCTTGCTCTCAAGGAAAAGCGCTCTATGATGTCTAGAAAAGGGGGCTTCTTACAATTGTAAATTCTTTTGCCTAAAATGAAAAGTGTTTTTTTGATTGACTATTGTTTAGGAGAGCTACCAAAGTTGGTGGCACATCTCTCTTTCCATATCTTCTAGAGGGTCTCACCTCTTATAGCATTCCACAGTGGTGAAGAACAACCAATGGCTTCATCCAATAACGCTTGCTTTCAATTGATTTTCCCCTATAGCAACATGATTCTCCCAAGGGCCTGCCAAATTGACATTGAATTGGGGCATGAAAAGAAGAGGTGTCCCAAGTCTACACTGCCATGAAGGCATCTTGTACACCATGGAGGGGCTCTACAAATTTGTTAGCTTTTACATTGGTTCAAATTCCTTGGTGGAGGATTTGTCACATAAGAACTGATTTTTTAACCTCAATGAGGGGATGCCAAAGGGATCGGAGCTTGAGATCCCACTAAAGCTTGACCAATCCCAACACCGTCTTCTACGAAGCATGACGTGAAAATCCACATTGTTCTTGAATCTTAGAATTTTATCAAGACCATTGTCGTTGTGTCATCTAAGACCCTGAAGGTGAGGGCACTCCCAAGCAATGAATCTACTTCCTAATAGGCACCATTCTTCATAGTCTAGTCTCCTAGCCATGTCAATGTCCTCAAATCTAATCTATTGGCTTGTTTCTTGATTCTAGAGGTGTTTCCACAAACAAAAAAAATCAAAATTTTAGAAGTTAGGTCTTGATAATGGAAAAAGTATTTACAAATGTCTCACAAAGTGACTTATATACATGTGCCATAATTTTGGTCCTTTCACAAAAAGATTGGCTCTATAAATCTCTAACTTCCTACTATTGTACAAAAGCAATATTACAATCTTCAAGGATTATGCATCTAGAGGACTCCTCGAGTGAATTTACAAGAGTTCTCAATACCTTATGATGGATTTTAAGAAAATAAAATGGGTAAATGAAAATTTTGTGCGTCTACTTTTCTTCTCTTCTTTCTTTTGCCTTATGCTCTCTCTTATCTTCAGTCCTCTACAACGATTACTTGAAGATCATGACTCCTTGAGCTCCTGAGACTGGCATTGGAAAGATTGAAGATTATGTGGCCAGGTGCTCCTTATATAGGTGTTCAAGGGTGGTTACAAATTGATGATGCCATGGATGATGTTAGGAATCCAAAACAAAACCTCCAAATGTCAAAATCAAGCAAGTAGATAATCAATCTTAAGGCTTTTACATATTTCGGATGTTTTGGATGAGAGATTTCAATGCAATAAAAGAAATCATTTATGTTTTGGGTGCATTAGATGGGTTTCACATCCCTCTGATTACACCTCATGAATCAGTTAACCTCACTAGGCTCTAGCTAGTCAAATGTGTTGAAGTGGTGAGTTAGGCAAGGATTTTTTTGGTTGGTGATTGTGCATATCCAACATGTACATGTTAATTCCTTTCAAAGGCTACAAGAAAGGATTATCCCATATTAAGCACTATCATAATTTTTTCCAAACAAGTAGAAAGATGATGATGAGCTTCCCATGTGATGCATCGACAATAGGACTCGATCCCTCGATATAGTGCCATGTACCGACTATGTCCACCATATCACGCTTCCACACTCACCACCATACCAGACTTCGTTGGTCACATTCAAGTTTTTTTAAAAAAAGGAGTGAATTAAATAAAACAGACTCTAAAAATAGTGAGCGCCCTAGAGGAGAACATGTCCTTGGGTACATGAGCCTACCATGTATGATGTGCAGCATTATGCATAGCGAGAGGAGGGCGAGTGACCACATGATTTCAAGATGCTTCTACGCATATTTTTAAGCCAATAATTATAATAGAATAAATAGGACCGCATGTGTGGCAAAGGCAAAACTTGCAAGTGAATGTTTGTTTAAGAGTGAGTTCACATGTTTGTTCCCTTAGGGTGGGTTTAGATTGAGCGATACATATTTGTTGATTTAGTGAGAGTCTGATGCCCCTAATAAGAGTAGCAACTCTATGCAAAAACTAAAATATATGTGTACCTTTATTGGGTGACCAATGTCATCAACAATGAGGATGTATTATCAAAGCGGTGCATTCTTGTTCCGAGGGGGAAATGTTGTCTCATAAAATGGTGGGTAGGGAACATTTAATGTTTTCACTAACAAATGAAATGTGACCATTTAGAAGGACAAAGTGTACCGCCACTCTATATGAAATGGACCTTAGTTTCGTTTGCTTTAAGGACTCAGCAAATGGTTGAAAGTGTTGGCATTTTATGACTCCACCATTGTGTGCTTTGAGCACCTTGTGCACTCTTCATACATTTGCTTCTTATTTTAAGGCTCCACCATTGTGTGCTTTGAGCACCTTGTGCACTCTTCATACATTTGCTTCTTATTTTATAAAGAGGAAGTTCGACTGAAGCCTAGTCTCCCTCCCTTGGATTAATTAAAAAAAACAATTATGCAGTGAAGAAGCATAGTCTCCATGGGATCCCTCGCATCCCACAAAGCAGTGCTAGGACTGCCTAAAGGCACAACAATGGTGACAATTCAGATATTGCAAGAGAACCTAATTTTAGAGGAATTATACAGAACGTTAATGAACTTTTTCTTGCCCTCATGGGCAGTCCATTTACTTTTGATCTTGTTTTTGTCCAAGACTAAAAACCTATGGTTTCTGAAGAGAGGGGGACTTCTTAAGATTACAAATTCTTCTATCTAACTTACCAAGGGATTTATCAATCGACCATTCTTTGGGATGGTCTTTGAAGTCAGCCACACATCTTTCTTTCCATAAATTCCAAAGTGCTTCCCCCCTTATAGCATTCCATAAGGCAGAAGAGCATTCCATAAGAGCATCTATCGCTTCTCCAAGTAAAGCTTGCTTCCAATTGATTTGAATTTGTAAACTCAAAAGTTTGGCAAGAGCCTGCCATACTGAGTGACTCTTAAGGCAAAAAAATAAGAGGTGGCCAATGTCTTCCATACCACAGAGGCAAAGCTTAGACCATGAAGGGTCCCCGCACATCTTATTAGCTTTGTCATTGGTTCAGATTCCCTTGTGGATGATTTACCACATAAGAACCAACTTTTTATTTTCAATGAGAAGATGCCACAAGTCCACGAACTTAAATTGCCATCTGAAATGAGTCTACTTGCAAGACTCATCATCTTATCCAATTTATTATTGTTGATCCATCTTAACCCTTCAATCTACAAGGGATCGTGCCCAAGAAGGAATCGAGTCTTTGAGTTATCCCAAGAATTGATTCTCTATCTTAATAGGCACCTGTCTTCATAGTCAACTCTCTTAACAAGGTCTATGTCCTCAAATCTAATCCAATGCCTTCCCTCTTCATTCCAAAGATGTTTCCACATACGAAATCCTATAGCTTCTTTTCCCTTTGGAGGTTCTCCGAGTCACCTTCTTTGATTTCCCCAATAGGAAACCAAATAGAATCATTTTTTCTAATCTTGGAAGCCAACTTCCAATCCTGATTGACCTTAATGTACAATTTTATCTTGTTCCAGCTCTTCCACAAGGAGCAGACTAAGTCTCAACCCTTGGGAGTCACTTGAAAGGGAGATAAAAGCAAATGAGCAGATCATGCTCTTCCACCTAGGAAGCCCCACAACCGTAAGCTAAGATTTGTTTCTGAGAGTCAATTTTGTTGAGGAAGTTTCTAATTTGCATCACACTTTGATCATCCACTTAAGATCCATCTTATGTGCCATCCCCGCCATTCAGAATGGCTAGCCCACCCGAATCTTTTTGGTTATCACAAATGGCCCATTTGATTTTGGGCACACGAGCTCCACCATCACGAGGACACGATTTCAATAAGCTTTGATGATGACAAAGCACGACAACTCCACAACGACACGACAGAGTGCTACGACATCATGGTGATGATGGCATTCTCATACATTTGCTTCACTTTTCCTCAAATGCTCGCACTTACTTTAAAAGCCCCAAGGTATGGCGTCTACACAACCCAACATCTGATAGGGTTTGTAGTGGGCGCCAAGGAGATGCTCGTGGTTGGTGGGAACAAGCTCCAGAGAGTCCCCCAAATTTTTGTTTTTTTTTGGAGCAAAGGGAACCCCCGCCCCCCCAAGTCAAGACTTCAAAGTTCAGACGCCTTTCTTCCAAGAAAGGTTTTCAAATCTTCTGATTGGGTTGCTTTCGCAATATTTTTGTGCACCTTGATTTTAATTATTATCGTGAAAGCGGCTGTTTTGTCGGGACGTGTCTCACCCTTGCATAATGCACAATGCATACCCACTCACACGTTATAGCCGCCCAACCGCCCATTTTTCACCGATGACTCGAGAGTCTAGAGAGTATAGTTCAAGCTTGTGGAAATCTGTACGCAGGCTCTTGTTCCTTGCAACTTTCCGACTCCCGACTTTTCTTCCAGGTCCCTCCAAGCTGTCGTATGGCATGAACTTTTTTGGTCCGCCCGCCCAATGACCCGTTTTCTCCTTTGATTTGGATTCCGTGTTAAAGCCTAGTCTATCTTTTTGACGCGTGATTTGAATTTGGCAAGCGGGACCTGACACGTGTTCAGAATTTAGAATCATCGATACGTCTTATATACACATTCACATATGTGTATATAAGACGTATGGACAAAAAGTCTCTCGGGTCTTAAATATGTTCTCTTAAGTCATATGCTACCACTATCGTGGTATGTCATGTATTGAAAACCATGCGAACATACCCTTATTGACAAGCAAATATCAAAGCATGTTAAACCATCGTTGTCACTTTATTATAGAAGCTTCTACAACTTATACCACATCATCACTTGTAGCGTTGAGGATCAACATGGAGCATGCATTTTCTCGATTCCCCTATCACCGACATAGAGATTTTATAAGTTATTGATGTTTTTCCTAGTGGTTAAAGCCGGGATCTGGACAGTTGCACCAATGAGTTCTTCAAGACTTTCACGAGTGTCTTAGTGAAGCCATTACTTTTGATGTGGAAGGAGGCTTTGCGATTTGTCCTAACTTTCTCAATGAAGGGGTGATCAAGCAAATTCACAAAAAATACAAAAAAAAAAAGATTGAAAACTTGAGACCCATCACTATGCTCCAAATTGGCTATAAAATCTTAGCAAAGGCTTTTGCAAATCACATTACCTTCCATCTGCGTTCATGGATCAATGAGGATAAAAAAGGATTCATAAAGGGCAGGTCCAACTTGGAGGCCATTATTGATGTGTGGGAAGGCCTGGAATTTGCTAAGGAATCTTTGCAAAATGTCCTCTTCATCAAGATCGATTTTAACAAAGCATATGATCATCTAGAGTGGGACTTCATCTACAATCCCTGAAAGATAACTATAAATTCATCAACATGATCTCTATGCTTATGGGGAAAGCCTTGGCTCAAATTAATATGAATGGTCATTTCTCTCAAGAAATTAGGTTAAGATGCTCTATTGGACAGGGTTGTCCTTTGGCTCCACTCCTTTTTGCCATTGCCACTGATGGCCTAAGTTGCTTGGTTAGTCATTAGGTCCATCTTGGACACATCCAAGGTCTTTGAATCCCTCATAGCTAGAGGCAAATGCTAATGAGACTCTTTGTAGATGATGTTGATGCTTTTGTGCATAATGACCCTAATAGCATCAACACCTTTTGGCAATGTCTAAATGTTTTCTATATTGCATCCGAATCTAAAATAAATCACTCCAAAATTGCTTTCAAGGCCATTTTTTGGCTCCCTCTGCAATTTTTTATCAAGCAAGGATGTAAGGAGCTACACAATGGACAAATCCTCTAGCTCCTCGATATCTTGATGGGCTTAAAGTTTCTATGGACCAACATTGGAACTAGGTTATTGCCAAATTGGATGCTAAATTAGCCTATTGGAAGGGTTCTAGCTCACCCTAGCATGCTAGGGTGTTCAATGGTGATCAACACCTTCCTCATTTCATTTATTATATATTCCTTGCATGTTAGAGGCCGAAAGACAAAGAATTTGTGAAGCTTGAAAGTACTTGTTGAAATTTCCTCTAGACTAGTGATCCCAATAGGAGGGGTGTACCCAAAATCAAGTGGGCCTTGTGTGCTAACGACAAACATTTTGGTGGATTGGGCATTCTAGATGTGGGAGGTATGGCAAATAGGTTGGCAACCAAGTGGTTGATCAAAGTGTGGTGCAAGACAGAAGTTTCATGGGCTAATCTGATTCTCAAAAACAAATCCTCTCATATGCTTATGGGAATCCCTATGTGGAAGGATCTTGATCTTCTCATCTTGATGTTTTCTCAAAATCCGGTGTCTCCAAAAGGTTCAGACCTTGTTTGCTCCATATGAAAGAGTAGAAACAAGATGAAATCATACATCAAGGTTGATGAAGATTGGAAGTGAGAAGCTTGGGATTAGGATTATCAAACACCTATTAGAAGAGTTTCTAATAGTGCACAACAGTTTTGCTCCTTATCAAGCACGTGTGTTGTGCTCCCAGCTTCTTCTCCTTCTTCCTTGTGTTGTTCGCATGTATTTGCAAACTCCAAACTCCAAACTCCAACAATTGGTATCAAAGCATGCTGCTCCTTCATCTAGGGCACCGTTGACACCTATCTAGTCATAGTCTTAAAATTGCAGGAAAATTGTCAAAATCACGATTTGAGCTCGTTTTTGCCTCAGAATGCACTATCGTAGTGCATGTGTAGGCAATTTCATCCTTTTTTTCCAAACATATATATAACTTTTGGTTCTCTACTACAACTACCTTGAAGTCTACTATAGATCCAGTAGATTTCAACAGGGTAGTTCTATCCAACTTTTCAAAATACATACATTTTTTTGCATCAGGGTATTTTAGTGACTGAAAGCATTGATGCATTCCATATGTTGGCTATTGAGGATAGATTGGATGGTACTAATTACCCATTATAGGCATATATGATGGATGTGTCATGTATTGGTTGCAAAGGGACTATGACATATTGTACAGGGTGTTGAAAAACGACCTACTACATCTTCACATATAGTTATTGAACATGATGCAAATGGCATTGAAGATGATGATCTTTGAATTCTTGTTTGTGATGTGGTTCCTGTTGCACTTGCTACAAAGCAGCTTCAATGGGATGGCATAGATGCTTAGGCACATGCATTGATAGCTTTGTTTGTCAAACATGCCGTTATCTCGCACATGCACTCTTACAAAACAATTGAGGATGCTTGGGATACACTTACTACTTTATACTAGGTAAGAAATGAGGCTTGTGTTGCTTACCTCTAAAAACGGTTGGAGACACATGAATGAAGGAGATTCCATGGAACGTTTTTTGACGAAGATCAAATATTTGAAGGAGTAGTTGATTTCTTTTAATAAAGTCTTGCTAGAGAGTTCACTTGTGCAGACTGTTCTAAACAGTGTTCTAAATTCATGTCAGAGTTTTGCTTCTACTATTTGATTGATGATGAAAGGCAATCCAAATGCCTTAACATTTGAGGAGTTTGTCTCTATTTTGTTACAGGATGATTAGTCGAGGCAAAACAGGTCCACTATGTGTGTTGTAGATCAAGATTTCCTAGCTACTCAGAAGGGCAAAGGTAAATGGAGCTCATCTACTAGTAAGCAAAAATTTGCTAATTCTGTAAAATCAAAGAAGGATGATAAAGACGAGAAGAAAATAGAAAAGCATTTTTTTTTTTGCAAATACTGTAAGGGAAATGATAATGTCATAAAGAGTTGTCCAAAACTGGCTATAAAAGAGGCAAAGAAGAAAGAGGCTCAAATGGTTGTTGCAGAGGCCTCTACACCTCAAACAACATCTACTAATCTTGTGTGGAATGAAGAATGGGCATTTACTACTATTTGCAGTTATGACCCATCCTCTCATGAGGAGTGTATGTCTGTAGTAGACTTAGATGTTTGGTACTTTGATAGTGGGGCAACCAAACATATTACCTCGCAGCGTAGTTTCTTCACTTCACTTGAGCTTGCCCCTATAGGGAATATTGTCACATGTGCCAACAACTCCTCTTATCCTATCATGGGAGTTGGTAAGATCATTCTGTGTATTGTTGATTGTGGTTCTTTTACATTATCAAATTCTTTATTTTTGTTAAGGATCAAGATAAACCTGTTATCAATTTCAACATTAGCCAAGATTAGCTTGGTTGTGAAATTGGTTGATTGTAGATCTACAATTCATGATCTATCAAATTGCAATGTCATTATTGCTTCTAGCATTTTATGTCATGAGTTGTATAATCTCATAGTTTATGCAAAACCTATGAATGATTCAACATGTGCAATTCAAGATTCTTAGGCTATGTCAGATGCAAAGCTTTGGCAAATATGCTTTGGTCATCTAAATTTTGCTAGTTTGCTATGCCTGCAAAAATTTGAAATGGGGTCCTCTCTATCCAAACTTGAGGCACCTTGTAAACATGTTTGTGAAGGTTGTATTTTGGGAAAAATACAGTGTTCCTCCTTCCCAAAAGATGGTTCTGTTCAAACTACTCAAAAACTACAACTTGTTCACAGTGATATCTATGGTCCTATGCAGACACCTTCTTTTGGGAACTGTCTTTACTTCATGACTTTCATTGATGATCTTTCCAAACATGCATGGGTGTATCCTCTGAAAGCAAATTCCAAAGTGTTTATGTGCTTCAAACAATTTCTGGTTTTGGATAAAAATCTGTTAGCATGCAAAATGGGCACCCTCTGTTCTGATTTAGGGGAATACATGTCTTCTGATTTTAATGCATTTTTGGCTGAACATGGGATAAAACATTAGTTTATAATGTCATATACACCTCAAGAGAATGGAGTTGTTAAAAGAAATAACATGTCACTCATGGAAATGACGAGGTGTATAGTCAAAAGTCAAACTTCACCACATAACTTCTAGCTTGAGGTTGTTATGTGTGCAACATATGTACTTAACAGGTGTTTCACCAAAGCATTGTAGTCTATCACTCCATATGAGGGTTGGCATGGTCATAAGCCATCTATTGCAAATCTGTGTGTCTTTAGATGATAAAGTAGTGAAATGTGTTTTTGCTGGGTATAATTATGAAAGCAAAGGTTGTGGTTTGTATCATCCACAGACTTAAGACATTTTTGTTAGCCATGATGTTATTTTTGTGGAAGATGCAATTCAGTCATTACTTTCATGTACTAACCAGTGGTTTTTGCTTTATGCTTGGTAGCTCATGCATATCTTGGTTGAGCAGGGAGTATCCTACTATTGACACTTCTAGTTGTGAGGCTAACTATAGGGCAACTTTCACAATGGATGTTGAGTGTGTGTGGCTCGCATGCCTTATGTGTGTTGGTTAGTCTTTTGCCACCACCAACTTCACTAGTAGGCAAAGCACATTGGCAATTGCAAGGAACCCTATGTTCCATGCTCGCACTAATCACATTGAGGTGCACTATGATTATGTCAGGGAGAGGTTCTCTACTAGAGAAATCAGTTTGGCATATATGCCCATACAGGAGAATGTTGCAAATCTTTTCACAAAGGCTCTGCCTAGGGACATGTTTGAAGCTTTTCACAAAGCTTTGGGCTTGCTTCCTCTTGTGGATTGATTCCACATAGCTTGGCACTTCCTTATACATGAGTGCCAACTCCTTGTTCACCACATCACTCCTAGGGGGGATATGTTGATATATTTCGATAGTGATGTGTGCAAACACACGAGGACCACTAGGGCACTTTTTTCCCTCTTTAGGAGGTGTTTTTTCCCTAGCTTGTATATACGCCTATAACCCTAACGGTTCACTTATCTTTGTACATTCACTTGGTAAAAAATTCAATATTGTGTGTTGTGCTCCAAGCTTCTTCTTCTTCCTTGTGTTGTTCGCGTGCTTCCACAAACCTTAAACTACAACAAAAAAGGAGGTAATTTCTCAAACTTGCATGCCAAAAATGCAAAGCAATCACCTTTGTAAAAGGAGGTAATTTAGGATTTAGATCTACATGATAGAAGAGTTGATTGCTAAGATAAGTACTTTTGAGCACCATTGCAAACTCATGATTGCTCAAGAAGAAGGTGATGTATAGAAAAATCATTTCCATACAAGTGCTCAACATTGAAAAGAAGCTTAGATTTGAGTTTCCCAAGTGAAAGTAGGACCTTGTGTTAATTTTGAAGCCAAAAGACCTAAGAAAACTCAAGTTATTGCAACTGATTTCTATAATTTGGTAGGGCAATTACCTCTATGCAATGCGTGGTTTTTTTTAATAAATTGGATTGCAAGGGCTGGTAAGAGCTTTGGGAGTGTGTGAGGAGCAAAAGAAGTTGCAAAAATGTGCAAAATATACATCTGATTGCTCTAATAGTAGGGGCAATATTTTTGAGGAATTGAGCTCTAAAAGTGACTTTTGGGTATTCTTTCTTGAGAAACATATAACCCAAGACTTTCTAAGAGTAATCCAAGAAGTTCAAGTCAAGAAAACCAAGTTTAGCCTCAAAATCCAAGATCTGATTTCTCAAACTCTAGGGCAATCGCTAGGAGGATTTCCCACTCAATTCAAGGAATTTGGACTCAAAAAATTCCCAAAATATTGAAAAAACCTCATTAGACCAAAAGATTGAAAAAAAATCCCTTTTTGTACATGTTTGATTTCCGTAGCTCAACAATTGGATGAAGTTGCAATTGGGTATTTTCTAGTGTTAACTTGCCTTAAATGATAAGTTTTGGAAAGTTTGGAGGCAAAAAGTTGAATTGCACACAAATAATTGCTCTAGCCTATAGAAAAATTGGGTGCTATATTTGAGTGATTTTCTAGTGTTAACTTGCCTTAAATGATAAGTTTTGGAAAGTTTGGAGGCAAAAAGTTGAATTGCACACAAATAATTGCTCTAGCCTATAGAAAAATTGGGTGCTATATTTGAGTGATTTTCTAGTGTTAACTTGCCTTAAATGATAAGTTTTGGAAAGTTTGGAGGCAAAAAGTTGAATTGCACACAAATAATTGCTCTAGCCTATAGAAAAATTGGGTGCTAGATTTGAGTGATTTTTGAGCCAAACTATAAATTTTCTAGTGGTTAAGCTCATAGAAGTGTCCTTGTACAGTTTTTTAAAGTAAATTCCAAGGAAAAGCTTGATTGAAGACCAATAATTGCCCTAACTAGTTGAGCAATCACTTATTTGAAAAGTGGATTTTTGGCATCCGATTGGGTTTCTGTTTAGCCAAGCAGGATGCTGGAGCTTAGTAATACCCTCTAGCACAAGAAAAACGATTAAAAACCCACTTTGTAAGGTCATAACTATCCTAGGTTAAGACAAGCTAGAGTAATCATCTTTGTGCATTTGTATGAAAAATCCAAGGAAGACCAACCAAGATCTTCCATAGCCATACATGGTCAAGTGCAAAAGATCCTTCAAAATACTCAAAGAATCCTCATTGCATCAACAATTCCTCTAGCCCCTAAGGCAATCACATGTGGAATTTTCGAGTTTTTGGGGTGATTATTAGATTTTTCAAAGCGCATAGGGCTTGGAAATAGATTGTACTAACCATACGCTCCCCAAAATTCAAGTTTTGAGCAAAAAACGTAGATCAATGACTATCCTAGACTCCATCTTTGAAGTGACCTTGGAAAAGTCTTGTTTGCCTGTTTAGACCCTTAGAAGCCTAAAAGAGTAATAAATTTTATTAAAAATCCATTTTTTGAGCTCTAGAGCTCACCAAAAAGCTCTAGACATGATATTTTGAAGTTGATATTTAGGAGGGAGTGGGAAGTCAAGTGAGCATCTAGAGGGCTTCTAGCACACAAGGGGGGCCAAAAAGATCACCAAGAGATACTTGAATCTAGATTGCCTCTAATGAAAGGGATTCAAATAAATAGATCAACTCTAGGGAGGGGTAGTCTATTTTTGCTTTTCTCCACTGTAGAGCATTATTCAATCCATCTCCTTCTTCACTATAAAGAGATCCAGGCTCTTATCTTTTGAGTTTCAATTGATAAAGGAAAAGAAGCACTACACTACATTGCATAGTTTGCTTGACTACATTTTTGAGAGTGTGTGTGCATGATTCTTAGATCAAGAAGGTTACTAGGCACCAACTGATGAACATGTGGTAGCATCTCCACTATGTAAAGTGCTAT
Source organism: Ceratopteris richardii (assembly GCA_020310875.1). Taxonomy (NCBI): domain Eukaryota; kingdom Viridiplantae; phylum Streptophyta; class Polypodiopsida; order Polypodiales; family Pteridaceae; genus Ceratopteris; species Ceratopteris richardii. The sequence goes on along the minus strand of CM035430.1, from coordinate 56,653,321 downwards.
AGGCTTGAATAGGAGTGTGGCTTATTACACATCTAGTGATTTAGAAAGTGGCCTTGAAGTAATGGCCTCACCAAGTCCCATGGATCTTGAAAATTGTGATCCCAACATGCAAGCCAAATCAAGGTTGAAGCCTAAGGGTTTACCTTCATGCAGACCAATAGCTTAGGAGCCTTCATCTATCAAGATCATTATGGATAATTTATTTTTTGGACTTAGTGGGCTATGGGATCTAGCTCTCTTGATTGTCATTGTGGTTAGACCCGAGGGAGAATTTCTAGAGGAAAAAAATGTGAGCCTAGTACATGGTTACATATAAACCTAAACAAATCACTCCATAAGGGGTAGAATTCTTGGAAAATATGAGTTCCAATCCAAAGCCACAACAATCTCAAACTAGAATTGATCCTAACTCTTTACCTTATTTAACAAGGACCATACATGTGACCAAGGTAATCCATGATGGATTATCCCCTAAATTTTACTTTGCAAAAGACTCAAAAGAATCCTTATGGGCTCTACCATTGCCTACAAGAATAGTTCCTTACCATTTGGTTATTCATGAGTATAGGTATATGGATCCACTTCTACTACCTATGTTTGAAGATGATAGGATAAGACCATATTTTTTGATTGAGATATATGGTCTAGAACGTTTTACACATCAATATGGCTTGTCAATATTCATAAATGGAATTCAAAAGATAGTAGTAATTTTTAATTGAGGTCAAAGGAATCCCAACCCCTTGATATTAATGATTCCAACCAACCCTATACTCATCACTATAGCATCTACTTCAAGTGTTTCATTTGTCACTTCCACTATAGTGATGCATACTACTCCTATCTCACTAGCTCAAAAAATGGTAGCCTCAACTGTTGGTGCAAGACAATCACCAATTGATGTTTTGGATAAAGACTTGAAGCCAAAGAATGAAGAAAAAGTCAACAATTGAAGAGTGAAGATAAAGCATGTTCAGAAGATGAAGACTTGTATACATATGTACATTAATTTAGGGTTAGCTCACTTATATCTTTTGTATGGTCATGAGCTTGTACATATATGCATATATATATATACAAGTAAAAAGTCGGGGAAAATACGAGAGAGCATGAGAGAACAAGTATTTAGAATAATTAGAAGTCATTAGATACTTTAGAAGTGAAAAAGATCTTTCTCTCATCCAGATGTAAAAGTTTTCTGAATAGAAGAAAAGTTGTGCCCGATATTTCTAAGTGTTCTCCTTCTGTGCTTGATCATTTCAAGAATCCTTTTGTAGGTGTCTAATTCCATAGTGAATGAGTCTATGGTTAAAGTTTGAGAGCCTAATTGTAAAAAAGCTAAGAGAATTATGTGTAGGAACATTTGTATGTGAAGAACTGTTGAGTGTCTTCTGAAACAGGCGCAATCTCGATGGTCAAAGAAGTGATCAGTTCTCAGTGCACAGTGTAAAGTTTTGTACAAATCAGGAGTCAAAATCTAAGTTGAAAGGTAAGCCATCTATGGCTAAAAGCGTTTGCTTAAATGGGTTCTATTATGGGAGAACTATGTGCAAGAAGTTGCAAGTGTCTGAATCGACTATTCAGGAGAACAATTTCAGACATAGGTGAACTGTTTGATTCATTTCTCAAGATATCCTTAATCTTTTGGAATGATTTAACTTGGAGAAGGTGTGCAATCTGTAGCCGACACCTTGTGCAAAGTTTTAACAAAAACCTTACACATTTGATTAGTCAATGACTAAGATATGTGCAGCAGAATTTCTGAGTATCAACTCACTTCACAGTTTGTTCAAGATTTTGGTAATTGAGCATTGATCCTCCAAATTGGTAAAGGTTTTGAGTTGTTCTTGATATAGAGGTGCTCTAATATCAAGGATAATTTATTCTTTTGGAGATTAGCACTCTCCATCATCAACTCCATTGACAACAATTGCATATGTACCCTTGAGAATGACTACCACATGGAAACCATTGCCTATCATGTCATATATGACCATGCCGATTACATTCCTTATGTTGGGTATGCCACCCCCAAAACCAATTATTCCCCTGATGTCTCCACAATGGCCACCTCAAATGCCTTATCAAATAAATGAATTAGTCCAACAAGTGCATGTTGTGCCACAAGAACCACCCATTTTTCAAGGCTTAGAACAACAACCGCAAATGCCACAAGCACGGATTCTAAGGATGGACTTCGGCCATAGGCCCAAACCATCCCAAATGGCCGTGTATGTGAGAGTATTAGGAGGGACAAGGTGATCCTTGATCACATGAGCTTGAATTTAGACAAGTGTTGAGGTTAGAACAAGGATAAGATTTATTTATCAATATGAAGCATTTAGACTCAGCTTCAAAGGGACTTCCCTAGCGTGGTTCCACCACTATGCATACAAACTTTCCAAAACATTGATCAAGTTTTGAAAGCATTCATAGTTGAATTTTCTAAGACAGGAGTACAACATGAAACCTTAGAAATGATAAAAAGGTTCAAACAAGAAGCCAATGAGGACTTAAAATTAGTTGGATGTTGCTCCATGCATTCCGTAGCATGATGCACTATAGGGGATTTATCATCAAAAGCCAAATTAATTGCTTAATTCCTTGATGTATTAAAGAGTGTTCAATTACATATTGTAGCATCTTCATTGAATCTAGAGCATTGTATACAAAAGTGCATCCATGTGGAAGATCACTTGGGTAATTTTCTTCAAGTCTTGTCACCAAGTACTATGTCCATCCAAGTGTGACATCAATTATCTCATTGATTGATGAAATGTCTGAGTTTGTTGTCAAGAAATTGAACATGAAAGCTTCTAGGTCTCCATCTACGAGCTGTCCATAATGTGAAAGAGATCATCTGACTTATATGGGCACTAGAAGGCCACCTCCTCCTGCATAGCCACAATACCCCACATAACAAGGCCAGTACCAGAATAGACCCATAATGGGAAATTTTAAAGTCCCAAGGCCTTATGCTCAATAGTATTAGTATCCTCCATGATACTGTTGATATATTTAGGTAGTGATGTGTGTGAACACTCTAGGACTGCCGGGGTACTTTTTTCCCTCTTTAGGAGGTTTTTTCCCCTCGGCTTGTATATACGCCTATTGCCCTAATGGGCTACTTATCTTTTGTACATTCTCTAGTAATACATTCAGTATTGTGTGTTTGTGCTCCAAGCTTCTTCTTCTTCCTTGTGTTGTTCGCGTGCTTCCGCAGACGTCTATCTCCAACAATTGGTATCAGAGCAGGTCGTCGCTTCTTCTAGGGTGCCGTCGACACTCCTCCGTTTGCAGTCTCAGATTCACACAAAATTTGGTGAGCATACTAAGGGTGTTTTCGAGATCAAAATAGCTTCGCTATGTGGTGCCGAAATCGCGATCTGAGCTCGTTTCGGCCTTCGAACGCACTATCGCAGTGCTTGTGCAGGCTATTTCATCCTTTTGTGCCAAAGGTATATACCAGTTTCTGTTCGCCAGTTTAAGCGTCTCAAAGTCTGCTACACGTCTAGCAGAACTCGTCTGAGTAGTTCCGTTCAACTTTTTGAGATACAGTCAATTTTTTGCATCAAGGTATTTTAGTCACCGGCCATGGCTGAAAGCAGTGATGTATTCCGTATGTTGGCTGTTGAGGATAAGTTGGATGGTACCAACTACCCATTATGGGCTTATATGATGCGACATGTACTGGTTGCAAAAGGACTGTGGAACATTGTGCAGGGTGTTGAAAGACATCCTATTACAACTACGACTACAGGTACTACAAATACAGGTGCTGGAGGTGCTGGAGCTGATGAAGATGGTGTCGAAGATGATATTCCACAGATTCCTGTTCGTGCTGCTGTTTCTGTTGCACCTACTGCAGAGCAGATTTGTTGGGATGGCAGAGATGCCCAGGCACATGCATTGATAGCTTTGTCTATCAAACGTACCATTATTCCTCACATTCGCTCTTGCAGAACAGCAAAGGATGCTTGGGATACACTTACCACTTTGTACCAGGCTAGGAATGAGGCTCGTGTTGCTTACCTCCGAAAACAGTTGGAGAGTGAGCACATGAATGAAGGTGATTCTATGGACAGTTTTTTACAAAGATCAAAGACCTGAAGGAACAATTGATTTCTGTTGATGAGGTTATACCAGATAGCTCACTTGTGCAGACCGTTCTGAATGGTCTTCCTGATTCATATCAGAGTTTTGCCTCTATTCTTCGGTTGATGATGAAAGGCAATCCGAATGCCTTGTCATTTGAGGAATTAGTCTCTGTTCTGTTGCAGGAAGATTAGTCCAGGCAGAACAGGTCCATTATGCGTGTTGCAGATCAAGCTTTCCTGGCTAGTTAGAAGGGCAAAGGAAAATGGATGTTGATATATTTAGGTAGTGATGTGTGTGAACACTCTAGGACCGCCGGGGACTTTTTTCCCTCTTTAGCAGGTTTTTTTCCCCCGGCTTGTATATACGCCTATTGCCCTAATGGGCTACTTATCTTTGTACATTCTCTAGTAATACATTCAGTCTTGTGTGTTGTGCTCCAAGCTTCTTCTTCTTCCTTGTGCTGTTCGCGTGCTTCCGCAGACGTCTAACTCCAACAATTGGTATCAGAGCAGTTCGTCGCTTCTTCTAGGGCGCCGTCAACACTCCTCCGTTTGCAGTCTTCGAATGCACTATCGCAGCGCTTGTGCAGGCTATTTCGTCCTTTTGTGCCAAAGGTATATACCAGTTTCTGTTTGCCAGTTTAAGCGTCTCGAAGTCTGCTACAGGTCTAGCAGAACTCGTCTGTGTAGTTCCGTTCAACGTTTTGAGATACAGTCAATTTTCTGCATCAAGGTATTTTAGTCACCGGCTATGGCTGAAAGCAGTGATGTATTCTGTATGTTGGCTGTTGAGGATAAGTTGGATGGTACCAACTACCCATTATGGGCTTATATGATGCGACATGTACTGGTTGCAAAAGGATTGTGGAACATTGTGCAGGGTGTTGAAAGATGTCCTGTTACACCTGTAACGACAGGTACTCCAAATACACGTGTTGGAGCTGATGCAGATGGTGTCGAAGATGATATTCCGCAGATTCCTGTTCGTGCTGCTGTTTCTGTTGCACCTACTGCAGAGCAGATTCCTTGGGATGGCAGAGATGCCCAGGCACATGTATTGATAGCTTTGTCTGTCAAACGTGCCATTATTCCTCACATTCGCTCTTGCAGAACAGCAAAGGATGCTTGGGATAGACTTACCACTTTGTACCAGGCTAGGAATGAGGCTCGTGTTGCTTACCTCCGAAAACAGTTAGAGAGTGAGCACATGAATGAAGGTGATTCTATGGATAATTTTCTTACAAAGATCAAAGACCTGAAGGAACAATTGATTTCTGCTAATGAGGTTATACCAGATAGCTCACTTGTGCAGACCGTTCTGAATGGTCTTCCTGATTCATATCAGAGTTTTGCCTCTACTCTTCGGTTGATGATGAAAGGCAATCCGAATGCCTTGTCATTTGAGGAATTAGTCTCTGTTCTGTTGCAGGAAGATCAGTCCAGGCAGAACAGGTCCATTATGCGTGTTGCAGATCAAGATTTCCTGGCTAGTCAGAAGGGCAAAAGAAAATGCAGCTCTTCTACTAGTAAGCAGAAATCTGCAAATGCTGCAGAATCAAAGAACCAGGATAAACATGAGAAGAAATCAGAAAAGCAGAAATTGTTCTGCAAGTACTGTAAAGGAAATGATCATATTATAAAGAACTGTCCAAAACTGGCTGCTAAAGAGCCAAAGAAGAAAGAGGCTGGAATGGTTGTTGCTGAGGCCTCTACACCAAAAGCAGAGTCTGCAAATCTTGTGCAGGAAGAAGAATGGGCGTTTACTACTGTCTATAGTTTTGACCCATCTTCTCATGATCAGTGTATGTCTGCAGTAGACTCAGATGTTTGGTACTTTGATAGTGGGGCGACCAAACATATTACCTCGCAGCGCAGTTTCTTCTCTTCACTCGAGCCTGCCCCTACAGGGAATACTGTCACATGCGCCAATAACTCCTCTTATCCTGTTATGGAAGTTGGTAAGATCATTCTGACTACTGTTGATGGTAGTTCTTTCACTTTGTCAGATGCTTTATTTGTGCCAGGGATCAAAAAGAACCTGTTATCAGTTTCTGCATTAGCCAAGATTGGCTTGGTTGTGAAATTCCTTGATGACAAGTGTACAGTCCATGATCTCTCAAATGGCGATGTGATTATTGCTTCTGGCATTTTATGTCGTGGGCTGTATAAGCTCATAGACTATGAAAGATCTGTGAATGATTCGGCATGTGCAGTTCATGATTCTCAGGCTATGTCAGATGCAAAGCTTTGGCATGCACGCTTTGGTCATCTGATTTTTGCTAGTTTGTTACGCCTGCAGAAATCTGAAATGGTGTCCTCTTTGCCCAAACTTGAGGCACCTGGAAAACATGTTTGTGAAGGCTGTATTTTGGGCAAAATGCAGCGTTCTTCCTTTCCAAAAGATGGTTCAGTTCGGGCTACGCAGAAATTGCAACTTGTACATAGTGATGTCTGTGGTCCTATGCAGACACCCTCTTTTGGAAATTACCTTTACTTCGTGACTTTCATTGATGATTTTTCCAGGCATGCATGGGTATATCCACTCAAAGCAAAGTCCGAAGTGTTCATGTGCTTCAAACAGTTTTTGGTTTTGGCTGAAAATCTGTCAGCATGTAAAATGGGCACCCTCCGTTCTGATCGAGGGGGGGAATATATGTCTTCAAATTTTAATGCATTTCTGGCTGAACGTGGGATAAAACACCAGTGTACAGTGCCGTATACACCTCAACAGAATGGAGTTGTTGAACGAAAGAACAGGTCACTCATGGAGATAGCGAGGTGCATGGTCAAAAGTCAGGCTTTACCACATAGTTTTTGGCTTGAGGCTGTCATGTGTGCAACATATGTACTGAACAGGTGTCCCACTAAAGCGTTGCAGTCTATCACTCCATATGAGGCTTGGCATGACTGCAAGCCATCTGTTGCTCATCTGCGTGTTTTTGGTTGTTTGGCATATGCATTAGTGCCTGAACAACATCGCAAAAAATTGGATGATAAGGCAGTAAAATGTATTTTTGTTGGGTACAGTTCTGAAAGTAAAGGCTATCGTCTGTATCATCCACAGACTAAACGCATTCTAGTTAGCCGTGATGTTGTCTTTGTGGAAGATGCTATTCAGCCATTGCTTTCATGTACTAAGGAGACATCTGTTAGCTCCAAAGACATGTATGATACTTTGATGCCTCTTTTTAGAGGTGGACAGTCTAGTGCTGGTCCTAATGAGGCAACTTCTCAGCCTTTGCAGGTTTCATATGATGATGCAGATCATTCCATTTTTGATGCAGATTTACATGATGCACTTGCTGATGAGAGAGCTGATATTGAGCAGGCAAAAACTATGTCAAAATGGCTGGTGCAGACTTTGCGTGACAGCAAATTAGATGCACCTTTGTCATATCGTACTCGTTCAGGCTCTCATAGTGCCTCCTTTGCATCAGATTGCTATGCTATGACTGCATCTAGTCTCTGTGATGAGAATGAGCCTATTTCTTTTGATGAAGCACAGAATTCAGAAAATTGGATGGCTCCTATGCAATCTGAATATGATGCTATAATGAAGAATGGTACATGGTCTTTATGTGACTTGCCTCCTGGCAAGAAGGCCATTGGCACTAAGTGGGTATACAAGCTGAAGCGTAAACCTGATGGTATAGTTGACAGGTATAAGGCCAGGCTTGTTGCAAAGCGTTATGCGCAGGAAAGAGGCATTGATTTTGATGAGACCTTTGCACCTACATGCCGTATGACTACTGTTCGGAGCATTTGTGCACTTGTAGCCCATCATGGTTGGAATGTACATCAATTGGACATTAAAACAACATTTCTGAATGGTGACTTGCATGAAGAAGTGTATGTTTTTCAGCCCCGTGGCTTTGTGCAGAAAGGGCATGAAAACCAGGTGTGCAGGTTAAAGAAGGCGTTATATGGTTTAAAGCAAGCACCACATGCTTGGTATGAGAAGATACATGCCTATCTGATTGCACATGGTTTTGAGAACAGTCCAACTGAAAGCACCTTATATGTTAAGCGTGCTAATGATGTGCTTGTGATCATTGTTGTCTATGTAGACGACATGCTGCTCACTGGTCCTATTGGAAGCATATTGCTGATTTCAAGGCTGATTTGCATGCCTCATTTGAGATGTCTGATTTGGGGCATTTGCATCACTATTTGGGCATTCAGTTTATGCAAGTTGATGGTGGAATGGCTTTGTGTCAAACGAAATATATTGACACATTATTGCAGCGTTTTGGCCTTGAAGACTGTAAGCCTATTGCCACACCTATGGAGACAGGTTTACGATTGAGTCTTCATGATGCTGGAGATGCATTTGATGCTGTTCTCTATCAGCATGCTGTTGGATGCTTGATTTACTTATGCATTACTCGGCCAGATATTCAGTTTGCTGTCTCACAGATGAGTAGGTTTATGCATTGCCCAGGAGTCATGCATTGGAAAGCGGTTAAGCGCATCTTTCGCTACTTGAGTGGTACTTGGCTACTTGGGTTGTTTTATCCCAAGGGGGGATCACTACCGCCAGATTTGCGTGCTTTTCTGACTCAGATTGGGCTGGTTGCTATGACACTCGTGTGTCCACCAGTGGTTTTTGCTTCATGCTTGGTAGCTCATGTATATCTTGGTTGAGCAAGAAGTAGCCTACTGTGGCCACTTCCAGTTGTGAGGCTGAGTATAGGGCAGCTTTCACAGAGACTGTTGAGTGTGTGTGGCTCAGACGCCTTATGGCTGATTTGCGTGTTGGCCAGTCTTCTGCCACCACCATCTTCACTGACAGTCAGAGCGCATTGGCAGTTGCGAGGAACCCTGTGTTCCATGCTCGCACTAAGCACATTGAGGTGCATTATCACTATGTCAGGGAGAGGTTCTCTGCTGGGGAGATCAGCTTGGCATATGTGCCCACGCAGGAGAACATTGCAGACCCTTTCACGAAGGATCTGCCTAGGGAGAAGTTTGAAGCTTTCCGCAAAGCTTTGGGTTACTTCCTTTTGTGGAGTGATTTCCACATAGCTCGGCACTTCCTTATACATGAGTGCTAGCTCCTTGTTCACCGCATCACTCCTAGGGGGGATTTGTTGATATATTTAGGTAGTGATGTGTGTGAACACTCTAGGACCGCCCGGGACTTTTTTCCCTCTTTCGGAGGTTTTTTTCCCCCGGCTTGTATATACGCCTATTGCCCTAATGGGCTACTTATCTTTGTACATTCTCTAGTAATACATTCAGTGTTGTGTGTTGTGCGCCAAGCTTCTTCTTCTTCCTTGTGTTGTTCGTGTGCTTCCGTAGACGTCTAACTCCAACAATGGAGCTCTTCTACTAGTAAGCAGAAATCTGCAAATGCTGCACAATCGAAGAACCAGGATAAAGATGAGAAGAAATCAGAAAAGCAAAAATTGTTCTGCAAGTATTGTAAAGGAAATGATCATATTATAAAGAACTGTCCAAAACTGGCTGCTAAAGAGGCAAAGAAGAAAGAGGCTGGAATGGTTGTTGCAGAGGCCTCTACACCAAGAACAGAGTTTGCAAATCTTGTGCAAGAAGAAGAATGGGCGTTTACTACTGTCTGCAGTTTTGACCCATCTTCTCATGATCAGTGCATGTCTGTAGTAGACTCAGATGTTTGGTACTTTGACAGTGGGGCGACCAAACATATTACCTTGCAGCGCAGTTTCTTCTCTTCACTCGAGCCTGCCCCTACAGGGAATACTGTCACATGCGCCAATAACTCCTCTTATCCTGTTATGGGAGTTGGTAAGATCATTCTGACTACTGCGGATGGTAGTTCTTTCACTTTGTCAGATGCTTTATTTGTGCCAGGGATCAAAAAGAACCTGCTATCAGTTTCTGCATTAGCCAAGATTGGCTTGGTTGTGAAATTCGTTGATGACAGGTGTACATTCCATGATCTCTTAAATGGTGATGTGATTATTGCTTCTGGCATCATATGTTGTGGGTTGTATAAGCTCATAGACTGTGAAAGATCTGTGAATGATTCAGCATGTGCAGTTCATGATTCTCTGGCTATGTCAGATGCAAAGCTTTGGCATGCACGCTTTGGTCATCTGAATTTTGCTAGTTTGCTATGCTTGCAGAAATTTGAAATGGTGTCCTCTTTGCCCAAACTTGAGGCTCCTGGAAAACATGTTTGTGAAGTCTGTATTTTGGGCAAAATGCAGCGTTCTTCCTTTCCAAAAGATGGTTCAGTTCGGGCTACGCAGAAATTGCAGCTTGTACATAGTGATGTCTGTGGTCCTATGCAGACACCCTCTTTTGGAAATTACCTTTACTTCGTGACTTTCATTGATGATTTTTCCAGGCATGCATGGGTATATCCACTCAAAGCAAAGTCCGAAGTGTTCATGTGCTTCAAACAGTTTTTGGTTTTAACTGGAAATTTGTTAGCATGTAAAATGGGCACCCTCCGTTCTGATCGAGGGGGGGAATATATGTCTTCATATTTGAATGCATTTCTGGCTGAACGTGGGATAAAACACCAATGTATAGTGCCGTATACACCTCAACAGAATGGAGTTGTTGAACGAAAGAACAGGTCACTCATGGAGATGGCGAGGTGCATGGTCAAAAGTCAGGCTTTACCACATAGTTTCTGGCTTGAGGCTGTCATGTGTGCAGCATATGTACTGAACAGGTGTCCCACTAAAGCGTCGCAGTCTATCACTCCATATGAGGCTTGGCATGACCGCAAGCCATCTGTTGCTCATTTGCGTGTTTTTGGTTGTTTGGCATATGCATTAGTGCCTGAAAATTGGATGATAAGGCAGTAAAATGTATTTTTGTTGGGTACAGTTCTGAAAGTAAAGGCTATCGTTTGTATCATCCACAGACTAAACCCATTCTGGTTAGCCGTGATGTTGTGTTTGTGGAAGATGCTATTCAGCCATTGCTTTCATGTACTAAGGAGACATCTGTTAGCTCCAAAGACATGTATGATACTTTGATGCCTCTTTTTACAGGTGGACAGGCTAGTGCTGGTCCTAATGAGGCAACTTCTCAGCCTTTGCAGGTTTCATATGATGATGCAGATCATTCCATTTCTGATGCAGGTTTACATGATGCACTTGTTGATGAGAGAGATGATATTGAGCAGGCAAAAACTATGCCAAAATGGCTTGTGCAGACTTTGCGTGACAACAAATTAGATGCACTTTTGTCATATCGTACTCGTTCAGGCTCTCGTAATGCCTCCTTTGCATCAAATTGAGAATGAGCCTGTTTCTTTTGATGAAGCACAAAATTCAGAAAATTGGATGGCTACTATGCAATCTGAATATGATGCTATAATGAAGAATGGTACATGGTCTTTATGTGACTTGCCTCCTGGCAAGAAGGCCATTGGCACTAAGTGGGTATACAAGCTGAAGCGTAAACGTGATGGTACAGTTGACAGGTATAAGGCTAGGCTTGTTGCAAAGGGTTATGCACAGGAAAGAGGCATTGATTTTGATGAGACCTTTGCACCTACATGCCGTATGACTACTGTTCGGAGCATTTGTGCACTTGCAGCCCATCATGGTTGGAATGTACATCAGTTGGACATTAAAACAGCATTTCTGAATGGTGACTTGCATGAAGAAGTGTATGTTTTTCAGCCCCGTGGCTTTGTGCAGAAAGGGCATGAAAACCAGGTTTGCAGGTTAAAGAAGGCATTATATGGTTTAAAGCAAGCACCATGTGCTTGGTATGAGAAGATACATGCCTATCTGATTGCACATGGTTTTGAGAACAGTCCAACTGAAAGCACCTTATATGTTAAACATGCTAATGATGTGCTTCTGATCATTGTTGTCTATGTTGATGACATGCTGCTCACTGGTCCTATTGAGACACATATTGCTGATTTTAAGGCTGATTTGCATGCCTCATTTGAGATCTCTGATTTGGGGCATTTGCATCACTATTTGGGCATTCAGTTTATGCACGTTGATGGTGGAATGGCTTTGTGTCAAACGAAATATATTGACACATTATTGCAGCGTTTTGGCCTTGAAGACTGTAAGCCTATTGCCACTCCTATGGAGACAAGTTTACGATTGAGTCTTCATGATGCTGGAGATGCATTTGATGTTGTTCTCTATCAGCAGGCTGTTGGATGCTTGATTTACTTATGCATTACTCGGCCAGATATTCAGTTTGTTGTCTCACAGATGAGTAGGTTTATGCATTGCCCAAGAGTCACGCATTGGAAAGCGGTTAAGCGCATCTTTCGCTACTTGATTGGTACTAGGCTACTTGGGTTGTTTTATCCCAAGGGGGGATCACTACCGCCAGATTTGCATGCTTTTTCTGACTCAGATTGGGCTGGTTGCTATGACACTCGTGTGTCCACCAGTGGTTTTTGCTTGATGCTTGGTACCTCATGTATATCTTGGTTGAGCAAGAAGCAGCCTACTGTGGCCACTTCCAGTTGTGAGGCTGAGTATAGGGCAGCTTTCACAGCGACTGTTGAGTGTGTGTGGCTCAGACGCCTTATGGCTGATTTGGGTGTTGGCCAGTCTTTTGCCACCACCATCTTCACTGACAGTCAGAGCGCATTGGCAGTTGCGAGGAACCCTGTGTTCCATGCTCGCACTAAGCACATTGAGGTGCATTATCACTATGTCAGGGAGATGTTCTCTGCTGGGGAGATCAGCTTGGCATATGTGCCCACGTAGGAGAACATTGCAGACCTTTTCACGAAGGCTCTGCCTAGGGAGAAGTTTGAAGCTTTCCGCAAAGCTTTGGGCTTACTTCCTTTTGTGGAGTGATTTCCACATAGCTTGGCACTTCCTTATACATGAGTGCCAGCTCCTTGTTCACCGCATCACTCCCAGGGAGGATTTGTTGATATATTTAGGTAGTGATGTGTGTGAACACTCTAGGACCGCCGGGGCACTTTTTTCCCTCTTTAGGAGGTTTTTTTCCCCCGGCTTGTATATACGCCTATTGCCCTAATGGGCTACTTATCTTTTGTACATTCTCTAGTAATACATTCAGTATTGTGTGTTTGTGCTCCAAGCTTCTTCTTCTTCCTTGTGTTGTTCGCGTGCTTCCGTAGACGTCTATCTCCAACAGATACTCAAACCCGCTTAGACAACAGATGCCATATAAGCCTACAACAATGCTAGAGTATCTGACATACTCAACAATACCTATGTTGATTCAGTAGCAAGCTATTCATCAACACATAATCTCGGTGAAGTATGGAGAAGAATATGAGCATATAGATTAGACTATGATGCCCTCGACTCCAATCATTAGAGACTCCACTAGATATGGAAGTTCTCTTGAACAAAGTCAACAAGATCCTTATGCCCATCATAATTAACAATCCTTAGACTGTTCAGGTTCTTCAAATTCTCCAAGTGGATGTGAGGACCATTATTGCCAGAACTATTGTCATGGGTATAACCAACATAACTATAACCATATGTATTATATGGATGTCCCACAACTAAAGCAAGCTTGAATTTAGTTCATAAATACTTAGCCGAGGGCTCTATGCTATAAATGTAATGCAAACCACTTCATAAGAGATTTTCCTCACGTGTAGTTCCCCAATTGCCACCCATACCATCTAGGTAGTCCTTTAGTAATGATTGTGGGGAGACACATCTATACAAAGAATCTCCTTAAAATCTAGATAGGAGAAAACCAGCATCTATCAATATGGTGAAGATTCTTCCCTCTAGCTCTGGTAGTGAAGAGGCTAAAAGGAAGGTAGCACTCGTGCAGGCAGTGACTAGAGCACAAGCCAAGGCTCAAAAGAAATATCAGGGCAAAAAAGTGCTTGATCAAAGTAGTTCAGAGAGTGAAGAAGAAGATATTGCCAAGGACTCTCAACCCACGAAAGGGACTTGGGAGAATCAAAGAAATTGATAAAAAGAGTGTTTGAGCTTGAGGACTCCCTCAAGGCCAAGCAAAATGAGCTGAGTAAGAAGCAAGAAGAACTCCTTAGAAAGCAGGATCATCTCACTCAAGAGAAAATTCAGCATCAATCTTTGAGGATGGAACAACATAGTGCAGCTGCATTATCACATCCATGCTCACACTCTTACCCACCACCCTACCCATTACCTTACACCAAAATCCATGGCCTCAACCAAGATCGGTCCTTGCTCACCTTCTAGTTCCCAAGTTAGAAGGATTGTTGAGAGCCTATCATGACCGACTTAAAGCAAGACCATCTATACAACATCATGATAAATGTTATGCAAGAGGGAATTTAGAAAAGGAATGACGCACTATGTCAATAGATGATAGAGGTTGCCCAAAAGATGCTAGAAAAGGTTTCTAACATTGTTGTTCCAACACGCATGCATGAAGAGCATTCCCAACAAGTAGTTAAAGCTCATTTGATAGAAGATCTAACCCAAGAAAAGGAAAAGAAACTTTGGTTAGGACAAAAGAAAATTTGAAAACAAGATGAATGATTTCAAAAAGTGTTGCCAGAATCAAAAGATGGTAAAGCATAACAAAGACCAAAGGAGTTTGTTCCTGAACCTCAAGCTACTATAGCAAAACCAGAGCCCACCCAAATTAATGTTCCACTTTCTCAAGAGGATTTTAATGTTCTAGACACAAAGGGATCCTTGCAGGGTGAACTATGGGATTAGGTATTAGAGCAAAAATGGAAGAATGAGACCCTCACTCACAAGAAACCTCTCTTATTAAAGTTCCAAACATGTGATGGTAGAGTGAAAAGTGACTTAACTTGTTAAGATTTGGTAAGTACACATTCATGGGATGATCTGAGCACAAACTTTGAATCTCTTCCCTCATACATTGGAGATTATGAAGTAGCCTCAGAGTGAAAGAAAGTTAAGTATTTGAAGTTAAATCCCCAACCCAAGCGACAAAACAAGGACATGGAGTCACACATTCATGAGATACCCATTGAGAAAGTCAGAGATTATAGTGAAGGTGATGAGGGCAATACATTGTTATCAATCCAATATAATGGTATGAATACCAAAGCTATTGTAGACTCAAGCACAAGAGTAGCCATTGCTAATCAAACACTATGGGAAAAGTGGGTAAGCCAGCCTTATGCTCAACTAGAATGCATCTATAATTAGCTGATGGGCATATGGAGAGATCTTTAGGTCTTCTAAAAAATGTATCTTGACCATGTGTCATATTGAATTCAAACACACCATTACCATTTCATAATTTGGTAAGTCAAGTAACTATGAACTGCTCCTACGATGGCCATTCCTAAGATAATTGAAAGTGGTTGAAGAGTAGAGAGGTAATGCAATCTACATTCAACATAATTGCACAAGTACCAAGATAAATTTGTAGGCCAATGCTTATGGATATGTTCCACCTCTCCAATGGTGAGCGATTCATAATGATAAGGATAAGGTCTGTGTAAAAATCACGAGTTCAAGTCAGCCATCCTAGATGCACAAATATGTAGGTTTTTTTTTTGGGTCAAGTAAGACAACAAGAACCAAGTCAACTAGTAAAAAGACCAGTTTTTTATCTGGATTACATACCATATTCTAATCTACAAGATGATGATCTGATCCTTTTGGTTGTTGTCATGCATAGGTGTCATGGAAGTTGTTGTGAACGAGTAGATAGACATATAGTTGGGATGAGGAAGGCTATGAATTGGAACCCTTCACGATGAGTGTTTTGGAAGATCCAATAGTGAAGCTACTACGTCCATGTGAAACAATACCTTACCCACCGAGTGATGCATGAACAAACATTGGTGACTATCCCATTATCTATATGGAAGGGCCCTATTGTGATGAGGAGGAATACACGAATGCTATGGGGACCCTAATTGATCTTTCTAGCATGGATGATCCTACATGTGCTATATTCCAAGTCCATGAAAAATAGATTGAGAGTGAACGGCTTACGAGCTATTCTTCATGCGAAATTCGTGCACAAGTTTTCATGGTTCCTTGATGAATTATTCTTGCTTGATTTATTATGCCTAACCCTTGCTACTTGCTTGAACTTATGCCGTCTATTATCATTAGCCTAAGTTTTTTTGTCTTTTCTTGTGATTGCAAGTTGTTTTGTGCTAATTTTTTATGCCCATTAACAACACACATCCATTTTCGGTTCTTTATAGATTGCAAATGGTTTTTTTCTTTATTTTGTCTAGTGCACTTGTAGGTCTTTTTGTTATCTTTGAAACAAGCATCATACATTCAATTTGGACAACTAATGAGGGAGGCATGACCATTTTTCTAACTATTTGTCTCCTTTTGGTAGCCCGACTTTGAAGATGAAGATCCTGATGAAGACAAAATTTTTATTGTGATCGCTTTGATAAAAACTTTTCACTACCGTGATCAAAGATATTTACCATTTTCTCCTTGATCAAAGATATTTATCATGATCACCTTGATCAAGGATTTTTATTGTGATCACCCATGTGATCAAAGTTTTTTATCATGATCACACTAATAAACAAGTTTTGTAATCTTGATTAAAAGATTTTATTGCTATGATCAAAGTTATTTATTGTGATCCCCTTGTTCAAAGATGTTTATTGTGACTATCATGATCAAAGTTTTTTATCGTGGTGGAATTTGTAGTGGTGATCATTTTTTGGTGAGTTTTGGGTCTCATGTTTCACAATTAGGGAAGTTGATGGTTGATTATAGGGAGCTTTACAAGACATCTATCCATCCTATCTGCTTACAAACTCTGAGTGCAGTGAGGCAGAGCTCTACTCTTCGTGGATCTCGACAATGTCAAGGTGTGTGAGCATGCCATGTTCTGCACATCAACACATTTTGGTTCCCCTGTCAACAAAATCAATGCCCACACCTAGGTAACTTGCGTGATCGATTGTGAAGCATGCATGTAATTTATCCAATGCTTACAAATACTTGCTTGTTAAGAGGAGTTTTAAACTCCATAAAAAAAGTCCCAATTATTATTGCTCTTATCTCCAGGGGTAGGATTAGGTATTAAAATTGACATCTTTTCACTTGTAACTAAAGCTAAAGAAAGGGAAGCAAGAGGCAACCCAAGGTATTATGAAGCTCTTCATTAAGTGTGGTCTAAGTTTTAATGTAGTGTGCACTCCCGCATGTGAATGAATGCAATGTCTTTTATTCTGGTTTAGGCATAAATGGATCAAGTGTATTATAGCCAAGCAAAATGGTTTTGGAAGCTTTATTAAGATGGTTTTCACTTGGTGAAAACTCATCAATGTTCTAAAAATAATTAAGCAACGGAAACATGGAAATTTGTGGTGGTTTGCTAATTGAATGAGAAGAGGTTGGAAAATTTGTGACCGATGAAAAATTGGAGTTCAGAACTTGGGAGCTGAAATGGACAATAGTTAAGGGAGTTGGACCTTGTGTTAATAACAATTATCCCTCATTAACTCCCACCTCATCCTCTTTTCTTATTCATTGCCCTCAAGCTTCCTCTCCCATTCGGCCCTCTACCTCCCCTACCTCTCAAACCTCTTTAAGGAACCATTCTTACCCCCTTTCTTTACTTATATCCCGTGTGAAATTTTTTGCCTATCCCTTCCTCCTCCTTATCTTTCCTCACTTCCCCTCTTTCCCCTTAACCTTAAGCCATTGTCCATAGGATCCCTTCAAACCTGCATGTGTTACCTCGTTTACATGATAACCATACAAACGAGTTGTTTATATGTGTAAATAAGGGAACCAATTTTCATGGGAATTGGGGGATGACAATGAATTGAACATTCAATCCTTAATATATAACTCAAGAGTTTTCGTGCTATCCACAATTCAAATTGCTTCCAATACTCAAAGGGCGAAGAACTATGTTAATAAGGAAGACTCCAATACTAAAAGGGCGAAGATGAAGGGTTTCTAATGAGTCAATGCATTTGGAGAAAGTAAGGAGGAATTGAAGGTCTAACGGTGCTACCCCAACAAATTCTTGGATTCTTTTTGGGGCCAATTATTGTGAGAAAAAACCTCTTCAAAACCATATGAGTTTCTTATTAGCCCCAGTGATTAGAGTGTTGGTAGAATCCTAAACTCTCTTACAAAACAAAATAAATTGGAAGGGATGGAAAGGAAATCCTAGAAATTGAGTGGCTAACCAAAGGAGAGAGGAGAGTGGTTGTTGGATATTTGGTTGTGGGAAACATAAGAACAAGAATTGGGATGGGGGAATTCTATTTGAATGATTCAAATATATCAACTTTAATCTTTTGGAGCATTGCTCAAACTCACTACAAGATTTTCAGGGAGGCAACTGGGAAGCCCCATTGAGCATTTGGAGGAAGAAGGCATGACTTGATTGAGCTATTGGTCCTTAATGTTAGCATTCACACACTTCTATACTTAAAGCGAAAAAGAGCACATCATAACATTTTGTTTGGGACACAACACTTAAAGTGGTGGAACTATTGCCTAATTGAAGAGTGAATTGGTGTGAGATTGAAGGGTTGCATGGATTGTGCAGAGCACAACATTAGAAATGTTGTTTGGAATTGACCACTGGTCTAATTGTGAGCATAAGGGAATTCCATCGATTTGATTGTTGACCGAAAAGTGCATTGTTTTCAAATGGTTTGTCTCATTACTCTTTTCTTGAATATGCCATTGCAAGAGGAAGAGTGAAATTTCATTGGCAACATCATGCATGCATATGAACTTGCTCTCTTAGTATCTTTTTCACACCAAAACATTTGTACATGCACCTTAGATCTGGTAGGACCCTAGGGCAATGTAATTCCACAAAAAGTCACATCTCTTCAGTAGGGAGTTGTAACTTATGCCCTGGTCATTCACGAGTGATCTCATATAATACCAAGCTAGCATTCGATTGGAATCAAATGGTAGCATCAGAAGTTATGCATGAAAAGCCAACCAATCCTAATGAACCAAACCCATGGCCTCAAGATTGTCGCATGATTTTTTTATATAGAATTATAATTCCCACATGGTAGGCATCTACCTAGGTGACCCAAATTGACAAGTGGTTAGGCTTAAAAGCCCTAACTATTTGACAATTTCCGTGCACCCTATCATGAACTTTTGTGCAATCATGTACTCACTCTTGACTCTAAACACACAAACGAGAAAGGTGAGATTGTGTTTAATGCAAACACGAATGGCAAGGATATTGGAACACCTAAAATTCCACCTACATTGAGACTAGGAATGATCCTTGCTAATTCATTTAAGCTCACATCTTAAATTGGAACCCTCATGGAAAGCTATCTATGTAGATAAGATTACGTGAAAGCAATATTAGTCCAATAATATTGTGACATCACCTGCTAAGAAAGTACTTTTGTATGAGTTTCATAATAAATATGTTTGAAGCGTACTTCCCGAGATCAAAGACAAAGCAAGAAACTCATATTGGGAGATCAGTAAGCCTGAAAGATCATTTATAGGAACTAAGAAAATCATATTGGGAGATCACTAAGCCTCAAGCGGTAGTAATTTAGGCGATGATGGATCTAATTTTCAAGCCCAAAGATATAGACCAACAACAAGCACAACACACTTTACGACTCTCTTGAAAATCTAGATGAAGATATAAATTCTAGGTTTTGGGGAGTGCCCCAAGTTAGGTTTCAAAATAGGACACCACCTCAAGAGCAACACACTCAAGTAGCATCGGCTAATGCACAAGCACATGCATAAGCTAATGTACAATAAAATGTTCAATTGACAAACTTGATGCTAAGAATACAAGACCTAGGTAGATATCTTTGAACATTCCAAGTGGGGAAATGCATGAAAACTCACTATGATGGTTTTATGGATCCCTATGTTCATGTAGCCAAATTCAAGTAGGTCTTGAGAGTTGAGCAAATTACCAACTTTTTTACTGAGTATTAAGCTTTTAGATTAACCTTAATGGGAACTGCATTTTCATGCTTTCAACAATTGACAGTTGAAATGCTTGGAAATCTATAAGCTTTAGTAGAAGTTTTTTTCGAAGAGTTCTCAAAGCGGGGAGTTAAACAAAAATCCACCTCCTTCATTTATAGCTTCATGTAGGCTAGTCACAAAAGATTCAAGAAGTATGTAGATCGATACCTAGTTGGTGAAAGACCTCTTTGTCATGAGGAAGGAGATAAGGAAGAGAGCTTACACACACACTCTCACTCTCAAGGAGAAGCACACACAGAGATTGAGGCAAGGAAGAAGGATCTTCTTCTTCTTATTATTCTATTACATAAAAAGGAATGTACAAGAATGACCTAGAAAACAAGAATACAACAAGTACAATATATAAAGATCAGTACATAAGGAAAACCTAATCTCTACGAATGAGTGAGCTGGCAAGGAACAAATGTGCCATCACTCTCGGTAGATAAATCTAATAAAGCTCAATGAAGTATCCCTGACATATACCGGCATGACCACTATACATGTCAGAGAAACAAAAAACTGGTATGTGTCATCCTGGATCATCACATGTTGAGCTTGATATCTCAACACTCCCCCTCAAGCTCAATGCCATATCTTGTAATCCAAGCATCTCCGAAAACTTCTTCAAATTCTCAGCTCCAATTGCTTTGGTGAAAATATCAGCAACCTGCTCATCTATTCTCACATAAACAAGATCAATATCACCTGCTAATACCTTCTCTCTAATGAAGTCATAATGTACCTTGATATGCTTTGTTCTAGCATGGAAAACAAGATTCCGTGCTCACTATATGCTGCTAAGATTATCGCAATAAATAGTGATAGGATTTTCCACTTCCACACCTAAACTTGCAAGTAGCATTTCTAGCCATGATGCCTCACATGCTACCATTACAGCACCTCTATACTCAGTCTCTGTACTCGACAAAGCAACAGAGGGTTGCTTCTTGCCGCTCCATGTAACAGTTGCAGTCCCAAGTGAGAATAGAAAACCACTAGTAGATCTTCTATTTGGAATGCTACTAGTCCAAACTGCATCAGTGTATCCATGAACTTGCAAATCTACACCAGCCTCATAAAACAATGCATAATCCAAAGTAGCACTCACATAACGTAGAGTGCGCCTTAGAGCATCCAAATGTGGCTTCCTGGGAACCTGTATAAACTGACTTTCAAGCCCAACATTATAACTTAGATCAGACCTTGTAATTGTGAGATATATAAGACTTCCCACAATTTTCCTGTACATAGTAGCATTTTCCAATGCTTCACCTGATGTAGTATCCAACTTTAAATTCTGATCTAATGGCATAGAAATTGGCTTACAATCAGCCATACCATACTTTTGCAGCATATTCAAGGCATATTGCCTTTGCGACATCCATATACTTGTTTTTGTATGTATAAAGTCAATGCCCAAGAAATAGCACAGCACACCAAGGTCTTTCATGTCAAATTCCTGCATAAGAAGTTGCTTTACCTCTTTTTTCATTATCACCACCTACAATCAGGTCATCAACATAAATAGCCACAATAGTGATGCCATCATCATCTTTCCTTGCATATAGTGAGTGATCTGCATCACACATAAAAAACCCAATGCTGGTTAAGTAATCAACAATCCTTGCAGGCCATGCACGAGGGGCTTGCTTTAGCCCATACAAAGCCTTTTGCAACCTGTAAACATATTCTGGATGCTTTGAATCTTCATATCCTTGTGGCTGGTCCATATATACTTCTTCTTGTAACTCACCATGTAGGAAAGCATTCTTCACATCCATCTGATGCAAAGTCCATCCTTTTGTTGTAGCTAATGCAACAAGTGTTCTGATAGTAGACATTTGAGCTATAGGGCTGAATGTTTCCTCATAATCAATGCCATATGTTTGTGCATATCCTTTAGCTAAAAATCATGCTTTATACCTACTTATGCTATGATCAGCAGTATGCTTTACCTTGTAAACCCATTTGCAGCCTATGGGTTTCTTTCCTTGCAGCAATGGAACTAGCTTCCATGTATCATTTCCATAAAATGTAGCCATTTCCTCGTCCATAGATTTTTCCCACTCTAGAATTCCAATTGCATCTTCAAAGCAAGAAGGTTTAGCATCTTGTATTACCTTTGTCATGTAGGCACAATGACGAGCCATATAATTGTCATACATCAATTGTTGCACTGAATTCCGCATCCTTCCAGATCTTCTTGGTCTTGGATCACTTCTCCTTGTATCATCTGCATGTGCCCTTCTTACTCCTGGAGTCTTCATAGAGGGAAGTCCAAGTTCCTTATCAAGACTCTTTTTTGAACCGCTTGAATCTCCATCAACGTCTTCAAAACCTGCACATGTTTTATGACCTACAAAAAGTTGTTCTTTACCTTTCTTGGATGTATTTGATGAATTTGCTGGATTGAAATTTCCACGCAATCTTCCACTCCATGGATTTGAGTTGGAACTATTGCTTGGTGATGCATCTGGTCCACTCAAAACTTGAGATTCTGCACTTGATTTTTCAGCATTTTCTTTGTCATTTGGTTCAAGATTCAATCCTTCTTTGGCATCTGCATAGAAGCTTGACATTTCATCAAATACCACATCTCTACTCACCTTTACTTGTCATGTGAGTTGGTTATAACATTTATATCCCTTTTGCTCAAGGGAGTATCCAATGAAGACACACTTTTTTGCTTTTGGATCAAGCTTCATCCTCAATTCATCTAGGACATGTACATATGAAATACAGCAAAAAACTTTCAGATGTAATAAGTTTGACTTTTTACCTGTAAACGTCTCTTCAGGTGTAACTTGATGTACAACAACAGTCTAAGTTCTGTTCATGATGTATACAGTAGTATGCATAGCTTCTGCCCAATAACAATGAGACATATTCTTCTCAACCATCAAGGCTCTTGCTATTTCTGCAATATGTCTACTTTTGCATTACTCGGCAACGCCATTCTATTGTGGTGTGTACCTACATGAGAACTGGCGTCGAATTCCATGATTTTTTAAAAAACTATTGAACTCATTTGACATGTATTCACCTCCTCCATCAGATCTTAATGTCTAAATGTACTTCCCTGTCTACTTTTCTACCATAGCTTTAAAATTTTAGAAGTGAGTGAACACCTCGCTCTTCTCTTTCATGAGATATACCCATACTTTGTGTGTATGGTCATCAATGAAAGTAACATAAAACTTGCAACCGCCCATAGATGTGCTCTTTGCTATACCCCAAACATCTGTATGCACTACTTCTAGTACATTCTCACTGACATGCTTGTCATGTGGAAACAATGCTCTTGATTGTTTACCTAATTGACATGATGCACATACCTTTTGCATTTCTGCAACTTTGAAATTTGGTAGTCCATGGACAATCTCCTTTGACTGCATCAATTTCAGCCTTTGCAAGTTTGCATGTCCAATCTGTTTGTGCCACATCTCTATATCTCCAATAACTCTTGCACCTTTTGCAAACATGGATGCATTCATTTCAGGAATCATATTTAAGGTGAACATCCTACCCACCTTGTTTCCTTTGGCAACCAATCGTCCATCCTGCTTGTACTCTTCTACATATAATCCATTAGCATTGAACCTGAGTTGTAATCCCTAGTCAACCATTTGTCCAACAGAAACTAGATTCTTTGTTATATTTGGAACATGCAGCACATCAGCAAGATGTTTTACCTTTCCATCCTCCATCGATAGTGCTATGTTTCCTTATATGCTCAATAGGATGCGATCTATAATCACCTGTTTCAACATATCTAGGAACTCGCAATTTTTACAAAGTACTAAACCACTCCGCATGACTGGTCATGTGATTTGAAGCACCTGAATCAACATATCAGACATTATCATTTGATTTTGAAACACTAGTAGACATCGTATTCATCATGTGATGTTGAATCATGAACAACTTCTCAAAATCATTTGCACTTGTGGATGCATAGTTATTATGTTGTCTTTTATTATTTTGATTCTTCAACCTGCAATCCTATTCAAAGTGTCCAGGTTTACCACAATTCCAACATCCTTTACTAATTACCTGAATCATTTCTTTGGAAATTTCTACGGCCTCTATGGCTCCCCCTACCTCGAAACTGTCCTCTTCCTCTTGCATGATTCTGTTATTGACTTTGTTCTTAGTTACTATTTCCTCTTCCACTTCCAAAACCTCTACCTCTGCCTCTTCCTCTACTAGAGTAGAATACTTGCTCAGAACTAGATTTTCCTTGGGATTTTGAATCCTCACTAAGATTCTTTTCTTCAATAATCAGCATAGATATGAGATCAACAAAATTCAGAATATTTTCCTTGGTTTGTATAGAAGTTCTAAACTGCTTATATGCAGCTCCTAAACCACGAAGACACACTTCCACGTTATCATCATCATCTACATTCACACCAATAGATGCAAGTGACTCACATATGCTTTTTATTTTCAAGGTGTAGTCACTTACTGACATGCTCTTCTTCTTCATTGATGCAGCTCGTTCTTGAGTTGCAATTTCCGTGCCTTTGTATTGGTCTCATACAATGTGACCAAACTGTTCCAAGCCTCTTTTGGAGTCTTGGCATCCTGTATGTGTCCAATCATGCTATCCTGTATGCTAATAGATAGCCAGTACATTACCTTTCGTGCTCCTTGATTCCATTCCTCATATGATCTTACCTGATTTGCAATCCGATACCTTTCTGGTAATTGCGGAGCATTTTCATTCTCTCCTTCGATGTACTTTCAGTAGCCTTTTCCCATCAGGAAATTCATCATTCTGAATCTCCAAGCATGGAAGTTGTTCTTGTCCAGCTTATCGCTCATAAGTTGACTCATTCCATCTGCGTTTCCCATTTCTAGAGAAATTCACAACACTACAAAGACACTACATGCAGCACTTCTACTTGAACACTGTCGCACTATGACGTGACAATTTGATCTCAGAAAAACACAGTTTTCGTGTATCAACAGTACACAGAATCGCTTGAAATTCTGAATATGGAATATATGAGTGTTGCCGAACATAATGCAAGTTATAATTTTTGAAACTGACCTGGTTTTTTTGTGGACCCCACCTTGCGGGCTCGAAACAAAGGTCGAGATGGCTCCAAAACTCTGATTTTCGTAGCAAACGGAGGTCATTTGTGAACCGTGTTTTCTCCACACCTTGATGTGTACTCTTCACCGTCGCCTTCTCCATGAGCTCTCTACGGCCACGCTAGCTCTGATACCATGTCACGAGGAAGGAGATAAGGAAGAGAGCTCACACACACACTCTCACTCTCAAGGAGAAGCACACACACATTGAGGCAAGGAAGAAGGGTCTTCTTCTTCTTCTTTTTCTATTACATAAAAAGGAATGTACAAGAATGACCTAGAAAACAAGAATACAATAAGTACAATATATAAAGATCAGTACATAAGGAAAAACCTAATATTTGTGAATGAGTGAGCTAGCGAGGAACAAATGTGCCATCACTCTCGGTAGATAAATCTAATAAAGCTCAATGAAGTATCCATGACATATATCGGTGTGACCACTATACATGTCAGAGAAACGAAAAACTGGTATGTGTCATCCTGGATCATCACATGTTGAGCTTGATATCTCAACACTCTTGAAAGGAAGTTAATCTCTCTCTTCTTAGAGGGATTGGCTAACAACCCATTGCACTATTGTGTACATTCAAAGACTCAAAAATTTGAATAAATTCATCAAAAAATGTGTAGAATTAGAATATAAAATATAGTTCTAGAGTTAAAAATTCCACCTACTAACATTATGAGTGAAGCATCTACTTTCTCTAGTACTTCAAGATCCTTAGTAGAGGACATAACGGAGTCGGTTGTCAAGAAGCTACAAATGGAGCAAGCCAAGGTTCAATGCATTATTTCTTATGGTAAAAGGGGACACAACCACTTAGATGATGTCAAAGTTGTAATGGAGAACATCCCATGTACATATGCAAACAAAGTGCCTAGGTATCAACCTACATATTACGATAGGAAACTCAACAATAGCAACAATATTATCAACAGTCACAATTTCAACAAGGACAATAGGACCAACCTTTATATCCACCTAGAGTGCATATGAAAACCCTCCTATAGACCTGCAAGAGTACTATAGAGAACCATATTATAGTTAGCCTAGGTACAATCAAGGAAACCAAGAGCCATTGAGGCCTATTCTAGACCAACAATGCCCGCTCCTAGCAATGTTGTTCCAATCAAATATGCAAAAGAGAAGACTAAAAGAGATATTCTACATATGGAGTCAACAATGGTGGATTCATGTCCTAACTATTCGGATCCTTAAGCTGAAGATAGAAATGAGTATCTGAGAGATACTTATAGTGAAGAAAAATGGTATAAAAAAGGGACATATTATCATGCAAACAGTAGTGACCACTAAAACTAGACACACAAGTTTAGTGCATGTGCATGTTGAAAAAGGAGTCGTAGTGCAAAGACAACTATGTAGTAAAAGTGCTTATGCTCCTAAAGTTTCCATGCTATTGATGTGGTAGTGATAACTTTCTAAAGGAATATCCAAACACCTCTAGAACATTCACTTCAAAAATTGAAGGCTATTGTGAGGATTGTGAGAAAGATCATTTGATTAAAGAATGACCATAGAATCTACAAAACACTACTCACACACCACTAAAAATGATGGAAATCAATGGAAGTGGTAATCAATGTGAAATACAAATCCATCTTCAAGTTCTGACATGTGGACAAGCTAAGGAGCAAGAGGTTGATCAATCTAATGAAGAGGATGATTCATCTTCTCCACAATCTCACGACCAAGAGACATTTATAGATAAAAAAAAAAGAAACTTAAAAATTTGACTTGGGGACAACACAAGGAATATATTAAAGAACTAGGAGAAGAAATTGGGAATCTTAGGGAAGGATCAACAAGATGCACTTACTGAAGCTTCTCAAGAAAAATCAGTCACATCTAAGTCCAAGAAAGCTTATAGGAAGAAAAAAATCAGGTTCTATGCTAGTAGGTCCTCTCCCTGAAGACTTAGACATGATGTTTAAAGATTATGAAGCTCAGTTAAAGAGTGTGCCAAGTGTGGAAACTCATCATTATTGGTACCATAATGTTCAATTATAGAAAGTGAGGGTAATCGTATGAAAACAACTTGTAGAGTTGTCTCATAAGATCCTTAAGGAAGCTAGCCTACTCAAGGAGTGTAGATACATAGTTGTAGTCGAGAAACCTCTTCTCACCTCTATGATGGACCAAGCATAAATACCTAGACAAGAACCTAGAAAGGAAAGGGCATCCCTGGAAAAACACATAGAGCTTAAAGTTGTGCTAGATTCTATCAAATTTTTAGTCAAAGAACCTACAATTGATGTGGATGAGGATATGGTTAATGAAGATTCAAGGATTGGTTCCATCATTATAGAAGTAGAAGATGAATAGCCTGAGTGCTTATGGAACCAAGTATAGGAAGCAAGCTAGAAAAGAGAATGATAAGATGAGCAAGATCCTCCCCTACAAGAGATTCAAAATAAGAAGGAATATCACTTTTTATATTATCCTGTGATTGAGAGTGCTTCATGGATAAATCTATCAAGACACTCGGGTGAAATGCACCCTAAGAAAAAAAGTAATTTTGTGTGAAAAGCCACAATTATGGAAGAAAATGACCAAAAATGTGGATACAAACACTACTCAAGTCAAGAATTCAAAGCCTTAACTAGTTTTAGATAGCTTGAGTGTATGACAAGTGCTCATTGACAAGTTAGGAGAGTATAGTGAAGGAGACAAAGGCAACACATGCTTGCCTAATTCATTTAACATGCATAAAACCAAAGAAGTATTAGACAAAGAAGTATTAAACCAAAGAAGTATTAAACAATGGGAAAAGAGTAGCAATAGGCACCAAATCCCTTTCAAAAAATTGGAAGAAACCTACATTGCAACCTACTAGTATGTGTTAGTTTAGACATATGGTCCATTGCACCATTACCTCCCTATACAAAAGAAGTAGAAAAGAGTGTCAAGAGATTTGCAAATTATTGCAGGACGCATCTAGTAAAAAGGAAAACATGGAATATTATCTCATTCCATAGATGACAATGGGAAGGGGGATCTCATCAATTAGTCCAACATAACTAGTTAAGGATGTCATTTTCCCCAAACTAAAACTTCACAAAAATTAAGGAAGTTAGGATTATATTGGCTTCACATGGCCAAAGACATTCATGAATATTACACTAATTGCCAATCTTGCATTGATAGAACAATAACTGAACATTCAATTCTTTATTAGGTGATTGTAGCAGCATATAGAAAAAGTAGATTACTTTTGTGATGGAATGTCTCTAGAAGGCATTATACGTATTAGGATAAGGTTACATGTAGATGAATCTAAAGATGATTCGTTTACTGGGAATCAATTATACAAAAGACAAAAGGATAATTTATTACAGTTGTGCATACATGAGAGTTAATATTTCCCAATCCTAGAAATGGATCACTTAAGTGTTTTAAGATGACATTTCTCCCTTGAGTGAATATCCATATACTCTTTATTGGATTATGGTGGAACATTTCACATGGATGCAAGAAGTCATGTGGAAAGATGTGACATTTGTCATTGAACAAAGTATCCTATTTGCAAATATCAAGTGCAACTTAGAACGATAATGAGTGGAAGAGTTTTTGCTAAATGGGGAATTGAGTTTGTTGGACCCATTCGTCCCCCAACAAATGACTCTCACGTAGAATATAGCACAGTGGCTACTAGTTATTTGATTAAATGGGTTGAAGTAAGAACAACACGAAGATGTGACACTCAAACTATTGCTAAGTTTCTCTTTGAAGAAATCTTCACTAGATAAAACCTACCTAGTAAAATTGTATCTAACCTAGTAAAATTGTTAGTGATAGGGGTACCCATTTCATGAATGAAGTCATTGAACACATATTAGAAGAGTTTTAGTAGTGCACAAGAAATCTATCCCTTATCATCCACAAGTGAATGGACAAGCAAAAAAGCACCAAAAAGATTCTTTGCACTGTGCTAACCAAGCTAGTGAATAAAAAGTGCTCTAATTTGTATAAACAATCGCACAATGTGGATCACACCTATAGAGTTTCTTGCAAAATAATGTTAGGTAGTACACCATTCAATTTGATATATAGACAAGGCTATTCTTACAACTGATTCCTACATTGAGATTAGCAGAAACTTATGAGTGGGAAGATCATGATCTATCAAGCCATGTGGAGTTGCTTAAACAGTTGCAAGAAACAAGAATTATAGCCGCAATTGGAATTTATGCCACTAAACATAGGCAAAGATCCTATTATGATGTGCATATTAAGGATAAAGATTTATAAGAAGGTGACTTTGTTTTAGTGCACATACTAAAACAACATGCTAAAAATCTTCAAAAGAGAGGCCATGGACTATTTGTTGTTAACAAAATCTACATAGGGGGTGCGGTCCAATCAGTAATTTTGGAGGTTGAAATCTAATCTAATTACATTAGCAGATGTTGTGTCAAGAGGTATCTGGAGCCCTTGACAGATGACATGATGGAAAATTTGTTAAGAATAGAAAGGACAACGAGGAAATAATGAGAGAGAAAGCTCAAGAAGAAGCTAAGTAGAGAATCCTTAATCATAAGCGACTAGTGGAAGGGCTTTTTCAACCCATCCCATCAGCCCTTATTGTGCAAGATTTTACCATGAGAGTCATAGCTTATAGGAAAATGGAAGGAAAGACATAGATACATGCCATGTTATGCCCAAAATTTTCAATGAAGATGATGAACCACGTAGACTCTAGGGCACCCATACTAAGTTAGCATGGTCTATGCAAGAAGCCATCTACCAAACATATGTTTATGTAGCCAGCATTAATGGAAAATAGCTACCATGCCTAGAATGATCCTCTTCAATGTGGAAGGGTTAGTCTCTTTAGAAGAGATTTTAATAATCGACAAAGTTAACATGGAAGAACAACTGAGCTTGAGACGAGATTGGTTAAGCAAGCACTTTCAGATCATAGATTACACATTTGGATGTGTAATGGTAGATAATGGGCATATGCATGAAGCTTTGTGATTTTTTCATCCATATCATTTTGAATTTGCATTTGAATGCTTGAATGCATCTCATAACATGCATTCCTATTATCCACTCGCATCAAAGTCACAAAGATGGTACACTTCATTCAAACTTGCGAGACAATCAGAGGGCAACCACTACTAGAATTTATCTTAGATACATCTTCATGGGTTTCTTAATGATATTGTTAGTGATCGAGGTCCATAGTTCATATCCAACTTTTGGAATAGTCTTTGCAAGCTCCTTGGTGTTCAAGTTAAAGTGTCTTCAACCAATCATCCACATAGTGATGGACAAACAGAACTAGTGAATCGAGTCCTAGAACAATATTTTTGTTACACCATCAACTATCATCAAAATGATTGGTTTGAGATTTTACCCTTTGCAACATAATCACAATGTTCATACATCTACCAAGCAAACTCCCTTCTTTGCATTTTATGGGAAAATCCCAAGGATGGAAGTATAACTCTCAAATTATGTCAAGAACCGAATTGATAGAGATAAGGCTTAATACCTCATGGATATTCACGAGGAACTCAAGGAAGATATAAATAGAGCTCAAGAAAAATATAATTATTATGCATGATCCTCCTATCACGTTAGAGATAAAGTGTGGTTACTCAAAAATAATTTGTAGATTTCAAGGCCTCATGCAAAGTTAGACCATCAAAGATTTGGTCCTTGAACCATCTTGGCCGAGAATAATCTAGCCACCTATAAGCTTCAATTACCAAGTACCATAAGAATACATCCATTTTTCCATGTATCCATGTTGGAACCATATTAGATTTCATCAATGAGGGGATAGAGACCTAGTCCTTCACCACCAATCAAGATTGATGATCATGAAGAACTCAAAGGTGAGCATGTCCTAGATTCGAGAATATCTTGAGGAAGAATGGAGTACCTTGCTCATTGGAAAGGGTATGGCATTAGTGTTTGCACTCAGGAACCTGTAGAAAACCTTTAGAGAGCACCAATCAAGGTTCAAAATTCCATAAGAAGAATCCAATGAAGCCAAGACTAGAGAACATGACCACTCCTCAAGGAACTCGTTGCTTGAGGAGGAGCGGATGTCATAGACAAAGGAAACCATCTTGAACTTCAGATTCCACGTGAATTTCTATATGTCATGATTGGCTCAAAATTTGGAGAAAATAATGCTTGTAGCCTGTCTAAAATGTGCCAATAGCCTAAGATCAATTGTCTAGTTGCTTGATTCTAACATATGGAGGTCCCATTTTGGATTGTTGAGATCATCAATGATATCATCAATCTCTAACCGTCATTGAACACCTATATAAGGAGGGCTTGGCCATATACATTCTGAGTCTTTTGAATGCGATTCTTGGGACCTCAAGGAGTCACAATCTCCAAGTAAGTACTTTCCAAGCTCCAATTCCAGTTCTAGTCTTCCTTATTCCACCCTTGTCTAGTCTAGTGTTCTAGACATCCTGTCTTGCCCTCTTGTAATAACACAGTACGAGATTTCATCTAATTATTTGTTGTATCTAGTTCATCTCCCTCGACAGGGTTCCTGTAGTCTAAATATCTTGTTGCATACCTACCATCCTGTGTTGTAGGATTTCCTATATCTTATCCACTCTAGTTATCCATACTTATTAGCCTTTGGCTGTTGGAATTCTTATCATAGTTTTGTATTTTTGTATTATTTTCCCTATATGGGTGATCCTATAATCAGAAGCATATTTTCGAAATCTTGTTCAAGTTTAGTCAGAGGGCACAATCTAGAGTGTCATTGACATCAAATGAGGGAAGTCACATGAGCACCAAATAGAGATCCTAAGACACTAAATATGATTGTGTATGGTTATGAAAATAGTGAGATATCTACTTCACATGGGGTACATGATTGCAATCGGTTCTCAAACATTATCTAGGGCCTAGCCAATGCTCTAAATAGAGACCAATAACTTCCCATGAGGGGATTTGGAGGCAAGATGATGTCATGATAAAGAAAATATTCCATTTCCCATTATAATTTTGTATAAGTTGGAGTTGTCCTACTAAGACCTATATGATGGCTTAACTTAACTATGAAAAATATTGCATGATCATCTGACATCTATCTTTTTTTTTTAATAGAGGTTCAATCGAAGCCTAGTCCCCCAGCTTTAACTTTGAAAGTACAATTGTACAAGTGAATGGGCATAGTGCTCGCGAAACCCCCTGTATCCCACAAAGCAGGAGTTAGACAAAGTTACAACATTAGAACTGGTTTAACTCACCAAAGCCATATATGCCCGGCCTATGACTTCAACCCTCGACCTCCTCCTTGAGGTCAAAGCTCAACCAACTGCCCTACGGAAGATCGAGTATGTATCTTCTACGCTCAATATGAACCCAACGTAGGCATTTGTGCATTGATGACGTGTGAGATACCGACTGATCACCGATATCTTTTGGCTGATACTGCCCCAGGACGCCGGCACTCTCCAATGGCCCCGTCGATGCTTCAACATGTGTTGGATCACTAGGCAACGTAGACGTGAGGAGAACAGATGGCGAAGTATTGGTGATGGAGCACATAAGAGGCGTGTCACACTGCGAGCGTCCAAAATGCGCGTTTGGCGCAAACGCGACGGCGATTAACGACGGCACCCAAAATGCCGTCAATCTTGACGGTTCTAACAGCTATATAATGGTATACCTCCGCTAATGAATCCGCTTTGCCACTATCGACTCTCTCGAGTCTGCGTTTTTGATTACAAGCGAGCTTCTTCTCGTTGCTGACGTTCTCATTTTATATTTTCGAGAGTGCGCTCGCAAGCTACTTCCGGGACTTCAGTTCTGTCAGTTCCTTATATAGTCTTTGAACTCTTCAGGTGAGTCGTTACGCTCCGCGTTTCTGAGTTTTCTTACTTTTTGACTCTCGTTCCTGTTACTCAGGGCGGCTCCCCAAAACCTTTCTCATGTGTTTTGGTAGTACTCGATAGGATCAGGCTGCTGGGGAATCGTTGTGCCATTCGCGGTGATATAGCTTTCTTTTCATTTATAAAGCCGCAGTCTGTGCGGCATGTGCCTGATACGGCGTATCGATCAAGAATTTCTGTTGTGAACATCGTTTCTTGTTTTCGGGCTCTGTGAGCTGTATGCGTTAGATTTTGTTTCTGTAACTTCAGACATTGCAGCAAAAGAGGCGTGATAGTTTTTGATGTCTGTGATTGTTGTGTGCTCTCTGTTGAATTGGTGTCGTTGAACTGCTGCCTGTTTGGCACTGCAATTACGGTCAAATGTCCCGAAAGAGAGTTCTGACTGCTGTTACGGACCAAGTAGGCGGTTCATAGCAGCCGATGCTCCCTTCGTAGGTCATCGACTTTGATTAATCTTTTACGTGTTTACGAACCGTTTGCACGTATCGACTTATAATCTGGTTTTGTAACAATATGCAACAGCATAACTTGTTAATCTCCCATGTGGAGCTTTGGGGCTTCGGTGATGATAAGTAATTCTTGGTATTTACGTTCTGGCAGATGGAGGGAGGTCACTATATATCCTATCCCTCTACAGCTTTCACAATGGAGGACTCCACGAGCGTGAGCAGATCACTTAAGGAGGAGAATGTGCACACAACTACGCATCGGCAATGTCTATGCGCTCCGACAACGCACGAGGGCTCCTTCCGCTGTAGGTTGCACAGATCCGTGCAGAATCGGTGGCCCCGGGCGGTATCGAGCGCTGTGCCTGTTGTTTCTGCGCTGCATTCTCCAACTTCCTCTACGCCTCTAGTTCGCATTTCATCCTCACCACCGTCTCCTTCCAGCCCATCTCCGTTGTCTTCAGTTCCGAAGCAGTTTTCTGGGCCTGCTTCGGGGGCTGCGCTAGTTTATCCATCACCGCCTTCTTCCTTGCCTCTTGCAACCTTGCCGGTTCGCATGTCTTCGTCACCATCATCTGCTTGTGTCTCTTCATCGTCCAGGTCATCGGCGGGGACAAGTTTCACATCTTCTCAGAAGTGCAATCAGTTGCCACCACGATCCTCAGTTTCGAGCTCTAGGCCTCCCCTCTTTCGTCCTTCCGCGAGGAAGACCGTGGAAGCTCAGTAATCTGGTTTATTGGAAGCCTACTAGTCTGCTCCACTGATCTGATCGCCTCCTGTGCAAACATTAATCTTGAGGATGTAAATTTACTCTTTTTGTCCCTATATGCCCGTTAATTTGGTCTTTCTGACCAATCGCTAGCGGGATCTCCCAGCCTTCACCCTCTTCTTGTTTCTTCCGTCTTCTTCGATGTAGGCATCCATCTGAAACTCGTATATGCTCGTTGTGGTGTAGCTGACTCCTGAGTACATAGCCGGTTGGTGAGTGCAATTTACGCGTTTGTTTGTAAATAACGCCTTGAACGATCTCTGCAAGTGAGAAAAAGTCTGATTTGGTGATCTCTATAAGCAAGATCAGCAACCTGATTTGATCAATCTTTTCAATCGAGATATCTGAGAAATTCCGAAGGACAATATATTGATGTAAATATTATGTCAATCAAAACTATTTTTATCATATGAGTGACGTGCGAGCAATCTCCACTAGTTACTGGAGCAGTTAGTTACATCTCTCTATAAGCGAGATCAGCAATCTGATTCGATCAATCTTTTCAATCGAGATATGTGAGAAATTCTGAAAGGCAATATATTGATGTAAATATTATGTCAATAAAAACTATTTTTATCATATGAGTGACGTGCGAGCAATCGCCACTAGTTACTGGAGCAGTTAGTTACTTCTCTCGTTACAGTCCGTCCTCTTATGTGTTGAAAAACTTTTTGATTTATGTTTGCCTGTCATGCGTGGCGGAGAACATGGGATGGCGTTATTCTGGACATGTGCGTGGTGTACCTGGGAATGCCATTACGTAGATGTAGGCTTTTCCCCTATTGTAAGGGAAATGAGCTTCCTTTGTGTTTTCTATGCAGCTGCAGTTCCTTTAACAGGCATGCGTTTGATCTCTTTGGAGCGTTTGCTTGATTATATATATGTCATAACTTCTGATCCAATATTCTGATAAATCCGAACTTTGGACTCAGGTATTAGAGCGTTGAATCCTCCTTGGATGCTTCGAAAAGGTCAAACGGAAAATATTTCGACATCAAGCAATTGGTTGGAATTAGGAAGTCGTTTGTCGACCAGCGATGTCTGCAACCTTTTTCCTTTCAAAGAGGTCATAAGAACAACTAATCTGTGTAAGCAAGATTTTACATTTTGGGCGAAAGTGTTGAATTCTCCTTGGATGCTTCGAAAAGGTCAAACGGAAAATATTTCGACATCAAGCAATTGATTGGAATTAGGAAGTCGTTTGTCGACCAGCGATGTCTGCAAACCTTTTTCGTTCAAAGAGGTCATTAGAACAACTAATCTGGGTAAGCAAGATTTTACATTTGGGCAATCTAGGGTCTACCAAAATGGCATTGGCTCCATCGATCTCGACCAGATTTTCTCCGTGGAAGAACTTACAAGAACAACTTTGAGTAAGAAAGAGGGAGAAAAAACTATGAAGGTAAAAGATCTTGTTAAACATGTTGGCTCGACAGTCAAGGGAGAGAACTATTGTGATAGAAAAGGTTATCATGATTTTCTCGGAAGATATGGGGTTTTAAATCAACAATGGCTGCAATTCCCCTTAAATTTCCGTTTTTTTTTTTTTTTTTTTTTTTTTTCTTTTCTTGTAACATAGTTATTGAAACCTCCTTCCCAATGAAATTGCATTCTCTTATCAGGTTGCCGGATTAGGCTTTTCGGGTCGCCGAACAGAGAGTTTAAGGCACATATGGACTCTAACGACCAGAATCAGGGGGTGTGCATGCACAGACAAATGAGAAGAAAATCAAATTGAAGCATTCACATGAACCACTTTATATATTTTTAGTTATTGGGTGACCCAACTGAATGAAAAAAACAGAGAGGTGATAATCTGTTCGGGTCACCTTGCTTTCACCGCACAGCTCAGCATACTGCTTTTCCACGTTCGCAAAAAAGCATTGAAATTGTCGAACTTGAGGTGGCCGATCGCTCATGTGCCGCCCTTATCTGGGGGATCGCTCATGTGCCGCCCCTATCTGGGGGATCGCTCATGTTCCCCCCCCCCCCCCCCCATCTGGAGATCTTCCAGGTCGATGATCGCTCATGTGCCCCCCTATCTGGGGATCTTACTGGAATATTATTTGCCCTTGACAGTCAAGCAACTTGCTGGAAATCCGTGGTTGGAAGACCTTCATAATCAAACAAATTGCTGGAATTCGGTGGTATGCAAAGTTTATTTATCACCAACGTACATCTTCAGAAGTTGAAAACAGATTGGAAGTAATAACAGTGGATACATGCTTGTTGCGATGCTCAAAATTAAAACACCTCGACACCGAGAGAATCTCTGGCCACAATCAAGTGCTGAGTCACATTCAGAATTCCATGAGAGAAGCACTATGATGATATGAATACGAAAGGATGGGACTCTATGAGACGCTTCTCTGTTATGACGTGAATACAATGGGCAAAACTAATTTGGTGACTGAGTTTGCGAAAACTTTAGTTCTAGTCCTGATCTTTTGATATATCAGCGCAGATGAATATGTAAATCATTTAAATCATTTAATGTAGTTATATCCCTAATCTTTTGATATATCAGCGTAGGTGAATTAAGGCTTCATAATACATTACAAAGTTGTCTTCAAAGAACTGAAAATTAATGTGAAATGGATTGTAACGAAAAGTTTAGTACTTCTACTCCTGATCTTTTGATATATTAGCATAGATGAATCCTCCTAATCCTTTGATATAGTTATATCCCTAATCTTTTGATATATCAGCCTAGGTGAATCAAATATTTTGGAGGTAAAGCTTGTTAATTCATCACAAAGTTGTCTTCAATGAACTTAAAATCCATGCGAAATGGATTGTAGATGACCAGTGTGTTTGATAATAATACCTTGGGTTCAAGAGATGCATTTATTCATGAAACATGGTTTTCAGTTGGTCGAGAATGGGTTAATCTTAGGATTGGATGATGAGCGAGACATTTGAAGGTGACAAACATGGGCATGGAATTAGATCTTCAATGCTTGCTTCTCTTCGACCAAGTGTTGGATAGGGCAATTAAGTAGTAGACACAAAATATTTTGCTGAAAAACTTAAGAGGGAAGTCCAAAACATCCAGCACCCCAAAAGAGAGGGTCGAGCTTGAAGCCAACAAAGGCCATTCCCACCACCAAAGTAGGCTGGAAGATCATAAGCATGTTAAAATATGAAAAGGAGATTCTAAGAAAGAATCTTCAAATCTACTTTAAGGATTGTTGAACGGGAAAAGCGAACAAACCAACAAAAGAAAGAATATTCAAATCTACTTTAAGGAGATTCAAAGAAAGAATCTTCAAATCCACTTTAAGGATTGTTGAATGGGAAAAGCGACCAAAGCAACAAAAAAAATGTGTAGACTAGTTAAGAAGGATAAGAAATATATTCCCTACATGATTAATAGCCTTGGTGTGGAGTCCGAGAGAGAATATTGCACTTATTGTTGACCACTTCACATAGCTTTTGGGGGTGAGCACACCATTTCCTCCTCACAGAACGGATTCTATAACCGTCATCTCTAGAGTAAGAACCAAAAGAATATTAGAAAATATGGGGCCACTTCTTGATTCTCCTTTGAGCACACCATTTTCTCCTCACAAAAAGGATTGTATAGTCGTCATCTCTAGAGTAAGAACCAAAAGAATATTGGAAAATATGGGGCCTCTTCTTGATTCTCCTTTTATCGACATGGAAATTTTAGAAGTGATTGATTCCCTTTGAAATGGTAAAAAAGCCTATTTGTGGTCAACTCTCCTAATCACTTAGATTAAAATGAACAATGAGACAAGGTGGCCCTTTGGATCCATTGCTTTCTGCTATTGTCAATGATGTCCTTAGTTGTTTGGTCAATGTCCTTGGCTATTGGCCACCATCGACTTTTGTTGTCTAACAGTCATGCCAAGATAATCATGAGAAT
Organism: Ceratopteris richardii; assembly: GCA_020310875.1. NCBI lineage: Eukaryota > Viridiplantae > Streptophyta > Polypodiopsida > Polypodiales > Pteridaceae > Ceratopteris > Ceratopteris richardii. The sequence goes on along the minus strand of CM035430.1, from coordinate 56,615,252 downwards.
GTTTGCTAAAGACATGAACACATTCTTACATAATGATTTGATCAACATTGGCTCCTTCTAGCACTGTCTCAATACCTTTTGTATGGCTTCATGATCTAAAATAAACCACTCAAAAATGGCATTCAAGGCTATTATTGGGCATTAGCTGTAATTTCTTGTGGATCATGGGTTTGAGGTGATTCAAAGTGGTCAAATATTTTATCTCTTGGATATTTTCTTGGACTTCGATGTTACTATGGGCTAGAGGTGGGATTGTGTTCTTACCAAGATCAACAAAAAAATTGGCTTACTATAAAGGAATGCAAATAAACTTGACAGGTTGTGCCATGGTGGTCAACACATTTTGTACAACCTTGATTATCTATTTCCTATCGTATTGAAGATCAAAAGATAAGGATTTGGCTAAGTTGGAAGGAACTTGTAGAATTTTTCTTTGGACGAGTGATCAAGGGATGTGCCCAAAATCAAGTGAAAATTTAAATTTTGTTCATCTAAACATATTTTAAATTAAAAATATTTTAGATTATATTTTTTTCATCTAAAATTCTTTTGAGTTTTTGAATTTTTCTTTCTTATTTATGGCCATTGCATGCTTCATAAAAAATGCTTGCCACTGCTCAAGTTTTATTGTATGGTGTAGGGGTTTTCTATTATGTGAGTAAAAATGCAATTCATATGTTACGGGTTGTGCATTTGAATTGGGAGTCATCTTGGTTCTAGATCTTAGTCATCTTCAAAAATAGTTCTAGATCTTGGTTGAAGAATGCCATAAAAAATACTTCTTCAAATGTCTATAAGTAGGGGCTCGACAAAAAAGATGAACGTGGAATAATATGCCATTAATATGGCTTGGCTTGAGATAATTGATAAATCATATATGAGTGGCTCAATCCCTTGGTTTATTCCAATGAAATTCAAAAAAGTGTACTTGGCATGCTTGAATACTTTCAAAACATGTAAGACTATACCCAATTTTATTTATCAACTTGGTGGTTAGATCTAGAACATTTGCATGTATCTTCAATTTGTGTTCAATTTTCTTGACCATGTAATCTTTCATTGGTAAGTAGCCATGTGGTTGAATCGGTAACAAAGAAAAATTGAGCACCTGATTTTTGCATCCTTCATACACTTGACTACTACATCTTCAAACTCTTAGAAAAAATGAGCACTTGATTTTTGCATCCTTCTTGTTGATATATTTAGGTAGTGATGTGTGTGAACACTCTAGGACCGTCGGGGTACTTTTTTCCCTCTTTAGGAGGTTTTCTTCCCTCGGCTTGTATATACGCCTATTGCCCTAATGGCTACTTATCTTTGTACATTCTCTAGTAATACATTCAGTATTGTGTGTTTGTGCTCCAAGCTTCTTCTTGTTCCTTGTGTTGTTCGCGTGCTTCCGCAGACGTCTATCTCCAACAATTGGTATCAGAGCAGGTTGTCGCTTCATCTAGGGCGCTGTCGATACTCCTCCGTTTGCAATCTCAGAATCGCACGAATTTTGGTGAGCATACTCAGCATGTTTCCGAGATAAAAACAGCTTCCCTATGTGGTGCCAAAATCGCGATCTGATTGTGTAGACCGTTCTGAATGATCTTCCTGATTCATATCAAAGTTTTGCTCCTACTCTTCGTTTGATGATGAAAGGCAATCCGAATGCCTTATCATTTGAGGAGTTAGTCTTTGTTCTGTTGCACGAAGATCAGTCCAGGCAGAACAGGTCCATTATGCGAGTTGCAGATCAAGCTTTCCTGGCTAGTCAGAAGGGCAAAGGAAAATGGAGCTCTTCAACTAGTAAGCAGAAATCTGCTAATTCTTCATATTCGAAGAAGGAAGATAAAGATGAGAAGAAACCAAAAAAACAGAAATTGTTTTGTAAGTACTGTAAAGGGAATGATCATATCATAAAGAACTGTCCAAAACGGGCTGCTAAAGAGGCAAAGAAGGAAGAGGCTAGAATGGTTGTTGCGGAGGCCTCTACACCAAAAACAGAGTCTGCAAATCTTGTGCAGGAAGAAGAATGGGCGTTTACTACTGTCTGTAGTTTTGACCCATCTTCTCATGATCAGTACATGTCTGCAGTAGACTCAGATATATGGTATTTTGACAGTGGGGCGACCAAACATATTACCTCACAGCGCAGTTTCTTCTCTTCACTCGAGCCTTCCCTTACAGGGAATACTGTTACATGCGCCAAAAACTCCTCTTATCCTGTTATGGGAGTTGGTAAGATCATTTTGACTACTGCTGATGGTAGTTCTTTCACTTTGTCAGATGCTTTATGTCACGAGGAAGGAGATAAGGAAGAGAGCTCACACACACACTCTCACTCTCAAGGAGAAGCACACACACAGATTGAGGCAAGGAAGAATGATCTTCTTCTTCTTCTTCTATTACATAAAAGGAATGTACAAGAATGACCTAAAAACAAGCATACAACCAGTGCAATATATAAAGACTAGTACATAAGGAAAAACCTATTGTCCGCGAGTGAGTGAGCTGGAAAGGAACAAATGTGCCATCACTCTCGGTAGATAAATCTAATAAAGCTCAATGAAGTATCCCTGACATATACCGGCGTGACCACTATACATGTCAGAGAAACGAAAAACTAGTGTGTGTCATCCTGGATCATCACATGTTGAGCTTGATATCTCAACACTCCCCCTCAAGCTCAATGCCATATCCTGTAATCCAAGCATCTTTCGAAACTTCTTCAACTTCTCAGCTCTAAGTGCTTTGGTGAAAATATCAGCAATCTGCTCATCTGTTCTCACATAAACAAGATCAATATCACCTGCTAATACCTTCTCTCTGATGAAGTGATAATGTACCTCGATATGCTTTGCTCTAGCATGGAAAACAGGGTTCCGTGCTAACTGTATGCTGCTAAGATTATCACAATAGATAGTGATAGGCTTTTGCACTTCCACACCTAAATCTGCAAGTAACATCTCCAGCCATGATGCCTCACATGCTGCCATTGCAGCACCTCTATACTCAGCCTCTGTACTCGACAAAGCAACAGTGGGTTGCTTCTTACTGCTCCATGTAATAGTTGCACCTCCAAGTGAGAAAAGAAAGCCACTAGTAGATCTTCTATCTGGAGTACTACCAGCCCAATCTGCATCGGTGTATCCATGAACCTGCAAATCTACACCAGCTTCATAAAACAATGCATAATCCAAAGTAGCACTCACATAATGTAGAGTGCGCCTCAGAGCATCCAAATATGGCTTCCTGGGAACCTGCATAAATTGACTTTCAAGTCCAACAGTGTAGCTTAAATCAGGGCTTGTAATTGTAAGATATATAAGACTTCCCACAATTTTCTTGTACATAGTAGCATTTTCCAATGCTTCACCTGATGTAGAATTTCAAATTCTGATCTAAAGGTATAGAAATTGGCTTACAATCAGCCATACCATACTTTTGCAGCATATTCAAGGCATATTGCCTTTGCGACATCCATATATCTGTTTCTGTATGTATAAACTCAATGCCCAAGAAATAGCGCAGCACACCAAGATCTTTCATGTCAAATTCCTGCATAAGAAGTTTCTTTACCTCTTTGATGCTTTCTTCATTATCACCACCTACAATCAGATCATCAACATAAATAGCCACAATAGTGATGCCATCATCAGCCTTCCTTGCATATAGTGAGTGATCTGCATCACACATAGAAAACCCAATGCTGGTTAAGTAATCAGCAATCCTTGCATGCCATGCACGCGGAGCTTGCTTCAGCCCATACAAAGCCTTTTGCAACCTGCAAACATATTCTGGATGCTTTGAATCTTCATATCCTTATGGCTGGTCCATATATACTTCTTCCTGTAACTCACCATGTAGGAAAGCATTCTTCACATCCATCTGATGCAAAGTCCATCCTTTTGCTGTAGCTAATGCAACAAGTGTTCTGATAGTAGACATTTTAGCTACAGGGTTGAATGTTTCCTCATAATCAATGCCATATGTCTGTGCATAACCTTTAGCTACCAATCGTGCTTTATACTTGCTTATGCTACCATCAGCATTATGCTTTACCTTGTAAACCCATTTGCAGCCTATGGATTTCTTTCCTTGCGGCAATGGAACCAGCTTCCATGTATCATTTCCATAAAGTGCAGCCATCTCCTCATCCATAGATTTTTCCCAATCTGCATTACCAATTGCTTCTTCAAAACAAGAAGGTTCAACATCTTGTATTACCTTTGTTATGTAGGCACAATGGCGAGCCATGTAACTATGATATGTCAATCGTTGCACTGAATTACGCATCCTCCCAGATCTTCTTGGTCTTGGGTCACTTCTTCTTGTATCATCTACATGTGCCCTTCTTACTCCTGGATTCTTCACAGAGGGCAATCCAAGTTCCTCATCAAGACTCTTTTCTGAACCGCTTGAATCTCCATCATCTTCAAAACTTGCACCTGTTTTACTACCAGCAGAAAGCTTTTCTTTACCTTTCTTGGATGTATTTGATGAATTTGCTGGACTGAAATTTCCACGCAATCTTCCACTCCATGGATTTGAGTTGGAACTATTGCTTGGTGATGCATCCGGCCCACTCAAAACTTGAGATTCTGCACTAGAATGATCAGCATTTTCTTTGTCATTTGGTTCAAGATTCAGTCCTCCTTTGGCATCTGCATAGAAGCTTGAGATTTCATCAAATATCACATCTCTGCTCACCTTCACCTGTCGTGTGAGTGGGTTATAACATTTGTACCCCTTTTGCTCAAGGGAATATCCAATGAAGACACATTTTTCTGCTTTCGGATCAAGCTTCGTCCTCAACTCATCTGGAACATGTACATATGCAATACAACCAAAAACTTTCAGATGTGATAAGTTTGGCTTTTTACCTGTAAACTTCTCTTCAAGTGTAACTTGATGTACAGCAGCAGTCGGAGTTCTGTTCATGATGTATACATTAGTATGCACAGCTTCTGCCTAATAACAATGAGGCATATTCTTCTCAGCCATCAAGGCTCTTGCTATTTCTGCAATATGTCTATTTTTGCGTTCAGCAACACCATTCTGTTGTGGTGTGTACCTGCATGAAAACTGACGCCGAATTCCATGACTTTTAAAAAACTGCTGAACTCATTTGACATGTATTCACCTCCTCCATCAGATCCTAATGTTTGAATGTACTTCCCTGTTTGCTTTTCCACCATAACTTTAAAATTCTGGAAGTGAGTAAACACCTCGCTCTTCTCTTTCATGAAATATACGCATACTTTGCGTGTATGGTCATCAATGAAAGTAACGTAAAACCTGCAACCGCCCATAGATGTGGTCTTTGCTGGACCCCAAACATCTGTATGTACTACTTCTAGTACATTCTCACTAACATGCTTGTCATGTGGAAATGATGCTCTTGATTGTTTACCAAATTGACATGCTGCACATACCTTTTGCATTTCTGCAACTTTGAAATTTGGTAGTCCATGGACAATCTCCTTTGACTGCATCAGTTTCAGCCTTTGCAAGTTTGCATGTCCAATCCTTTTGTGCCATATCTCTATATCTGCAATAACTCTTGCACCTTTCGCAAACATGGTTGCATTCATTTCAGGAATCTTCACATTTAAGGTGAACATCCTACCTACTTTGTTTCTTTTGGCAACCAATCGTCCATCCTACTTGTACTCTTCTACATATAATCCATCAGCATTGAACCTGACTTGTAATCCCTGTTCAACCATTTGTCCAATAGAAACCAGATTCTTCGTTATATTTGGAACATGCAGCACATCAGCGAGATGTTTTACCTTTCCGTCCTCCATAGAAAATGCTATGTTTCCTGTATGCTCAATAGGATGCGATGTGTCATCACCTGTTTTAACATATCCAGGAACTTGCATTTTCTGCAAACTACTAAACCATTCTGCATGACTGGTCATGTGAGTTGAAGCACCTGAATCAATATACCAGACATTATCATTCGATTTTGAAACACCAGCAGACATCGTATTCATCATGTGATGTTGAACCATAAACAGCTTCTCAGAATCATCTACACTTGTGGATGCATAGTTGTTTTGCTGCCTTCTGTTATTTTGATTCTTTAACCGGCAATCATGTTCAAAGTGTCCAGGCTTACCACAATTCTAGCATCCTTTACTATCATTATCTGAATCATTTCTTTGGAAATTTCTGCGACCTCTTTGGCTCCCCCTGCCTCGAAACTGTCCTCTTCCTCCTGCATGATTCTATTGTTGACCTTGGTCTTGGTTATTGTTTCCTCTTCCACTTCCATAACCTCTGCCTCTTCCTCTGCCAGAGTAGAATACTTGCTCAGAACTGGGATTTCCTTGGGAGTTTGAATCCTCACCAAGATTCTTTTCTTCAATGATCAGCATAGAGACCAAATCAGCAAAATTCTGAATATTTTCCCTGGTCTGTATAGAAGTTCTGAACTACTTATATGCAGCTCCTAAACCACGAAGGCACACTTCCACCTTATCATCATCATCTACATTCACGCCAATAGATGCAAGTGACTCACATACGCTTTTGATTTTTAGAGTGTAGTCACTTACCAACATGCTCTTTTTCTCCAATGTATGCAGCTCGTTCTTGAGTTGCAATTTCCGTGCCTTTGTATTGGTCTCGTACAAAGTGACCAAACTGTTCGAAGCCTCTTTTGGAGTCTTGGCATCCTGTATGTGTCCAATCATGCTATCCTGTATGCTAACAGATAGCCAATACATTACCTTTCGTGCTCCTTGATTCCATTCCTCATATGCTCTTAACTGTTCTGCAACCCGATTCCTTTCTGGTAACTGCGGAGCATTTTCATTCTCTCCTTCGATGTACTTCCAGTAGCCTTTTCCCATTAGGAAATTCGTCATTCTGAATCTCCAAGCATGGAAGTTGTTCTTGTCCAGCTTATCACTCATAAGCTGATTCATTCCATCTGCGTTTGCCATTTTTGCAACAATTCACAACACTGCAACACACTACAAGCAGCACTTCTGCTTGAACACTGTCGCACTATGACGTGACAGTTCGATCTCAGAAAAACACAGTTTTCGTGTATCAACAGTACACGGAATCGCTTGAAATTCTGAATCTGGAATATATGAGTGTCGTCGAACACAACGCAAGTTACAGTTTCGGAAACTGACCTAGTTTTTCTGTGGGCCCCACCTTGCGGGCTCGAAACGGAGGTCGAGATGGCTCCGAAACTTCGATATGACAAAAACAAGTGACCCTAAAGGGATAACTCACGAAAATATTTTGAGGTCTTCTACCTTCACGATGATTTTTGTAGCAAACGGAGGCCGTTTGTGAGATCGCGTTTTCTCCACGCCTTGCCGCGTAGTCTTCACCGTCGCCTTCTCCACGAGCTCTCTACAGCCATGCTGGCTCTGATACCATGTCACGAGGAAGGAGATAAGGAAGAGAGCTCACACACACACTCTCACTCTCAAGGAGAAGCACACACACAGATTGAGGCAAGGAAGAATGATCTTCTTCTTCTTCTTCTATTACATAAAAGGAATGTACAAGAATGACCTAAAAACAAGAATACAACCAGTGCAATATATAAAGACCAGTACATAAGGAAAAAACTAATTTCCGTGAATGAGTGAGCTGGCAAGAAACAAATGTGCCATCACTCTCGGTAGATAAATCTAATAAAGCTCAATGAAGTATCCCTGACATATATCGACGTGACCACTATACATGTCAAAGAAACGGAAAACTGGCACGTGTCATCTTGGATCATCACATGTTGAGCTTGATATGTCAACACTCTATTTGTGCCAGGGATAAAAAAGAACGTGTTATCAGTTTTTGCATTAGCCAAGATTGGATTGGTTGTGAAATTTATTGATGACAGGTGTATAGGTCATGATCTGTCAAATGGCGATATGATTATTGCTTCTGGCATTTTATGTCGTGGGCTGTATAAGCTCATAGACTATGAAAGATCTGTAAATGATTTGGCATGTGCAATAAATGATTCGAAGGCTATGTCAGATGCAAAGCTTTGGCATGCACGCTTTGATCATCTAAATTTTGCTAGTTTGCTACGCCTACAAAAATCTGAAATGGTGCCCTCGTTGCCCAAACTTGAGGCACCTGGAAAACATGTTTGTGAAGGTTGTATTTTGGGCAAAATGCAGCGTTCATCCTTTCCAAAAGATGGTTCAATTTGGGCTACTAAAAAATTGCAACTTGTACATAGTGATGTCTATGGTCCTATGCAAACACCTTCTTTTGGGAATTATCTTTACTTCGTGACTTTCATCGATGATTTTTCCAGGCATGCATGGGTATATCCATTGAAGGAAAAGTCTGAAGTGTTCATGTGCTTCAAACAGTTTTTGGTTTTGGCTCAAAATCTGTCAGCATGTAAAATGGGCACCCTCCGTTCTGATCAAGGGGAGGAATATATGTCTTCTGATTTTAATGCATTTTTGGATGAACGTGGGATAAAACACCAGTGTACAGTGCCGTATAAAACCTCAATAGAATGGAGTTGCTGAATAGAAGAACAGGGCTCTCATGGAGATGGCGAGGTGTATGGTCAAAAGTCAGGCTTTACCTCATAGTTTTTGGCTTGAGGCTGTCATGTGTGCAACATATGTACTGAACAGGTGTCCCACTAAAGCGATGCAGTCTATCACTCCATATGAGGCTTGGCATGATAGCAAGCCATCTGTTGCTTGTCTGCGTGTTTTTGGTTGTTTGGCATATGCATTAGTGCCTGAACAACATCACAGAAATTAGATGATAAAGCAATAAAATGTATTTTTGTTGGATACAATTCTAAAAGTAAAGGCTATCGTCTGTATTATCCACAGACTAAACACATTCTGGTTAGTCGTGATGTTGTTTTTGTGGAAGATGCTATTCAGCCATTGCTTTCATGTACTAAGGAGACATCTGTTAGCTCCAAAGACATGTATGATTCTTTGATGCCTCTTTTTACAGGTGGACATTCTAGTGCTGGTCCTAATGAGGCAACTTCTCAGCCTTTGTAGGTTTCATATGATGATGCAGATCATTCCATTTCTGATGCAGATTTACATGATGCACTTGTTGATGAGAGAGCTCATATTGAGCAGGCAAAAACTATGCCAAAATGGCTGGTGCAGACTTTGCGTGACAACAAATTAGATGCACCTTTGTCATATCGTACTCGTTCAGGCTCTCATAGTGCCTCCTTTGCATCAGATTGCTATGCTATGGCTGCGTCTAGTCTGTGTGATGAGAATGAGCCTGTTTCGTTTGATGAAGCACAAAATTCAGAGAATTGGATGGCTGCTATGCAATTGAATATGATGCAATAATGAAGAATGGTACTTGGTCTTTATGTGAATTGCCTCCTGGCAAGAAGGCCATTGGCACTAAGTGGGTATACAAGCTGAAGCGTAAACTTGATGGTACAGTTGACAAGTATAAGGCTAGGCTTGTAGCAAAGGGTTATGCGCAGGAAAGAGGCATTGATTTTGATGAGACCTTTGCACCTAGATGCCGTATGACTACTGTTCGGAGCATTTGTGCACTTGCAGCCCATCATGGTTGGAATGTACATTAGTTGGACATTAAAACTGCATTTCCGAATGGTGACTTGCATGAAGAAGTCGTGGCTTTGTGTAGAAAGGGCATCAAAACCAGGTGTGCATGTTAAAGAAGGCATTATATGGTTTAAAGCAAGCACCACGTGCTTGGTATGAGAAGATGGATGCCTATTTGATTGCACATGGTTTTGAGAATAGTCCAACTAAAAGCACCTTATATGTTAAGCGTGCTAATGATGTGCTTCTGATCATTGTTGTCTATGTTGACGACATGCTGCTCACTGGTCCTATTGAGAAGCATATTGCTGATTTTAAGGCTGATTTACATGCCTCATTTGAGATGTTTGATTTGGGGCATTTGCATCACTATTTGGGCATTCAATTTATGCAAGTTGATGGTGGAATGGCTTTGTGTCAAACGAAATATATTGACACATTATTGCAACATTTTGGCTTTGAAGAGTAAGCCTATTGCCACTCCTATGGAGACAGGTTTACAATTGAGTCTTCATGATGCTGGAGATGCATTTGATGCTGTTCTCTATCAATAGGCTTTTGGATGCTTGATTTACTTATGCATTACTCAGCTAGATATTCAGTTTGCTGTCTCACATATGAGCAAATTTATGCATTGCCCAGGAGTCAAGGATTGGCAGGCGGTTAAGCGCATCTTTCGCTACTTGAGTGGTACTCGGCTACTTGGGTTGTTTTATCCCAAGAGGGGATCACTACCCCAGATTTGCATGCTTTTTCTGACTCTGATTGGGCTGGTTGCTATGACACTCGTGTGTCCACTAGTGGCTTTTGCTTCATGCTTGGTAGCTCATGTATATCTTGGTTGAGCAAGAAGCAGCCTACTATGGCCACTTCCAGTTGTGAGGCTGAGTATAGGGAAGCTTTCACAACTACTATCGAGTGTGTGTGGCTCAGACGCCTTATGAATGATTTGGGTGTTGGTCAGAATTCTGCCACCACTATCTTCACTGCAGTCAGAGCGCATTGGCAATTGCAAGGAATCCTGTGTTCCATGCTCGCACTAAGCACATTGAGGTGCATTATCACTATGTCAGGGAGAGGTTCTATGTAGGGGAGATCAGCTTGGCATATGTGCCCATGCAGGAGAACATTGCAGACCTTTTCACAAAGGCTCTGCCCAGGGAGAAGTTTGAAGCTTTTCGCAAAGCTTTGGGCTTACTTCCTTTTGTGGAGTGACTTCCACATAGCTTGGCACTTCCTTATACATGAGTACCAACTACTTATTCACCGCATCACTCCCAGGGGGGATTTGTTGATATATTTAGGTAGTGATGTGCGTGAACACTCTAGGAACGTCGGGGCACTTTTTTCCCTCTTTAGGAGGTTTTTTCCCCTCGGCTTGTATATACGCCTATTGCCCTAATGGGCTACTTATCTTTGTACATTCTCTAGTAATACATTCAGTATTGTGTGTTTGTGCTCCAAGCTTCTTCTTGGTTCCTTGTGTTGTTCGCGTGCTTCCGCAGACGTCTATCTCCAACATCCTTCATACACTTGACTACTACATCTTCAAGCTCTTATGGTAGCCTGTCCACCAAACTTGCTCGATCTAATGCTAATGGTGAAGGTGTATCTCCTTCCCCTTAGCAATCCTATGATCTAAAGCCATAAGGATTATATCTTGGGATCCAATTACTAACGAAGTTGCCTTAACTATGAAGCTTTGATGGTGATAAGTCAATAAGGTTCATGTTTGCAAGCATGATTATAACTTATGGATGTTTGCAATGGATGCATGTTACCATGCGATGAAATTCCACCTAAAGGTAAGTGCATATATAACGCTATGAGAAGGGAAAACTTTTGGTAATATTTCCCCAAAGAAACGTACCTCTAAAAAATTTTAAATATATGATAATCATAAAGAGTTTGGGAACCTATGGCACACATGCCATCAACAATAACATAGGGGTTTGTAGGCCCATGGCATACAATCCATATACTAAATTATTAAGCTCCATAACATGCTTGCAACATCCTTGTTACATATTCTCTTCACTTCTTGCAATTACATTCCCTACAAATCATCAAACAAGTGTGTTCCTAGCAAGTTCAACCATTTTTCTCTTAAACTTAAAACAATCATGGACCTTTATGAATGCATTTCAATCACACATTCATGCATGGATATGTTAACATGCCAAAACATAAACCATAATTCTTAAAGACACAAACAATATATCCTTGAAATGGTTTGATGTCATAATTGAATGCATCCAAGCTTTTTGACGAGCTTCAAGGCCTCTGCACTTTTTCTTGCTATGCCCTTTGTTGCAGGGAGTCAAAGACTGAAGAAGAAAAGAAGGAAAGATATGAAGAGAAGAAGAGAGGAAGAGCATTCCCACTTTCAAGATATTTATTGTTTTTCTTTTTTTATATTACATCATGGAATTCACAAAAGGCTTTGAAATACACTAGAGGAGTCCTCTAGATGCATATTCCCTCAAGAATGTAGCCAAAACCATGTAAAATAGTAGCACTTTAGGAATTTCTAGAGAAAATGTTGGTCACTTGTGTGAAAGGACCAAATTTAGGGCACTTGTATATAATTTACTTCGTGATACTTTTTTGCCATAATGCTAAACTAACTTTTGAAATTAGTGTTTTCTTCTTGCTTGTGTATTTCGTGAGCTTGTGAGTGTGTTTAAGGCATGAAATGTATGCTTGGTGGTGTTGTCTACCCCTTTCCCACCTTTTTCCACTATTATGTTGTGTCTATTAACATAGGGAGTCATTAGGTGTAAGTAGGTGATTCCTGTCACTTGGGTTTTTGGACATAAGTTCGTGCAAAAAGGTCTGATTGAACTCAAAACCATTGGTAATAGATGCACTCATTGAGAGATTCAAAATGAACCTAGTATTGACCATATTGGGGTATCACAATCAAGAGAAATCATAGATTTTGTGTCTGCTACTGCATCAAGTATCATGCCACACACCTGTGTGTAGAAGGTGTCATCTGAGGTAGGAACTCACTTGTGCATGCATTACTTGACCATAAGAAGTCTCCATATTCATCATATTCATAGTATTGCTTCTCATATGTGCCTTCATATTCTATGATATTATGGTCAAAGACTCTGCTCATTTTGGTTCGCATTCTCAAAGCTTGTTAATGGGGTTACAAGTAATACTTCTATCTCTAGGTTCTTATATATATATATATATATATATATATATATATATATATATATATATATATATATATATATATATATATATATATATATACATATAATTGTGTGTATTTGATTAGCACTACATTATGAGGGTGGGGTAGTAATTGTCCTAACATCAGTTGAGGTTGGCTATATCCTTGATACTCATAGGATCATTGAACCATTGGAGTTAATTGATATGGAGCATACCTTAGAACCTCCCTAGCCTGGTCTCTAGGTGGATATCTATATGGCCTGTATTGTGGAAGTTGAGGTTGTCTCATATTTCTATTGTGAGGACAACTTTTAGTGTTATGGTTAGTGTCTTTCTACTCAATGTGGCAATAAAAGCTTGGTCCTTGCATGGATGCTCTTACATAAGGATATTGTTGTGGTGGAGCAAGTCCTTAAATTCAGCCTTGTGATCATAAGGATCTCCTGAACCATCATAGTGATTCTCATGAAGTTGAGAAGGTCCCAACCTTCTACCGTACATATAGTGGTCGGGGAATAAGTTGAATTACCAGATGCACACTTGGTCCTTGTCATTGAGAAGGTTGTAGAGGAAAGGGTGGTCAATTCTCGTATCACCTCCCATTTGAGGGCTCAGTGCAGTGTTATTACCTGAGTTGCAAAGTGAACACAAGGCTTGGGGAACATTCTACCAATTCCTTTGCCCTAAGTTGGGGTTTCCTTGGCTTTATTGTTGACTCTATGAATTGTGAGAAGACTTTGCATGTCCCCTGGGAGAAAACACCGATGAATCCATATATTGGAGTCTAGATCTTTCTACATCAATTACATCTTGGTATCTTCTCTTATCTTGATCCAAATATGTAACTCTAGAGGAGTCTTCTGGATCATGCAACTCATAAATGGTAGGAGGATTAACACTACTTCTAGTTAAGGGCATAGTTACTTGCGACAATTTATTTGTTCCAAAAATTAGATAAAAATCCGTTAGGACATCATCTTGATGAATTATATTCCCTCTCAAGACATTCACTACTGTAAACTTCCGTCTAGGAGTTGTCATTGGCTCTACATTTTCTATATATGCGAGATTACTAGGTTCCTCAATCTCTTCCATTCCATTAATTCTCTTAGGTTGGTTGGTCACTAGGTATAAATTTCCTTGTTTATCAACATAGAAACCTCCTTCAAATTTTACAATTGGTCTTTGATTGACTTCAACGTTCTTGAGTCTCTCAATCTAGCCAGTAATCTATTGATTCCATCAAGGTATATAGGGACTCCTTGCAAATTAGTGGAAACAAACTATAGAGAAGTTCTATATTCTCTCTTCTATCATAGACATTACTTCATTAGAGAAAACAAAACTATGCATGTCTTCTGAGGTCGTCATTAACTCACTCTTAGATTCGCTAGAAGTGTATGAATAAGCGTAGTGTATGCTTGTTTGGGTCACATCCCTAGATGAGGAAGTTATGATCCTTTTGCTCCTTAACATACGTCCTAATCTCACGTTCATTCACATTTTAGGCTTCTTGAATTTTTTAACCCTAAGTTCTTTCTATCTCCAAGTTTTGAATGTTTTAGATATTTGATTTGGCTGAGAGTGGTTTTTGTATTCAATTTTCTTAAGCATTATTTATGGTCCACATGTGACTTATCTCAAAAAGATCACGCTACATGATATTTAAGCCTCTGAAGATACACAATACACCACTCTAGGATAGGATACTTGAGTAGATTATACATGATACACAGGGAAATGATACACGACACATAATGATCACGACACATAATATCGTTCTAAGTATTGGTGATACATGATATTTGGGATTATCAATGACACATGATACTTGAAAAAGAGAATAAGATACCAGGTCACAATGACATACAACACTTGGCTTGTGACATGATGACATTCAATGGTATTGACGATACACACCAAGGATGACATACGAGACTCAACACATAAGTATCACGTGATGAAACTTGACTACTCACGATGCATGATACTCAAGTATCATGATATTTGATAGGAGTGAGGTGTCGATGGTACATGTAACTTGCCATGTGTCAAGGACACATGGGAATTTGCGATCACGATAACAAACTCAATCGATCATGACACTTGGAGTTTTCCAACTATTGTTCAATTTTTAATCTGATTTTGTGCTCCTTGCCACAAAATCCTATTGTTTTCCTTACAATGACCCTCAAGACATTCGAGATGTGTCGTTTCTTCCCACATGCATGTGTATGTGCCATAGAGATATCTCCAAGGTGTAGAGCTCACGTCAATGATCTTTCCTCTCTATTTTTGGCCCCTAACTCTCTCTTTACAGTGAATTTTGGATGATACCATGCTTGACAGTACTGGTCACTAGAAGCTCCATCGGTGATGCTAGCACTTTTGCAAATGAACTTTGGGATATGGTTTTTGGTTTTAGACAATAACCAAGATCAACAATCTATGAGATGCAAATTTTTGGTCTTTTAAAGACTTGATGGTCCTATCCTACTCCAATGCTCTCTTTTCGTAAAATCCTAAACCCTCATTCTTCCATTTCCTAGTCTACTCCTAAAAACTTGTTACACACACTAGGTGTATGAGAAAAAAAGTGTGAGTGATTAATGACTTGCCACTATGTTGAATTCCTCCTTCACATTCACTATCTCACAACGAGACTCTAACCATCTTGTAGAACTTTGACTTTCGCCCTCATCCTTGACAACTGTGCCAAAAATATGTGTCAGACTTGCAATGTCCATGCACAAGTGACAAGCGAGACTAGCTAGCTCTCACACATCCAATGAGTGCACATATTCATGGTTTGATACACATAGATTAAATTATTAAACTGAGAATATGACCTGGTAAAGCATAGAAGCACATGCTCTAGTGATGGTTGACGTGTGATGTATGCAACACCTAGAGCTCAAGCTATATTAAGATAGCCAATGAGACTACCCACAACAAGAGGACCTTGTCATAGATGTGAAGGAGATCATTTCATTAGGGAATGTACAATGCCCTACCATCCACCACTTTAGAGAAGTTGGGAAGGATAGTGTAGTGATTGTGGAAAAGTTCCATTCAAGCCTCATAATGGTGTCATGCCATGTAGATCCTTTGATGGAAGCATACTCACTAAATATGTAGTTGTTGATACTACCTCTTTCCACAAGTATTTGGGGAGTTTCTTTTCGTTGAGCATTGAGCTTATAACCTCCACAAATTATCCTATTTCTTCTCTTTGCCACTCCATTTTGCTAAGGAGTGTATCTGGGTGTAATTTCTCTTTTGATTCCTCTCTCTTGGAGATAGGAGTCAAAGTCATGTGAGAAATATTTTCCCCCTCCATCTGACCTTAGTCTCTTTACGGTTTTACTTGTCTAGTTCTCCATAAGAGCTAGATACTTTTTGAAACATGAAAATACTTCATCATATAATACAAGATAGTGCATCTGCTACAATCATCTATGAATGACACATAATACCTTGATCTAGAGATTGAAGGCTCCTTTCTTGGCATATGCGTGGACCAACTCCAATACATCTCCATGTATGTAGCCTTTCTTGGTGAAGGGTTGCCTGTGTGACTTACTAAATTGAAAAGCACTACATTTATAAATCATATGTTGTTTTGATATGTTTGGTAGACCAAGTACACTTTGATCCTTGCTAATTTTTTTGAGAGCTCTTTCTACTATGTGAGCTAATCTCTTGTACCAAATCTTTGGTTTGATAGATTTTGAGTGCCATAATTGAACAATGCAATGTTCTTGGTGTCTTGGAGTCAATGGTGAACAATCTACCTAATTTTTCTTCTCTTGCTATCTTCTTGAATCTCTAATGTGGGTATTCAACAAATGCTCCATGCTTGGTGAATCTAACCCACCATCCCCTCTCAACAATTTGACCTACACTAATGAGGTTCTTGGTAATAGTAGGTACATAGTACTCTACTTATTAAGTTCATATTACCATCTAAAGTCTTTATATTACCTATCTTCTCAATTGGATGCCTTGTGTCATCTCTAGTTTGGACTTCATGCCTATTCCTTGGGTCTTCTAAATGTGAGAGTAAAGCTACATTGCCTGCCACATGATTTGAGCATCTTGAGTCTATATAAAACACATGTTCATTGCTTTACCTTCCTTCATAGTCATGTTCATGAGAAGAAGTGAGTCTTCTTAAGCTTGATCATTGTATAGTTGTTGTAGTCTCTCCTTCCTTTGTATCCAACTTGGTATTTGTTGTTGTATGAGTTATTTTTGTATCCATAAGAATTGTTGAATCTTCCTCTTGAGTTTCCATAGACTTCTTTGTTGTATCCTCTTCCTCTTTGGTTCCTTGGGTTCTTGAAACAGTTCGCTATATATGATTGGTTAGACCACATATGGCACATGGTGATGAGCCTTGGGATCTTCCCCTACCTTGTCTACCTCCTATGCCTCTTCCTCTTGAGCCTCTACCTCTACATGAAAAGTTAGCTTTGGAGGTACGGCCTTCAACAATAGAATTCTTGCCTTTGCCTTTGTTATCCTTGCTATTCTTATATGTATAGGGAGCAGAGGATTGATTATGTTTTTAATTGTCTCCATTCTTCATAAGCTTTGTTTCATATGTGAACAATTATCCTATGAGTGTGTTGAAGTCAAGAACTTGCATGTCCATGTGAAGGTCCATGGCTGTGGTGAAGGATTCCCATTTTTCATCAGCCTTGATACCATTGATGAATTGCCTTACTATTTGTTCCTCACAAGTGACTTCTCCAATGCTTCCAAGCTGTTCTGCAATGTTCATCTTGGTAAAAAAATTACTCACACTTTGCTTGGGCATCCTCGTGAGTGTTGTAAACTCCATCTATAACTGATTCTTTGTTGCCTTGGTGCTTGATGAGAGGAATTCTTCAAGAGGATTACATGTTTCTTGTGATGTCTTGCAATTCCTAATGTGTGCAAGTAAAAAATCTGAGATAGAGTTGAGAATGTATGACCTTTCCAAAGCATCCTTTGAGCACCATGCACTTAACGTTTCCTACTCTTGTGTTGGTTGGCCCTTGCTTCTAAGTATTGACATCATCTCATCTCCATATATGTAATCATAGAGATTCCTTTCATTTTAGATAAGCCTCCATTTTGAGTGACCATGCTAAGTAATTACCTCGATCTAATTTGTCAATAGATGAGGGGAATCCATCACCCATGATGCTTAATTTCTCTGATACCATTGTGAAGAGGTGATGAGATATATGGAAAGATGAGTCGCTGTTGCAAAAAAGTTGCTCTACACTAGCCAATATGACTTCAAAGATGCTTAATGTACTTCCTTAGCTTCCCAAGTATGCATAAAGAGTCACCAATTCCTTTGGAACATCATTTCAAATCTTCTATTGGATATGAGTTCCATTTCACCAAAATCTCTACTATAGATCTATTTCTTAGTAATCTTTCCCTCCTACCTAATACAGTTTTAGGTCAAAGCTCAAAAGATCCATCATCTTTCAGCTTATAGTTGTCGTACAAAATAAATGATTGCATCAAAACAAATGACTTCCACTTCACAAGAGTTGAAGAAACCTTCTATTTTTGGAAGTTAAGGTCATAGAAAAATTTTTAGAACTCACAACAAGGAATGAATTAACCAGAGATTTTGCCCACATATAAATGTATAGATAAATAAATCTAGTTATTTCTTGAATTTAGCTGAACCATACAAGGTTCACCCCAACTTTCCAAGAGCAAGATGAAGTGCAAACGTAGTCAACTTTAAACATTCATAACTTGAGATCTATTGATCTAATGACAGTAAAACTTGATATTTATATACAAAACACTCTGGGATAACTGAAGCAAGTGAAATTATAGTAATTGGATACTCACACAGAGAGAAATAGACAAGAAAATTTCACTATGTACTTCAAGGTATTGTAGCAATACACAGAGAATGACTACTCAAGATAAATGAATCATAATATGTATTAATATTGCACATATAATACAAGGGAGATATCTAGTTTGAGGTGAATGCAATGTATGCTCAAAACCTCAACTTAAAAATATGACAAAGTCTCTCTGTATCCTGCGATTAAAAAAGTGTATTTATACATATTTGAATCTTGATGACTCATTCACTAAAAGTGGTCCTAGGCTTTAGGGATAATTTAAATTTGATTCCCATCTAGAAAGGCATGGATTTTGGCTTCCTCTTATCATGAGATTCCATCTTCGTTTGGCCTTTTTCAATTTACCAAGATAAGTACATAGATTATACTTTTGGAGGATTTATAAACATATGTTCTTATGAAGATATTTATTTGAGATATATCACAAGAGAAGTCAATGAGGTAAAGCAAAGCTCTTAAGCTTGCTAATTGCACAAAAATGGACAAAATACCATACTTTCATTGACTTCGTAATCCCTACTCTTTGAGTGTCTGAGAAGTATGAATGGACATGATGTGAACTCTCTAAATAGTTGGATCATACCAAGAAGTTGCATGAAACTAGGCTACAAGTAGTGAAAAGAATCTATGTGGCCAAGAGAAGGAAAAAAGTGTGCTACCATACCCACATAAAAGATAAAGATCTTGGAGTTGGAGATTTGGTATTGACTTTGACATTGAAGCAACACACAATGAAACTCCAACATAGAGGTTATGGTCCTTTGATCATTAATTATATTTCTTGAAGTGGAGCTATAAATCTAGAGACACTTAATGGATATATTCTACCAAACTATACAAGAAGGTGCTGAGTAAAGAGATATACCAAGACAATCAGATAACAAATGGTAAATAGACTCTTAGGAGCTCACAACCATAAGAAAGAAGAAAAGATTCTAAAAAGAAGCTAGACAAGAAGCCCTAGAGAGAATAAGGAAAAGGAAAGAATTGATTCAAGAATGAGATGAGAGATATTTAAATTGTGAAGAACCAATTCCTATAGCTAACTATTGTATAATCAACATTAAAGAATGGGGTAAGATGCTAAGACAAGCCTACTTGAATCTGTTGATATATTTAGGTAGTGATGTGTGTGAACACTCTAGCACCGTCGGGGCACTTTTTTCCCTCTTTAGGAGGTTTTTTTCCCCCGGCTTGTATATACGCCTATTGCCCTAATGGGCTACTTATCTTTGTACATTCTCTAGTAATACATTCAGTATTGTGTGTTGTGCTCCAAGCTTCTTCTCCTTCCTTGTGCTGTTCGAGTGATTCCATAGACGTTTATCTCCAACAATTGGCATCAGAGCAGGTCCTCGCTTCATCTAGGGTGCCGTCGACACTCCTCCGTTTGCAGTCTCAGATTTGCAGGAAATCGTGATCTGAGCTCATTTCGGCCTCCGAACGCACTATCGCAGCACTTGTGTAGGCTATTTTATCTTTTTGTGCCAAAGGTATATACGAGTTTTTGTTCGCCAGTATAAGCATCTTGAAGTCTACTACAGGTCTAGCGGAATTCGTCTTGGCAAATCTATTCAACTTTTTGAGATACAGTCAATTTTTTGCACCAAGCTATTTTAGTCACTGGCCATGGCTGAAAGTAGTGATGTATTCCGTATGTTGGCTGTTGAGGATAAGTTGGATGGTACCAACTACTTGTTATGGGCTTATATGATGCGACATGTGTTGGTTTCAAAAGAACTGTGGAACATTGTGCAGGTTGTCGAAAAACGTCCTATCACACCTGCAACTGTTACAACTGCAGGTACTGAAGCTGATGCAGAAGGTGTCGAAGATGATGATATTCTGCATATTCCTGTTCGTGCTGCGGTTTTTGCTGCACCTACTACAGAGCAGATTCGCTGGGATGCCAAAGATGCCCAAGCACATGCATTGATAGCTTTGTCTGTCAAACGTGCCATTTTTCCTCACATTCGCTCTTGCAGAATAGCTAAGGATGCTTGGGATACACTTACCACATTGTACCAAGCTAGGAATGAGGCTCGTGTTGCTTACCTCCGAAAACAATTGGAGGGTGAGCACATGAATGAAGGTGATTCTATGGACAGTTTCCTAACGAAGATCAAAGACTTGAAGGAACAATTGATTTCTGCTGATGAGGTTATACCAGATAGCTCACTTATGCAGACCGTTTTGAATGGTCTTCTTGATTCATATAGGAGTTTTGCTTCTACTCTTCGGTTGATGATGAAAGGCAATCCCAATGCCTTATCATTTGAGGAGTTAGTCTCTGTTCTGTTGCAAGAAGATGAGTCTAGGCAGAACAGGTCCATTATGCGAGTTGCAGATCAAGCTTTCGTGGCTAGTTAGAAGGGTAAAGGAAAATGGAGCTCTTCAACTAGTAAGTAGAAATCTACTAATTCTGCATATTCGAAGAAGGAAGAAATCAGAAAAGCAGAAATTCTTTTGCAAGTATTGTAAAGGGAATGATCATATCATAAAGAACTGTCCAAAACTGGCTGCTAAAGAGGCAAAGAAGAAAGAGGCTGGAATGGTTGTTGCAGAGGCCTTTACACCAAAAACAGAGTCTGCTAATCTTGTGCAGGAAGAAGAATGGGCGTTTACTAGTGTCTGTAGTTTTGACCCATCTTCTCATGATCAGTGCATGTCTGCAGTAGACTCAGATGTTTTGCATTTTGACAGTGGGGCGACCAAACATATTACCTCACAACGCAGTTTCTTCTCTTCAATCAAGCCTGCCCCTACAGGGAATACTATTACATGCGCCAACAACTCCTCTTATCCTGTTATGGGAGTTGGTAAGATCATTTTGACTACTGGTGATGGTAGTTCTTTCACTTTGTCAGATGCTTTATTTGTGTCAGGGATCAAGAAGAACATGTTATCAATTTCTGCATTAGCCAAGATTGGCTTGCTTGTGAAATTTGTTGATGAGAGGTGTACAATTCATGATTTGTCAAATGGCGATATGATTATTGCTTCTGGCATTTTATGTTGTGGGTTGTATAAGCTCATGGACTATGAAAGATCTGTAAATGATTTGGCATGTGCAGTAAATGATTCTCAGGCTATGTCAGATGCAAAGCTTTGGCATGCATGCTTTGTTCATCTGAATTTTGCTAGTTTGCTATGCCTGCAGAAATCTGAAATGGTGTCCCCGTTGCCCAAACTTGAGGCACCTAGAAAACATGTTTGTGAAGGCTGTATTTTGGGCAAAATGCAGCGTTCGTCCTTTCCAAAAGATGGATCAGTTCGGGCTACTCAAAAATTGCAGCTTGTACATGATGATGTATGTGGTCCTATGCAGACACCCTCTTTTGGGAATTATCTTTTCTTCATGACTTTCATCGATGATTTTTCCAGGCATGCATGGGTATATCCATTGAAGGAAAAGTCCAAAGTGTTTATGTGCTTCAAACAGTTTTTGGTTTTGGTTGAAAATCTGTCAGCATATAAAATGGGCACCCTCCGTTCTGATCGAGGGGGGGAATATATGTCTTCTGATTTTAATGCATTTCTGGATGAACGTGAGATAAAACACGAGTGTAAAGTGCCGTATACACCTCAATAGAATGGAGTTGCTGAACAAAAGAACATTGCAGACCTTTTCATGAAGGCTCTGCCTAGGGAGAAGTTTGAAGCTTTTCGCAACGCTTTGGGCTTACTTCCTTTTGTGGAGTGATTTCCACATAGCTTGGCACTTCCTTATACATGAGTGCCAGCTACTTGTTCACCACAGCACTCCCAGGGGGGATTTGTTGATATATTTAGGTAGTGATGTGTGTGAGCACTCTGGGATCGTCGGGGCACTTTTTTCCCTCTTTAGGAGGTTTTTTCCCCCGGCTTGTATATACGCCTATTGCCATAATGGGCTACCTATCTTTTTACATTCTCTAGTAATAGATTCAGTATTGTGTGTTGTGCTCCAAGCTTCTTCTCCTTCCTTGTGCTGTTTGAGTGCTTCCGCAAACGTCTATCTCCAATAGAATCTAAGAATTGGAAATGAAGAATACCACTTAGTGGATTCTTTAATTGACACAGGATCAGCTTTAAGTAGTGTTCATGCTTCCTTAATAGAAAAACTAAAGGTCCCAATAACTCCAAAAGCAGCATATATGATTCGAATTGGAGGCAACCATATTAAGTGTTTAGGAGAAGTAATCCTATATTTGCACCTAGGAAATAATACATTGCAACATAAGTTGTTAGTCTCTCAAGACTCTAACTTTCTAGAAGAGCTTGTCCTAGGAGGTGATTCGATGTATGAACTTGAGGTTACTTGTGTGTAATTGTGTAAAATCATGAAAAGTGATAGCAACCACACATCTTATGAGAACTCTTGAGTGGTGGCTTGAGTAAACACATCAAATTGTCAAACAAATAGCTTACCCGTCCAAGGGCATAGAGGCATGTGCACATTCATAATGGTTAATGCATCCAATGGTCAAGAAAACATGTACTAAGTAGAAATCACCTCATAGAACTACCCTCTACACTCAGATATACACCACAATGCAAACTATGGTTTTTTTCGCTACTCCGATGTCCAAATATAGTTAATAGAGGCTCATTTTGAAGGTCTCAAAAGACACATCTCTAAAAGCATTATGAGTTTCCTATGCAAGTTTATGAACAAAGAAACCAAGAGTCAAGAATCACCTACCTAGACTCGAAGACTTCCTACACTCCACACATGCAAGAAAATAATTGAAACATGTGGAGAAGGGATATAAAATACTTCATACCAGACATTCTAGGCGATAGCCATGCATACAAGTACATGAGGAAGGAGAAAAGAGGTCAAGAAGGTGAAGTTACAAGATTGCTCTTTTTCAAGTTAGCTTCTCTATACAAAATGGCAAAAATTCTTTACAAATGAGTAGAAAATGACTTAAATGCATATACCCATAAGTGTGTCCTCTCACATTTTGGATGGGCATTGAGATTTGCAAGTTTACATGGTTGGCGATGTGACACTTGAGGAGTCTTCTAAGTGCACAATTACAAGGTTCTAGATATGCATGTGTCATTACATTATAAGAAGGATTTAGAATGGAATTTTTAGGGCCCTTCTTTTTTCTCTTCTCTGCTCCATCCTTTACCACATTATATCTTTTCTTTGCCTGCATTTCCATTGTAGCAAGGCTCCATAGCTAGTGGAGATATTTATCCAACGTGTCTTCAAATTATATGCATTATTGGCATCCATAGTTTTAGATAAAGATGTTATTATCACAAGGAACTTTTGGAAGTTTGACTTTGACAAGCTCAAAGTGTCATTAGAAATGAGTAGTAGTGATCATTCATAGACAAATGATCAGTTTGAGAGGATCAATTAAATACTAGAAAACATATTGAGGGTATATGTGTACAAGAGGCAGATAGATAGGATAGTTAGTTGCCATTAATAGAGTTTCCATACATTATTAGACCTCGTAAGTGTTGATATATTTAGGTAGTGATGTGTGTGAACACTCTAGGACTGCTGGGGCACTTTTTTCCCTCTTTAGGAGGTTTTTTCACCCGGCTTGTATATACACCTATTGCTCTAACAGGCTACTTATCTTTGTACATTCTAGTGATATTACATTCAATATTGTGTTGTGTGCTCCAAGCTTCTTCTTCTTCCTTGTGATATTCGCGTGCTTCCGTAGATGTATAACTCCAACAGTTGGTATCAGACCAGGTCACCACTTCATCGACGGCATCGTAGACACCTCTCCGATTGCAATCTCACAACCGCATGATATTTGGTGAGCATACTTAGGGTGTCTCAGAGATCGAAACAGCTTTGATGTGTCATATCGAAATCGTGATCTGAGCTCGTTTCGGCCTTCGAATGCACTATCGTAGTGGTTGTGTAGGCTATTTTGTCTTTTTGTGCCAAACGCATATACAAGTTTTTGTTCATCAATATAAGCGTCTCAAAGTTTGCTACAAGTTTTAGCGGAATTCATCTAGGTAGTTGTGTTCAACTTTTTGAGATACACTCAATTTTTCGCATCAAGGTATTTTAGTCACCGGCCATGGCGGAAAGTAGTATGTATGTATTGTGTATGTTGGTTGTTGAGGATAAGTTGAATGGTACCAACTACCCGTTATGGGATTATATGATGCAGCATGTATTGGTTGCAAAAGGATTATGGAACTTTGTGCAGGGTGTTGAAAAATGTCCTATCACACTAGTAACTGTTACAAATGCAGGTACTAAAACTGATGGAGAAGGTGTCGAAGATGGTGATATTTTGCAGATTCCTGTTCGTGCTACAGTTTCCGTTGCACCTATGCAGAGAAAATTTGTTGGGATGGCAGGGATGACTAGGCATATGCATTGATAGCTTTGTCTGTCAAACGTGTCATTGTTCCTCACATTCACTCTTGCAGAACAACTAAGGGATACACTTACCACATTGTACCAGGCTAGGAATGAGGCTTGTGTTGCTTGTTGAAAGTTTTTCAAGCTCAAGAGTGTGGGAACATGCCCCAAATTGAACCTTCCACATCATCCACAATCAAAGGAGGCTGATTTCCACGAGTTGGAGGCATCCAATTATGCCCATAATGGAAAGAAGTTGATTAGAGAAGATTTAGCTCACCTCGATGTGATTGGACCTCACTTTTGACATGTATATGCTTTTGATTGGTTAAAGAGGTTAGTATGTGGTCTTTAAAACCTCTAATGAGTTTTATTATGACTTAGAGTCATGGAAATACGTGCCCGAGCTGCCCCCTTGCTTAAGCACACCCCCTACTAGCTGTTCTCTACATATTTTGTAGAAATTTCACTTTTACACACTCTATCTATCTAGATGTTTTTGGCAGACCCCCCGGTCTTGTAATTGTTGTTTCTCCTTTATCCGGAATCCATTTGCAATGATTTTTGTCTTGTTGGAAAGCTTATAAGTTCTACTTTGTCTGGTATAAGTCTCAGGTTCAGTGCCTGCACTTGTGCAGAGAAATGTCCAGAACAGTGTCTGTCTAGTTAGCTCATACTCTGTGAAGAGATCAAGTTATCTGTTTTGTTGCAGCTGTTTGAGGAATCATCTAGTATCCAAATTGAAAGCTCTTAAAGTCTAGTTTATGCCTGAAAAATTTCATTTTCAATCTCTGCATATACTCAGAGAAACTCAGAAAATACAGAGCCTATGTCTGAAAAATTTCAGGATCCTAGGAGGGTTCATTTGCTTTTGTTGTGCACATAGGAGTGTTTATCCTCCAATAGTGGTATCAGAGCTATAAGTGGAGTATCAAAGAGAGAAGAAGGAGCTACTGAAGTGAAGTAAAGACTTCATCAAAGTTTGAAGGAAGGAAGCAAAGAACGGGCACGTCAATAACAAGGGGAAGCAAATACATCATCAAATCAAAGACGAAGCTTCATCAAGAGGAGTAGCTCTATTTTTTGAGGTAAAAGCCATCCTTTCAACTTCATTGCATCAAGGGGGAGGTTCAAAAGAGTTAGGAGGCACCATGGCTGATCTCAATGCTCAGATTGTGAAGCTCGAAAAAGGAAACTACCAATCGTGGCGATTTAGAATAAGGAATTTTTTGATGGGGAAAGGTTTGTGGGGACTTGTGAGTGGTGGAGAGCCAAAACCCTACATAGATGAGGTAAATCCAACCAATGACCAGAGAAGAGCAGTAAAAGAGTGGGATGAAAGGGACAAAAGGGTCATTTTCATTTTATCTCAGCATATTAGCAACTCTATGGTAGGGCATATTCAAGATTTGGATACATCGAAGAAGGTGTGGGAGTGCTTGGAGAGATTCTACTCAACCTCCACAAAAGCTAGAAAAATTCAGCTCAAGAATGAGCTAAATAATCTTAGAAAAAGCCCCTCTCAAGGTGCTAATGATTACATATTAAAGGTTAAAGAGCTTGCAGATGCACTAGGGTCAATCGGTTGTGCCCTAGATGATGACGATCTTGTCGCCCACACCCTAAATGGACTTAGGGATGATGAAAAATGGAGGGCTTTCACAACTTCAGTGTATGTAAGGGACTCTCTTCCTGATTTTGATCAACTAATCACTCTCATGGTGACAGAGGAGATGAACCTTGGTGGTCATAACGCCAAGGATAGCCAAGGGCAATTGTTGTATGCAGGTAGAGGAAGAGGAAGACACAACCGAGGTGCTTCAAGAGGAAGAGGAAGATATCAAAGCAACCAAGGAGGTCAAGGACAACAAGAAAATGCAGGTCAAAGAGGTGGAAGAGCCACAAATAGAGGAAGAGGTGCAAGATTTGGTGGAAGAGGACAAGCCACTTCAAATGGATGCTTTGTATGCGGTAAGCCCGGTCATTTTGCAAATGAATGCTATCATAGAGCTCAAAGACAAGGGAATCAAAGCAACAACAACAACAATTATAGAGGGCAAGGTAATTATGCAAACACATCATCCAGCCAAGGGAATGATTATTTACTTGCCATGAGGTATGGTGAAGATACAACTCAAGCTAGTGAAGATGTATGGTATGTAGACAGTGGATGTAGCAATCATATATCATGTCGAAATGATTTTTTTAGTAATTTGCAGGTCCCAAAGCATCAAGGGCATGTGGAAACAGGTGATAACTCAGAGCATATCATTCAACATGTGGGAGATATCAGTTTGGAAGGAAATCAAAGAGCAAAGTGCTTATCAGAGGTATTACATGTCCCTACTATTACCAAAAACTTGATTTCGGTAGGCCAAATGGTAGAAAAAGGCTATCAAGTTAGGTTCAATGAAAGAGGATGTTTTGTTGAGGATCCAAGGGTAGGTTTCAAGCTCATAGCAAAAGGAAAAAAGCAAGGGAGAATGTTCACAATGGACATAAATCAGCCACACCATTTAATGTATGTCACATATGGAGACAAGAGAATAGCAGATTTGGATCTATGGCATAAACGAATAGGTCACATCAACCTACAAAAGATCAAGGACATGCAAAGGAGGAGCTTGGTAAGAGGCCTACCAAATTTTACATCTAAAATGTTGCATGAAATTTGTGTAGCTTGCCAACAAGGAAAACAATCAAGGCCGCCCTTCAAGAAGAGTACCTATTTAAGTGCAAATGTTTTAGACCTCATTCACACCGATGTTTGGGGTCCAACAAGAGAAGCATCCCTTGCTAGAAATAGGTATTTTGTAACCTTCATTGATGATTTTTCAAGAAAAGTGTGGTTGTATTGCATTAGAAACAAATCAGATGTGTTCCACTACTTCAAGAAATTCAAAGCACAGGTGGAGAAGGAATCTGGCAAGTTTATCAAAACTTTGAGATCCGATGGAGGGGGAGAGTACTTCTCCCATGAATTTTCTAAACACTAAAATGCAGGTTGAAGACATGATGACAAAGTTTCTTGAAGGTACAAAGCTTGGAGGATTCAAGGAAGCTATCAACATAAGAGACATAGGCTGAAGCAATGAAAGGAAAAGACTTGAGCTTGAGGGGGAGTGTTGAAAGTTTTTCAAGCTCAAGAGTGTGGGAACATGCCCCAAATTGAACCTTCCACATCATCCACAATCAAAGAAGGCTGATTTCCACGAGTTGGAGGCATCCAATTATGCCCATAATGGAAAGAAGTTGATTAGAGAAGATTTAGCTCACCTCTTGATGTGATTGGACCTCACTTTTGACATGTATATGCTTTTGATTGGTTAAAGAGGTTAGTATGTGGTCTTTAAAATCTCTAATGAGTTGTATTATGACTTAGAGTCGTGGAAATACGTGCCCAAGCTGCCCCCTTGCTTAAGCACACCCCCTACTAGCTGTTCTCTGCATATTTTGCAGAAATTTCACTTTTACACTATCTATCTAGATGTTTTTGGGAGACCCCCCGGTCTTGTAATTGTTGTTTCTCCCTTATCCGGAATCCATTTGCAATGATTTTTGTCTTTTCGGAAAGCTTATAAGTTCTACTTTGTGTGGTATAAGTCTCAAGTTCAGTGCCTGCACATGTGCAGAGAAATGTCTAGAACAGTGTCTGTCTAGTTAGCTCATACTCTGTGAAGAGATCAAGTTATCTGTTTTGTTGTAGCTGGTTGAGGCATCATCTAGTATCCAAATGGAGTGATTTTACTCTCATTTGAAAGCTCTTAAAGTCTAGTTTATGCCTGCAAAATTTCAAATTTTCAATCTCTGCATATACTCAGAGAAACTTAGAAAATACAGAGCCTATGTCTGAAAAATTTCAGGATCCTAGGAGGGTTCATTTGCTTTTGTTGTGCACATAGGAGTGTTTATCCTCCAACATTGCTTACCTCCAAAAATAGTTGGAGAGTGAGCACATGAATGAGGTGATTCTATGGACAATTTTTTGTCAAAGATCAAGGATTTGAAGGAACATGATTTTTGTAGATGAAGTCCTTCCTGACAGTTCACTTGTGCAGATTGTTCTGAATAGTCTTCCTGACTCATATCAGAGTTTTGCATCTACTCTTTGTTTGATGATGAAAGGCAATCCGAATGCCTTAAATTTGAGGATTTAGTTTTTCTTTTGTTGTAGGAAGACCAGTCTAGGCAGAACAGGTCTATTATGCATGTTGTAGATCAAGCTTTCCTGGCTAGTCAGAAGGGCAAAGGAAAGTGGAGCTCTTCTAGTAGTAAGTAGAAATCTTTAAATGCTGCATATTCGAAGAAGGAAGACAAAGATGAGAAGAAATCAAAAAAGCAAAAACTATTTTGCGAATACTGTAAAGCAAATGATCATGTCATTAAGAACTGTCCAAAATTGGTTGCTAAAGAGGCAAAAAAGAAAGAGGCCGAAATGATTGTTGCAGAGGCCTCTACATCAAAAACAGAGTCTGCTAATCTTGTGCAGGACGAAGAATGGGTGTTTACTACTATTTGCAGTTTTGATCCATCTTCTCATGAGCAATGCATGTCTGCCGTAGACTCAGATGTTTAGTACTTTGATAGTGGGGCGACCAAACATAGTAGCTCACAATGTAGTTTCTTCACTTCATGCGAGCTTGTCCCTATAGGGAATACTGTTAGATGTGCCAACAACTCCTCTCATCCTCTTATGGGAGTTGGTAAGATCATTTTGACTACTGTTGATGGTAGTTCTTTCACTTTGTCAGATGCTTTATTTGTGCCACGGATCAAGAAGAATCTGTTATCAGTCTCGACTTTAGCCAAGATTGGCTTGGTTGTGAAATTTGTTGGTGATAGATGTACAATTCATGATTTGTCAAATGACGATGTGATTATTGCTTGTGGAATTTCATCTCATGGACTGTATAAGCTCATAGATTATGAAAAATCTGTGAATGATTTAGCATGTGCAGTACATGATTTTCAGGCTATGCTAGATGCAAAGCTTTGGCATGCACGCTTTGGTCATTTGAATTTTACTAGTTTGCTACACCTACAAAAATCTGAAATGGTGTCCTCTTTGCCCAAACTTGACGCACCCGGTAAACATGTATGTGAAGGCTGTATTTTGGGCAAAATGCACCATTCCCCATTTCCAAAAGATGGTTCAGTTCGAGCTATGCAAAAATTACAGCTTGTTCATAGCGATGTCTGTGGTCCTATGCAGACTCCTTTACTTCATGAGTTTCATTGATGATTTTTCCAAGCATGCATGGTTATATCCATTGAAAGCAAAGTCTGAAGTGTCTATGTGCTTCAAATAGTTTTTGGTTTTGGCTGAAAATCTATCAGCATGTAAAATGGGCACCCTCAATTTTGATCGAGGGAGGAATATATGCCTTCTGACTTTAGTGCATTTCTGGCTAAACATGGGATAAAACATTAGTGTACAATGCCATATACACCTCAACAGAAGGGAGTTGCTGAATGAAAGAATAGGTCACTCATGAAGATGGCAAGGTGTATGGTCAAGAGTCAGGCTTTACCACATAGTTTTTGGCTTAAGGCTATCATGTGTGTAGCATATGTACTTAATAGGTGTCCCACTAAAGCACTGCAGTCTATCACTCCATATGAGGCTTGGCATGGTCGCAAGGCATTTGTTGCTCATCTGTGTATTTTTTGTTGTTTGGCATATGCATTAACACCTAAACAACATTGTAGAAAATTGGATGATAAAGCACTAAAATGTATTTTTGTTGGGTATAGTTCTGAAAGCAAAGGCTATCGTCTGTATCATCCACAGACTAAATGCATTCTGGTTACCCGTGATGTTATTTTTGTGGAAGATGCTATTTAGCCCTTACTTTCATGTACTAAGGAGACATCTGTTAGCTCCAAAGACATGTATGACACTTTGCTACCTCTTTTTACAGGTGGACAGCCTAGTGCTCGTCCTCATGAGACAACTTCTCAACCTTTACAACTTTCATGTGATGATGCAGATCATTCCATGTTTTGTAGATTTACATGATGCACTTGTTGATGAGAGAGTTGATATTGAGCAGACAAAAACTATGCCAAAATGGTTGGTATAGACTTTGCATGATAGCAAATTAGATGGACCTCTATCATATCGTACTTGATCAGGCTCTCATAGTGCCTCTTTTGCATCAGATTGCTATGTTATGGCTGCCTCTAGTCTCTATGATGAGACTGAACCTATTTCATTTGATGAAGCAAAAAATTATGAACATTGGATGGTTGCAATGCAATCTGAATATGATGCTATCATGAAAAATGGTACTTGGTCTTTATGTGACTTACCTCCTAGCAAGAAGGCCATTGGCACTAAGTGGGTATACAAGATGAAGTGTAAACCTGATGGAACAGTTGAGAAGTATAAGGCTAGGCTTGTTGCAAAGGGTTATGCATAGGAAAGAGGCATTGATTTTGATGAAACCTTTGCTCCTACTTGCTGAATGACTACTATTCATAGCATCTATGCACTTGCAGTTCATCATGGTTGGAATGTACATCAATTGGACATTAGAACAACATTTTTGAATGGTGACTTGCATGAAGAAGCGTATGATTTTCAGCCCTATGGCTTTGTGTAGAAAGGGCATGAAAACCAGGTGTGCAGGTTAAAGAAGGCATTATATGGTTTAAAGCAAGCACCACATGGTTGGTATGAAAAGATATATGCCTATCTCATTGCACATGGTTTTGAGAATAGTCCAACTAAAAGCACCTTATATATTAAGCGTGCTAATGATGTGCTTCTTACCATTGTGGTGTATGTTGATGACATGATGCTCATTGGTCCTCATGACATGCATATTGCTGATTTTAAGGCTGATTTGCATGCCTCATGTGAGATGTCTGATTTGGGGCATTTGCATCACTATTTGGGCATTTAGTTTATGCAAGTTGATGGTGGAATGGCTTTGTGTCAAATGAAATATATTAACACATTATTACAATGTTTCGGCCTTGAAGACTGTAAGCCTATTGCCACTCCTATGGAGACAGGTTTACAATTGAGTCTTCATGATGTTGGAGATGCATTTGATGTTCTTCTCAATCAGCATGTTGGATGCTTGATTTACTTATGCATTACTTGGCCAGATATTCAGTTTGCTAAATCACAGATGAGCACGTTTATGTATTGCCCAGACATCAAGCATTGGCAGGCAGTTAAATGCATCTTTTGCTACTTGAGTAATACACGACTACTTGGATTGTTTTATCCCAAGGGGGATCACCACCGCTAGATTTGCATGCTTTTTCTGCCAGTGATTGGGCTGGTTGCTATGACACTCGTATGTCCATGAGTGGTTTTTGCTTCATGCTTGGTAGCTCATGTATATCTTGGTTGAACATTGTGTGTGGCTCAAATGGCTTATGGCTGATTTGGGTGTTGGTCAATCTTCTGCCACCACCATGTTCACTGTCAGTCAGAGTGCATTGGCAGTTGTGAGGAACCCTGTGTTCCATGCTCACACTAAGCACATTGAGGTGCATTATCATTATGTCAGGGAGAAGTTCTCTGCTGGGGAGATCAGCATGGCATATGTGCCCATGCAGGAGAACATTGCAGACCTTTTTACGAAGGCTCTGCCTAGGGAGAAGTTTGAAGCTTTATGCAAAGCTTTGGGCTTACTTCCTTTAGTGGATCCACATAGCTTGGCATATCCTTATACATGAGTGCCTGCTCCTTGTTCACCACATCACTCCCAAGGAGGATTTTTTGATATATTTAGGTAGTGATGTGTGTGAACACTCTAGGATTGCCGGGGCACTTTTTTCCCTCTTTAGGAGGGTTTTTTCCCCCAGCTTGTATATATGCCTATTGCCCTAACGGGCTACTTACCTTTGTATCTTCTAGTGGTATTACATTCAGTATTGCATGTGGTGCTCCAAACTTCTTCTTCTTCCTTGTGTTGTTCATGTGCTTCCACAAATGTCTAACTCCAACAATAAGGCACCTGGAATGTCTCGGTTGCAGAGCAAAGAGAGCACAAGGCAGAGAAAAAGAAGGGCCCCAAAATATTTCTGATTTAGAAACCCAATTTTTGTATTATAACCATTCTTGTAATATATTTTCCGATGTAAATGCACTAGAGGAGTCCTCTAGATGCATCCCCACAGAAGATTAGAAGCTTACCCATGTAAATTAGTAGGAAATTAGTCTTTTAGTGAATAAAGTGCCGGTCTCTTGTGTGAAAGGACCATTTTTTAGGGCACAAGTATATAAGTCAATTTGCGACTCTTTGTAAGTACTTTTTGCCATTGTGAGAATCAAGAGCACAGAAATTCGAATTTGTGTCTTCTCCTCTCTGTATCATCTTCTTTGTGAGCTTGTG
This sequence comes from Ceratopteris richardii, assembly GCA_020310875.1. Taxonomy (NCBI): domain Eukaryota; kingdom Viridiplantae; phylum Streptophyta; class Polypodiopsida; order Polypodiales; family Pteridaceae; genus Ceratopteris; species Ceratopteris richardii. Next base: position 56,581,936 of record CM035430.1, on the reverse strand, counting down.
TGCATGTGTGTTGCTTGAAAAGAGTGTTAGGAAGTGTTGTCTATCCATGAAAGTGTTTGTTTGCTGTGGTTAAGGTGTGTGTGAAGTGTAGGAAGTGCTGAAGTGTAGGAAGGTCATTCCCGTGACTCAGTATTTTGCACATAACTTGAAGTAGAAGCTTCAAAATTGAGCGAAAATATAGCCATTGGATGCGTCTTCTCGAGAGCTTTGAAACGCATATGCTATTTGCTATATTCGAAGTTCGGAGCTGAGAGAAAAGCTCAATTTACTGTTGGCTACTGCACCAAGTATCGCGACACCATGACTGACAGTTGAACCTTGTTTGGTTTAGTCTTTGCCTTGTTTGCACTCTTTGGGAAGCACATTTGCATTGATCATCATTTGAATGCATGTCTTCATACACTCAGCTAGGTTTTGATACTCATCGGATTGATAATTAAAGCGTGAATCCCCACTATATGCACTTGAGGGGGATTGAGGTATAGTCTCTTTCTCCCCAAGTCCCTAAGTTGGTTCTTAGGTACACACGTTTTTGGCGCCGTTGCCGGGGAGTGTCGAGTCAAACCGAGGCATTCGTGTGATGGTAAGTAGCTTTTTGCATTGAAGTGAGTGGAGGAGTGGTGAATTTCTCTTCTTTGGTAAGTCACTTTCATCCGCACTTACTACTTCTCACTCTTGAAGTGTGTGTAGTGAGTTATTAGTCTAGGGAAGTAAGTGGAGTGAGTAGAGTAGGAGGAAGAAGAGAGTAATTAGGAAGCTAGAGTAGTTTTAATCTTAGTCTTGTTGAGTCCTTGTAGTTAGGAGAGCTTCTCAAAAAGTATAAAAGCCAAAAAAGTCGACTTTCCCAAGTTACTTGTTTTCTAAGAAAGTATCGAGAGAAGTCTTCAGCCGAGTATCGTATCCAGTAAGAAAGGAGATTGGGAGCAGCGCAGAGCTAGAGAGAGTGATAGAAGATTTGGGAAAGAGTCTCTAAGGTGAGCAATTCAATCTGCTACTCATCTTCATCAATCAAAAATTAAGTATTATTGCCAAACGATCTGCGACAGGTATCGTGAGTGTTTGACAAGGCTTAGAAAGTATATTTTGGGTGATACAGTTGGTGAGGAGAGGGTAGAAGATCTTGATAAACACACACATTCATCTTAAATTCAAAACACACTTGCAAAAAACTGAAAAAGTGCCAAGTATCGTGTTCTCCCGCGATCGAGTATCGCGATAACTGACAAGTATCATGATCTCCTGTGGTTGAGTATCGCGATACTTCCCAAGTATCGAGTATCGTGTGATCCCTAATCGCGATACTTCACAAGTATCAAGTATCGTGTGATCCCTGATCGCGATACTTCACAAGTATCGAGTATCGTGTGATCCCTAATCGCGATACTTCACAAGTATCGAGTATCGTGTGATCCCTGATCGTGATACTTCACAAGTATCGAGTATCGTGTGATCCCTGATCGCGATACTTCACAAGTATCGAGTATCGTGTATCGTGCTATCTCAAGTATCGTGTGATCAAGTATCGTATATCGAGTATCGCATTTTTTGGAGTATCGAGTATCGTGTTTCCTGTGTATCGACTATTGTGTTGCTCAACTATCGTGTATTGTCTCATCCAAGTATCGTGTATCGTCTCATCCAAGTATCGTGTATCGTCTTGTCGAAAGGTGAAGTATCGTGAACTTTTTGGGCCAAGTATCGTGACTTGAGATTTCATAGTCAGTCCTTTCCCAGCCAAATTTTTCTAGAATTCTGACCTTTAGTGAAGAACTCTAGAAGTTAGAGGTTGGCAAGGTTAAATAGAACTTTAAAGTGAATGAACCTTAGGTCCGAGAGAACCCTAGGAAGCCGAAGAAGTGAGATCTTTTTTGTAGGAAGTGTAGCCGAACCAAGTAGCCATTCACATTATTATGAAACCTCTAGTGAGTCAGAGGAAGAAATTCCTATGGCTTCAGAGGATATGCAAAACACTGTACCAATGATTGGCATGATGTCAATTATTGAGGGAGAATATCGGACATCTTTAGAATATGTGACCACCAATCAACATGAGATACGTGTCTACCTAGATGGTCTAAACAGATCGGTGGCCAGACTAAAGAAAGCTTCAAATGCTTACATAGTGCCTAGGCCAGCAGTTAAGTATTCAGGAGGATTTTATATGGATAAAAGGGATATCCAGTATGTTGTTACAGAACATCCGAAAAATATCAATGAACTTGGGGAAGAAAACACTGCTCTAGACCTGATCCCCCAAGATGGCTCCTTAATGGATGTGTATTTGATCAATGGAATGGAGCATCTCCTTAGAGCCCACTCTTCATTATGGGAAGAAACCCCTAACCCAGTGACTGTCTATGAGTTACAAGATCCTGACTTCCCCACCATCATCACATATTTGGACAAAAACCAGAGAAGGTATTGGCCCCTAATAGATTCAGAGAGAGCCGGGTTGAAATATCAGAACATTCCAGTGTTTCTCCTGAGGGATCAAGCCACTACTTCACGAAACCCACATGGAACCTCTCAGGATAATTCATTCCAACAGTCAGGACAAACGCAACAAACTCAAATTCCGGTTAGATCACACGTACAGTTTGCTATGCCTGCAAATAACCCTAATTATCGGCCTCAACCATTTGTTGACCCATGGAATGGAATTCCTACCCCAGTTAGACCACCTGTAGCAAGAGGACCCGATATACCGATAGGGAGACCTATTTTCCCTGTGATGCCTAGACCGCCTGAAGCAGGATGAAGATTAAGGCCGATTCAAGTGGCCAAATGCACGAGAAATCACTATGATGGCTCTAGTGAACCTTACAATCATATAGCTGAATTCAAGCAAGTAATCAGAGCCGAACAAGTAGAAGATTTTTTGATCCAATATGAATCTTTTGGTCTAACTTTGACAGACACAGCTTTAGCTTGGTTCTAGCCATTAGATCCTAGCAATTTTCAAAATATGGAACAAGTCTATCAAGAAATGATTGAGGAATTCACTAAGTTTGGAATTAAAAACAACTCGTCATCATTAATCCATAGCTTTAACCAAGCTCGTATGGATCAGTGAGATTGGCCGCAAGAAGATTCAAACAATATGTGGATAAATGCCCTATTGAAGAGAGACCCACTCAAAACAAGATGGTGTCATTGTTCATGGAAGGATTATTGAACGGATCATTAAGATCTCTGGTGTATGTAAAAAGAGTTAAAGCTTTGCAAGAATGTATGAAGGAATGTATGGACCTAGAAGACAATCTAGCAGAGGACCTGAAAATACCTCAAGGTAGCGTGAAAAGTGAAGATTCCGTCAGTAGTACATCAAACCCTAAGAACAATGTAGAGGAAATAGCCGACTTAGTAGCAAAGAAATTGAACGTTCAAGGACAGAGGAACTACCTCAACAACCCAATGAGAGTGCCCATGCTTAGAAGATGTATGCATTGTGGAGGTGATCATCCTTCTCATTTGTGCACTAGGGGAATAGTCCCACCACCTGCCTATGCTTACAATAGACCACCCGTTCCAGGCCCTTTACAATATTGTAGCATAGAACAAAAATACACAAATCACAGCTCGGAAAATTGTCCTTACAATAGGCAATCAAGACCTGCACAACCTGTCATGAGACCTTATGGATACCCTCAGAGAGAACTAGGAGGAGAAGCCTTCAGATATCCCACATATCAGCAACAGGCACCTGTACCACGACCATATGCTTATCAAGGGTACACTCAACCACAACCGGTGTTAGGACAACAACCACCCCATCCTCAAAATGTTGTCCCAGTGAAAATAGCTCAACCTGAAGAAAACCTAGAGAGAGCAATAGTCCTAGCCACACCTTTGACTAGTAATGAACCATATGATTCATCCTATGACCATAGCCAAGGAAACTATCCCACTTATGAGAGCTCCATGATAGAATATGGACAAATGTACGAACCATATGCCTATGGCATGGAAGTGCCGAATAGTTCCTATGGATATGAGCAGGATTACGTGTCATTGATGTACACAGCCCGCAGGGCATCCATACCCCCCGACCCATGAACAGACAGCCTGTACCTAGAGGACCATGTTATAGATGCGGAGGTGATCATTATATCAGAGAATGTACACTATCAAACCCACCACCACCACAGCGAGTCTGGGAAGGATACTGTAGTGATTGTGGTAAAGAACACCTTTTCAGAGATTGCCCCAAGAACCCCAACAAAGTTAACTCTAATGTGCAGATTAACGTGATAGAAGTGATAGAATCATCAGGAAGCGTTAAGGAGTACACTGTACCATTGAAAGCAATAACTAGAGTTAAAGCTAGAGAGACCCCGGAAAAAACTGAAGAACATAATCAAAGCTACAGAGAGGTGAACACACCTACATCTCAAGTAGTTGAAGACTCAGAAGAGCCTGAGAAAAGTGTTGTAAGCAAACGAACACAAAGATGGAAGAACCGTAGAGAGATGATAAAGGAAAAGAAATTGCTACAAAAGAAGGAAATTGAGAAGAGCGAACAAAATCTAAAAGAGAAACAAGAAGAGAAAAAAGAAAATCGGAAAGGAAAGTAAAAAAAAAGAAGAGGTAGGATCAGTTTTGGCAGACCCCATGCCTGAAGAATTAGCCATGTGGATTTAGGCATACAAGGCACGAATAAGAGCAGGACCTACCATTGAACAACATGAAAGAGAATATCCTAGAGGTGACCTAGAGAAAGAAAGGTTGGAGATATGTAAAAAATTAATTGACGTGGCTCAACAGACCTTAGAAAAACCTGTCCTTCGACTACCTAGTTCACGAATTCCTGAAAAAGAATTCCAAGAGTGTGTCATCCCTAAGGAACGCGAGAAACCCGAAGCAGGTAAGACACATAATGGAAATTACTGTGAGGATAAAAGGGAAGGATCCATTGTTCCCGACGTAGAAGGGGAATGGCCTAAAGACTTGTGGGCAAGAGTCCAAGAAGACCGATGGAAGAAAGTGGAAGGAATAGAACCACCCTTTGAGGAGCTAGAAGCAGAAGGTGAAATTGAAGACTCCATTCCTGAACTGAATTCAGAAGAAATAATACCAATTGATCCAAGTAACAAAGAAAATGATAGTGTAAAGGTTTTGCCAAATTACACAGGAGAGTACGAACATAATTCAGAATTATACCGCATTCCCTCAATGAGAAAAAAAGAACTGAACCCATCTGTCCAAACATCGGATATCATACAACACCTTAGAAAGGTAAAAATCCCTTGCACTCTGACATTGGAAGAACTGTTAAAGGTCAAACCACATTTGAAGGAGAAATTAACCAGTCAATTGGAAATCAAGGTGGACGAGAAGGAGATGTCTGATGAAGTAAACACAGTAAAAATCCCAGTCGATAAGGTAGGAGATTTTAGTGAGGGAGATGAAGGAAACACTCGCTTTCCAATTACCTATAGGGGTTACACCACTAAAGCCATCTTAGATTCTGGAGCTGGAGTAGGAATCGCTACTAAAGAAATCTGGGAAAAATGGGGAAAACCAGCTTTAAGACCAACATGCATGAAGATACAAATGGCAGATGGACACACTGAAAGACCCTTGGGATTATTGGAAACGGGTAGTTTTTACCACTTGCGGAGTTGAGTTCGAGCACACCTTAGCGATTTGTCAATTTGAAAGGCCTATCAATGATGAAATGATACTTGGAAGACCTTTCATGAGACAACTAAAGGTAGTGCAGGATTGGGGAAAAGACGCTGTATACCTACAGCATGAAGGAACCACCACAAGAATAAATCTCCACACATATACATATCAAGATGTCCCCCCCTTACAATGGAATCAGATTCACAAGGAGGAAGATAATCAGTCGATTCATAGTATAGGTTCAAGTGACCAATCGTGGATGAATGAAGACACTCATCTATGGATATGCCAAACTGCGAAAAAGGGAGAAGATAGGAGGAAAGGATGGTAGCAAAGGCAAGGAGTTGCTAGATCAGTACAAGATCCAGCCTATATGCCTCAAATATTCCTAGATGAAGAATTTGAACCTCATGGTTGGATGGAGATTTTAGCTACTCTTGATGTGTGTGTAAACGAAGAAGTGATAACCATAAATAAATGCATTGATGAGGAAGGATATGACGTTAGTCTATATGTGGTAGTTCTTCAAGAGGAAGAAGAAGGGGAAGTGATAGAAAAGGAATGGAAGGAGGAATACGAGAGCATTGAAATGGAGCAAGAGCAAATGGGAATAGAAAGTGGAAATCAAGAAGTAAGTGTCATAGCTAGTGAAATAAATCAAGAACCAACACAGGAAGAGGAGCTTGGATTAGATAAAGCAAAAAATGATGAAGAAAACAAGCCTCAAGACCAATTTGAAGTGCCCGCCCACTTCAAAGAATATGAAGTAGAAGAGAGAAGAATTTCTATTTAAATGCCAAAACGAGAAGCACAGTCAGGAATAGCATATGACAACAAAGAGCAGACGAAGAAAATAGTAGTAACCTTAGAGGAAGGAGAAGACCGATGTACTTTTATAGGACAGGATGTCTCAATGGAGGAAGAACAAGAGTTAATACGACTCATAAGGGAATACAGGGATGTCTTTGCCTAGACATATAAGGATTTGAAAGAAGTAGATCCATCTATATGTGCACATAGAATCCCTATGACATCTGAAGCTAAACCTTCCAAACAAAGACCATACACATATAACGATGTTCACTCAGCAAAGATTAAAGAGGAGATAGATAAATTGTTAGATGTTGGGTTCATATATGAGATTGAACACACGGAATGGGTGTCACCTTTGGTGGTCGTATCGAAAAAGAATGGTAAGTTAAGAGTATGCATAAATCTGAAAAAAGTAAATGCCGCTACCATAAGGGATAGTTACCCATTACCCATCACGGATCATCTTCTAGAAAGGGTGGCAGGGAAGGAAGTTTACAGTTTTTTGGACGGCTTTTCAGGATATAATCAGGTAGCCATTGCTCCAGAGGACCAACATAAAACAACTTTTGCAACTGAATGGGGAGTATACCACTTTCCAAAGATTGATGTGCCATGTATTCAAGGAGTTCCTGAGAAAGAGTATGGAGGTATACGTGGATGATTTATGCACTTACTCAACTATACGATCAGAGCATATCCCTGAACTAGAAAAGATCTTTGCCAAATGTCGACAATATAGAGTATGCCTCAACCTAGAAAAATGTGTCTTTATGGTTCAACAAGGAAAAATATTAGGATATATTGTCTCTAAAAATGGAATTTCAACTGATGAAGACAAAATCAAAGTGATTCTGGATTTGCCAAGACTAAAGACTGCTATGGAAGTCCAAGCATTTATGGGACATTGCGGATACTATCAAAGATTTATACATATGTATGCCATAATTGCTAGAACTCTCTATGCACTATTGTCGCAATTTAATTGGACAGAGGAATGTGAAAAGGCCTTTAACGAATTGAAGAGTCAATTGAGTTCAGCCCCAATTCTTCGAGTACCTAATTGGAACAAGCCATTTCATATTCACGTGGATGCTTCGAAGTTTTCCATTGGTTGCATCCTAGCTCAACCCGCAGATACGGGAAAGTTAGATCACCCTATAGCCTATGCCAGTAAACAGTTGAATCAAGAAGAACACAATTATACCACAACTGAGAGAGAAGGCCTAGGGATGGTGTATGCAGTAAAGAAGTTTCGACACTACTTATTGGCAAATAAATTCAAATTCTTCATTGATCATCAAGCCCTACTGTACTTAGTCAATAAGCCTTGTAATACAGGACGACTAGTACGATGGTTTCTATTGTTGATGGAATTTGATTTTGAGGTAGTAGTAAAGAAAGGGAATACCCACATAAGAGCAGATCACTTATCAAGGATGACACATGGTGAACCACCCATAGGAGTACCTGATGATCTGCCAGACACGTACCTGTTCAACCTCGAAGTATGTCCCCAATGGGCAGAAAAGTTGATCCCTATGCTCACGTATGGACCTAAAAATGGGATCATACCAAACCAAAACCAAGACCTATGGAAGACTAAAAACCTTCATATCATCGCTGGAAATTTGTATCACCAAGACTCAAGTGGATTACTCATGAGATGCGTAGAAGAAGAGGAACAAGAAATGTGGCTTCAAAAAGCACATGTAAATCAGTGGAAAACTCATCTAAATGCGAACGGAACATGGCAAATACTAAGGAGATTGGGCATATATTGGCCAACCATGCAGAGGGACGCGCATAACTATGTATCAGCCTGCCCAACCTGTCAAGAACGGAATCCAGAAGAGAACTCCACTCTATGCTACTCCACTGTAGCACCAAGATGGAGCATGCCTCTGGTCAAATTCTTGAAGACCCAAGAGTACCTAGAAGGAGCCACTTTAGCAAGAAATCGAGCACTTGTGGAACAAAGCAAGGACTATGCTCTTATTGGAAAACAACTCTTTAAACGAGGAAGAGATAATCATTTGCGAATGTGTATTCATGAAGACGAGTATCTTGCTGTTTTAGAGATGGCACATACAGGAGCTACAGGAGGACATTTTTTCTACAGATAAAACAACGAAAATGATTCTCTTTGCTGGAATGTGGTGGCCAACTCTACATGAAGATGCAACAACATATGTGCAAAGATGTGATACATGTCAACGAACGAAATATCCAATTAGAAGAGATGAAATGCCTCTGAAACCCATGATGAGTGCAAGAACTTTCACAAAATGGGGAATAGACTTCATAGGACCTATTAGCCCCCAGCTAAATGATCCCACGCCGAGTATATAATTGTAGCCACAGACTATCTGACCAAATGGGTTGAAGCCAAAGCAACCAAGAAAAGTGACGCAAGAACTACAGCCAAGTTTCTCTTCGAGAACGTTTTCACTAGATTTGGACTAACAATAGAGATTGTAAGTGATAGCGGCACAAACTTTGTGAATGAGGTTATAGAAGCCTTACTGAATGAATTCTTGGTAATTCATAAGAAATCAGCCCCTTATCACTCACAAGCCAATGGACAAGCCGAAAGTTCAAATAAAATCTTATGCACAGTTCTCACCAAAATTGTGAACAATAGTAGATCTGATTGGGATAAACAATTACATCACGCTTTATGGGCATTCCGAGTAGCTTACAAGACCGCCATAGGAACTACTCCTTTTAACTTAGTGTATGGACAAATGCTATTTTGCCAATTGATTTCTTAATACTCACTCTCAGAGTAGCAACAACTTATGAGTGGACAGGACATGAACTCTCAGCTCAATTGGATCAAATAGAGAAGTTACATGAAACTAGGTTACAAGCAGTAGCAGGAATTTATGCTGCTAAAAGGCGACAGAAAGCATATTTTGATGCTCATATTAAAGATAAAAACTTGAAGGAAGGAGATTTAGTTTTGGTATATACCCTGAAACAACACGCTAAGAAATTGCAGAAAAGAGGATATGACCCATTAATCATCAATCGCATATCCACCAGCGGAGCCATCAATTTAGCAACTCTAGATGGAGAAGTATTGCCAAACTATATCAGGGGATGTCGAGTGAAAAAATACTTAGAGCCATTAACTGAAGAAATAATGTCACGATTGATAATGAGTAAAAATAGACGCATCGAGGAAGAAAGGATACGAGAAGAAGCCAGACAGGAAGCACTAGAACGAATCAAGAAACAGAAAGAGTGGATGAGAGAGAGAGATGAGAGATATTGACTAGGAGAGGAACTCGTCCCAATGGCTAATTTTAGAGCCACAGGAAACCAAGGTCAACAAAGGATGCAACCATATTTGAATTTGGGAGCTAGGAAAAGGGAATACCACTTAGTGGATGCTCTCATTGACACAGGAGCCGCTATAAGCTGCATCAAATTTTCATTGACTCAAAAACTCAAGGAGGAATTACGTCCATCAAAGGCACAACTGATTGGAATAGGAGGAAAGATCACCAAGTGTATAGAAGAGATTATCTTACCTCTACACTTAGGAAACAACACAATGGAACAGAAGCTTTTAGTATGTCACGATCATGACTTATTGGAAGAGCTCATGTTAGGACAACATCAGATATACGAATATGAAGTAACTATTCAATTGGCCTTAGGATACATCTCAGCCAGGATAGGACATCGTGAAGTATTCAGCATGCTAGACGAACGACCAATCAAAGTTGCAAGTATAGAACCAAAAACTCACCCAAATGAACACAGTGATGAATGCATGTTCACTAGCACTATGGAAACCCCTTTATTGAGTAGTTCATGTGAGGACGCACCGAATCCTGCTTGCACACCATCTTCTAATCTAGCAAGTCACAGGAGTATCATTCTATCTGAAAACAGCCTTAGCAAAGAACCACGCACAAGAGAGACTCGTTCTCCAGGTAATCACAAGTCGGCACCTATTAGAACATACTCCATTCCTTACACTAGACATGCTTGGATAAGGAAGGACCAAATGGCTGCATATCTTCAACAAAAGAACTACTTGCTATAGCAGAAGAACCCACAGAACCAGTATGTAAATCGCTCTGGATATTCAGTTCCACAAAGGATTGCTAAAGTATGGATTTCGAAGAAGGTGATAGTCGCCCAGTCGAACCGAACACAAATATGGATTCCAAAGTCATGTGCTCAAAGGACAAGCATCAGGAAGGAAGATTCTAGGCACAAGGAAAATCAGTATGGTCTAAAGGCAAAACAACCAAAGATGAATAGCTACAGGACAGAGAAGGAGTCTACATATGCTTCAAAAACTATTCCAAGATTCAAAAAGCAGATAAAGCAGACGTACAACATAAGAAGCACCATATTCTTCAGGAATGTTAGGAATACAATCTGCCCCAACAGTGTGAAGCAGATTTGGATGCCGAAAAGCAAGACAAGTTGTATGCATCAACCAAGTAATTCGAGTTGCACACATGTGGAGTTACCAGAATCCAAAGTATGCATGATAGGGCCACATTACAAGGCCAAGCATTCGGCACGTTATTCTTCTATTTCAGGATAGTGAAGCACGTTTTCCTCTTGGGAAATAGGAGAGCACCTGTACATAATCTAAAGAAAATTACTAAAAAATTAATAACCGCTTCGGCTATGACCTAACTTTTCTGTTTTTCTTTCAGACAAAAACATAAAAATATCTAAAAGTATGCAAAATCCCAGGTACTACCTTTCTCACACCCACGGGGAAGGGACGACACCATTCACGCGGAGCATTGCCAATCTTATGAAAGACACCTGAAGGACAATTTTGATACTATCTTGCCACTAATTCATACTCTATATTGAGTGCAGATGGAATCTACTAATTCCGAAGCGAAGCAAGAGGAAGAGGTCCAACTTCTTCCATTGGAATCAATAACAAAAGCAAGATGCCATTTGTTTCTGGATGACCAACCAATATCAGATCTCATTTTCATGGCCACTATCAAAATCATGGACAGGGATCACTACTTCCCTATCATGTCGCAAGATTTCAAGACTATCATAGAAGGATTACCGCGCATGATAGATGTCTGGACACAAGCAGGAATGGATGCATTTCTCAGACTACCTATTTATCTACCAGATTTCCAGAGATGTACGCAAGTGATGAATACACTTCAGCCTGCATCGAATAAGCTATCAGTCCCAGAGGCACGAGTACTGGATAACGTTGGTGCCTGGAAGACAATTCAATTCACTCATGAGCTGATTAATAAGGCTTTTGGATGGAATCAAGAGGGAATTACGAATGTCAAAGATGAATGTCATGATCCGAAAAAGCGATCCTTTTTGGAAATCAACAGAACTGATATTGAAGAGGATGTTCGCTTAGTGCACCATCAGGAAATCAAGTTAACATGACTCCATATGTCCAAGAACGCCTATTTGAAGCAAAGAAGAAGTGGGGTCAGAAAAAGTTTCTGAATGGTAGTTCGGCCTTGACCCTACTTATTTATGAGGCACTAGATATGAAGAACTGTTTGCGCTTGATGTCCACCTCAACTGAGATGGCCAAATATGTAAAGTCAACAACTGTTCTAAAGAAAAAGAAAACGGTCATCACTGTTGAAGAAGTAGGAACCATCTCAAAGATACCTATGAGAGGAACAAAGCGCCTTAGGGAGGAAGAAGCCCAAGCTACACCCCAATCAAAGAGGACACACACATTGCCAAAGATTCTTGGGACCCAACAACCAATTACTAAGAGAGACCTCTCTACAGCCCTGGAAGAAATACACCAGTATATGCGGAGGCAAGTAAATTTGAATATTCAAGGTCACCATTACAGACAGGCAATCCAGGAAAAGAAACAGAAGGATAAAACAACTCGTCAAGTACCTTCCAGATATAAAGAATTAGGTTTAGAAGATTCAAGCTCTAATGAGGAATCGAGCCCTGAGAAGGACACCCTCGATACGGATATACAAACAGAAACACACAATGAGGATTGGACAAAGATCAATCAAGTCGAAGTCACACCTGACAACCAACAGGCACAAGTAAAGAACATAGAAGAATCCACTGGGATAGTGCACGTAATTCAATTGAATGAAACGTCAAGGGTCAACATCAAAGAAGCTCCAATAACTAATACAGATGCCAAATCACCTATCAAAGAGGAAATACAAACCCCAGTGAACGCAGACTCAGGACTACTACAAAACAAAGAGACAACTGTGATTGAAGTGCTAGATGATACACCTCAAGGCAAGATTGACCACATGGAGGCTGAGCCGAGGATCTAACTTCATATCAGGCAGCCCCATGACACCACATTACACATGGCTCAAGGGAAAGATGTAACAACAGGAGCAGAACCTAATATTCCTACCACATGGTTAAATGTGGATGTTACTCACTTAAAACCTGTTGTCAAGCAAATGATCCAAGCGGCCATGGATACACAACAACAGATGATGGATACATATGCAGATTACGACAAGGCCATGAGGGAAAAGAATCAGTTTCAAATTATGAGTGAACAACTATATGCACAACTCATCCAGGCCCAGAAAGAGACTGCCGACAAAGAAACGGAGTTACTTGAAGTAAAAACACAATGTGATACATTGATGCACCAGCATCATGAGCTACAGATACAACTGACAGAATTACAAAGACAACATGAAGCTAGTGAAGCAGACAAGGAGCGAATGAAAGTGAGAAGTAATCTACTCGAGACACAACTAAAGGTGTATATGGAGGAAAACGATAATCTACGAAACAGAAATAAAGAATTGATGAAGTCATTGTTATATGATCAACCTATCAAAAAACACGAGACGACAGATACTGACCACAAAGAATTAAAAGATCTGATTGAAAAGTATACAAAACTGCTGAAACAAGAGCAGGCATTAAGAGCAGAATGGGAACATAAATACATCCAAGATACCAATGAGCTCAAGAAGCAACTGAATACGACCAATGGCAAACTTGCCATAAGTTATAGTGAAAACATGGATCAGATAGCAGAAATTGGCAATGAACTGCTTGCAGCAAAAGAAACACTCAGAGCAGCCATGCAAGAAAATAAAGAGAAGACTGAACGCATAGCACAATTAGAGACCAAAGCAGAAGCGAAAGCATCAATCGGGACACCTGTAGAGCCAAGACAAGAAAATCCTACTAACGAGGTAGAGGTACGTCCTTTATCTCCCCCGATTTATAATTCTCCAATAAAAGAGCAGATGGCAGAACCACATGATGATCATCCAATGCCATACACTGCAGAAATAGGTCAGAGGGAACGGGCACTATTGGTGTCCCAGTTGACAGAAAATTTTGAAAATGAAGTCATCAAAGTTATGAAAGAAGCAAAGATTAAAGGTAAAGATTTGGAGACGATCATGAAGCCTTTCAATATTCCTTACAGATTATTGAAAGAGAAAACCAGACAATACATAAAGAGAATCACACAAAAAAATCCAGATGAACAATTGCAGTTCAAAAATGATACGTTCAACTATACACAAGAAGAATTTGAAGCAACACAGCCTGATTGGAGAAGAAAATTTTTGGAGAAACATCCTACATTACGGTTGCACTGGCAAGCAACACCTTATTTATTACAGGTAAATCCTTCTTTTTGTCCAATGCCACGGTGTAGAGAAGCACGAGAATTTTTGGATATGCAAAAGATTGGAGTGATCAATAAACAGTGGCTGAACTACCCACTACTTCCAAGTCCACCGCATAACTATCTACCTACAGAGGATTACATGATTAAAACCATTGAATTTTGGCTACAGAATTATGCAACAGTACCTCATTTAACTATCAAGATGACCAATAAAATACTCAGTATGATACTTACAGTGTTAAAGGTCTTCAAACACGCAGCATAGACATTTTTGAATTTCATTGGCATTAATCAAGGCACATATATTCTTGTTTTTGACTTGTCTGTTATGCCTAGCCGACCAATAATAATGGCATATTATTCTAGGTTGATGTTTTTGTCGAGTACCTATATGCAAACATTCGAAGAAGCCTTTTTCACATGGTTTTTTGAAATTGATTCAGAAATCTTTTTAAAGATGTCATCCAACTTGAATGCCAGATTAGTGGCATATGAACTAAGCTTCTTCGCCGATCATAGACAACCGCCACATGACGGTGTGAAAGGTGAACAGTGGAAGCAGCTAATGATACCTGAAGCCAATCTGCTTAATGAAATAGAGCAAAAAGTGTATAGAACATACTCCCGTCGACTCTCAAAGCCTGTCGGGGATGACAGAGTTCAGGAGGGGGGCAGTGTTGAGGGAGAATCAAGCAAAAAGAAGAAAAGAAGAAGACAACGAAAGAAGCTTCACTGAAAAGATCATATCTGAAGATACATCTCTGCAAGAAGCCCCGCAGGGGTGCAACACCCATCTCTGCACAGAGCCCCACAGGGGCACACATCAAGGAAAAGCACGTAGGTGGAAGGAGGAACTAGGGCCAGGAAAGTATCCATGAAGAAGTGCAAGAAGATATCCAGCGGTTCCGAAACCACAAGAGGGTGCTTCAACCTCTTGATCTTTGGAAGGTCCAGATCAAAGGCTGAAGGATCACATCCTCATACCTTCCACTGGTGGCGTGCGTGGCAACCCGACTTATTAGGCAAGACAAATGCATCAGGCCCAGAGGATGTAAAACAAGAATCAAGAAGAGGCCATCAAAACTGAACACCTGTTTAACAAACAGGCAGAATTGACCAAGGGTTGCAGGCGATGAAAAGAAAAGAACAGGTAGTACAAATGCATCAGGCCGAGAGGATGTAAAAGAAAAATCAAGAACAGGGCCATTAAAACAGAACACCTGTCCAACCAGGCGGCATAACTGACCAAGGGATGCGTGCGGACAACAAGGGAAAGACAAGAAGTAAAGCCTATCAAGGGACGACAGAGACAAAGAGGGGGAAAGTGTTGCAGAGCAAAGAGAGCACAAGGTAGAGAAAAAGAAGGGCCCCAAAATTTTTCCGATTTGGACACCCAATTTTTGTATTATAACCATTCTTGTAATATATTTTCCGATGTAAATGGACTAGAGGAGTCCTCTAGATGCATCCCCACAGAAGATTAGAAGCTTACCCATGTAAATTAGTAGGAAATTAGTCTTTTAGTGAATAAAGTGCCGGTCTCTTGTTGAAAGGACCATTTTTTAGGGCACAAGTATATAAGTCAATTTGTGACTCTTTGTAAGTACTTTTTTCCATTGTGAAAATCAAGAGCACAGAAATTCGAATTTGTGTCTTCTCCTCTCTGTATCATCTTCTTTGTGAGCTTGTGTGCATGTGTGTTGCTTGAAAAGAGTGTTAGGAAGTGTTGTCTATCCATGAAAGTGTTTGTTTGCTGTGGTTAAGGTGTGTGTGAAGTGTAGGAAGTGCTGAAGTGTAGGAAGATCATTCCCATGACTCAGTATTTTGCTTATAACTTGAAGTAGAAGCGTCAAAATTGAGTGAAAATACAGCTATTGGATGCGTCTTCTCGAGAGCTTCGAAACACATATGCTATTTCTATATTCGGAGTTTGGTGCTGAGAGAAAAGATCAATTTACTGTTGGCTGCTGCACCAAGTATCGCGACACCATGACTGACAGTTGAACCTTGTTTGGTTTAGTCTTTGCCTTGTTTGCACTCTTTGGGAAGCACATTTGCATTGATCATCATTTGAATGCATGTCTTCATACACTGGGCTAGGTTTTGATACTCATCGGATTGATAATTAAAGCGTGAATCCCCACTATATGCACTTGAGGGGGATTGAGGTATAGTCTCTTTCTCCCCAAGTCCCGAAGTTGGTTCTTAGGTACACAGTCTCCTTTTGAGATGAATTATGGTTTTAATCCCACTTCTCCTAGTACCATAGGAAAGCCAAAGAAATGTACTAGTGCCATTTAGTTCCTAGCAAAATCCAATTAAACTTATAAATAGCTACATATAATATGTAAAGAAAGCACTTGATGGGGCTAAAGAATGTGCTCACATGAAGAGATCTCCTAAAATATTTGAAGAAGGAGGTAGGTTTCTTCTTCAATTCCTAGCAAGATCAGATTCATTATCCATAGGGAAGTAGATTAAGCTTTCACCAGGTTTTTGTGGAACTTGGATTAAATTTAAGAAGCTTAATGATGTTGGATATGGATTAAAGCTTCCTCAAGATTGTACAGTCCATCTAGTGTTTCATGTTAGTAAACTTAGAAAGTATATTTCTAGGGAGGATACTCTAACAAAAGGCATTTCATGAAGAGGATTAACACTTGCATATTCTACTTAGGAATCAAAATCTTTGGTTTGCAAGTGCTTTGCCTCATTGTTTATTGAGGAAAATGACCTTTGAAAGTGTTGATACATTTTGGTAGTGATGTGCATGAACACATTTAGGACCATTGGGGCATTTTTTTCCCTTTTTAGGAGGTCTTTCCCCCGGCTTGTATATTCACGTATAACCCTAATGGGTTACTTATCTTTGTACATTCACTTGGTAATACATTCAGTATTGTGTGTTGTGATCCAAACATCTTCTTCTTCCTTATATTGTTCGCGTGCCCCCCAGACCTCAGACTCCAACAATTAGTATTGGAGTAGGTTGTTGCTTCATCTAGGGCATTGTCCACACCCCTTCGATCACAATCTCAAAAATCAACAAAAATTGAAGAGCATACTAAGGGTGATTAGGATTTCAAGATTGGTTTGCTTTAAGGTGTTGAAATTTGGATATTAGCTCATTTCGGTCTTTGAATGCACTATCATATTGCCTATGCAAGCAATTTGATCCTTTTGTGCCAAACACACACACACACACATACGCACACACACACACATACATATACATATATATATATATATATATGTATATATGTATATATATATATATATATATATATATATATATATATATATATATATATATATATATATATATATATATATATATATATATATATATATATAGGTTTCGGTTCACCAATACAGGTGCCTCCAAGTCTCATATAGATTTAGTAGAGCTTGATAGGGTAGTTTTGTTTAACTTTTTGAGATATAGTCACATTTTTGCATCAGGGTAATTTAGTCAATGGCCATGGCTGAAAGCAATGATGTATTTCATATTTTGGTTGTTGAGGACAAGTTGGATGATACTAATTACCCATTGTGGGCATATATGATGCGTCATGTGTTGGTCGCAAAATGACTTTGGAATATTGTGCAAGGTGTTGCAAAACAACCTACTAGATCTCCAAATAGAGTCATTGAAGGTGATGCAGATGGAATTGAAGATGACGATCTTCAAATTCCTATCCGTGCTGCAGTTTTTACTCCACCTACTACAGAGCAACTTCAATGGGATGGTAGAGTTGCTCATGTACATGCGTTGATAGCTTTGTTTATCAAACGTGCCATTATCCCTCATATTCACTATTGAAAAACAACAAAGGATGCTTGGGATACACTTACCACCGTATACCAAGCAATGAATGAGGCTCGTGGTGCTTACCTTCGAAAATAGTTAGAGAGTGATCATATGAATGAGGGAGATTCTATGGACAATTTTTTGACAAAGATAAAAAATTTGAACAAACAATTGATTTTTCCTGATCAAGTCTTGCCAGACAGTTCACTTGTGCAAACTGTTCTAAATGTTCTTCCAAATTCATATCAGAGTTTTGCTTCTACTCTTCGATTAATGATGAAAGGGAATTCAAATTCCTTAACATTTGAAGAGTTAAATCTTTATTTTATTGCAAGAAGATGAGTCCAATTAGAACAGGTCCATTATGCATGTAGTAGATCAAGCTTTCTTAGCTAGTCAGAAGAGCAAAGGTAAATGGGATGCATCTACTAGTAAGCAAAAATCTACTAATTCTATATAGTTGAAAATAGGCATTTATTATTGTTTGTAGTTATGAACCATGTTCTCATGAACAACGTATGTATGCAATAGAATCATATGTTTGGTAGTTTGAGAGTGGGACAAGAAATCTTGAGTTCACTTGTAGTGTAGTTTCTTGAGTTCACTTGAGCCTGCCCCTACAAGGAATACTATCACATGTGCCAAGAAATCCTCTTATCTTATCATGGGACTTGGTAAGATCATTCTCACTACTACTGATGGTAGTTTTTTTACATTGTAAAATGCTTTCTTTGTGCCAAGGATCAAGAAAAATCTATTGTCAATTTTAGCATTAGCCAAGATAGGCCTGATTGTCAAATTTGTTGATGATAGATGTACATTTCATGATATATCAAATGCAATGTTATTATTTCTTATGACATTTTGTGTGATGGATTGTATAAGCTCATAGAATATGCAAAATTTGTCAATGACTCAAACATGTGCAATTGAAGATGCTCAGGCTATCTCAAATGCAAAGCTTTGGCATGCATGCTTTGGTCATCTAGATTTCAATAGTTTGCTACATGTGCAGAAATCTAAAATGGTGTCCTCTCTACCCAAAATTGAGGCACTTGGTAAACATGCTTGTGAAGGCTATATTTTGGCAAAATACAACATTCCTCCTTAAAAAGATGATTCAGTTTGAGCTACTAAAAAATTGCAACTTCTCCACAGTGATGTTTGTGGTCCTTTGTAAACACCTTCTTTTGGGACCTACTTTTACTTCGTGACTATCATTGATGATTTTTCTAGTCATGCATGGTGTATCCATTAAAAGCAAAGTTTGAAGTGTTTATGCACTTCAAAGAGTTTCTGGTTCTAGTTGAAAATTTGTGAGCATGTAACATAGGCACCCTTTGTTTTGATCAAGAGATGGAATACATGTCTTTTGATTTTAATTCATTTCTAATTGAGTGTGGATAAAACATCAGTGTATAGTGGCAAACACACCTCAACAAAATGGTGTTCCTAAAAAAAAGAACAAGTCTCACATGGAGATGGTGAGGCGCATGGTCCAAAGTCAGACTATACCACATAGTTTCTAGCTCTAGGTTGTTATGTGCACAACATATGTACTTAATAAGTGTCCCACTAAACCACTACAATCTATCACTCCATATGAGGCTTGGCATGGTTGCAAGCGATCTGTTTCTCATCTGTGTGTCTTTGGTTGTCTGGCATATGCATTAATGCCTGAACAACATCATAGAAAATTGGATCATAAAGTAGTGAAATGTATTTTTTTTGGGTACAGTTCTAAAAGCAAAGGCTATCATCTGTATAATCCACAAACTAAATGAATTTTGGTTAACCATGATGTTGTTTTTGTGGAAGATAAAATTCAGCCATTACTTTGATGTACTAAGGAGACATCAATTAGCTCCAAAGATGTGTATGTCAATTTGCTGCCTCTTTTTACAGGTGGATAGTCAAGTACTAGTCCAAATGAGGCAATTTCTCAAACTTTACATGTTCCATTGGATGATGCAAATCATTCCATTTTTTATGCAGATTTACATTATGCAGTTTTTTATGAGAAATCTATGCTTAAATGGCTGGTGCAGAATTTGCAAGATTACTAATTAGATGCACCTCTATCATATCATATACTTGTTCAAGCTCTCATAGTGCTTCTTTTGCATCAGATTGCTATGCAATGGTTGCCTCTAGTCTTTGTGATGAGAACAAGCATGTTTCTTTTGATGAAGCAAAAAATTCAGAAAACCGAATGGCTATTATGGAATGACAATATGATGCGATTTATGAGAATGGTACTTGGTCTTTATGTGATTTGCCTCCAAGAAAAAAGGCCATTGGCACTAAACGGGTATACAAGATGAAGCATAAGCTTAATGGAACAATTGGAAGGTATACGGCTAGGCTTGTTGCAAAAGGTTATGATCAAGAAAGAGGCATTGATTTTGATGAGACCTTTGCACCCACATGTTGAATGACTACCATTCATAGCATCTGTGCACTTGCAACCCATCATGTTTGGAATGTACATCAATTGGACATTAAATCTACATTTTTGAATGGTGACATACATGAAGAAGTGTGTTTTTCAGCCCCATGGTTTTGTGTAGAGAGGGCATGAAAAGAAAGTGTGCAAGTTGAAAAACACATTATATGGTTTGAAGCAAGCATCAAGTTCTTGGTATGAAAAGATACATGCCTACTTGATTGCAGATGGTTTTGAGAATAATCCAAATGAGAGCACCTTATATGCTAAGCATGCAAATGATGTGCTTGTGATCATTGTTATCTATGTTGATGACATGCTATTCACAGGTCCTAATGAGAAACACATCAGTAATTTTAAGGCTGATTTGCATGCCTCATTTGAGATGTCAGATTTGGGGCATCATTATTTGGGCATTCAATTTATGCAAGTTGATGATGGATATTGAAATATTATTGTAATGTTTTGGCCTTGAAGTTGTGAGCCTATTGCCACTCCTATGGAAACAAGTTTATGGTTGATTCTTCATGATGTTGGATATGCATTTGATGCTATTCTCTATCAGCAGGCCGTTGGATGCTTGATCTACTTATGCATAACTCGGCCTGATATTCAATTTGCTATCTCACAGATGAGCATGTTTATGCATTGCCCATGTGTCAAACATTGGCATGAAGTTAGGTGCATCTTTCACTACTTGAGTGGTACCCAACTACTTGGATTGTTTTATCCCAAGAGAGGATCACTATTGATGGATATAAATCTTTTTTTTTTTACTTTGATTGGGCTAGTTGTTATGACACTTGTGTGTCCACTAGTGGTTTTTGTTTCATGCATTGTAGCTCATGCATATCTTGGTTGAGCAAGAAACAACCTTCTGTGACCACTTCTAGTTGTGAGGCTGAGCATAGGGAAACTTTCACAAGGTCTATTGAGTGTGTGTGTGGCTTAGATGCCTTTTGGTTGATTTGGGTGTTGGTCAGCCTTCTGCCACCACCATCTTCACGAATAGTGAGAACCCATTTGCAATTGCAAGGAACCTTGTGCTCCATGCTCACACACATTATCATTATGTTAGGGATAATTTCTCTACTGGAGAGATCAATTTATCATACATGCCCACACAAGATCATATTGCAGATCTCTTCACAAAGGCTCTACCTTGGGAGAAGTTTGAAGCTTTCCACAAAGCTTTGGACTTACTTCCTTTTGTGGATTGATCTCTTTCCACATAGGTTGACACTTCCTTATACATGAGTGCTAGCTCCTTGTTCATCGCATCACTCCCAGGGGGGATTTGTTGATATATTTCCATAGTGATGTATGTGAACACACTGAGAGTGATGGCACATTTGTTCTTTGCCAACTCACTCATTCGTAGACATTAGGTTTTTCCTTATGTATGTATCTTTATATATTGCACTTGTTGTAGTCTTGTTTTTAGTTCATTCTTGTACATTCCTTTTTATGTAATAAAAGAAGAAGAAGAAGAAGAAGAAGAAGAAGAAGAAGAAGAAGAAGAAGAAGAAGAAGAACATTCTTCCTTGCCTCAATCTGTGTGTGTGCTTCTCCTTGAGAGTGAGAGTGTGTGTGTGAGCTCTCTTCCTTATCTCCTTCCTCATGACATGGTATCAGAGCCAGCTTGGCTATAGAGAGCTCGTGGAGAAGGCAACCGTGAAGACTCCATTTGCTAAGAAAATCGACGTGAAGGTAGAGTACCTCAAAATATTTTCGGGAGTTATCCCTTTAGGCTCACTTGTTTTTGTCAGATCAAAGTTTCAGAGCCATCTCGACCTTCGTTTTGAGCCTGCAAAGTGGGGCCCACAGAAAAACCAGGCCAGTTTCAAAAACTATAACTTGCGCCATGTTCGGCAACACTCATATATTCTAGATCCAAAATTTCAAGTGATTTCGTGTACTAGTGTTCTAGTAGAAGTGCTGCTTGTAGTGGTTTGCAATGTTGTGTATTGCTGTAGAAATGGCAAACGCAGATGGAATGAGTCAGCTTATGAGGGATAAGCTAGACAAGAACAACTTCCATGCTTGGAGATTCAGAATGATGAATTTCTTGATGGGAAAAGGCTACTGGAAGTACATCGAAGGAGAGCACAAAAATGCTCCACAATTACCAGAGAGGAATCGGATTGCAGAACAGATAAGAGCATATGAGGAATGGAATCAAGGAGCACGAAAGGTAATGTATTGGCTATCTGTTAGCATACAAAATTGCATGATTGGTCACATACAGGATACCGAGACTCCGAAAGAGGCTTGGAACAGTTTGGTCACATTGTATGAGACCAATACAAAGGCACAGAAATTGCAACTCAAGAACGAGCTGCATACCTTGGAGAAAAAGATCATGTCAGTAAGTGACTATATCCTGAAAATCAAAAGCATATGTGAGTCACTTGCATCTATTGGAGTGAATGTAGATAATGATGATAAGATGGAAGTATGCCTTTGTGGTTTAGGAGCTGCATATAAGCAATTCAAAACTTCTATACATACAGGAAAATATTCCAAATTTTGCTGATGTGGTATCTATGCTCATTATTGAAGAAAAGAATCTTGGTGAGGATTCAAACTCCCAAGGAAAGCCGAGTTTTGAGCAGGTATTCTACTCTGGCAGAGGAAGAGGAAGAGGTTTAAGAAGTGGAGGAGGAAATAGTAACCAAGACCAAGGTCAACAACAGAATCATGTAGGAGGAAGAGGACAGTTTCGAGGCAGGGGAGCCAAAGAGGTCGTAGAAATTTCTAAAGAAATGATTCAAGTAATGATAGTAAAGGATGCTCGAATTGTGGTAAACCTGCACACTTTGAACGTGATTGTAGGTTGAAGAATCAAAATAACAGAAGGCAGCAAAACAATTATGCATCCATAAGTGCATATGATTTTAAGAAGCTGTTTATGATTCAACATCACACGATGAATATGATGTTTGCTGGTGTTTCAAAATCAAATGATAATGTCTGGTATGTTGATTCAGGTGCTTCAAATCACATGACCAGTCATGCGGAATGGTTTAGTACTTTGCAGAAATTGCCAATTTTTGGATATGTTGAAACAGGTGATGACACATCACATCCTATTGAGCATACAGGAAACATAGAACTATCTATGGAGGATGGAAAGGTAAAACATCTCGCTGATGTGCTGCATGTTCCAAATATAACAAAGAATTTGGTTTTTGTTGGACAAATGGTTGACCATGGATTACAAGTTAGGTTCAATGTTGATGGATTATATGTAGAGGAGTACAAGCAGGATGGATGATTGGTTGCCAAAGAAAACAAATTGGGTAGGATGTTCACCTTAAATGTGAAGACTCCTAAAATGAATGCAGCCATGTTTGCAAAAGGTGCAGGAGTTATTGCTGATACAGAGATCTGGCACAAATGAATTGGAGACACAAATTTGCAAAGGCTGAAATTGATGCAGTCAAAGGAGATTATCCATGGACTACCAAATTTCAAAGTTACAGAAATGCAAAAGGTATGTGAAGCATGTCAATTTGGTAAACAATCAAGATCATCATTTCCACATGACAAGCATGTTAGTGAGAATGTACTAGAAGTAGTACATACAGATGTTTGGGGTCCAACAAAGACCACATGTATGGGCGGTTGCAAGTTTTATGTTACTTTCATTGATGACCATACACGCAAAGTATGGGTATATTTCATGAAAGAGAAGAGCGGGGTGTTCACTCACTTCCAAAATTTTAAAGTTATGGTGGAAAAGCAGACAGGGAAGTACATTAAGACATTAAGATCTGATGGAGGAGGTGAATACATGTCAAATGAGTTCAGTAGTTTTCTAAAAAATCATGGAATTTGACATCAGTTTTCATGCAGGTACACACCACAATAGAATGGTGTTGCTGAATGCAAAAATAGACATATTGTAGAAATAGCAAAAGCCTTGATGGCTGAGAAGAATATGCCTCATTGTTATTGGGCAGAAGCTATGCATACTACTGTATTCATCATGAACAGAACTCTGACTGCTGCTATACATCAAGTTACACCTGAAGAGAAGTTTACAGGTAAAATGCCAAACTTATCACATCTGAAAGTTTTTGGCTGTATTGCATATGTACATGTGCCAGATGAATTGAAGCAAAAAAGTGTGTCCTCATTGGATACTCCCTTAAGCAAAAGGGATATAAATGTTATAACCCACACACGACAGGTAAAGGTGAGCAGAGATGTGGTATTTGATGAAATGTCAAGCTTCTATGCATATGCCAAAGAAGGACTGAATCTTGAACCAAATGACAAAGAAAATGCTAAAAACTCAAGTGCAAAATCTCAAGTTTTGAGTGGAGGGGATGCATCACCAAGAAATAGTTCCAACTCAAATCCATGGAGTGGAAGATTGCGTGGAAATTGAAGTACAACAAATTCATCAAATGCATCCAAGAAAGGTAAAGAAAAGCTTTTTGGTGGTAGTAAAACATGTGCAGGTTTTGAAGACGTTGATGGAGATTCAAGCGGTTCAGAAAAGAGTCTTGATGAGGAAGTTGGATTGCCCTCTGTGAAGACTCCAGGAGTAAGAAGGGCACATGTGGATGATACAAGGAGAAGTGACCCAGGACCAAGAAGATCTCGGAGGATGCGGAATTCAGTGCAACAATTGACGTATGACAGTTACATGGCTCGTCATTGTGCCTACATGACAAAGGTAATACAAGATGCTAAACCTTCTTGCTTTGAAGATGCAATTGGAACTACAGATTGGGAAAAAGCTATGGATGAGGAGATGGCTGCACTTTATGGAAATGATACATGGAAGCTAGTTCCATTGCCGCAAGGAAAGAAACCCATAGGCTGCAAATGGGTTTACAAGGTAAAGCATAATGTTGATGGTAGCATAAGCAGGTATAAAGCACGATTGGTAGCTAAAGGATATGCACAGGCATATGACATTGATTATGAGGAAACATTCATCCCTGTAGCAAAAATGTCTACTGTTAGAACACTTGTTGCATTAGCTATAGCAAAAGGATGGACTTTGCATCAGATGGATGTGAAGAATGCTTTCCTGCATGGTGAGTTACATGAAGAAGTATATATGGATCAGTCACAAGGATATGAAGATTCAAAGCATCTAGAATATGTTTGCAGGTTGCAAAAGTCTTTGTATGGGCTGAAGCAAGCCCCTCGTGCATGGCATGGATTGCTGATTACTTAATCAGCATTGGGTTTTCTATGTGTCATGCGGATCACTCACTATATGCAAGGAAGGCTGATGATGGCATCACTATTGTGGCTATTTATGTTGATGACCTCATTGTAGGTGGTGATAATGAAGGAAGCATCAAAGAGGTGAAGAAACTTCTTATGCAGGAATTTGACATGAAAGATCTTGGTGTGCTATGCTATTTCTTGGGCATCGAGTTTATACATACAGAAACATGTATATGGATGTCGCAAAGGCAATATGCCTTGAATATCCTGCAAAAGTATGGTATGGCTGATTGTAAGCCAATTTCTATGCCATTAGGTCAGAATTTGAAGTTGGACACTACATCAGGTGAAGCATTGGAAAATGCTACTATGTACATGAAAATTGTGGGAAGTCTTATATATCTCACAATTACAAGGCTTGATCTAAGTTATACTGTTGGACTTGAAAGTCAGTTTATGAAGGTTCTCAGGAAGCCACATTTAGATGCTTTGAGGCGCACTCTACGTTATGTGAGTGCTACTTTGGATTATGCATTGTTTTATGAGGTTGGTGTAGGTTTGCAGGTTTATGGATACATAGATGCTGATTGGGCTGGTAGCATTCCAGATAGAAGATCTACTAGTGGTTTTCTATTCTCACTTGGGAGTGCAGCTGTTACATGGAGCAGCAAGAAGCAACCCACTATTGCTTTGTCGAGTACAAAGGCTGAGTATAGAGGTGCTGCGATAGCAACATGTGAGGCATCATGGCCGGAGATGCTACTTGCGGATTTAGGTATCACCATTTAATGTGATAATCTTAGCAGCATACAGTTGGTACGGAACCCTGTTTTCCATGCTAGAACAAAGCATATCGAGGTATATCACTTCATCAAAGAAAAGGTATTAGCAGGTGATATTGATCTTGTTTATGTGAGAACAAATGAGGAGGTTGCTGATATTTTCACCAAAGCACTTGGAGCTGAGAAGTTGAAGAAGTTTCGGGAGATGCTTGGATTATAGGATATGGCGTTGAGCTTGAGGGGGAGTGTCGAGATATCAAGGTCAACATGTGATGATCCAGGATGACACGTACCAGTTTTTTGGTTCTCTAACATGTATAGTGGTCACACTAGTATATGTCAGATATACTTTATTGAGCTTTATTAGATTTATCTACAGAGAGTGATGGCACATTTGTTCCTTGCCAGCTCCCTTATTCGCAGACATTAGGTTTTTCCTTATGTACCAATCTTTATATATTGCACTTGTTGTATTCTAGTTTTTAGGTCATTCTTGTACATTTCTTTTTATGTGATAGAAGAAGAAGAAGATCATTCTTCCTTGCCTCAATCTGTGTGTGTTTTTCTCCTTGAGAGTGAGAGTGTGTGTGTGAGCTCTCTTCCTTATCTCCTTCCTCGTGACATTTGAGCCCATCACTTTTTAGCTATTTTAGAAGCTTTTTAAGTAGTGAAAAAATAAATTCATAAAATATCAATTTGCTAGACGTACGATCACTATTCATGTGGTGGCCCACTAGGTATCATGGCTAGAACATCAGTAGTAAATGTCATTATTTCTCATGTACTCCACAAGGTGGTGAGTCTTTGGAGTCTACGCCAATGGAGCACAGAAGGTCCGCACAAATTTGTCAGTTGTGAGAGAAAGTTACCATCAACGAAGCTATTCCATCAGACGACGAAGGTGAAAACAATCTTTGGGAACGAGTATGAGTAGGTATGGGGTCTAGCATCCATGCATGCAACATTTAGGTGCTTGCATGGCTAGGAGTAATTTCTATGGTTCTAATGTAAGAGCCACTATTTTCGACAGAGGAGAGGCACCGTCTGTTAAGATTCCATCATTGAAGCGGAAGCAATGGACCAGGTAAGCTCCAAATTTGATACCAATCGGTGTGTCTAATGCTATGTAATTTAATAGGCTAGTTTTATAGCCAGTTAAATGGCAAGTAGCACCTAGTTCTCCAAGAAGCAGGCAACCGTTGCATTGTCATCAGCAGAAGCTGAATTTGTGGCCTTAACTCTCACGGACAAAAGAAGGCCTCTATATCCAAACGGTCATGCAAGAGATCTTATCGATGATAGAGAAAACAAAACATGTTGATTTAAAGTTTCATTTTATACATGATCTTGTAGAGCAGAAAAAACTTCATCTCGCATATGTATCAACTCATCTAATGTGGGCAGATATGCTTACAAAGCCTATGGGAGCAAATAAGTTAATCCTCTACAAGAAACATCTTGGAATATTGAAATCAATTTACATCTGTGTCACATTCCACTCCTCTAGTTACAGGGGAGTGTTGAAGCTGCTTAACTACAACTACATGGATGTGCCATGTATGAACCATGTGGCCAAACACCATGTCCCGAAAATAATGGCTTAACAACTATGACTCACTCATGTGTCACATGATGTAATGACTCCCATGTATGTAACTGCTATATTGAATCATTAATACATACAAAAGTTGTTGCATGTATCTCTGTGTTATCTGCGGGCCTGTGTAGGACCCTTCTTTTCTGCATCCACAAACCACAAAGATATAGGGACTCTACACTTAATCTTTGGTGCTACGACTAGAGTAATGGGCATGCATTTATGAAAAAATTTGCCTTGTTGATGCAGGTGGATATATCCAACATATCCAAAAGTGTTAGACCACAACGTATTCTGCTAGAAAAAACAAGATTTCCACACTGTTTATGGCCTATCTATTGGTGGTATAGATCCAGGTACTATATCTCTTCAAGGTAACTTCACTCAAGGGGAAGATGAAAGTTAAATATGTCAAGGAAGAGTTCTATGAGGCACTGATGGTGTTACATCAGAAATTCTACCAGGAGGTACCAACAAACTATAGCTATTACTAATTAGGTATTACTAACTAGCTATTAGTAATTAACTATTACTAATTAGGTATTATTAATTTGCTATTACAAATTAGCCATTACTAATTAGCCTGTTACTAAGTAGCTATTACGAAGTAACTAGTTCTTGGTTAGTTGTTCATAATTAGCTATTACTAATTAGCTTGTTACTAATTAGCTATTACTAAGTAGTTGATGGTTCGATAGTTGTTAGTAGTTAGCTATTACTAATTAGCTTGTTACTAATTCGTGATTATTAATTAGCTATTACTGATTAGCTATTATGAATTAGCTATTATTGATTAGCTATTACTGATTAGCTATTATGAATTAGCTATTACTAATTAGCTATTATTGATTAACTATTATTGATTAGCTATTACAAATTAGCTATTACAAATTAGCTATTACGAATTACCTATTACGAATTAGCTATTACGAATTAGCTATCACGAATTAGCTATTATGAACTAGCTATTAATAAGTAGCTATTACTAATTAGCTATTATTGATTAGCTATTATTGATTAGTTATTATTGAACAGCTATTAATAAGTAGCTATTACTAATTAGCTATTACTGATTAGCTGTCAATGATTAGCTATTACAAATTAGCTATTATGAATTAGCTATTACGAATTAGCTATTATGAATTAGCTATTACTAATTAGCTATGACAAATTAGCTATTACCAATTAGCTATTACTAATTAGCTATTACTAATTTGCTATTATTTATTCGCTATTATGAATTAGTCATTACTAATTAGCTTGTTACTAAGTAGCTATTACAAAGTAACTAGTTCTTGGTTAGTTGTTCGTAATTAGCTATTATTAATTAGCTTGTTACTAATTAGCTATTACTAAGTAGCTAATTGTTCAACAGTTGTTAGTAGTTAGCTATTACTAATCAGCTTGTTACTAATTCGTGATTACTAAGGATCTAGTTTTTCATTAGTTTTTTGCAATAAGTCATCCATCGACTATCTCTTTCTTACTCTTTAACAATCTAGTGGAAAACTAATCTAGTTGGTTTCATTGTGCTAAGCAGTTGCTCGTACCTCAATAGGAACAATTACCAACAATGCTGATGCTGCATATGATAGGGAGCTTGGGACAAGTGAGAATGTTGGACATACACCATTTGCTGAAAGTAAGACTTATGCTCAATCTTCATCATCGAAAGAGGAAGAAAATATTCCATCCTTCCTCCAAATACCGTCTGTAATGGATGCTAGTGTGGATCCTTGTCAAATTGACAACATGCATGATGCAGAGTCCACACGCATTGACTTTCATAGTGGTCTAGATGAAATGATTGAGAATGTTCTTGATCCAGTTAGTAGCTCAAATATTCATCTAGCTAGTCACAACTCTGTAGTTGATAGTGATCTCATTGTTTGTTCAAACAAAGGTCATTTGCAAAATCCAACTTTTGATCCTAATCAAAGTCCAAATAGAGATGTTCTTCAAACGAATGCTACAAATGAAACCTCCTCGAAGAAAAACTATTATAACCGAGCCTTAGTTTCTGACATGTGTGGATCACCAACAAAGGTTGTAGGTGTTCATGTACAAGAGGATGCCACTCTGGCATAGTTTATAGCAAATGCAAAAAGAAAGTTGCAATCACTTGTGAAACGACAGAAGGAGCCAAGCCATTTTCACCCAATTAAAAGGCGGTAGACTACTCAGTCACACTTGAACGGAGGTGCTATACCTGATATAGAGGATCTTTTGAAAGAATAGTACCAATGTTCACCCTCTTACATCATTGTCCTTTGTAATGGTTACTATCTACACGTGTGGCATCATCCAAATCTATTAGCTATCATCACATTTTGTGATCATCCTATTTTGTATCGATGTTATTAAAATATTTTGTTGTCTCTGCCTCGTATTATATACCCTGTACATATTTGATAGCTCAATTGTGTCATTGATTGTAATGATGTAAACAATTCTTCTTTTGGTATTATATGGGAAAAATGGGATTTGTCCATAACTTAAGCACCAATTTGGAAATAATTTGAAATCTTAATGCCATCATAAACATTAGGAATGCATTTGTATGAATTGTACAACCGTTCCTCTCATGATGCCTTTTCACAATGATATGATTTGGATAGTAGTTAATAGTTTCAAAGTGAGGAAACTGATTTCACTATTTAGTTCTACTGTCCACCTTCTTACAACACCTCCTTGTAATGGTTACTATCCACACGTGACATTGTCCAAATCGATTAGCTCTCATAGGATTTTGTATTTAGCCTATTTTGTAATGATGCTATTGATTGTATTTATCCTATTCTGTACAATTTTTTATATACTAAGAGTGTCATTGATTGTAAGTTCTAATGATGTTTGGCTTATAGGTTAGATAAAGAACAAAGTTCCATCCATAGCTACTGCAAAAGACAATCTTACATCTTAAACAAGTCAATGTCAGACTACAATAGAAGTTGAGCACAAAGATGCCCAAAAAGAAAAAAACTAAATAAAGTATCAGTTTTAACTCAAACTGATCCTATTTCAACTCAAACATGTCCTATTTCAACTCAAACTGATCTTATTGCAACAATAGTTGAGCAGAAAGTATCAATTTCAACTCAAACTAATCCTGTATTAGTGTTTACACCAAAAGGCAATCAAGAGCCTAAACAAATACTAGGCAAGTCAAAAAAACAAAAGAGCTTGGATCATGTGATAATGGAACCAAAATGTATTGAGATACAAAGGGACCCTCCAAAGATTCAACGTGGCTTGACAGAGGAGGAGATACAGGAATTGAAACCTATTCAAATGGATTTACAACCTAGGGCTCTGATTCTAAAAGTTGAAGTATTTATGAATATCCGAAGTAAGCAGGCCTTTCCTGGTAGTAATACTTTTCTTCAATGGTGCCTTGAACATTTTAGTGTCTGGATTTGGAGTGCCTATGATCTAGGCGAGGTCAACAAATGTATTGATACAATCTTCCTGGAGTTTAGGAGGAAATTTATGGATATTTGGGGGAGGGATCAGTGTTTTTGGAATTTTTCAATGCATTTCAAGAAACTAGCTCATTTCTAGGACAAGAATGTGGAGTACGGGCCTGACAATACATTGATAATTGATACTACTGCTTATAGGTTATTTTACAATATTAGAAGATGTTGTCTAACGTTATCAAAGATGACAATTAGTGAAAGACTTAACTATCTGCCAGGAACTCTTTGTGATCAGCTTTGGAAATGGTTAATAGCCTCAAATCGTATTGAGTATGCAGATATTATTTCCAGATTAATTCCTCTTGATGAAGAGAGTTTATCTATATATCATGGAATACATCGAGGCCATAATCGAGATTACAAAAATAATCAAGATTATAGACAAAATCGAGATTATAGACATAATCCAGATTACAAACATAATCGAGATTATAGAAAAAAACACTGAGTAATGCCAACTCTAGGGTGGCTATGAATGGTTCTACTTCTAAACCCTTCAATCTTTATAGATCTATCAGACAGGGTTGTCCCCTTGATCCTCTTCTATTTTCTATTTCTAGTGATGCTCTAGAATGGTTAGTCAAAGATAAAATTGAACAAGGAATTATTAGAGGTATTTCTATGCCTGGATGAAAGTTAAAGAAGGTTATAATCCAGTGTTTGCTTCTAATCTCTGGTTTTTGTCATAGGACTCATTATGGACTAGACAGGTGAATGCTGAAGAAGCTTCTCCTTAGCCTATTAAGATGAATAAGTGCAAGAAAAAAGGCTTTAACTCATGGAATAGCCTTATGTCTGGGCAGGATATTGTGGATCCTTTCTTCATTAATGACATTGTTGATTTATTCTTGGTTGTAAACAGGTGCTTATGGATTAGAGGGAGCTGCTCCTGAAAGCCATGGAGAAGTGCAACCACTACAAATATTATGGAGAGCACACATGGAGAGCACAAATATTATGGAACATCTGGGTTGGAAGAAATAAAAGATGCTTTTGAGATGGTAGTAGGAATCAAATTTACAACTGTTGGAAAGAAATGAAGTTCGCTGGATAGGTCTACCTTTCTAGTATCTCTGATGCGCCTATGCATCAAGCCATGTATTCAAAAATCATATGTAATGTTAGATACCAATAGTGGAGAGTCACTCTCTCTATGATGTATTGTCCCAAAAGGGCCTGCCCCCTGCACAACTATACAATATTTTCCTAAATTTAATTTAATCTCTGTTTTCTATTAAATAAAACTTTTAAGTCTATGGGTGGATTCAAACTACTATGATGGTACATAAATGACATTTCCTTCCAAAATCATGCTTCCACCTGCACATCAATTCATCTGTTTCAGGGGTGCGTGTTTTGTTCTGAGGGAGGTAAGCTACCACACTTTTTTTTCCTTTTGAAATGGAGGTTCAGCCTAAGCCTACTCCCTTGAGCTTTAATTTTGAAATTGCAATTGTACAAGTGAACGAGCATAGTACCCATGGGACCCCCCATATCCCACAAATCAAGGGTTAGATGAGTTACATAGTGTCTTGCCGTAGCCAGGGATTCAACCCCCGCCCCGCCTCAAGAGGCGAAGAGCCAATCCAACTGAACGAAGCCACACTCTTTTTTTTGAGAGAACAAAAAAATGAATATTAATATAGAAGAGTTATAAACTGTGCTAGGGGCAAACCCTCACCAAATACAGATACGCACTCCACCTTTTTTTTTAAGACAACAAGATTAGATTAATGATGGTATGTGTAAGTGTACATAGGGCACGATCCCACACAAGGGTCCGTAATTACAATAAATACTCAACAAATACTACTGGAGCAGGGGACATACATATGGGCAGGATACAAGTCAGAGAGATACAAAGGTTCCTGATACACAAGCTCATGTACATGAGAAAATCATGTCAAATCTAGAACTTTAACCTCCATCCAAGCTTCCATAATCTACAACAAAGGGAACTGCCTATAACAACAAAAGAGTGAGGAGACACAATAATATCCCATAAAGAATGATCTTGCCAGGATTTATAGTTTTCTATATAAAAATGTTTAGTGTTTCTTTTTATGAGTTTAGCCCATATGTCAGAAGAATCTAGGGATCTAGCTATCCATTTAGCAACTTTATTAGGGGGGCAGATGTTCCACTTGATTGAACTTCTCAACACATAAATGGTTACTGAAGAGACTAGTTTATAATTATCTAATCAAATCGTGTACTACATAGTGCCAGAAAAAAAAGTTGTCCAACATCACATGGGTACTACAAATTCTAGGGAATACTATTATAAATGACCTCATACACATCACCATTTATGGTAAACATGTCTGTACAATCGTGGACTGGTGACATGGGTATTTTAATGCATCTCACAAGATGGGAATACATATAAGCTGGGGGTTTTGCTTCTAAAAACCTGTAGACGTTTTCTTCTAGTCTCTCATAAAATAGACCCACCACATAATATGTTCCTGAAGCTATCAGGTTGTTCCATGCATCCATTGCATTCTTTGGATTGGACTGTTTTCCTTGTGTGCACTTTAATAAATAGAAATCTGTACCTTCATCATTGTCCTCTTCTGCATTGACTACAAAGTTGTCATCCACTACCAATGCATATGATAGGTAGTTTCCATCACCTTGAAGTGTAAAATTGGAAAAGGATGAGTCTTCTGCTTCATCTGAATCACTGATAGGAGTCAAAGTATGGCACACCCAACTTTGAATGTGGCATTTATTGATGCATCTTTTCCACTGACCATGGATACAATGAAACCAATAACATGTTAGTTCTCTGATACCAATGCAATGTCCACCTAACCTTGAATAGCCACAGATCGAATGCAAGGATCAAACTTGAGATATCCCCTTACAATCCCAAGTCTTCTGCTTGTTCACTTCGTCAATCTTCACTTCCCAGAAGACCCGTGTGACATCTTTCATTTTGACTCTGACAAATGTCCCCTGAGAAATTTCACAACATCTCTAACACACTTCAGCATTGCACCTTCAGGCTTAAGTTGTTCATGGGTTAGCGCCCTTTTCACAACTGCACCTGCACCATCATGTTCTCCCTTCCCGTGCCCTAACTCAAAGAAGTTCCATATTATAGACATGCCTGTTAGCCCTGGATATCTTCCTACGAAGTAAATTGGATGTTTTAGCTTTAAATTGAGAAGTCGCACCATCTGATCATACCCAATGTTGGCTTAATTCAAGATTTAGCTCTCTCAACCATTGCCAATGTAATTGGAAACAATGTTGCACAAAAAGGGTGTCATGCTTCTTGTCATCGGATATGAAGAAGTGGATTACCTTTTTAGGAATACCCTACAAACAAAAATATGTGATATGCACAAAAGTAGTTACTTGTACAGACCACCAATGCATAGATTATATTTCATTTTGCTCGTGGAATGTATAATTTTCACTGAAACCACAACATTGCTTGGGATCAGAGACACACATCTTAAACTGGTTTGCTTGCCATAAATAAATGAAATTGTGCTTGATAAATTTCTTTAGAGTTTTCTCAAATAATCTTGTTACAACTTTAGGAATCATCTCCCTCTTTAACAATTCTTTCCTTTTATGAACTTCTCCTTCATACATTGACTCGACATCTTCAAAGATCTTTACAAGAATATGATATTCCTCAGTGTTAGTCTCTCTCAAACAACACTTAAAATGTCCTACTCCGCAATCAGAGCACTCACCCATCACACATTTGTACTGGTAGAATGTGGTATCATTTTGACATGGACATCTATAATGATGCTAATCGATCAAAATGTAGTTGTTGAACCATTGCACCTTGATATCTTCCCTACTTGACAAATAGAACAATCACATTTACAAAGATAGCTATGCACGACCGAGCTTGATTGACATAGGAGATTGATTGCATCCTTAAGGTATGACATTTGAATGTGATAAATGCAGCAACATGTGAATTTGTCTTTCAATCTCTTAACAAAATATGGCTTCAATGACTCAAACTTTTGAAGCCGGATATTTATCATTGGATGCAATTGTTTGAAGTGTATAAATAGCTCCATGTACATCACACAAACAAGTGGTTATTAGTAGTCATTAATTAGCTAGTTACCAATTTGCTATTACTAAATAGTTGGTGGTTAGTTGTTACAAGGTGTTAGATTGTTACTAGTTAGTTCTCAGTAATTAGCTATTACTAATTAGCTTGTTAGTAATTAGCTATTGTTAAGTAGTTGGTTCTTGGTTAGCTATTTGTAATTAGCTATTACTAAGTAGATGGTTCTTAGTTAGTTCTCAGTAATTAGCTATTACTGAGAATAATTAGCTTATTAGCAATTAGCTATTACTAAGTAGCTGGTTCTTGGTTAGCTGATTGTAATTAGCTATTACTAATTAGCTTGTTACTAATCAAATATTACTAAGTAGCTAGTTTTGGTTAGCTGTTTGTAATTAGCTATTACTAATTAGCTTGTTACTAATTAGCTATTACTAGTTAGCTTGTTACTAATTAGCTATACTAAGTAGCTGGTTCTTGGTTAGCACTATTACTAAGTAGATGGTTCTTGGTTAGCTATTTGTAATTAGGTATTACTAATTAGCTTGTTACTAATTAGCTTGTTACTCATTATCTTGTTACTAGTTAGCTTGTTAGTAATTAGTTATTACTAAGTAGTTGGTTCTCGGTTAGTTGTTTGTAATGAGCTATTGCTAATTAGCTTCTACTAATTATCTATTACTAAGTATCTTGTTACTAATTAACTTGTTAGCAATTAGCTATTGCAAAGTAGTTGGTTATTGGTTAGTTGTTTGTAATTAGCTATTACTAATTAGCTTGTTACTAATTAGCCATTACTAAGTAGCTGGTTCTTGGCTAGCTATTTGTAATTAGCTATTGCTAATTAGCTTGTTACTAATTAGCTATTACTAAGTAGCTTATTACTAATTAGCTGTTACTAAGTAGCTGGTTCTTGGATAGTCAGTTGTAATTATCTATTACTAATTAGCTTGCTACTAGTAACCTATTACTAAGTAGCTGGTTCTTAGTTAGTTCTCAGTAATTAGCTACTATTATTTAGCTTGTTAACAGTTAGTTATTATTAAGTAGCTAGTCATTGGTTAATTGTTTGTAATTAATTATTACTAATATCTATTACTAATTATCTTATTATCGATTAGCTATTATTAAGTAGCTAGTTCTTAGTTAGTCATTAGTAATTATCTACTACTAATTAGCTTGTTAGTAATCAAATATTACTAAGCAGCTAGTTCTTGGTTAGCTGTTTGTAATTAGCTATTACTAATTAGCTTCTTCTAATTAGCTATTACTACGTAGCTAGTTCTTGGTTACTTGTTTGTAATTGTCTATTACTAATTAGCTTGTTACTAGTTACCTATTACTAAGTAACTGGTTCTTAGTTGTTAGAAATTAGCTATTACTATTTAGCTTGTTAAGAGTTCGTTATTATTAAGTAGCTACTTCTTGGTTAGTTATTAGTAATTAGTTATTACTAATTATCTTGTTACCAATTAGCTATTACTAAGTAGTTGGTTCTTGGATGGTTATTAGTAATTAGCTATTACTAATTAGCTTGTTACTAATTGGCTATTACTTAAGAGCCGATTTCTTGGTTAGTTGTTTGTAATAAGCTATTTCTAAATAGCTTGTTACTAGTTAGCTATTACTATTAGCTTGTTACTAGTTAGCTATAACTATTAGATTGTTACTATAAGTTACTTGTTATTGGTTCTTGTATAATTAGCTAAAATCATGAACTCATGATTGAAATTAGGATTACCTCAGATACATCAAGAAGGTGAACAAGATGCTCCAAAGATTGATTTTTGCCAAGTCGGGTCCTGCTTATATCCTTCTTATTTGGTGACACCCTGCTCTGTGTTGTCCAAAACGTGATAATTAGATGCTTGACCTCTTGTGTGATACATGTGGTACGTGTTGCCCTACTAGTTGCCTTCAAAAAACTATGATCAGAATTAACTGTACTTAACCGTCCAATTGTATCATAAACGACTTTCTTGCTTACTCCGAATACCCTAGAAAGTGTTGAAATATTTATCTGATTTGTTGATGAATATGCATCACTATTTAGAGCCATCATCAATGTTGATCTCTTCAACACAAGGTCATCAAGATTCTTTCTCATCCTTTGTAGTGTATTCCAAAGATTGATGAAAAGGGCACATGTTACATGATCTTTGTTACTGCCCATTGCATCAAAAAGTTGCCCAATACATGGACTCTGCAACATCCTATTTAGTGCCTCGATTTTATCTTCACGACATAAGTGTCTAGTTTGATTTTTAAAATACTTGATGATCTTATCCACAATGCCATCCAAGTTGCTTGAACTACAATTAGCATTACCCTCCACATTAGTGCCCGACCTTGATATTATTGTGTCTATATATTTCCTTTTCTTTTCCTTCCAATAGCATCTTAATGCTTGCTGATCACTATCCACTACTGGTATTGTATTAACTTCCATCAGTTCGCTTATCCGAGATTGCCTTGTAGCAACACACTATAAATGTTGAAGAAATCATAAATACAATAACATCTACCACTCATCAATCCACTTTATTATATTGACTTTACATTGAGTATGCTCATCTGATATCATTATGTGCTCCATCACTTATGTATGTAGGCTTGTTATACCACTTTTAAACCTACAACAATCATCCAAAACCTCAGATGTTAGATACAATGAATGAACAATATGAAACAAAATGGACATTGTTAGGCATACTTTTAGAACTGCAACAATCATGCACAATCTGAGATGTTACTCATATATAACTTCCGTTTTCTTTAGAGAACATGGAAAAACTAGATTAATGAGGGAATTGTACCAAATGTGGAGGGGCCAAGAGCCCACACATCACCATAAAATCAATGTCATCCGTCTTTACAACGAGAAGCTGCACCATCTGACCATACCCAATGTTGGCTTAAGTCAAGCTTTGGCTCTCTCAGCCATTGCCAATGTAATTGGAAACACTCTTGCACAAAAAAGGTGTCATGCTTCTTTTCATCAAATATGAAGAAGTGGATTACCTTTCTAGGAATGATCTTCAAACCAAAATATGTGATATGCACAAAAATAGTTATCTCTACAGACTCACGACACAACACGTAGAAAAAATATGTATAGTGATGGAGTCCCTCTCATTGTTCCCACTCAACATGCAACACATAGAAAAAATCATAGGTGAGAAGAGGTACTATAGAGTACTCTCCAACATGCAGCATGCACAAAAATAGTTATCAATATTCCCCACTTAGGAAGCAGCGTGCAAAAAAAAATGTCTATAGTGATGGAGTCCCTCTCACTATTCCCCACTCAACATGCAGCACGTAGAAAAAGTCCAAGCAAGATGAGGTACTGCACCATACTCTCCAACATGTAGCATGCAAAAAAACCCACATCATGAACACTCCACACAGGGAGTTGGAAAAGCATTCCTACTATGCAACCCACAAAAATCGCATAAGCTTTGTAATGTCTTTTCTGTGCCAAGGATACATGCTGGTGGTGGCTTCCAAAGTTTGTTTCTGGTTCTTAACAGAGTCGGTTTTCCACTTCAACTTGGGCTAATAATATCCAACATGGAGCTTCTAGATAAACCCTATTCTTGGCAGTGTGAAAGTTAGGGAATTGGAAGTGCAATGAGTAGAAGCAAATGCGAGAACCAATTCTTTAGATTTGATTAAAGCCTTCGATTTTGTGTTGTGCACATATGTCTTCCATCACCCATCAAGACAATTGCTGAAAGATTCGATCTTGACTCATTACAACAACACAAGATCAACAAAACAGCAACCAAGAAAACTTCTACCTTGCACTGTCCATAACCAATGTATGGCTACCAAAGACAACAATCAGCTACATAAAAAAACTCCGAGGCGAGATGAGGTACTGCGGCAGACTCTCCAACATGCAAAAAGCATAAAAACCCATGTCATTAATGCTCCATGCTCCAACATGCGTACTGCTGCCTACTCTCACCCCACCACCTAGCTTTTACTTGTCTTTCAATAACTATTGCACGATGTTCAAATAAGAAGGATCAGGTTTTTCCAGCTAATTAACTATGTCCCGGACATCACTTTTTTGTAAACATTAAAATGCTTTCACCCAATTTCATCTTTGTTTATTTTCACATTGTTATTTGCGGGTCCGAAGGTTTGGACAAGTACCAACTTATTTGCCCATTTAGGAATAAATTCTAAATTGAATAGATAAGCATCGAGAAATTCATCAGAAAATCTTTGTCGTGACTCTCCTAAAGTGATGCAAGAAAGGTGATCCCCCTTGAAGTGGGTTCTACCTTTCCTAACAACCACTCCAAAGTCATATTCCATTAGTAAGAGGAACCATCTTGCTAAGCGTCCTGTATTGCAAGGTTTATTGACCAAATATAATAAAGCTTGATGATCAGTGAAAAACTTGAACTTGATGGTCCATAGATAGTTTCTAAACTTCTTCACAGTATATATAGCATGCCTAAGCCTTCTCTTTCGATTATTGTATAGTTTCGTTTAGCCATGTTTAGCTATCTACTCGCATATACTATAAGAAAATCTACATTTCCTTCACCTATGGGTTATGCAAGCACACATCCTATTGCATAATTGGATGCATCTACATGGACATGGAATGGTTTATTCCAATCAGGAGTAGTCAGCATTGGTGTTGTGCATAGACTTCTCTTCAGCTCATTGAAGGAATTTTTGCATTCATGGTTCCACTCAAAATTTATCAGTAGAGCGTAAAGGGGTTTAGCATGCATGTGGATAAACCTGCGGTAATATCTGGAATGGTGCATAAAGGCTTGTACCTATTTAATGTTCTTTGGCCTTGGCAACTCCTATTGGGCATAAAAGGCTGCAAACTTTGCCGAATCCGACTTATTTGACAAACTCACGAGTAGAGCGAATACAGTGAGCAGAGCACATACTTCAAGCAAGAGTGTTGTGTGTTAGACCCACGAAGCAGGCAGATCACCACAAGATGGCAGTGTTCTTTTCTGACTGCCACCTTCTGTACATCCAAGTGAAGATCTCAGAGGAGCAGAAGGAGTGGTTCGAATGCAGAGGACTCTTGCAGTGTGCCATGATAGATTGGCGAAACATTAAGCCTCATCCTCAAGCAACAGAGATAGCGATGGAGATCGTTCGATAGAAGGGAAACGACATCAATATTCAAGATATTAGTATTCAAATAGGACAACAAGAAGTACATTTAACAGTGGATTTGATCATGGAGTGTTTCCATGTGGCCAAAGAGGGTATCACGACGAGCACAGAGGCTATGGATGCTACAAAAATCTACGCATTGCGCGATAAACCCTGCTAGGGTGAATAGCGTTTCGCCCAACTGTTGGATGACAACCCATTGAAGTGGGGAATGTTATTAATGACCATGGTGATTAATTTGCAGGCTAACCACTATGGAGTATGCCAGCAGCTCTTCGCACTGGTGAAGGAAGCGGCGAAGACCCAGGTAAACTGGGCGGAAATTATTTTTTGAAAATTAAAGAAAGAAGTCAAGAGATTATTCCGACGGACCGGACGTGCACTCAACGCAGAACTAGACTCCAAAGTGGAAGTGATCTTCTCGTTACTTTTTTCGACTTGGGCATACTTACCTGGAGAATACAGAGTATGCTTGAGGAAAGTGTTTTTACAACTGTTGAAGAAACGAGGTGTAGAGTAGAGATCAGGAGGTAACCCTTCTCAGGATCAGCTTAATACTGAGCTTGACGAAGAGGAGGAAAGTAGAAGGTGCCAGGTGGAAGAGAGGAGCACCCGGGAAGAAGTCGAGAGGAAGGCTAGGGAGGAATCTGAGAGGAAGGCTAGGGAGGAATCTGAGAGGAAGGCCAGGGAAGAAGCAGAGAGGAAGGCTAGGGAAGATGAGGAAGAGGGAGCACGAAAGGAGGTCGAAGAAGAACTGTCCCGGAAGCAACAACATGATCAAGGTGGGCGTTCCAGTGAGAGCTCACACAGAGTACCTGTGTTGCATACATTTGAGGAATGTGGCCTACTTGACAAATGGAAAACTTTCGAGGGTAGAGTGAAGTTACGTCCACTCAGATCCACAGATGTGATATATCCATGGATGTATAATAAGGAGACTGTTCAACTAGAAATACTTGGTGACTTGGCTTGTGGGTTAGCCTGGAGTTCAATGAAACTAGAAGATTTCCAGAATAAGTATAACGCTATGATATTGGAAAAAGATAACTGGGTTGTAGAAAAGGAGCAGATGACAGCTCAAATCAGTCAGTTGCAAGAAGAGATAGAAGCAGTAAGAGGTGAGAATAGAGGTCGTGATAGCCCTATGAATGAATAACTAGTTGAAGAGTTAAATGATACTTTGACAAAAAATAATACTCTGAAAGTTACTATGGAGGAAAAGTCTAAGATCATAGCTCGATTGCAAGTAGAGACTGGTCAAGTGCAGAAAGCAAATAAGAAGTTAAAGAAAAGCAATAAAGAGTTAAATATGAAGTTGCAAAAAACTGAGCAAGAATTACAAAGATTAAAAACCAAGGTTAAAGATCAGAGTGGTGAATTGAAAAGACAGAGTATTTTGACTGCGGAAGTAGAGGAAAGATTGGTGGTCCGGAATTCAAAGTTTATAGTGTTGGAAGAAAGGTTACAAACAGTTCAAGAGACTCTGGATACGGTACATGCTCAAGTTGCGGGAATCATCGAGTTAGAAAAGCAAGTAGCACAATGGAAGTAGCACTGTGCGGATGCCAACCTTGTGTTGGCAGATAAAGAAATGGAGGTGGACAAGCTCCCGAAGGAGGCAAAAATTTTGGAACTTTCTTGTCAAGCTAGAGTAGAAGAAGTAATGAAGGATGCTACGGAGATTCAGACTAAACTAACAGAGTCTGCATTAGCTTTTGATAAACTGATAGAAGGATTTCAACAAAAATTTCCAGAATTAGAAGTTGTTGTAGTTAGTTATAAAAGCCTTAGTCAACAAGCCTTAGAACCTAAGCAGTTTTTTGAAGCAGAAATGCTCTTAGCTGAAGAGAATCTTAGGGAAATGTTTAATGAATTGCCATATGATATAGAGAGAGTAATGTTTCCAAAATTACAAAATCAAGATGATGATCTATAAATTTTGTGTAATTTTGTACTTAGTGGGTTTGGATCCACCGGGCCGTGCCAATGTTAGCAACCGGTGTGGTCGGGCTATTCTTTGTAATTTCCACTTTGTAATAATGGAGATATCAAGAGTTTTTGGAATAATGGAGGTTTGGAATGGTGTGACGTTCATCCTTATTCTTTTCTTATGACTGATGGAGACAAGTTTTTATGGTGTTCTTCCAGATTCCGCACTTGACGATTACAGAAATGTTGATACACAGAGTAGTGAAGGAAGTGGATATACAGAGCCGAGAGTCATTGTAACTTCGATACTATAATGAAATTACCAACACTATTACTAAATTAGATATTTTGTTCTGTGTAGTTAAGATTCTCAACTGTCTATAAATTGTCTACATGCTAAATCATATTGGAGTATGGAACAGAAACACATGTTTACAAATAGGGATATTCGTGAATCCCCGTTCCGGAACCTATTATTTGGGTGCTGTTAACCTTACAGTGAGCATGCCAAACAAGATCTCTCTAAGCTCTAGGATCTGGTGTCTTCTTTCTTTGGAAAGATCACATAAATCATCCACATATGCTTCTAAGGTCTTTTTCAAGAACTATTTGAAGACATGACACATGAGCCTTTGGAATGTTGCAAGTGCATTGGTGAGCCCAAATGACATCACACAAAATGCAAAGATTCCCCACTTTGTGGTGAATGCCATTTTGTCTTGATCTTCTAGGGCAATGGCTACTTGGTTGCAACTTAAAAATCCATCAAGGAAGCCATAAACTTCCTTGCCTGCAACATGCTTCAGTAAATTTTTGGTGATTGGAAGCGGATAGCTATCTCTAATTGTAGCGGCATTAACGTTTTTAAGGTTAATACACACTTGCAATTTCCCATTCTTCTTGGGCTCCACTACAATGGGGGACACCAATTTAGTATGCTCAATCTCATA